>OZ002743.1:175202442-175910138 GCA_963924295.1 Dioctria rufipes
TACGTTCCACCTTAGATTAATCAATCTCACCACGAGCGAGACATGCCGCTACTAAAATAATTTGATTAGCTACAGTAGTGAAAGTTTTGAAAATGAGCTCAGAAAAAAAAAAAAAAACAAAAAAAGTCTTATAAAGCAATTCAATATTCGTTTAGGGTAGATGATTTTCTAATTTGGATACCCTTGGCGACATCTACCGTTTAACATGACAATAAGAGGATTCTTGCTGTCGAGTGGAGCAGAGCAGTCACTTGATAGACGCATACCTGCGTTTGGTAAAAATGAATTGATAGACAGAGAGAGAGAGAGAGAGAGAGAGAAAATACGAAGCAAACACGAAAAACCATAAATCGCAAATAATACAAAGTCCAAAAAGAACAGAATATTCTCACTTTGCTTGTAGGTGTTAGTGAAAAACAAACTACTTTTTTATAAAAACAAATTGCATCTACAATTGCAAATACATTTGAGTATAGTTGCTAAAGGTCCATTGCGTTTTTAATTCGCGGTCAATTGGGATAGAATTGGATATCGATACATCCCCCTCAAACTTAAACATTTTAATTGCCGACTTTACTGTATAGTCATAGAAACGAGTAGTTGTACCTTTACAAATATTTACTGAACTTTTAATTTAATATGAGACAGAAAAAGTCATCCATCGCAGATCGCAGTCGTAATTGCATTTAAGATAGCACGATTGTCTGATAGTAGATATCATTTCAAATCCACGTAATCAAAGCGGGCTAATAATATTGAAGCAAAAGGGCGATGAAAATCCTGCGCTCTTGCCGAAAAGAAAGCAAATCCGGCCGCAGAAGTGTTAAAATTAAATTGCTAATGGAGTCTGGTCATAAAGATTTTACATATTTATATGCAAACCTATAGCCAGGTAAAATAATTGGGAAAAAGTAGCTTCAACTTAATGTTGTTAACGTTTACCTACTAGTTAAAATGGTGACAAATAACCCATTACCATAAGATAATTAATTTTAAAGCAATTTCGTGCTGACTAAATTACTATAAGGACACACTTGTACTGATTTTCAAAGCGATATGAAAATTCATAGATAACTATTTAAGGAGGTTTCGTCATACCTACATACATACATATATGAAATGAAATTTTATTACATTTCTAGTCGAAATGTTATGTTGCAAGATCATGAGAAAAAGTCGAATATGAAATAAATATAAATTGTACTAGCAAATCGAAAAACTTTCCTGAAATAAATTTATACAAAAATCTTGATTTCATTGAGCCACAAAATTTCTCATTTCGATACCCCCGGATCCATCTATTGGCAGAAATAGGTATATCACTAGGTTAGAAAAAACAAAACTAAAACGAAATATACTGGCCGTTATCATTTGCTATATTATGTAATTCTAGCCCTTTCACTCTTGTATAACTTGTAGAAACAGCATATAACAAAAATCATGAGATCAGATCATGACCAAATGCATTTCTTTCCGTAAAATTCTGTTCTATACTGCGCTTAACCAAAATATTCGTCAGGTTAAGTAGTAGTGTATGTGCATCTTTTCATTGGCTGAAATTTATCTATGGTGTGCATTTGATTAACTAATTCTTTCTTTGCAAGTGTTTAACATCTCTAAACCCATACCGATGCCAGAAATTTTATCTTGATAGAAAATCGCACTCTCAACCGACAAGAAAAGGGCGGAACATGCAGTAATTTAATTATTTTCTATTTTTGTTTTTCTTTATACATACATATATATTTACCAATTTCTTAGATGCCATTGTTAGGTAGGGAAACTTCGTCAGCTGGGTTAAGATACTAAAATCATGATTTCGTCAAACAAAAATATTTCCCATTGAAATTTCCTCTGCATCTTTTCAATATCAATCACTCACTCACTCACTATCATTGCCACTACTATAAATTATGTAAACGAAATGTCTACGCCGGCCGTATCGTTTCCAATAAATTTCATCTCATTCCCTCTTGTATATTTGAAAGAAACAGCAAATACCAGGCGATCAGCAAATTTCAGATAATTTCCACCCGAAATATAAAATCAAGTTCTACTGCGCATGAACGAAATATTCGTTAAGTGAAGTAGTTAAGTTTTTTGTATTTTATTAAAAATGAAATGAAGCATGAAATTTTACGGAAGAGGAAAAGGCAAAATGGATAATTATTTATATTTTCTATTTCTCTCTCTTCTGACGAAATATAGAATTGTAGAAGAGAATAACTTTCGTTGTGCATTTTACATAGGTATTAACCAATGAAATCAAGCAACCTTATTAATTTTTTGAAGAGGAGAAGGGAAATATGATGCTTATCATTATTTTCTTTGTTTCTCTCTTTGGTAGTGCAGACAATACTACTAGACCCATTGAAAAGGTGACAGACAGAATTTTAATGACAATTTTAAAGGGGGAAATATTTACATTTCCATCCTGATCTCTCTATTTTTGGTTTTTCATTTTCATATGATTTAAAGATTATTTTAATCTCTTTTTCAATTTTAGCTAATAGCGACGAACGTTAATTGGAAACTAGTAAATTTAGCTAGGTAGGTAACATACCTACATAATTATTTTATATTAAAGCAAGAAAAACTAGATAAAAAACTAGGCATAAACTTGAAAAAAAAAATGAAAAACTTAGAAAAACAATAGCGCACTATTGAGTTATACCTTCTCATTGTGTGAATGCGATAAAAGTTTTGAATTTTCCAAATATTAAATATATATTTCAGTACATAGTCAGCACAGTCCATGATTTCAATTTTCTACCTATTACTAACCGAAAACATTTTCTTTCAATTTTACAACCCATTTTCATTTCGAAAGAACTTTTCTTCTGCTTTTTTCGTGACAGTTACATATCTACCTATAAAATTTTTCTTCTTCATAATAATTTACGGAATAAGTAAATGTATATTACCTACGCATCTCTCCTACCCACACCGTACGGTAGAAGACCTAAGAATCTTTGTACCTACATATTTTTGTAAATATTTTTATTTAAAAACTTTTTTATTTCTATTTAACTCTTAGAGACCGACAGAGAAAAAGAAAAAAAAACAGAATCTCAAGCATTGCAGTGCAGTGTTATAGCCGTGCACTGCACTGTAAAGCACAATAAATGCAGTTCAGTGCTTTGACAATCATTTTTTGAAGATTTCATATCTAAATTTTTTGTATTCTAGATTCATTATTTTGGGAAAAACTCTACCCATTTTTCTTCTAATGTCATTTTAAAATTAGTTAATCCATTTTTAATTGAACAATTCCTCTATTCTTTAGTATTTAACAAACGTCAACTGATGCAGTGTGCAGTGTTTTAGAAATTAGCCTAAAAGTTGCAGTGCAGTGCACTGCAGTGCATGTGACTTGCCACATGCTATTACATGGACTCTAAATTTCAATGCAGTGCAGCGCACTGCACTGCATCGTATTGTGTTTCAGCCTTAAGGTGAAAATCACTTTACCAGAACCAACCAAACTTTTTTTTCCGGTGTTTCCAATATTTTTCACGATAGTCAAAGGAAATATCCTTTATTAAATTTATAAAACTAAGATAGAATTGATTTCTGATCCGAAAATAAAAGTTAGAATTAAAAAAGATAGAAATGGTCTAAGACCAATTCTTATGATACCCAAGATGAATGCTCGTTTGTAATTTCGTATGGTCACCCATATACGCAAGTTTAATTTTTGAATTGGTTTTTGAATATATCTCTAGAATGATTTGTGGAACAGAAAAAATGATTATAACCAATTTTATAGGATTTCATATTCTGAAGAACTTTCCGGTACACCAAAACCGTATAGGACTGATCGTTTTCACAGGATACGTAAAAATTATATGGCAACACAAAGAAGAGGTTGCCCGATTGCTACGAAGGAGCTACCCGATTTGTCCCATTTTCGAATTTAATTTTACTTAATTTTTTAAAAAAGAAAGTCCATATGGAGAATTTCAGCTCTCTAAGTAGATGCGTTCTCGAGTTATTGTGAAGATGGTCAGAGAGACGGACGGACATTCAAAATTCAAGATAACTTTTAATGTTATACGCGTGGGTGCCCAAACCATTTTGCTCTACCATAATTATTTCTAAGTGTTACAAACAGAATGACAAACTTAGTATCCCCTTTAGATTTCATCTATGGTATAAAAAGGACCATTCACAACTGCCGTAACTCCAAATCAATTATTTGTTTCTGTTTTTGTTTTAAATACATACAGCGGGTTTTATCCCTATATATGAATTAATTTTCAAAGTGATCCCTATCCCGTATAAAACTTTAATAACTCAATTAAATGACTAACAAAGATATTCCGTAAATTATTTTTAATTACCTAATGCTGATGATGGTTCCCTTATGATATATGTTGCACAGCTATCCAGAATACCTTGCACTGGAAGAAACGGTACTGATCCAGGCCCGCTATCGATGCATGCCAAGAATGCAGCCATCTCCAGTTGTTATAAAATGTTTTTCAGCTGGGTAATTATAATGAGTTTATCCTGAAAAGAAAATGAGACATTTTTTATTTATTGTCTGGAAGTAGTGTTTAATTTCATTATGATGATTTTTGCAAACAAAAATTACTGTGTCCATTTACATATACATACATACATATATACAGAAAAAATGGGAGAAATTTTACATATAAAATAAGGAAACTCAATATCGCGTATACATATTGCAAAGAGTATCAATCATGGCGTTTTAAGAGTTCTACTACGCGGTGCCGTATCTAGAAAGCTTTGAGGGAGAGAGGGCAAAGACATTAATTGCCACTCCTTCTAACAATAATCTTTACATGAGGCAAATTGTATTACAGTTCCTGGGTATACTAGGCACCATATGTATATGACAGATGAGCTATTATATACTACATACTGGAACTAGAACCAGAATAGTTAAAAACAATTTGAACTTAAAACAATAATGATAGTTAAATAAAACGAACTTGAAATTAAAAAAAAAATTAAGTTAGATCTATTATAGATCTCAATTATCGTTTGAATCTCAAACTGTTTTAAAATAACTGGAAAGTAAAAAATCGTATCATTAAAAATGCACTTTATTTTATTAACACAAAGAATACAAATTAAAAATTTTAATTTGTTAGAGACAGAGCTGGGCAAGTCCCAAAGAAAAAGTACGTAAGTACAAGTACAAGTACCGAAGGCCTGAGTACTTCAGCGTAAGTACAAGTACCGCATATATGAAAAGTACTTGTAACTAAGTACTAAGTATATAAAAAGTACTGAGTACTTTTTGAAGTACTTTTTAAAGTACTTTTTTAGAATCTTTGTACGTTGGTAGTAACATAAGGAAGTTTATCGAGTTCAGTTAATAGATATTAATAAATAATATCGTTTGAAAACCATAGTATGTATAGTAACCAGTTGCTACTATTTATAGTTTTTTATACTTTTCGACGCTGCAGGAAGAGTAAAACTTTCACCTCTCATTGCTACACTCACAAAAACTATTATAAGTCCGCTCAAGCACCCATTTTCGCGTCCATTAATGCATAACAATTCTAAGGAAAAAATTTCCAGTAAATTTTAAAGAAAAACTTGAGTCCTTCCCTACATCAGGTCGAGGCATCGTTGATTTCATATTGGAGCGAGGCATTGCTTTCTTACCCTTGGTTATGTGAACTGACGTATATAATATGGACTGCTTACTTTTCTATTTCACGTGGGCACAATTGCTTGTGTCAAAAAGGGTTGTTACGCCGGTGCCAACATTGAAAAACTCATTGGCGGGAAATTGAAAAAGTGAGAACGCAGCTCGGGAAGTGATTTTAATAAAATATTTTATTAAACAGTTTTTGTTAGTAATAACCCTAAATGATTAATTTAAAAACATTTATTTTGACGAATCCACTAATTTTTTTGTTGTTTTCAGTTCACTCTCAGTTGGTACTTGGTGCTTAGGTCGAAATTGTCAGCAATATACAAGTAAGCCCACTTTTTGCAATCCATATTATACATTTCAGTGGTTATGTCATCAAGTCGATGCATCGTCGATTTTATATTCGAGCGAGACGTTACTGGTTTTTGTTCTACTTGCCCGGTCTTGTGTGCATGTTACTAGTTTGTCTAAGGTTCTGCCTTGACGCGTGAGTGTGGCACATTCTTTGACAGTTGCGTGCTTTAAAACTCAACAAAAAAGGAGTTGCGCTAGAGATTGTATTTGCCTTTTTACGAAGAGTTAGATATTTGTAGGTAGTTAATAGACACAGAAATAGCTAAGTAAAAATCTTGGTAATTAAGTACAAAACTAAGTCTTAAGTACAAGTAAATAGAAGCAAGTACTTATGTTCAAGTACTAAGTAGGGACATTTCAAAAGTATTGAGTAATAAGTCTTAAGTAACGAATATGTATTTTAAGTAGTCCTTAAGTCTTTTTTTACTTAAGTATTGCCCAGCTCTGGTTAGAGATTAGTTTCTTATTATAGCCGATTTTTAATATGAATCTTCCCTGCTAAAACCACTAAAATTTGAGACGGTTTTAAAAGAAACTCTGGGTAGGAATTCTGGCGTACTGCGGTTCAGGTTGAAAGGATTTAGCTGGATTCAAAGGATTTAACTCTGGCTAAAATATTTAAATAGTATAAAAATATTTTTCTGGCAACTATGTACTTGTGCCTTATATTCTGTCTACATTCCAGATGGGATTGGTGGATGATTGGGAACATAGGGTTGCCAGCCACCTTAGTAAATTTTGTACAATTTTTGAATTCATTTCATATATGTTACAAAGGTACATTTTGAGAATTTAGCGGAATTCTTAGTTTAATTAGCTTACAGAGGCTTACAGACTTAAATCTAATAAAAATTAAAATTATTGACTGTAAAAGTATAAGCACAATTTAAAGTATGATGCCAGCAAAGGAGCTTTTCGCCTTCGCACCCCCCCCCCCCCCCCTCATAGAACCATTTCCCTTGCTACAGCTTATAGATCTTTTTCATCAAAACTACTTTTTGTCACCGATTTTGATCGGGGATGGCTCATTTGAAGCACAATAAGAAAATAAAAAGATGTGTATACTTTTCTTTCTTAAACTAACCAGTTGATAAAATAGAGCAAAGAAAGTGGTAATGCAGGGCACCTGTTAAATCCTGCTAAACACGTAATGTGCCAATATTCCTAATTATCTCTTTAAACGGCGTAGTGTCTACACAAGCAAGATGAACAATCTAGGAAGTAATTTTTAATGGCAAACTGGAATGATGTGACCAAGTGAACTATTCTCTGTAAAACATTTACAGAGGACTCCAAAACTTACAGTTACTTCATATTTCTGTAGGATGCTTGGTATAATATACTTCACCTTAGACATGCTGTGTTTCATTACTAAAATGACATAGGAAGGTTTTTGTGAACGACTTTGTTAAGCAGAACAATACCGCCGTGTGTGGAAGTTTTCGTTGCATCTATCTTTTATATATCCAAAAAAAAAAAGAAGATGATAAAGATGTTTTCTTGACTAAAGTAGGAATTAAGTAATATATATCGAAGATGATAAATGATTTGTCAGTTGCAATGTAATGAATAAAAAACTCTGTACAGCCGCGGGCTTGGTTAAATCAATAAATGCACTCCAAATTTATTATTGAAGAAATCTCTGAAGAACAAACATGTAGACTAATGGTAATCAGTAAATATGTACATGTCTCTCTTTCTACAGATCAATGATGAGTGCGTAAGAGGTTCTAGAGAAGGCGGACAATAACGAAATGTGTGATAAAATAAAAATTGCCAATCCTGGAATACAGCAGATACCAACAAAGAAGGAGTCGTAGACGAAGACGAAAGAACCACCACAACCAACCCCAAAACAAATTTGAAATGTTTCTGGAATAGCTTTCAGCACTATAGAAGAAAAATCTACTTGTTTTCCTATGAGAGGAAACAAATGAAAGTGCCATAATTCAAGAACAGTGACTTATCTGTAAAAGGTATCCAGGTCGAATTGTACAATTTTCTCTACAACCATAAAAACCCAAATACGGGTGTAAGTCTGGAACCCTTAATCTTAAATAAAAAAAAAAATGCCCTAAATTTGAAAGACATCAAATTACCAAATGCACAGGCAAGTATCTTCTGTTTATTTCCCTTGTATAAATATGTAGCTCATGACAGAAGACTCACGCTGTCATCAAAATTTCAGGAACTAACAGCCACTATAAAGTTGAAATTTGGGCTGTAAATTATGGGGTAGTTCAGAAAACAATAAGGGATGTGGTAAGTTTTTCATTAAATTTGTGAACGTATTATGTAACAATACCTTTAAGGCTTCAACTCGTAATCATTGGATAGTCCTCAATTAGAGCCTTAAGACCGAGACTCTGAAACCATGTAGGAATCCTAGCCTATGGAAGAAATTCACCCAAGCGCTTGAAGTTACACTTTCAGACATACAATTTTTGTAGGCAATTAATGTCGCTGACAAATTATATTGTCGACTCTACCTAAGTGTAAGTATTGGCATAGTAAAAGGATGACTTCACAAGTGCAAAGACAGCCGAATTAGATGAAGGACTGTAAATCCACTGAATCCATTCAAAGGACTTTCCAAGATTTAGCAAGACATCATCAAAAGAAGACGTTAATTTGGCCAAGAATTCAAATGAGACTTGGACGGAATATTTTGCTGAATGCTTCAATATTTTGATGAACACTTTTTGTTTATCGAGGCTATAAAGACACCAGTGTCGGTTGGGGTTCGGAACAAATAACTCATGGGTTGAAATAAGCTCTATAAATACAAAACAAAAAACAAAAAAAAAAAACAACATCTCTTGGGTAGTAAACAGCTTTGTCTCTTACAAATTCCTATAGACATTGGTAACATACTGCCTATTATGCCCCAGAAATTACAAACAAGAGTAATTCTATGGCCAACAGTAGACTTTAAGATGAATTATGTTTTTTGTTTTTTTTATAAAAACCGACAAACCGTTGGCATGACCAAGAGAAATACTCAAAATAAGGTAGACTGGCTGAACATAAATCCGTACCCAAACGATGTATAGTTATTGTGATATTAAGAACGTCTCCTGCCGTTATCAGTGAAATTATCGAAGATGCTTTGAATTGATTAAGCTCAGAAGTTCAGAATTTGCGAAATCTAAGCCCAGGTAAGGGTGGAAAAATACATTCCACTACAAATACACCAAGATGGTACGAAAAACTTTGACGTACAAAAGTAGCCTCATTACACAACGGTGTAAAGTAGTAAAATAACATTTGGTCAAAAATATGCAATTCAACCAAAGTTGGTTTGTTGGATGTACAACGCTATAGTAGTATATCGTCTGATTTTGATCCACGGATAACTTATTATAGTGGTGTCAGCCCTAAGTAAAGGCTACTATTGGATTAAGTTTGGCAGGTTTAAAAAAAAACTGCATGGTCGCTGCGTAGGTCTTGTGGTTAGGCTATTTCCCAGCACTTGCAGATTATTTTCCATTTGTTACCACAGTTATTACAAGTCAACAAAATTTGTTGTTGTCTTCGTTTTTATTTAGGCCGTCAAAAAAGTCATTACGTCAAAAAAGTCATTACGTCAAAAAAGTGGAATTAACACGCGAAAATTTTCGAGCCATAATATGTTTTAGGTTTTAAAAACTGATTAACTCACCTACTCGTAAATGATGAAGCCTCACCACACTGTATATTTTCGTCGTCCAATGAACCGCTGAAGCTCTATGAAGTATGCTGCTTAAACCTACACTTACTGGGATGTCGATTCATCCCTGTAAATATCCATAATCTGATTAGGAAACAATTCTGCATTAACCTCTGACCGTCAGGAAGATTTGTTCCATCGAGCATAAATGAGTGGTGCTCGAAAGAAGAATCGAATTGATTAGAGATAAAAAATGCTCAACAGATTCAAACCAAGCGAAACCAATGCTCGACATTATGAGAGGTCACGACACTTGAGTTTACGAGCCAGAAGCCAAATGTCAATCACAATGATTTTCATATTTATTTTGTTCATTCCATAGAGAGCTAATAGTTAAAATTTCGCATATAGAAAATGAATTTTGGATAATGCCACCATATATGAGACAAATGATGTTCGAGAGGTTGTTGCACCACGACTTCAATAAATTCCACCATATTCAATTATTCTCAATCCTATAGAGCAATCATTTTAAAAGATTAAAAGAGCAGAGACATCTGTTATTTGTACCGTTCGAGAGATAAATGTTAAATTTTCTGTAAATTGCATAACGAATATGACGATGAAAATCCTACATCGCGTGGCGGACGATGATATGAATTTAAGCATAAATATACTGAATCCCTGATTTAAGTGTCAATCAGGTAATTTCTCATACTTTTTTAAGTACTAAGTACCTAGAGAAAACAAAAATTTATCTCGTCATAACCGAAACAGAACCTATATTTTCCGCAGGAACGACTTGGCGAAGCTACTAAATTAAGTATTAAGCGCGAGCGTGGCCGGCGCGAGCAAGCATGTCATTTCTGCACGCAAGTTCGGCTGCAGTAATAATAGTGATAATTTGTTCAGGCGTCATCTTAAGCTTGGTTCCCATGGCGCGTGGTTTCACGAGCCAAACCATTTAGCTCGGACTAGCTCGCGCCAGTTCGCGTCCCGGCAGGTGTTGGCCCGAACTGATTTGCAGCATGGTGCCATTTTTTTATTAAATATCCATTCTAAAAGGCCGCATGAAGCCATTATCGAAGTTTTTGCAGCCACTTTTAAATGAAAAATGACGCTCGGGCCGTTACGGGCCACCTCGCTCATGCTCACGCCGCATCCTAACAGAACTGGCAAGATGAATGCTCGTCAAAGCCCATCTTGTATAGATGCTTACTCAGAGCTCTACACGCCTAAGGAGTAGGAACTTCCTTGTTTATGCGCTAGACGTGTAAATAAACTTTTTGCCTGACAGAGTCCTTGTATCCTTTCCAATAAATATTTGATATTCTCCCAGTTAATTGGGGTAGCTCTGAGGTAGCACTTTGAAGTGCCACAAAATGATTCTGGTCCGATAAAGGGAGTTTCCGCTCCTCTTTTGTCTAGACGCTCAGCAATTTCATTGCATTTATGGCGCGCATGGCCAGACACCCACATAAGGATAACTTTGTTTCTCATTGATAAATTTTTAAGGGTTTGCAGACACTTCCAGCCTATACTTAACTTAATAGTAAAGGATTTTATAATTTGTGGAGGGGCTTGATTGTACGAAAGGATATTAATAGTTGAAGCATTTACGGCTCTCATAATGCAGGATTTGGCGCTTTCTTCTATGGTCAATACTTTGGTTTGACATACGGTAGCGGTAGAGCTCAGGGACTTTGATATACGGCATCTGGGGCCGTATGCACCCACTTCAACTCCACTGTTCGTTTCGGATCCATCTGTATGCCACACCATCGATCCTTGTTGGAAGGGCGGCTTTAGAGATCTCTTAGAAGAGCCACTACTATACTACACCATCGATGATTTTCTAGTCTAAACACTTAATATTGCTTCATAAGAAACATATCTTTTATGATTTCAATCCCACCATAAGATTTTTCTATCACTTTTCTGTTCAATAACTGCGACTTGTACAATTGTGTTGTGAATAGAGATCAATCAATTCTTGTTCTGAATATATGACATCGCTTCTTGACTAAGTCATTGCTGTGTGGCGAAAAGTAAGACCTTACACAATAAATGCAAACAGGCCTTGCTTAAACGGTGGCATTGTTAAAACTTGCAGTGTATCGCATTTCATAACAAACTCATAATTATTGCGTTTGTTGTGAAAGCGCGTCACTGCGAAATATGCAGGTGACTACTGGCTAGACACAGCGGTGAGCTGGTTTAGAAAATAAAGAAAAATAAAGAATGCGCGGTGACATGGTGGCTGAAAATGCTCAAAAAGTTCAGTTCTTTGGATAAAATGAAAAGAAGAGATCAAATTACGCGGTGAATTATTAACTAGACTTACAGATATATAGTAAAAGTGTAATTGGTTTATATGTGTATAAAATTATAACAATATAATAAAAGTAACGAAATAAAAGTTAAGTGAAGTGCTGTTATTACTGCTGTGTTACATGTGCTCTACTGAACCCGATAAGACGAAGATCTCAACAATTGGAATACTTCCAATTTTCTAGAAGAAATCCTTTTTTTTATAAGTGAGGAAAACACTTTGATGAGGGGTTGTTATCAAAGCTTACGAAAGTCAACGAGAAAACAATGAGAGCAGTGCTGATTTCTGGCTTTGGTCTACGGACCTAAAGCCAATAACGAAATCGGTTGAATTCTTGAAGCAGGGTAAAAAAAACATTTTTGCATACATTATGGCTTTTGCGGAGAAAGTCGATGTGTATAAATTTCTCATGAGCTAGGAGAATCTGATTAAATTGCGTAGAGTAGATGCAAAAATACAAGAATAATTGCAATTTAAAAAGAAAATTTCATTGCAAAATTTTCAGATCATCACTACGGGTAAGAGTTTCAAGGGATCACTAGGATGTACCTAGCTAGCCTCATGAATGTATCATGCGCAGACACATAATCAAGTAAAACGAAAATTATGTTGGTGACGTGGTCTTATTAAGAAAGGTTGTGACTGGAATGACGTTGAGAATGCAGTGGAGATATAGAGAGGTGTGAGGAGGTTTGAAATATCCGTAGTATATCTAACTAGATACTTGGTCTTTAGAGGCGACTAAATAGCATTTTACTATGCAAAGGCAAATCCGTGTGGACGGAAGATCAGATGGAAGTCCATACATGTTTTGAAGGGTCATTTGATAGAGTTGGTGTAGCCTAATATTCTTCAAGAGAAATATTCATAACGTCACCAAGAGGTTACTGATAACAGAAAAAAAAAACGATGATAATCTAAATCAAAAGTGGCAACAGCGCACTTACGGTGTAGATAGAAGATCCTGTTCAGAATATGAAAGTTATAATGAAAATGCAGACGGTAATTGAGTGCGAATGCTCTAAAAACCTCCAGAACAGAATCCTCCCACTTTCGACAAAGAGTACATCAAGATCGATAAAACTGATCATACTGATATTCTTAATTCTGAAGTTGAGCGCATAGGGATTCAAAGGACGAATGAAGGCTTTTTATAATTCTTCGATAGAATAGACTAACATAGTTGATCAACTGTAGAATATTGCCACACGCTATTATTTTGAGCAACACCAGACCGGTAATAATTCCAGAACGCCTACATCTTAAAAGAAAATGTTTATTTACATTTGAAACTTATTTTCATTTTGAATTTTTCATTCAAAATTCTTAAAGTTTTAATGGCGAGGGTATTAAGCCTATAATTTTTCTCCATGGCAACAATCTCATCATTGATGGAACACGTTAACCAGAACATGGGTTGTCCACGAATACGTAGTACATAAATGACAAAGGATGTAAATCATCATCAACCAATCCATCAACATCTATATTAAATTTAGGGCAATAAGGCTAAGGACTTTATGTTCAGCTAAGTTTCTAATCCACTCATTAACAGGCAGTTAGAAACTCTGCTTTAAATATCTCTCAAATTCCTTGTAAAAAAGGAAACTAAATTTACCGTAAATTGCTAATTATTATCCTTGTCAACTTTTGAACAAATACTCATTAACATATTTATGAACCAAGGCCATGTTAAATGCATTCAAAATGCGATTTAAATCCAGAATTTGATAAATCGCATTCAAGTGATTTTTGGTAGTGTAGGTGCTTTAAATGGTGAACTGAATTGCATCATCATACGACTATAACTATTTTGCGGATTATTGGCATTGATAAGTACAACAATTGAGAAAATTAGTGTGAAAATAAATTCTGTTGCAACCACAATGGGGTCAAGGGAACTTAGGTCGTAATATAGCTAAAAAATAACAGAAGAAGAGCAGAATGATGATTATGAAATAATCTCTAATAGAACTCGGGTGAATTCTTGGCATTTTAATTTTACTACCGTGAAAAAAAAGTAAAATGACCGTCAGTTTGAGCTAAATTTGGGACATTAAAAGATCTGTAGGATTTGCTAATAACGACATTTGGATTGATACACTTTTCCTAATGCGCTAAATCGATCTCAAAAATTAACAAATAAATTGAATTGAAGGATAAATAGTAAAAAAAACCCTTAGTGGCATAAGGTTTTAAAGCTTTCAAAAAGCTTCTGTACATTAATGGAATGGCTGAAATAGGATGAAAATTCATCCCGACCACAGACCACATGAGATTTTTCGGTAGATTGGAACCCTCAACTCTCCAACAAACAATTAAAATATGTAATAATTTGTAAATGAAGGATGTGAGAAAATCAATCAGTTAAATTTCCGAAATTCCTGAACAATCACGCTTTCCAACAAATAAAATAAAATATTATTGGAATCTGATTGAGATGCGCACAACTTAATTATCACAGCAGCATAGGAAAATGTAATAATTAGGTAGGCAGGTACCACCTTGAATGAAGTAATGTAAACGCTCTAGGTCGTAATGATGATCGTTATTATGTAGAGCAACATGAGTGCGATTTGCTAAAGGTAAGCTCCTCGAGAGAGACTAGCAAAAGAGGGCATGCAAATAAAATTCGCATAAGACGACGGCATTTAAAAGAACAAAGAAAATCTACAGAAGGCTAACTATGCATCAACAGCCGCAGTCTTAAATTGAAGATGACCTTGCACATCTTTGGCCTTCCATCAATAGTATTAAGCCATATTCAAGGCAACAGTAAGTAAGTAGAAAAAGTATTCCAGTAGCAGCAGCAGTAATTTTCCATTTTAAAAAGTTTAAACAATTTTCTGGATTCTAATTGAAGATTTTATATTGAAAGACAAGCGCGTTCTCATCGAGTAAGGAAAAAACGAACAGTTAAAAATTTTCTTACATTTTTACTTACATTTTTTTTTATTGTTATTTCAATGTCTACGCAAAACTTAAAAACCAAGTTAAATTTAAATTATATCATGAAACTGAAAAACTTTTCAACACACAAAAATTGATTTCACAATTTAAAAAAGTTTCTCATTTCGATACGTCCGGAGCCACCTATTGGCAGAGTATCACTAGTTTAGAAAAAAAACACCATGCAGTCCAAATGAGCACGTTATGATTATAATATTGTCGGTCCCATTCACTCTTGTATATTTGAAAGAAACAGCGAATACCAGGCGATCAGCAAATTTCAGATCACAAAAATGTAAAATTTTATTCTACTGCGCATGACCGAAATATTCGTGAGGTTCGTTAAGTCAAGTACTAAGTTTGTGTGCATGCACTTCTCATCCAATGACAAGCAGCAATAATTTTAACTTTTCGAAGAGGAGCAGGCAATTTGACAATTAGCTTTATTTCTGTCTCTCTCTCTTTTATAGCCAAAATAACTAATTGTAAAAGAGATAAACGAAGAATTATGGAATTGTAAAGAGAATAAAAATGAACGAAGAAGTATGTATAAAATAAATGCAACCAACTTTCGTTAAATCAGGTATCGTGGCGTGGGTAGTTTTACAAATTAAACAACTTTATGAAATTTTTGAAACTTCTTTTGAATAGTTATAATCAGGCAATCAAGGGAACAGATTTTTGCTGAAATTTCGAGTAGGAATATGTTTTTTTAATTTTAATATACATTTTATCTGGAGATCAGTCATTTTTGTGGAAATATTTTAGCCGACGAGCTATGTATCTACCTACAAAGAAAGAATCAAGTTATGACAATTATGTGCGATCCAGACAGAAGTCCTCACTGTATTATGCATAATGGTGTCTGGCTGCAATTTCAAGGTTAGAATTTTCCTAGAGATTCAGTTACTCAGTTTTCCTGGTGTATTAGTTCTCGCGCGGTAGTTTTTAATGGATTAGTAGTGTTTGGTCATTACCAGCTTGATAAATGCAAAATATATTGTGTAGGTACATATATTGACGTCTGAAAATCATATGTGTTATTATTCGTCGGATCAAATAGAGCGAAGACCATGTTTCGTGCTAGGATTTTACGTGACCTTGGACCTATTTAAATATAATCTATACTCTGCCCCAAAAATAAGGAAAAAAATTAATGGGGAGCAATAATCAATTTCTATTAATAAAATTATAATTTTTCTTTAAATTTTCTTTCCAAAATGTCTTATGTGCCATAGTTTCCCTATTCATCTGTGGATATAAATTAGAATTCTTCCAGATAACTACTAACTACTATATGTACATA
Organism: Dioctria rufipes; assembly: GCA_963924295.1. Classification (NCBI taxonomy): domain Eukaryota; kingdom Metazoa; phylum Arthropoda; class Insecta; order Diptera; family Asilidae; genus Dioctria; species Dioctria rufipes. Next base: position 175,218,671 of record OZ002743.1, read on the forward strand.
TGTGCAAACTATGTATGTGAGCAAATAACCTTGACAAGAATGTAAATTGGGTAATATCATTTTTTTCAACGGCGGCGCATATACAGCTATACTGCCATTATTTCTAGATTAACGTTTAGGATATGTCAATAATTTCCGGAATACTTACAATACCTACAAAATTCCACCAATTTTCGATGCTAGAAAAATCCAAAAAGACAAAATCCAGAAAAGACGTAATCCAAAAGTGGCAAAACCTGGAAGAGTCTGACTCCAGAAGACAGAATCCAGAAGCGGCAAAATTCAGAGGAAATGAAAAAAAGCGAATATCTTTTCTATATTTCCTCTTAGTTTGAATTCTTCATGATAGTTGGGTTGGTACATTGAGATTTCGTGATGATAGATTTCCCTCTGATGGAAGCCTGTGACATCCAGGATGATGTTCTAGTGCAACCCAAACCCAACTGTACCCAGTTTATATGCATATGAAGAAAGGCGTGGGTGAAGGACTTGCTTAAATGTATCCATGACTAACGATTGTTAAATTGTAAAAATGATTTTCGTGTCACAGCTTTCTTCATATGCATATAAACTGGGCATAGTTGGTTTGCACAAGAGCTTCATCTTGGATGACACAGGTTTCCATCAAATGGAAATCTACCATCACCAAATTTCAATGTACCGACCAGTACAAACACTTAACGATTTTATCTCACTAATGTGAATATTAAATAATTTATATATTTGTAGAATATAATTATAACAATTTTTACAATTTATGGATTTTGTCCCTTCTGAATTTTCTCGTTTCCAGATTTTGTATTTTTTTCTAGACTTGTCCCTTCTGAATTTTGTCATGTTCCCGAATTATACTTTCCATATAAAAAAAAAACGAAATCCTAACAAATTGAAGATCAGTATGTTTCCTTTAAAATAATATGAAAATAAAATATCTTAAAAAAAAACTTTCATAAATAAATTGCACTAAATCAAGTAGTAGAATATTTTTTTCTTTCTCAGGGGGAAAGTTTCACTGTAAAGAGATCAAAAATTTAAAGTCATACGAGATAACACAATTTTAATATATTGTAGAATCCATTTTAAGATTTAATCTGATTTCTAGCATTTCTTATTTTGCATTGAAAATTTTCTTGTTTAGGTATAACCCTGAGAAAGAAAAAAAATTATTTTTCTATTTGTTTTAGTTCAATTTATTTATGAAAGCTTTTATCATATATTTTATTCTCTAGTTTTTAGTCATTATATTCTCCTCACAAGCTCATAAAACGGTAGATAATCAATATGACATAGGTACCTATGCACATACATGTTCTACGTTCTTCTGCGAACATTCAGGATTAATGTTTTTTCTCTGCGGTAAGGTGTTTAGAAAATTATTGCAGTTTAATGCAAGCCGTACTACCATGTAAAAAAGTTTTACTTAAAAAAAACTGGAAAAATTTATTTCACATCAAAACCTATCTAAATGGTGAAATGTTCCCACGAAGAATGTAAAACATTATGTTAAAGCGTTTAAAAGAAAAATCAGCTGCCACACCAACCTACACTTCTTCTGTACACATATTCCAAAAACATGCATTTTAACAATATTCGGATGAAAGAAGTCCGTTATAAAGTTGCTTACAGAAAAACAAGAAGATATGTCATTTAATAGGATTCAGCGATCGCCCCCCCCCCCCCCACCGCAGAGCTCAAATAAATCAAAATTTATATTCTAATCAAATGAAATAGAAAATATAAAAAAATATTTCTAAAAAAGATTGCATCAAAATCCGCATTGAAAATAGAAAATAATTTCTCCCCTCACTTAATGAGAACAGCACAAAAGTTCTCTAGTGTTACGGTGAATAACAATTTCAGAAATTGGAATTTGGAGCTCCTAATGTTCATCAAAATACATAATTAATTTACTTTGCTTTGACTTTGCTCACTTTCTATACCTCGAAAATTTTAAATTTTATACCCAAATGTAATATAATTTCAAAATTTAATTAATTATAAAATGAACCGAAACTCTAGATAAATTATTTTCAAAAAATTTAAGCTTGTATCATTAAGGAATTTTCAATACTAAATTTTGGTTGCATTTTTGTGTGATCGAAAGCTTACAAAAGCTGGGTATATTGATGAAAAGTAGTAATTTGGGAAAATCATCATAGCCGGGCTAATTAATATCAGATTCAATTTTCTTGTAAATATTTTTTTAAAGCAAATAGGGTTATACATATATTAAATTAACCCTACCAATGGCATAGCTTATTTTGAACCTTTTTTTCGACTAGACGAATGCTTTTCGTTCCTAACACCCGTGAGATTACTATCCGCAACCGAAGAAAAAACGACAATAAATGCTCTAAGGGTGCAAGCACAATATCTAATGGATATATCGGAAGTGTTGCCACTGCAAGTTTGTAACGGACGGGGTCGTTCCATATACCTATGTAGATAACAGTCGCTAATATAGAATGGGATTAATGCACCATGATCGAACTAAAATTCACGTGATTAAGAGAAGCTCAATGAGGATTAGTGATTAGTTGCCTCGCACGGTCCACATTCGCAGGGATATCTTTGAAGCTGTGGAATTTAACACTCCAAGGAAGACCCTCATACTCAAATAGGTGCATGCTCACATTGCATAACAAAAGAATAGAAGAAACAAATGACGTAGTAACCTAGAAATAAACACAAGAGAAGAGTAGAAAGAATAAGTTGGTGTTCTTGAGATATATACATTTAAAGAGTGATTCAATTTAGAGCGTAAGCATGAATAATTACTGTAATTAAATCTACCTAGAATTATAATGGAACGGTAGATTTACGCATGAATTTCACGATTGGAATACTTCCCTCACGTCGACGGGTATGATCCACAGAATGTTATCAAGGAATTTAAACTATACCACATATGGTAATTAGCACTTGGAGTATCACAAATCCTCCAGCCTACGGGTGGCTTCACTCACGTCACATATAATAAACGCGGATTTGAACTAACTTTTAACTAAAACAAAAAAAAAAAATTAAATGTATAAGCACTTGAATAAATTGATTGTGAACTGTCAAGTATAATTGTCATAAAGAAATGTCAACCAGATGCCAAATGTGATTAGGTAGTGGATTTAAGCAATCCTATAGTAGTAATTTGTACATTAAACTGTGAACATAGGCGTAGTTAAAGAATAGGTAAGTAGGTAAGGTAGTTAGAAGGGTGCCTAGCATGTAAGCAGAGTTCTGCATTTATAAAATTAATCCTCACAATTATTAGTAGAGTGATTTGCTATCAGTGAAAAGCTTAGCAGTTCTAAAGTAGACGAATTAGGCGAAGTAGCGATTAAGAGTAAGTAAGGAGGTTCCGTCATTGGGTAGGCAGAAGGTGGTTGATGTGTGTGCAGCTTTAAACTGGTTAATTTCGGAGGAGGCAGCGTGGTCAGGTTCGAATTTTCGAAAGAGGAAGCATCAAGCCTAAAGATTTCCGGAGGACATATTGTGATCGTGTAACTGAAGGTGAAAAGGGTCAAGAGTTGGTAAAGTAGAGTTTGCAAATTTTGAAGGGAGCAGAAAGTATAAATTAAAAAAATAAAACGGAGAAAAGGTACGGAGTGGAAAAGTAGCTGTGGTCAAGAACTATTAATTAAATGTGGAAGGAAGAATCCAGCTGCGAATGATTAAAATAAATAGAGGAAAGCGGAAAGAGTGAAGAGTATAAGAGGAAAATTACTTGGTGGGTCCCACGAAGTAATACCTAGGAAGACGGAGCTCCAGCTCCTAAGAACCCACGCGGGATTGATAGTACATGACCGAAGGCGCCACGTGGAAATTGAAGAAAGTCAAAGGGTAGGTCAACCTGTCGCGAAATAAGAGCCGCTTCTATGGATTGCAAGCTGCTGCACGAAATATAGAACCAAGATGTTGAAAACGACGGAACGTAGGGTTAAGTAGTCATACAGGCACAGGTTTGTGAGATTTTTGTCATTAATTTGTTACTTTTATACCATTATATATAAATATCATTTTATTATAATTAAATAACTGAATTAGGAATGCGACCATCGAATTTTTATTCAAGCCTTGTCCCTCAGAAAGATGGAGATTTCGTCATAAGTTCTGCTGAGTGTTAGGACCAGAGACCGTAACGGTTATTAATATTTTAAAAAAGAAATCATATGTAAAATAGTATTTTCGTTTTCTAAAAATCAAAAATAAAACTCACAAAATGATTTTCATTGCACAAAATTGTTTGTCGGGTGAAAAATACTTGAAAAAATATAAAATATGGGTCGAAATATGCCGAAGATTGTACGTCAGATGGGAGTGGATGGAAATTACATAAAGCCTTTCATCTAAGGTATAATAAGAATTGATCCAGATTTTTATATTTGATTTTTAAAACAAAAATCAGCTCTTAATTGTTAGTTCTGACTTGTATTTTTGATACTTGAATCTGTCGATAAGTCAATATGCTCCTTTAATAGCTGAATTGATTAAGGTAAAATAACAAGAAATTTTCGAAATATAGTGATATGGTTACAGATTACATAATTAGCAGCCGATATGACTATTTTTCTGCGTATTCCATAGTTTACATAACTACCCCAGAAGATTTACTTGAAATATTTCAAGGGTTTTCTAATAAAAGATGTTATTTTAATTAGCCCGCTATTTCGGTAGATGTCACTTTTGGGGCTGTCATTTTTTGACATTTGACAAGTACAAACTACGTCATTAATAAAAATGGAACGATACACGATTCAACAACGCAATGAAATTATTAAAATTCACTATAAAAATGGTGATAATGTGGCACAGACGGTTCGTAAAACTCGAACATTTTTCGGTCGTCGTGAAGCACCTTGTCGGACCGCAATACAGAAATTGGTAGAAAAATTCGAGCTGTCGGGATGTGAAGAATAAAACCCGTGCACGTCGCTCAAGAACAGCCGAGAATATTGCTGCTGTAGCCGAAAGTGTTGAAGAAAACCCAGGTTTGTCCATTCCTCGTCGTTCTTTGGAATTAGGCATTCCACAAACGTCATTACACCGTATTTTGCATAAAGATTTGGGTCTTAAGGCTTATAAAGTTCAGTTAACACAAGAACTCAAGCCGGCCGATCATCAACAACGTCGAGTTTTTGCTGATTGGGTCCTTGAAATGCATGAAAATGATCCGGAATTCCATCGATAACTCATCTTGGGCCTCATCACCATTTCCACCTCGATGGCTTCGTCAACAAACAAAATTGTCGCATCTGGGGCTCGGAAAACCCAAGTGTTATTGTTGAAAATCCTCTCTATCCTCAACGTGTGACTGTTTGGTGCGGTTTATGGTCCCGCGGGGTCATTGGACCTTACTTTTTCGAAAATGAGGCTGGAGCAACAGTTACGGTGAATGGATTGCGCTATCGACAGATGATTAATGATTTTTTATGGCCGGAATTGGATGGTATTGATCTGGACAACGTTTACTTTCAACAAGACGGCGCTACGTGCCATACAAGCAACGAAACCATTGATCTTTTACGGGAAAAGTTTCCAGACCGTGTTATCTCTCGAAGAGGTGATCACAATTGCTTGTAGATGTTAGTTATAATCCTTGTCAACTCTTGAACAACTACTCATTCATATTTTTATGAACCAAGTCCATGTTAAATGCATTCAAAATGCGTTTTAAATTCAGGTGAACTGAAATGGATCTTCATACGACTATAATTATCTTGCGGACTATTGACATTGATAAGTACAACAATTGAGAAAATTAGTGTGAAAATAAATTCTGTTGCAACTACAATGGGGTCAAGGGAAATTAGGTTATAATATAGGTAAAAAATAACAGAAGAAGAGCAGAATGATGATTATGCAATAATCTCTAATAGAACTCGGGTGAATTCTTTGCATTTTAATTTTACTACCGTGAAAAAAAAAACAAGTAGAATGACCGTCAGCTTGAGCTAAATTGTGGACATTAAAAGATCTGTAGGATTTGCTAGTAACGACATTTGGATTGATACATTTTTCCTAATGCGCTAAATCGATCTCAAAAATTAACAAATAAATTGAATTGAAGGATAAGTAGTAAAAAACCCTTAGTAACATAAGGTTTTAAAGATTTCAAAAAGCTTCTGTACATAAATGGAGTGGCTGAAAGAGGATGAAAATTCATTCCGACCACAGACCACATGAGATTTTTCGGTAGATTGGAACCCTCAACTCTCCAAAAAACAATTAAAATATGTAATAATTTGTAAATGAAGGATGTGAGAAAATCAATCAGTTAAATTTCCGAAATTCCTGAACAATCACGCTTTCCAACAAATAAAATAAAATATTTCGTACCCTCAGAAAAATTGTTGGAATCTGATTGAGATGCGCGCAACTTAATTAGCACAGCAGCATAGGAAAATGTAATAAGTAGGTAGGCAGGTACCAGCTTGAATGAAGTAATGTAAATGCTCTAGGTATATCGAGATCGTAATGATGATCGTTATTATGTAGAGCAACATGGGAGTGATTTGCTAAAGGTAAGCTCTTCGAGAGACACTAGCAAAATAGGGCAAGCAAATAAAATTCGCATAAGACGGCATTTAAAAGAACAAAGAAAATCGACAGAAGGCTAACTATGCATCAACAGGGCCAGTCTTAAATTGAAGATGACCTTGCACACCTTTGGCCTTCCTTCAATAGTATTAAGCCATATTCAAAGCAACAGTAAGTAAGTAGAAAAAGTATTTCAGTAACAGCAGCAGTAATTTTCCATTTTAAAATGTTTAAACAATTTTCTGGTTTCTCTAAAAATTTCTTATCTTGAAAAACTGTTAAAAATTTTCTTATTTGATATAATATGTACTTACATTTCTTTTTATTGTTGTTTCAATGTCTACGCAAAACTTAAAAACAAAGTTAAATTTAAATTATACCATGAAATTGAAAAACTTTACAAGCTACTAAATTACGCAAAAATTGATTTCACAAGTTAAAAAATTTCTCATTTCGATACCCCCGGAGCCATCTATTGGCAGAGTATCACTAGTTTAGAAAAATAACCCCATGCAGTCCAAATGTGCATGTTAAATTATAATATTGTCGTGCCGTTCACTCTTGTATATTTTAAAGAAACAGCAAATACCAGGCGATCAGCAAATTTCAGATCACAAAAATGTAAAATTTTATTCTACTGCGCGTGACCGAAATGTTCGTTAAGTGAATTACTATGCATGTGTGCATGCACTTTTCAACCAATGACAAGAAGCAGTAATTTTAACTTTAGGAAGAGGAGAAGGGAATGGGACAATTAGCTTTATTTCTGTTTCTCTCTAGCCAAAAGAGATAAACGAAGAATTATGGAATTGTAAAGACGATAAAAATGCACGAATAAGTAGGAATAAAACAAATGCAACCAATCAGGTATCGTGTGTATTTTATTCATTCACCAACAAAAGTGAAGCAGTATTTTCAACCTTTGGACGAGAAGGCAAACGACGTGATTGTCAGCTAGCATGGCAGAAATTCAAAGCTAATTTAGGTAATGATGAAATTTTTTTTTTTATGATAATTTCCATATGATTAAAAATTTGATATTTGCTGTATGAAATTAACGAATAGCTACAAAATAAAACTAAACATAGTTTTCAAAAGATTATGGTCGGTATTGGAATTTTTATACTATGCAATGATCTTCGTGAACCAATTTCTGAGATGTAATCTTCGTGAATTTTTCAACGATGAATACGATAAATATTCACAATTTTCCGCAGTGTTCCGATATTTGACAACGCAGGGTTCTTTAAAATTCAAAACTTATAATTGCGATTGATTTTCTGCATTAGTGGCGTAGTGAAGATCTGTTATCTTAGTTGATCTTTGGTATCTGAAGTTGGAATTATATCGCCAAATTTATTCCGCGGCTATACCTATTTCACTAGACCAGGTCTTTTCACATAATTAGGTTAATGGAAATGGTGCCAGCTCTAGGAGTTTTATGGCCTCTTAATTTCTTTGAATCGGCCATATATTTCACAAAGTCTTATGTTTGGGTGCATATTATTGAAAAGCATGAGTCCACTTTGATTATGTTAAAATATGCACACAACTCTTGGAAAATGCCTTGGATGCAAAATCTTCTCTTGTAAGGAATCAGCCTCAATATTGTCTACTATTGCCACAACATGGTTTCTATATTGTACAAAGCTAGCTGCAGGAATAATATTTTCAACAAAAATGGACAAATGGGGCTCGATGATAATTGAAAAGGCAAAGCACTAGTTTTAGTTGAATATAGTCTCATCGTGCTCGATTTCATCAGTTCTGAATGGGCTTTTCTGTATTCTTCAACCTTTCGTTTTTTTCCTACCAAAGTCATTTTTATGCATCAAGGGTAGGTAATTGACTGGTACTTTGGCTATTTTTTCTTTTATACAAGGAAAAATGTACACCCGTATTCATATATAGTTAAAACTCTAGTTTTAGCTAAACTGAAGATTGAATTTTACGGAGCTCTGGGTTTTCAAATATCGGAATACTGCGAAGCCTTTTGAATCTACCGTATAATGGGTGACGGATTCACGAAGACAAGATCTCAACAAAATTTATAAATGCCACAGGCGAGACGTTTCTGATATTTTATTTAATTTGGCATCCGAAACTTCACATGGTAAAATCGTCGTAACATTTTCGTCAGGTAACTGTACTATAAAAAACAGCTTGGACGCGACCTCAACGATAAAAATTCTTCTGAATTTATACAAGCGGTAGTAAATGTTGACGACGACTCGTATTATGCACCTCTAACGCTGAGTCCTTAAAAGATCTGGGAACACATTAAAGGTACAGAGGTAACGTCTGATATCTAGGTAAACCTATACATTACGAAACCTTATTATATCACGAACGGTGCTTCGATGAGGCAAACTGGTGCTTTTTGTTCGTACAATTTAAAGGAGTGTAAATGTAATTAATGAGCAATCATAAGACCTCAGATGACATATGTTGGTATATATATGACTCACACGAGTCGGCCCTAATGAAAGACATTCAGACAATTAGATTTCATTTCCAAATATGTCAAAAGGATATATAAGGATTTTTGCTAATCAACTCCTTTTCAAAAGTAAGGAAAATAAATTAAAAATTTTGCTGGTGATTTTTCGAATGTCGCTAAATTTCGAGTTTAAATTGTTTTTCTTTCGCGAAGAATTAGCTCTTACGTAATGTAGGTAGGAAATGTTGGAAATAATAATTTTAAAATGGAGTGAGTCTGGCTGGCTTCTGAGTAGCTCATACATGAGATCTTTTTAAACTAATGTATATCGGACAGACCTGTTGCATGATTGAATATCGACAGAACCTAGACAATGATCTACTCAAAAAAATTCTATTAGTTTGAAGAAATACAGCAAGCCGCGTGTAATGTGCATAGTTAAAGTTGGATGACTCGGATCTATTGATACTGCATGGGAAGGCTACTGATTTGCGGGTATATCGTCCAAATAAATATCAATGGAATCCAATCGCCCGGCCACCAAAAATTTCTTATTGCATATTTACGCGTCTACGCTCATAATAATTGAATTGTTGTCGGCCTTCAAAAATGCCTATATATTCTACGAAAAATTTGAGGGCTTCCCTACATCAGGTTGTGGCATCGTTGATTTTATATTGGAGCGAGGCATTGCATTGCTCTGGTAAAAGAGAGAAACTTGGGTGTGTGCCTGAACATTGGGAATATTTTCTGGTAATAACAACCTTTCTTAGCTACAGTTTTCATTGTAACTTTGGTTACCAGAAATATTGATAAGGTTTTCATTTTTCTGCTATGCGTTCATCTGTATATTTACTTATTTGTGATTGAACTGGACAAAATCGGATGTTAGCTTTTATCTCCACACGCAACTACTTTTATGCTGACTCCAGTCCAATTTTATAGCAAAGTTATCAGATTTGCTTGTACGCAATAGTGTCGATCGATTTCATTCATGGTCTGATTCTAACTAAATAGAAGAGACCAATTTCCAGAAAATTCTAAAGAAATATGTAGAATCAACAGAAGCAGAACAAATTTAAAGCATTCCGCTTTCCCACACTTTAATAATTTCAAACTTAAAACATTTATTTTCCCACATTATAACTACGATCTAATTACAGCTTTGCTCAGCAAGAATATATCTTTCCTTGCCGTTCTTAGCGATCATTTTTGTACGTGACAATATTTTAAGATGATTTATAGGAGATAATTGTGAACGAATAATTAAGTCAATCTAAACTTAAGTTTTGATGGAGAAGGTTTGGCACAAGCGGAAGTCATAAATAAATATAAAGATTGTTTTTATTTTTCGAACTCCAACGATATATTTAATTGGCGCTAGGATTGCTATCAAAAGTTTTGCAATCCAGTGAAGTAAAGAACCAAGTGATTAATGATTTGTGTAATTAAGTGTCCAAGGGAAAATACAAGCTAATTGTGAAAATTACACATATCTACCAAGTGCATCAATATTGTGAAATCAATTTGTGGAAACCAAATATTTTGTAATATTTAGTGAGTGTGAAACGGAAAAGAAATTATTTTTTCTTCTAAAAGCTTTTAAAATAAAGGTGACAAGGAAGTACAACTGTTATCGTTTTATGAGGAATAGCAGACATAATATCTGTGATATAAATCGGAGGATGGAGAATGAAATGGCTAGAAACATCATTGAGCAACGCAAAGCTCAGATCGTCGCGCTCCAAGGTAGAGTTTAACAATTAGGTGCAACCGCAGTAAAGCAACCACTGCCAGCAAATCCCCAAAACCATTTCATTTTAACAGCGGAGCAATTTCTCAAACAAATTGAGAAGTTTCAATGGAAAAGATACTGTGCAAGAATTCATCAGTTCAGTAGAGCGGACATTCCAACATTGTCAAAATATACCAGGGTTGACAGACTATACTCAGGCGCGGATCTAGCAATGAAATTAGATAGCGGGTGGGGGTGGGGTGGGGTTAGGGGGTCATCTTACAAATTAAAAAAAAAATCCAATGCCGTAGTAAGTCGGTTCGCATAGTCACCGCAGTACTGCAGTACTTGGAAGTAGGAAATCCGCATTAAGCGGTGTGGATGATGTGTCATTTCTTAGTATACTTCTTTTTTTACAAAAACTAATTGTTTTAATAGAATAGGGTGTAAATTGCAGGAGTAATACAAGCTACACACTTGGCATATATAATATGGACTGCTCGATATGCTATTTCATGCGGGTACAATTTTTTGTGTCAAAAATAGTTCATATGTCGGTGCCAACATTGAAAAATCCATTGGCGGAAAGTTGAAAAGTGAAACCTCTCGAATTTCTATTAACCCAAATAATTAATTTAAAAACATTTGTTTCGACAAACCCACTTATTTATTTATTGTTTACAGCCCTTTCTCAGTTCGCACGTTACATAGGAAAGTGACCAACTCAAAAAATGCAACTTTTCAGGAGAGCGAAAAAACGAAAAGCTGTACATAGAATTAATTCTAGCTTAACATAGTAATTGTTTGCTAAAAATAGTCTGAACTCTTAAATTTGTTAGTAAATATATTTCTGAAGATTTATATAAAAGAAATTTTAAGATTTTGTTACCGCAGTTGGCGAGGTTAGCTGTTAATCCCGCATCCTCTTAAGTTGTGTCGCTTTTCTTTGTTGCGAAAAATATTTTTACAAGTTTTTTTTAAGTGGCACAACTCAAAATACGATTTTTAAGAATTAAATTCCGTACTTTGAACTTTGTGGAAAAATGTCATAACTCATAATAAAATTTGTAAGAAATAAATGCTGTTTTGTGGAAAAGTGACACAATTTAAAATAATACTGTTAAAATGTCGAAAACATATTTACGTTTGTTATGAAGATCGTCACAACTCAAAAAGTGACATTGACACACTGTTCTATGAAAAATATCTCTGTTCTTAAGTAACAGAAAAGTGACACTATCGCTATCTAGCTGCAAAAACAATCAGATAGAAATATGCCAATTTCATGGTGTAATTAACTCAAAAACAACAAATTTTGAGTTAGGTCACATTTCTATGTGACGTGCGAATTAGTAGTTGGTGCTTAGATCGAAAGAGTACGCTATATAGAAATGAGCCCACTTTCTGCAGTGTATTTCTATGGACGTAGACAGTCCATATTTTAAATGTCAGTGGTTTTACATAAGAACGCTGCAAATATTTTAGAATGTTAGGAGTGTTACATGCCAAAATTACCTGAAAAGGGGCTTATCTCTTTTTAAGGCGAAGAAATTGCCATCAGCAATTGATTCAAATTCCTCAGTTAAAAACAAAAAGTATTTCCCATAGAACGACTTGGGACAAATAAAAGTTTTAAATTTCAACCCAAGTCGTTTCAATAGAAAGAAGCCACACGACAAATCTTACCTTCAGTAAGATTTGTCGAAAACAAAAATACGATATGTATGTACATAAATACCTACGTACATATCGGGCGCATAAAATTTACTCGGTGAAGATTTAAACGATCAAGTCTTCACCAAAAACCCTCCTTTCAGCAAATTGTTGCGAGCGGCATACATTCTGGGTGCAACAATGTATGCACGATAGCAAGACGATGGCTTCATATTTATGAAAATATCAAATTTCATTTCAACCATCGTCCGTTATTTTCTTTTTTTTTTCTTTTTTTTCTTTTACGATAAGAAAAAATAAAATAAACGTTTTGTGAAAATAACCATAAGAGGAAGTTTGTGAAAGAAAAAGTTTGTGAACAAAGCAAAAGTAAAAAAATATATATATAAATAAAATAAAAGTGTGTGAGTTGTCTTAATCATAGGCTTCCTGAAACGGCGTAGAGTGATTGCCTTCGACTAAGGTAAGCCCTGAAATATAACAGGAGTTAGAACTAAGTTAAGTTAGGGCTCTGAAGTGGTAGTGAGGGAGTCTGTTTCGTGGCTTGGGAAGTGTTTCTCTGAGGTCCGAAACCCAAATTCCGAGAAAAACCTATACACATACATCACTTGCATACAATAGCATTCATTGAAATAAATTTTTATTTTTTTAAGTTTTGGAATAAAATTTTTTTTTAGTTGAATTATATAAATAAAAAAAGTATAAAATAAAAAACATATTTTTCAAATAACTCAATTAATTAAATATTTTTTCTTGAAATTAAGGGGGGTCATGACCCCCACGACCCCCTCACCTGGATCCGCCACTGACTATACTATGGCCATCATCATCAATGATAAAGTTTAAGGTGAGGCAAAGAAATTTATTCAAAGTTTAAGAGTAAATGCACAAAACATATGGGTCCAAGGCAGGATTACGCAGAATCTCTAAATCAATGCAGATTTTTAAGAGTAAGTACATTAAGAGAACTTTTCGTTAAAAGGAAATAAACTTTAAATTGAATGAATTATATGAGTTTGACGAGACAAGACACCCCACATATCACCCTAGTAATAACGATAGATATTTAGTAGACATAGTTAGTAGTAAGGTGCATGATTTCTTAAGAGGTAATATACCTGAAAATTCAACAATTATCGAAGTGTGCAATAAATTTGATAGATTAAAACTGTTGTATAGTGAAGATGCAGTAGATTTTCAGAGCAGAAAAAATAAATTGAACTCTTCAAGAATTTGTAATACTAACAAGATCGAAAATCTGTCTAATCATAAATTAAATAAAGAAAAGGTTAGTAGTAGTGGAAATAGTTTCAATAGGAACATATCTAATTCTAATAGTGATAATTTACATAATAACTGGAATATCAATCGCAGAGATACAATGAATATAACAACTCTCATAGAAGTGATAGTAATACTTACAGAACCCAATTTAACTAAAACAATCCGGACCAATATCTCAATCGAAATCAAAATTATAATTCGTACCAACAAAGACAGAATTTTGAACAGGCTAGGAATCATCCTATACCTGAGCTAATGGAAATTGGTAACTTAAATCACGATCAAGACGTAAATTTTCAATACGAGCCTCGGAAAAAGAATTCCAATAATAATCATAACGATAGGTAATCAAAATGTTAAATGTCTTGTTGATACTGCGTCAGCTACCAGTGTTATCAAACCAAATATCCTCGCTGAATTCTCTGAAGATACTTTAATCGAACCTGCTTACTATTCGACCATCACTGTATCAATAAAATTACAAGCAGGATAGTAACCCCAATACCAAAAGAGCTTAAACTCCTTGGAACTGTAACGTGGAAAATAATTAACTTAAAGGGTAGAAGTTATGATGCAATTATGGGTCAAAACTGCCTAGTACATTTTAAAGCTAAAATAGACAACAATAACAGAACTTTATTTGAAGAAAATAATTATCCATTCATTATTAGAGAAAACGCTGGAGGGAATTACGGATAGTTTCCTGAACAAATTAAAATTATATGACTTAAATGTGGAAGAGAAAGACGAAATAATACAATTACTAAAACGGAATGAAGATTTGTTTTTTAAAGAGGGTGATAAACTGACCTCAACACATGAAATTAAACAAGAAATTATTACCTCTACTGAAAACCCAGTTCATTATAAAATATATAGACACACTCAAGTTTAAGAGAAAGAAATAGAGGATCAAATACAAGAAATGCTGGTACAATGCATCATTAGAGAAAGTAACTCCGCATACAACAGCGCATTATGGATTGTAAAAAAAAACGGACACTTTTGGTCAGAAAAAGTGGAGAATTGTCATCGATTACAGGAAACTAAATGAAGTTACTGTAGAGGACAAATTCCCCATTCCTAATATCGAGAATATACTAAATAAGCTTGGTAGGGCACAGTACTTCACTACCTTGGACTTGGCCAAGGGTTTCCATCAGATTCTGATGAAAGAATGTGGTAGAAAAAAAAAGGCATTTTCAACTCCACTCGGGAATTACGAATATTTAAGAATGCCGTTTGGTTTGAAAAACGCCCCATCAACCTTTCAAAGGTTGATGAATGCGGTACTACTCGAATACATAAACAAAATATGTGTTGTGTACTTGGAAGCATCCGCATATTCAGTACGTCTAGACAAGCCCGACTTAAAATTCAAATCGATAAATGTAACTTTCTGAGCAAAGAAACAGAATTTTTAGGTCATATACTGACGTCAGAAAGAATTAAACCAAATCCGAATAAGATAGGGGTAATCCAAGAATTAAACTACCAACCACTCAAAGAAAAGTTGTATAGATTTGCATAGGTGCAGTAACTATATTATAATTATCCCAACTTCATATAGTTACGAATTCCTAAATAACCGGCCAAGTGCGAGTCCGACTCGCGCCGGAAGGGTTCCGTACAATCATACAAAATTTAACACTAAGTACTTCTTAATTATTTTCTCAAATGGGAGTAGGCGTCATGTGAAAAAATAATGCTCTCATCATTTAATAAATAACTAATAAGGAAGCAGGGTTTCAATGACAGTCAAACTCATAAATAGCTAATTAAAAGTGTTTTTGACTCAATAGCAGTGAAATATCAAATTGTTTTGTGAACGGGATTTATTATAATCGAGACTCTTGTGTCTTGCAATTATGTTGTTGAAGTGCACTGTGCTGTGCTGCAGAAACAACCAGAGTTGGTGTTGTGTGAAAGGATTTTTCAAGCAAGTTTAATAGTTCCACTAATTAATTACAGTGTTTTAAGTAATATAAAAGTGGGACATTTATAAAAATAAACAGCCATGGCAAAAAAATTCAACATTTTCCAATGCTTGTTTATTTGGTTAAAATTGAATTGTGACAAGTCCCTTAAATTATCATAGGCAACGCCAAGGAATATTATCTGAAGATAAGGGGGCGCTAAACATTTGTTTATTTTACATAGTACTTTGGATTATAAAAAGTGTTCCCTTCAAAATTTCACGATTTCACTACTGCCATGACGAAATGAATACAAACACTGCACACTAATACATTTCGCCGAGTGGATTAGGTTTTCACTCGATATGCCTTTTCCTTATTAGTTATTTATTCAATGGCTGTCATTTGAAAAAAAAAACAATGATGCTGTCTTTTGAAAATCATTTGAAAAAAAAATACCTACTTATGATAATAATAATGAATGAGAATAAAGCGAGGAAAAAAACGCCAAAAAAATCACGTTTCTTGTTTGGGGGAGCCCTTTAATTTTGAATTTTATTTTATTTTTATAATTTGTTGCTATATCGCCAATAGAAATATATAGTCTGTGAAAATTTCAACTGTCTACCATGGTGATGGACGGACAGCTCGATACATACATCCCCTTTCAATCTTAAGCATTTTAATTGCTGACTTTACTGTATAGTCATAGAAACGAGTAATTGTACCTTTACAAATATTTACTGACCCTTTAATTTAATATGAGACAGCAAAAGTCAACAATCGCAGTCGCAATTGCATTTAAGATAGCACGATTGTATGATAGTAAGTATCATTTCAAATCAACGTAATCAAACCGGCTAATAATATTGAAGCAAAAGGGCGATGAAAATCCTGCGCTCTTGCCGAAAAGAAAGCAAATATGCCCTCAGAAGTGCTGAAATTGAATTACTAATGGAGTCCTGTAATAAAGATTATACATACTTATATGCAAACCTATAGTCAGATAAAATAATTGGGAAAAAGTAGCTTCAACTTAATGTTGTTAACGTTTACCTACTAGTTAAAATGGTGACAAATAACCCATTACCATAAGATAATTAATTTTAAAGCAATTTCGTGCTGACTAAATTACTATAAGGACACACTTGTACTGATTTTCAAAGCGATATGAAAATTCATAGATAACTATTTAAGGAGGTTTCGTCATACCTACATACATACATATATGAAATGAAATTTTATTACATTTCTAGTCGAAATGTTATGTTGCAAGATCATGAGAAAAAGTCGAATATGAAATAAATATAAATTGTACTAGCAAATCGAAAAACTTTCCTGAAATAAATTTATACAAAAATCTTGATTTCATTGAGCCACAAAATTTCTCATTTCGATACCCCCGGATCCATCTATTGGCAGAAATAGGTATATCACTAGGTTAGAAAAAACAAAACTAAAACGAAATATACTGGCCGTTATCATTTGCTATATTATGTAATTCTAGCCCTTTCACTCTTGTATAACTTGTAGAAACAGCATATAACAAAAATCATGAGATCAGATCATGACCAAATGCATTTCTTTCCGTAAAATTCTGTTCTATACTGCGCTTAACCAAAATATTCGTCAGGTTAAGTAGTAGTGTATGTGCATCTTTTCATTGGCTGAAATTTATCTATGGTGTGCATTTGATTAACTAATTCTTTCTTTGCAAGTGTTTAACATCTCTAAACCCATACCGATGCCAGAAATTTTATCTTGATAGAAAATCGCACTCTCAACCGACAAGAAAAGGGCGGAACATGCAGTAATTTAATTATTTTCTATTTTTGTTTTTCTTTATACATACATATATATTTACCAATTTCTTAGATGCCATTGTTAGGTAGGGAAACTTCGTCAGCTGGGTTAAGATACTAAAATCATGATTTCGTCAAACAAAAATATTTCCCATTGAAATTTCCTCTGCATCTTTTCAATATCAATCACTCACTCACTCACTATCATTGCCACTACTATAAATTATGTAAACGAAATGTCTACGCCGGCCGTATCGTTTCCAATAAATTTCATCTCATTCCCTCTTGTATATTTGAAAGAAACAGCAAATACCAGGCGATCAGCAAATTTCAGATAATTTCCACCCGAAATATAAAATCAAGTTCTACTGCGCATGAACGAAATATTCGTTAAGTGAAGTAGTTAAGTTTTTTGTATTTTATTAAAAATGAAATGAAGCATGAAATTTTACGGAAGAGGAAAAGGCAAAATGGATAATTATTTATATTTTCTATTTCTCTCTCTTCTGACGAAATATAGAATTGTAGAAGAGAATAACTTTCGTTGTGAATTTTAGATAGGTATTAACCAATGAAATTAAGCAACCATTTTAATTTTTTGAAGAGGAGAAGGGAAATATGATGCTTATCATTATTTTCTTTGTTTCTCTCTTTGGTAGTGCAGACAGCACTACTAGACCCATTGAAAAGGCGACAGACAGAATTTTGATGACAATTTTAAAGGGGGAAATATTTACATTTCCATCCTGATCTCTCTATTTTTGGTTTTTCATTTTCATATGATTTAAAGATTATTTTAATCTCTTTTTCAATTTTAGCTAATAGCGACGAACGTTAATTGGAAACTAGTAAATTTAGCTAGGTAGGTACCTACATAATTATTTTATATTAAAGCAAGAAAAACTAGATCAAAAACTAGGCATACCTAAACTTGAAAAGAAAAACTAAAAACGTAGAAAAACAATAGCGCACTATTGAGTTATACCTTCTCATTGTGTGGATTCGATAAAAGTTTTGAATTTTCCAAATATTAAATATATATTTCAGTACATAGGCAGCACAGTCCATGATTTCAATTTTCTACCTATTACTAACCGAAAACATTTTCTTTCAATTTTACAACCCATTTTCATTTCGAAAGAACTTTTCTTCTGCTTTTTTCGTGACAGGTAAATATCTACCTATAAAATTTTTCTTCTTCATAATAATTTACGGAATAAGTAAATGTATCTTACCTACTCATCTCTCCTACCCACACCGTACAGATACAGAAGAAGACCTAAGATTTTAGTGTACCTACATATTTTTGTAAATATTTTTATTTAAAAACTTTTTTATTTCTATTTAACTCTTAGAGACCGAGAGAGAAAAAATACAAAAACAGAAACTCAAGCATTGAAAAAATGACCCCGTAGGTAGGTGCCTTACCATAAATTTTAAAGTTAAAACTTTTACTTACTTAGAATAGAATTTATCGAAAAAAATTTATTTAACAAACACTTATTTGCTAAGCAAGCTGTGAGTAACCATTGTTTTCAAGACTAAGGTGAAAATCACTTTACCAGAAAACCATACTTTTTTTTCGGGTGTTTCCAATATTTTTCACGATAGTCAAAGGAAATATTCTTTATTAGATTTATAAAACTAAGAATGAGATGATTTATGATCCGGAAATAAAAGTTAGAAGTAAAAAAGATAGAATTGGTCTAAGACCAATTCTTATGATACCCAAGATGAATGCTCGTTTGTAATTTCGTATGGTCACCCATATGCGCAAGTGTAATTTTTGAATTGGTTTTTGAATATATCTCTAGAATGATTCGTCGAACAGCAAAAATGATTATAAACAATTTTATAGTATTACATATTCTGAAAAACTTTCCAGTACACCAAAACCGTATAGGACTGCTCGTTTTCACAGGATACGTAAAAATTATATGGCAACACCAAGAAGTGGTTGCCCGATTGCTACGAAGGAGCTTCCCGATTTGTCCCATTTTTGAATCTAATTTTACTTTATTTTTTAAAAAAGAAAGTCCATGTGCAGAATTTCAGCTCTCTAAGTAGACGCGTTCTCGAGTTATCGTGAGGATTGTCAGACAGACGGATGGACAGACGGACATTCAAAATTCAAGATAACTTTTAATGTTATACGCGTGGGTGCCCAAACCATTTTGCTCTACCATAATTATTTCTAAGTGTTACAAACGGAATGACAAACTTAGTATACCCTTTAGATTTCATTAATTATTTGTTTTTGTTTTTGTTTTAAATACATACAGCGGGTTTTATGCCTACATACGCATTAATTTTCAAAGTTATCCCTATCCCGTATAAAATTTTAATAACTCAATTAAATGACTAACAATGATTTTCCGTAAATTATTTTTAATTACCTAATGCTGATGATGGTTCCCATATGATATATGTTGCAAAGCTATCCAGAATACTTTGCACTAGAAGAAACGGTACTGCTCCAGGCCAGCTATTGATGCATGCCAAGAATGTAGCCATCTTCAGTTGTTATAAAATGTTTTTCAGCTGGGTAATTATAATGAGCTTGACCTGAAAAGAAAATGAGAAATTTTTTATTTATTGTCTGGAAGTAGTCTTTAATTTCATTATGATTTTTACAAAAAAAAATGAATGTGTCCATTTACATATACATACATATACATATACAGAAAAAATGGGAGGAATCTTACATACAAAATAAGGAAACTCAATATCGCGCATATATATAGCAAAGAGTATCAATCATGGCGAAAGAGAATGAAAGTTTAGAGAGGTGGGAGGCACAGACGTTAATTGCCGCCCCTTCTAACAATATTCTTTACATGAGGCAAATTTTATTACAGTTCCTGGGAATACTAGGCACCATATGTATATGATAGATGAGCTATTATGTACTGCATACTGGAACTAGAACCAGAATAGTTAAAAACAATTTGAACTTAAAACAATAATAATAGACAAATAAAACTAAATTGAAATTAAAAAAAATTAAGTTAGATCTATTATAGATCTCAATTGTCGTTTGAATCTCAAACTGTTTTAAAATAACTGGAAAGTAGAAAATCGTATCATTACAAATGCACTTTATTTTATTAACACAAAGAATACAAATTAAAAATTTTATTTTGTTAGAGATTAGTTTCTTATTTTAGCCGATTTTTAATATGAATCTTCACGGCTAAAACCACTATCATTTGAGACGGTTTTAAAAAAAAACTCTGGGTAGGAATTCTGGCGTACTGCGGTTCAGGTTGAAAGGATTTAGCCGAATTCAAAGGCATTTACTCTGGCTAAAATGTTTATAATTAAATGGCATAAAAGTATTTTCTGGCAACTCTGTGCTCGTGCCTTATATTATGTCTACATTCCAGATGGGATTGGTGGATGATTGGGAACATAGGATTGCCAGCCACCTTAGTAAATTTGTACAATTTTTGAATTCATTTCATATATGATACAAAGGTACATTTTCAGAATTTAGCGGAATTCTTAGTTTAATTAGCTACAGAGGCTTACAGACGTAAATCTAATAAAAAGTAAAGTTACTGTTTGTAAAAGTATAAGCACAATTTAAAGTATGATGTCAGTAAAGCAGCTTACATATTCCGGAAAGAAGACTGAAGTGTGAGGTATGGTCTTAGAAAAATTTCCACATCTTGTAATTAGATTTTTTCTCGTTTACTTATTAGTTCAGAAGTCCGTCGTATTGTCGCCCCCTTAGAACTAGCGCCCAGGGAAAATGCCTTCGCGCACCCCCCCCCCCCCCCGCCAAAGAACCATTTCCCTTGCTTCAACTAATAGATTTTTTTCATCAAAAATACCTTTATCACCGATTTTGATCGGGGATGGCTAATTTGAAGCACAATAGGAAAAGAAAAAGATGTGTATACTTTTCTTTCTGCTAAACTAACTGATAATGCAGGGCACCTGTTAAATCCTGCTAAACACGTAATTTATGCTCTGCCGGTATTCCTAATATCTCTTTAAACGGCGTAGTGTTGTTATATGTTGTTACACCTTCTTACACCTTCTTAGGTATAACGCGATATAATCAAAACGTAAATACAAACGCAGCTTTCTGAGAAACAAAGTTTATTATAATTTAATGTAATATATTACTCTTAACAATTTTTCGGTGTTGATTATCCACTTTGTTAAAAAACACTTATTGATTTTTCACTTTTTACTTTATGACAGGTAAAGATTTTACTTTAGTATGATACTTAGGAGGCCTTACCTTTGGTAGGGGGACTCTCCTAGTTGGTTCAAGAATACTCTCTGCTTTCCCTAGTTCAACCGCATCATATTTATATTATTGATTTACACGGGGATGATACTCCCCTCCACAAATTTCTAAAATTCAGCAATTTTCTAAGGGAAAATTGATGATCGCTCAATTTTCTGTTTTGAATAACAAAATCAGGAAATTGAGCGGAAATAACAAATTCCAAAAAAATTCGAATCGAAAAACAATTTTCTGTAAGTTCGGTGATCGATTCTATGCATAACAAAATTTCAGGGTCATCATAATTCATTAATTCATGAAACTTCATGACACTTTACCAATGCAACGAAGTGCAGCCATTCAAAGGTGCACCTGTTGGGTAATTTTGCCGGTCTTAGATCGGTCGGTGACGTAGTCACGTATTTGGGCTTAATTGCCTGGTGACGATTTTCTTCGTCTGCTTTCATGAATGAATCATTACGTTGAGCGAATACTAGCGCCGGATCATATTACATTTCATTTGTAGAAGAATTTATGATCATTTTAGGCACGCGCCAAATGGGATAGAATATCTGACACCGCGGGCTTGGTTAAATCAGTAAATGCAATCCAAATTCAGTATTGCAAAGGTCTCTGAAGAACGAAAATGTAGAATAATGGCAATCGGTAAACATATACATGTCTCTCTTTCTACAGATCAATGATGAGTGCGTAAGAGGTTCTAAACAAGGCGGACAATAATAAAATGTTTGACAAAATAAAACTTGCCAATCCTGGAATACAGCAGATACCAACAAAGAAGAAGTCGTAGACGAACACGAAATAACCACTACTACCAACACCAAAACAAATCTGAAATGCTTCTGGATTAGCTTTCAGCACTATAGAAGAAAAATATACTTGTTTTCCTATGAGAGGAAACAAACATAATTGTCATAATTCAAGAACAATGACTTATCTGTAAACCTCGAATTGTACAATTTTCTCTACAACCATAAAAACCCAAATAACGGTGTATAGAAAAAGAAAACGAAACTAGGCATATTTGTGAAAGCTCAATATACTATAATTGTATGAATTTCGTAAAAGCGAGAGCATTGCAAAACAGAACAAAAATCTGAATTCACGAAAAAATGTATCACAGTATACACTGATGCTCAGAACTTTTTAAATCATCTTTTGCTTTCATTAAGTGTATTCACATCAAATTTAAAATCCGCGGAACGAAAAATGTGCCAGCAAAGTCAGGGAAATTTCAGTTTGGAGTTGTCGTTTTACCAATTTAACTTGAGGAAAATTTAGTAAATTTTCCATTTAAATTAAGTTATTTTATTGATTTCCTACAAGATCAGGCTTGCAAACATGTTTTATGTCATGCTATTTAAGTTAGAGAGTTTATTTAAAAATAAATTTGCCCATTCTAATCAGTTATATGGCGATATTCTTACTGTACCGCTGGAAATACGCTACAGACTTTCCTTGGTCTGGTCTTTGATTACACAAAATCTCTGATTAAACCTTATCTCTTAACCTCTTATTTTAATTTTATTTCTAAGCAGATGTAATATTTTTGAGCACAAAACTTAGCTCCAAATGAGATGGTCGTTTCTAAAAATCAAAAGCAGAGTAAAGTTCCGGTGCTCGAAAATGTTCGCGTGTTAATTCTACTTTTTTGACGTAATCACTTTTTTTGACGGCCTAAATAGAAACGAAGAAAACAACAAATCTTGTTGACTTGTAATAACTGTGGCAAGAAATGGAAAATAATCTGAAAGTGCTGGGAAATAGCCTAACCACAAGACCTACGCAGCGACCATGCAGTTTTTTTTAATCCTGCCAAACTTAATCCAATAGTAGCCTTTACCTAGGGCTGTCACCACTATAAGAAGTGATCCTTGGATCAAAATCAGGCGATGTACTACCATAGCGGTGTACATCTAACAAACCAAGTTTGGTTGAATTGCATATTTTTGACTAAATGTTATTTTACTCAAGTACCTAGTTTACACCAATATAATATAATTTGTCAGCGACATTAAATGCCTGCAAAATTCTATGTCCGAAAGTGTAACTTCAAGCGCTTGGGTGAATTTTTTGGGTGTATTTGCGAAGCGCACAAGCCATAAAAAAACACTTCTCCTAGCGCACAAGCAGGAGTTTGCGAAACGCACACCTATTGTTAAGGGATTACGCATTGTTTTGGAAAAGCGCGGCTATGGTTAAGGTCAACGCATTGTTATAGCACGTATCTTTACCTGATCTATGAATTTTGCCTGATCTATGTAAGTTAAGTTAAGTTTTTAAACCACTAATATCAATAGGAGGAGTACGCTCTGCGCCAAGCGCAAAGCCACACACAGGCAGGCAGGCACACACACACACACACACAGAGGCAGGCTGGCAGGGGCACAAACACGCGCGCGGAGCGAAGCGGAGCGCGCGTGTGTGTGTCCCTGCCAGCCTGCCTCTGTGTGTGTGTGTGTGTGCCTGCCTGCATGTGTGTGTGTGTGCCTGCCTGGGTGTGAATTTCTTTGCGTTTGGCAAATATACCCTCAGGGGTATATTACTTAGGGCAGGTAAAGATATGTGCTAGAACAATGCGTAATCCCTTAACAATAGGTGTGCGCTTCGCAAAGTATTTTTGACTAGATTAATTTTGGGTTGTGCGCTTCGCAAATATACCCAATTTTTTCCCTAGTCTAGAATTCCTACATCGTTTCAGAGTCTCGGTCTTAAGGCTCTAATTCAAGGATATCCAATGATTATGAATTGAAAACGATCTTAAGTTTGATATTCTCTTGTCTACAACCTTAAAGGTATTGTTGTCGGTGAGTAGTGAGTGTTATATGATAGGTAAAACCTCTTTCCAGCCATTGAAATCTTGCAGTTACCCTGGTTACATTACACGAATACCAATGTAATGAAAAACTTACCACATCCCTTGTTGTTTTCTGAACTATGTACATAGATATTTCCAATAATTTCATTTACATTTTCCAAAAATCAGGTACCGTATTTTATATGTATATAATTTCTATTTACAGAAAATTATGGTTTTTGTTTCGTCTCTAATCATTTCTTTACTAAATTATTATTTATTTCAATTAGTGGTATATTAAATTTGTAATTACGTTTTAATTTATTTTAAATAAAAACATTTTTATAACAGTAGATATACAAATTCTACGAAATCTTGGTAGTTATAATAATATGAGTTAAGTTAAGCAAACACTTAGAATGTTTTTACTTCGCTTTCATTTTTTATTATCAATTGATCTACATATTTGCAATTAGTGTATGTAATTGATTTTTACCGAAAAGCTCCAAAAGTGCATATTCATGTCGAACTGATTTTAAATTTTGTTAACACAAAATGTACAATAGTTTCTGGTGGAATATTTTTTTTAAAATATCCTTTGGGGTATTGCTAAATAATAATATATGTGATTAATTGCTTGTAGTTAATTATTACTGAAAATTTTAAGGTTTGGAAATCAAATTTATGTTAGAATTAGAATAAATCATAATCAATTTTGTAGTAGAAGACCTATTCGGCGGCTAATTTTAAGGGGTTAAAATGTTTTGAAGAGAAGATCTGGAAATAAATGTTACCGTCAGCCATGTAAGATTTGTAAGATGGATTGCAAAAGTTTTGGGAAGATTCGGTGAAATAAATAAATATTTTCACATACACCATCTTACACAAAATCTTGGCGGCGCCCCCGGTAACCCATATGCTGAAGAAGACGTAATGTCCATATCCTTAAGACTAAGCGTCGAATTCCGAAAAATATATGAAATAAATCGTAAAATCAGATTCTCATTTATGAACTCACTTATTGATATGCTCATTAATAAGCTCATCGTGACACTCATTGTCATGCTTATTGATAAGCTTAATGTGACACTCATAATGGACTCATCGAAGTGCTCTTCTAATATTGTAAAATGCAGAAAAGAGAGGTAAAGTATAAAATTCTAAATAAGGGAAAGAGATGCAATATCTCATGCACACTATCTGTGAATAAGTAAATAAATGATTTTTTTCCCAGTTTTGATTCAAACGTGAATAAATTTCATCAGTTCGTTTACCTACCATCTAGTGATGTATTATATATATGTACTGTACTGTTTTTCGCTATTTGCGTACGTTTGCTCTAAAGTTGCTCTTCCTGGAGAAAGATATAAAATGACAAAACCAATTGTTGCGAGCCGCTACATATAACGAATTGTAGGTAAAAATTTGACTTAGCAGATTAACAAATCTATAGGCTACAACAATGGGAGGGGTTTGACCCCCTCAAACTAGCCCATGACCGTATACATAATCACGGCCCAATTTGGCAAATCCATCCCCACCACAAAACCTGAGAAAAGTAAATTTGTTTACTTCACCATCGGAAAGCTCTCCATTGCCTCATTCTACATAAAGAAAAAAACCCATGTAAATCTATCCACGTTTTCTACTCTATTACTTTTCAAGTTGCGTCATAAACGTCGCCCTTTACGCACGATTTCTTTCAATCAAACATCATAAGAAAGAAAATCTTTTGAACCACAATTTGTGAAAGCAACCAAATTTTTGTGTAGGGCGCCAGTTTTAGCTGTATGTAGTAGCGCACATATTCACAATTCTTATATAATTTTAATAAGCAAATCGGGCCACTAATGTATGTAATGATATACCAATGTATTAGTGACACCTCCGATTTCATTGCTTTTTTTCTATTTCAGGGTTTGGGCTAGGGCCATGACCGTCTTTAGCCAAATGGGGGCCCAGACTATTTTAGAATATAGCGGCCCTCTAACAGAAAGTATATTCTAAACTAATTTGGATTGAAACAGGAGCAATAACGTTAAATATAATCGCAAACAACAACATGGGAAACACACCAAAGGCGAGTGATTTTCAGTCTCGAGAAGAAGGATAATGTAAAGTGGCGCTAAGGGGAGTCCCCATCCGAATGTCCCGATTGTGCGAGTTGGTTTACTTGTTTTGTAATAAAGTGACTTCAACTAATTTCTCTGATAACAAATAAAGTTTGGCTACTGAAACTGTACCATCAAAAAATGCGGAGACTTTAAAAATTACTGGGGCTGCAAATACTAAGTAATCAATGACAATGACGTTTTTATAACCTAGATGAAATCTTTAAGGAATACTAAGTCTGTCGTTTCGTTTGTAACGCATAGAAATAGTGATGGCAGTACGAAATGAATTGGAAACCCAAGCACGCATAATATTAACAGTTATTTTAATTTTTGCCTGTCTGTCCGTCAGCACGATAACTTGAGAACGCGTGCACTTAGAGTGCTGAAATTTAACCCACGGACTTTTTTCTAAAAAAGGAGTGCGAGCACGGGACCTATCGGGCAATTCCTTGTAGGGTTACCATAAAAAAAATTCGTTTTTCACTATATATTTGGACACTGTCTGAGAACGCGTCAACGTAGAGAGCCGAAATTTGGTACACATTGCTTTCGTAGCAATAGTAAATAAAATTCGAATGTGCAAATGGACTAAATCGGGCAAACCTTCTTGGTATTGCCATATAAAATTTTAATTTTTGTATGCGTACAGTAAAGGCGATCAGTCCGAGAAGTTTCTATTGTACTGAAAATTTCTTCAAAATATGAAATCCTATGAAATTGGTTGTAATCATTTTTACTGTCCAACGAACCGTTCTAGAAATAGATGCGGAAAATTAGTTTAAGAAGTGCACTGAAAAAAAAATCGTACTTCATATTGATGAACGCATTTCTTCAAACTGATTTCATCAATCTGATGCAAAATGCATCATATGGGTGAAGGTTTCCTCATGTTTGTGCATTATTTGATAAACTGATTTCTCAAAATGAAGAAATGCCAATCATCACTCTGTTCTTAAATAAATTCAAAATTACTCTGTAGATTAATGAAGAATTTCATCATTTGATGAACAGTACATTAATTTCGATTATAGAAGCTACGTCACCGTGAGGACAGTAAAACGTATATACTATGTATATATTCAGCAATAGATGTAAAAATTGTTGACGTGATGATGCCTGTTCATCAATTGTTAAATTTGTCTATCAATTATTGAAATTTTTCATTAACTTGATGAATGAAATGATGAACTTTCATCATTTGCAGAGGGTCCGATCAGTTTTTCCGTTAGTTTTATTCTGCGATATTCTTCTTTGTGTGGTCTTGAAATCGGTTTTGTCAGAATCTGTTTCGTTGTAACTCTCGTTATGAATGCATCATTTGTGCGAACTTCTTCAGTTTTAATTATAAATTGATAAAATATCAACTGTGAATTAGTGTTAAATATAGATAAAATTGTGAAAATATAAGCTGTGCAAAGTGTGTTCAAAATATTAATATTCTGGTAAGTAAGTGGCAGGTGGATAAAATTAAAAATTTATATTGTACATAATGTAAAATATTTTTTAGTCGAAATGTATTGTTTCGTCTGCCGAGAAAGGTTTTGTGATATAGATAAACTAATTCATCATCTCAAAAGAGTTCATGAGTTATCAGCTCAGGATAGTTTCCGTTGTTTTAATTGTTATCAACTTTTCAAAAATATTTCAAGTTAATTCTAATGTTGAAGAAAATATCGAAGTGCAGGAAAAAGTTGTTGACAAACATATCCATAATTTGGATGAATCAATTGAAATATTGTTGGAAAATTCATTGAAATTTTTGGTCGCTCTTCACGCAAGAAATAATTTTTCCCGTAAAGACGTATATGAAATTAAAGACAATGTGATGAATTTATTAATTGAGCCATTACTTGAAATTTTTCAAATATTTGGAACTATGGATGTTGTTGATAATATTAAACTCCAAGACAATATGCTGAGTCTTATATCCAGATGTAAAATCTTATTTAAAAATTGTAACTCTGATTATTTATTAATGCAAACTCTTAAATCAAAAAAGTTTATAGAGGACGTGAATGAGGTTGTTTTTGATGAGGAAACTGATCACGCGTTTCATAAAGGGCAATTAGTTTACAAAGAAAAAATTTCAAAAATGGTAGTATTGCCTCTATCTTACCAATTTAAACAAATTTTCGAAAAAGATAATTTAATTATTGAGATGATTCTACATGTAGACTTTTTCAAAACGAGTAGAAAATTTGAAAATTTCGTACAAGGAGATCTGTGGAGGAAAAAATCTGAACTTTATCCTGACAAATTAGTTATTCCATATTTTATTTATTCAGATGATTTTGAAATAAATAATGCATTAGGATCGCATTCTGGTTCACATTCAATATGTAATTTTTATATTTCATTTCCATGTTTGCCTAATGGTGAAACAAAATTAAGTAATCTTTTCCTAGCTGCTGTGATTAAATCACAGGATCTTAAAAAATATGGCAACGAAACATGTTTAAAAAGTTTGATTAACGAAATGATTTTCCTCGAAAGAGAAGGAATTAATATTGAAACTGCAAATAAGGTCTATTATGTTCATTTCATAGTAGGTCTTGTTTCAGGGGATTATTTGGCCCTTAATTCTATTCTTAATTTTAATATTTCTTTTAATGGGATATTTTGCAGATTTTGCAAAGCAGATAAAGCTTCATATAAAATAATGTGTAAGGAAAGTTCGAGTTTAATGAGAACATATGAAAATTATGCAACAGATGTTCTCAAACAAAATTGTCAAGAAACAGGTATTACCAGCCTTTGCGTTTTCAATAGAATTCCCTCTTTTCATGTTATCGATAATCTTGCTGTTGACGCAATGCATGATATTTTAGAAGGAATTTGTCATTATGACATGTGTCATATAATTTTACATTTCGTTCAAAAACAGAAATACCTAACACTGGAGATTTTAAATAAGCGAAAACAAACTTATGAATACGGTGAAATAGAAATAGGGAATATATCTCCAGAAATTACATTAAATCACTTAAATAAAAAACATCTAAAAATGTCAGCACGGGAAATGTTAACCTTCGTTGTAAATTTTCCAATAATGATTGGAGATCTCATTCCTATAGAAGATGAAGTTTGGAATTTTCTTTTAATACTAATTGAAATAATTGATTTAATAATGGCATTTGAAATAAGTGATAACTTAATATCAACTTTAACAAATTCAATTGAAGTACACAACAAGCAATACATATCTTTATTCAATGAAAATTTAAAGCCAAAATTTCATAATCTTCTTCATTATCCAATAGTGCTGAAAAATTGTGGTCCTCTCAGAAAGTTTTGGAGTTTTCATTTTGAAGCCAAACATAAAATTTTTAAAATATACACTCATGCGATAACTTCACGTAAAAATATTTGTCTAACAGTGGCCAAAAAATTTCAGTTAAATTTCGCTAACTATCTATTAAATAGTTCAAAAACTACTTGTGACTATTTTATATCAGAAAAAAATAGAATAAGCCCTAATTATGCTGATTTAATTAGTTCAAAAGTTAATAAACCAAAAGAATTTTTAAAGTTCTATAACCAAGTAGAATATAATGGTACACAAATTAAAAAGGACTATTACTTTGGAAAAATTTCAAATGATTATAAAATATATGCTATTATAAATTTCGTTTTAGATGGTAAAATAATATATATATTTTGTCAGCAACTTAGAAAAGTGACATACTGCTCACATTATTTAGCTTTTGAGGTGGATCATACAGTTTTAGGAGAATTTTGTGTGCTTACGTTTGATTCAATAATAGGACCACCGGTTAATATTATCAAAACTACCAAAGGAAAATTCATAATAAGATTAAAGGAATATAATTCCATACTATAATTATGGAGCCCCCAACCTATGATTCAGACAATATTGAAAATACATTGACACCAGCAAGCACCGCAGTCTATCACGAATTATCAACAGTTAGTAGTCTTTAACAACATCCAATTCTGTATAATAACAGCCTGCAATATCCAGAAAGTTATCAAACTATAACTGAAACAATAACCAACACTGTAACTGAATCTCCATCAGATTGTGATATGAAAATCTTATTGACTAATTGGGGTTTGGAGCTTTTGTATAATCATTTCATAGGTAAGTTTTATGCCATATCGAAAATAATTAAGAAATACATATATTCTAAAATCTATTTGGTGAAAATTATAGAGGAAAAAATTACAATTCCCACTTTGAAAATTATTAAAATGGAACACGTAAAGGAACTTCTTAAGAACTTTAAAATGGGAGACAGAATATTATTCGAAAATAAATTGGAAAACTGGTGAGATGGATTAAATATTCCATTGAATACAACAATTAGTAATTTTTTCAAGGAACATATCTACTCACCATCAACATCAATATACGGAAGTGATCAATCATTAAATAACCCGGAAAACTCCGATAGAACAATACCGTACACAATCAGAAATCGCACTCCAGAACCAATTGATACCAGTTCAATTACTCTTGGGAACATATTGAATTGGAATCGAAAAGGACCGATGCTACAGGACTATTATAATTTAAATTCCAAATTTGATGAAGAGCAGCGCAATTTTTTAATTAGTATTATTGCCAATTATTTTGATAGTAATAACTTACATTTATCTTTGGCAACAACCTATCGATTAGAAAAGGAAATTGTAGAACGTTTTCCAAGTGAGAAAATTGAATATTATAGAATTGGAAAAAGAGGCAAAATATACATAAAATACTCTAACTTAAAAAGGAATTTGAAAGGAATCAGTAAAAATTATGAAAATAAAGACAATAAAAATGAGGGTCAACCAAAAGGGCTTGGAATTATTGGTACGTATCATAAAGCACTAGAAATTAAATGTATGCTAAAAACGAATATTTTTTATTATATTATTATATACATATATAGTACCAGAAAAAGACGCAGAAGTGTGCATTCGAAGCCCCAAATTTGACAATTTATCGAACGAAGAATTCGAAAGCCTTTGGCAAGCATGTGCTCATCACAGAATTTTTGAAATAACTAATAAATGCAATAATTTACCTGAAATATTTAAACTGTGGCCTCAATATAAAAATTCCAATGGGTATCGATTGGTAGGGCGGCGTTAAAAATAATTTTTGATTTCTTTAATTCAGATTTATTCGCTTGCAGATTGACAAAGATTTTCAAACGCTTTTTGGGGATCAGAGAGGAATACTGACCGATTGGGAGCTGAAAATACAAAAAATCTACAAATTTCTCAAAGGAGATAATCACATCAAAGACCATAGAATAAATGCTGTTTTAAACTCAATCACCGAAACTGAAATTGAAACAAATATGGGAACATAGAAATTCCTATGAAACTAGGAGAAGGAGCAGATCATCCTGCAAAAGTAAGGACGATGGTGTGCGAAAATATTACTCTTTCGCCATGCTCCGAGACACTAATTTGGACAAAGCTTACTGATGACATCGGGACCTGCCAATTCTATCTGGTGGAGCCTAACCCCACAAAAGTCACATCGAGCATCATTGTGGGGAAGACTTTAGTGAAGGCAGAAGGTGCAACATTAATACCAGTCAGAGTGCTTAACACATCCGAAAATGAGGTACAACTAAAAGAAGGTGCTATAATTGGAAATTGTGAACCCGTTTACCAAATCGTCAATTTGGATAATGATAGTAATATCAGGGAAACAAAACCTATACCAGCTACTACCCAACAGGTTCAGAAACTTCTTTCGTCCAGTGCCTTAAGTGAACAACAACACAACGATGCCAAAGAGGTGATCAATGAATTTTCGGAATTATTTGCAATGAATGATGATGACTATGGTAAAACAAATCAGAAGATTCCAGGCCCATTCGACAGACACCACGAAGATTGCCATTAGCCAAACAACCAGAAGTTGCAGACATGATGAACTCCATGAAGAAACAAGGCATAATAGAGGAATCTAACAGCGCTTGGACATCGCCGGTTGTTCTGGTTAGGAAAAAGGATGGCAGCACCCGATTCTGCGTAGACTACCGCCAACTAAATAACGTGACGAGAAAAGATAGCTATCCATTACCAAGGATTGATGACACGTTGGACACCCTTTCCGGAGCGCAATGGTTTTCCACATTGGATTTGAAGAGTGGTTACTGGCAAGTGGAAATACATCCCGAGGACCGAGATAAAACTGCTTTCTCAGTTGGCAGTGGCTTATGGCAATTCAAAGTAATGCCATTTGGGTTATGTAATGCTCCAGCCACATTCGAACGACTAATGGAATGTGTTCTACGTGGTTTAACCTGGAAAACATGTCTTGTCTACTTGGATGACATAATAGTTATCGGAAGGACATTCAAGGAACATAAAAACAACTTACGAGACGTACTTCAAAGACTCAAAGATGCAAAATTGAAGCTC
The DNA here is from genome assembly GCA_963924295.1 of Dioctria rufipes. Taxonomy (NCBI): domain Eukaryota; kingdom Metazoa; phylum Arthropoda; class Insecta; order Diptera; family Asilidae; genus Dioctria; species Dioctria rufipes. Next base: position 175,251,618 of record OZ002743.1, read on the forward strand.
AGTGCGAGTAAATGTGCTCTATTCAAAGATGAAGTTAAATATTTAGGGCACATAGTTTCATCACAAGGAGTAAGAACCGATCCAGAGAAGATAGAAGCCGTCAAAAATTGGCCAGTTCCAAAGGACAAACATCAATTACGGAGTTGTCTTGGTTTAGCTACCTACTACAGGCGATTCGTGAAAGGTTTTGCAGATATAGCAAGAAGCCTACATCAACTTACAGAAAAGGGAAGGCCGTTCATATGGTCGGATAAATGCAACGAAAGTTTTGAAAATTTGAAGCAACAGCTCTGTGAAGCTCCAGTATTTCATTATCCAAAGCTGGGAAAAACATTTATATTAGCCACTGATGCCAGCAATGAAGGTATTGGTGCAGTGCTTTCGCAGGAGGAGAATGGTCAAGAAGTTCCAATAGCTTACTATAGCAAAGCACTTTCAAAGCCAGAGAAAAATTATTGTGCTACAAGAAAAGAGCTACTTGCTATTGTAAGTTCAACAAAACATTTTCATAAATATCTCTACTTGCAGAAATTCATCCTTCGCACCGACCATGCAGCACTTAAATGGCTTCTGCAGTTTAAGAACCCTGAGAGACAAGTCGCGAGATGGATAGAGCGACTCCAGGCTTATGATCTTGAGATCCAACACCGAAGAGGTCGTATCCATGGAAATGCATACGCCCTTTCACGACGTCCATGCAAACTTGAATGCAAACATTGCGCACGGGTGGAAGAAAAAGAAACAACAGCAACTATACAGTTGGTAACCGTGGAACCGTCTACAGGTTGGGACAACGAGGACCTGAGAACAGCACAACGAGAAGATCCGGACATTTCACCTATTCTCGCTTGGAAAGAAGATATGGAAAGACCAGACTGGAAGGATATTTCGGAACGGAGTGAGAAGCTGAAAAGTTACTGGGCTCAATGGAACTCTCTTCATGTTGAATGTGGTATATTAAAACGCAAATGGGAAGCACCTAACGGCGAATATTTCCGAATGCAGATAGTCATGCCAGCATCAAACGTCAAAGATGTTCTAGAAGAAATGCACGGTGGAACCTCTTTTTTTTTTTTTTTTTTTTATATTATTAAGCCAAGCTCAGGGGATACCCTATGATGCAAAGCACAGCGTGGCAGGAAGGAGATAGGGAAAGGATTAAGGGATTTGAGGAGAGTGGCGGAGGTGCCGATGTATGTCGCCCTTAAACTTTTGCAGGTTGTATGCCGGAGGAAAGACAGAAGATGGTAGACTGTTCCACATTCGCACAGTTCGGGATAAGAAAGCATCACGGAATTTAAGTGTACGGCCGAAGGTAATTTGAAGGGTAAAAGGATGAGCGCGGGATGCAGCGCGGGTATTGCGTGCAGGAACTATTCTACAAGGGATCAGACTAGATATTTCATCAGAACATTCACCATGCATATAGCGATAAAGGAGCGAAAGGCTTCCAACATTGCGACGGTGCTCGAGCGAGTCGATATGACGAGTAATTGCCACATCGCCAATGAGCTTGCAGGCTCTCTTTTGGACAATATCCAATGAAGCTAAGGCTGTGCGACCAGCTCCGGCCCAGATATGGGAATCGTATTCCATTCTGGTTCTGATGTAGGACTTGTAGAGGAGCGCTATATTTGATAGGCTGAAATATTTCTTACACCTTTTCAAGAAACCAAGACATTTGGATGCTTCTTTGGCAACCGAGAAGATGTGATCTGTCCAGCTTAACTTACTGGAAATATTAATGCCAAGAATTCTTAGTGACGGTGATTCAGAAATTAATGCACCATCAAACGAAACGGGAGTGGTTAAATGATGGTCTTGTTTTAATGAGATGAGACAGCTTTGGGTCTTAGATGCATTGAATTCGACGCGATTCACTTTGCCCCAAGCGAGAATATTGTCAAGATCGTTATTCAATGATCTAATCATGCAGTCTCGTTTAACACATGCGGCGTTCCCTCTGGAATCCGCAAGGGTGTCAAAGGAGTATGCGAAATCAAGGGTACTGTCATCAGCAAAGCTATGGATAGGATTGAAAGTAAGGGAAAGCAGATCATTAATGAAGATTAGAAATAGAGTCGGAGAAATAACAGAGCCCTGGGGGACACCGGCATTAATAGGATGAGGATCAGATATAACGCCATCTAATACAACTCGTATTTGGCGACTAGATAAAAAACTCTCAATCCATAATAGAAGAGGAGGGGAAAGTCCAAGTGCTTTGAGTGTGGCTAAAAGGGCTGAATGCCAGACTCTATCAAAGGCCTTTGAAATATCTAGAGCAACGATTTTGGACTCACCAAAATTGTGAAGACTACGATTCCAACGTTCCGTAAGAAAAGTCAGCAAGTCTCCAGATGAGCGTCCGTGCCGGAAGCCGTATTGGCGATCGTTGATTAGCTGATTGGTTTCCAGATACTTCATTAATTTGGAGTTAATGATAGATTCAAAAACCTTTGAAAGAATCGAAGTGATTGCAATTGGTCGATAATTTGAGGGATCGCTACCCTCTCCTTTCTTGGGAATAGGCTGAACGTGAGCTAGTTTCCAAGCAGTTGGAAATTTTCCTGTCGAGTAGGACAGGTAGAATAGTTTGCGCAGAGGTTTAGCCAAGGATGAGGCACAGCTTTTAATTAATAGGGGCGAGAAACCATCAGGGCCTGCGGCTTTAGAGACGTTGATTCCTTTAAGGACCTTGAACACATCCCTCGTACGGATGTGTATTGGCTCTTGTACACATCCGCACGGGGGATGCACGACAGGTGCCTGTGAAGTGGGTGGAAGAAAAGAATTTGATGCGAATCTAGCAGCCAAAATATTAGCTTTATCCAGGGAGTCAACAACCACTTCACCATTATTAAGTAGTGAAGGTATAGAGGAACTGCTGAAGTTGTTCCTGATGGTTTTGACCAGAGACCAGAAACCTTTACTACCTTTGCGGCTTGCCAAGATTCTTTGTCTAACATTCTGGTCAAAAAGAAATTTTTCTCTCTGGATAATGGACTTGCAGGTGTTCAGTGCAGTCTTGTAGATTCCTTTCAGTTCTGGACAAGGATGCACTTGATAGGCGCGAAAAGCAGACTCTTTCGCTTTTATAGCTTGGTTGCACTTATCGTTAAACCAAGAGCGATTTTGCTGTTGTTGAGATCTGCTGTAAGAATACGGAATATATTCACGCATGCCTAGACTTAGTGTGTTACTAAGTTCTAATGTGCATTCATCAGCATCCCTCGAGGCAAAACAGACCGACCAATCTATATCTCTAAGATACTGATTGAGGCTTTCCCAATCAGCGTTCTTATAGTGCCAGAGAAGCCTACTTGTAGGTGGAGAAGTAGGGCGGCGCAGAGATGAGGCGATAAATTGAGCCGTGATTAGACAGTGGTCTGAATTACCAAGAGGGGAGCCGACTGAGATGGAATATTTGTCAGGGTGAGATGACAGAAACAAATCTAGTAAATTGGCCCTATCTCCAGCTGCATCAGGGATTCTCGTCGGTGCATCCACTAGCTGATGCAAATTAAAAGATTCACAAAAAAGTTCAACGAATCGGCCCGAAGGACTTGTGGTAGAAGAATGTCTGAGCCATGGTATGTTATGGACATTAAAATCGCCTGCCAGGATGATTTCGGAAGAGGGGGAGACAGAAAGCAGATGATCAATATTGTTGGAGATATTGTCAAATGCGGATACCGTGTCGACATCAGACATATTTGGGCTGCGATAAAGGAAGCAAAAGTAGATGATGTGCCTGTGAAGTTTGAACCTAATGTAACTAAACTCGGGATTGGCAGAAGGTGGAAAATCTTTTAGAATGGTAAAGGCCACATCATTCCGAATATATATTGCGATCCCCCTATGTGGAGAAAAAAGAGGCACTAAGCTATAACCAGGGACGTGATATTGATTAGAATCAGCATCAGAAACGACCTTGGTTTCACTTAGCGCAAGAATTGCCGGAGGACATTTGGGAGTGAACAAAACAATTTCCAAAATACGGGAAAGGTTTTATTGGCTACATATGCGAGAAGATGTGGAGGAGTGGTGCCGCAGATGCACTGTCTGCGCTGCTTGCAAAGGACCGCAACACAGAAGCAGAGGTGAAATGCATAAGTATAATGTCGGAGCCCCCTTTGAAAGGCTAGCTGTAGACATCGCTGGACCTTTTCCTGAAACGGATGGCGGTAACCGTTATATTTTAGTTGCCATTGACTATTTCAGTAAATGGCCTCAAGCTTATGCAATCCCTAATCAAGAGGCAGCCACAGTTGCGGAACAAATAATAACGAATTGGGTCAGTAGGTTTGGAGTGCCTCACGAACTTCATTCCGACCAAGGACGGAACTTCGAATCGCGGACTTTCCAGGAGATGTGTAAAATGTTGGGAATAAGAAAAACTAGAACAACTCCTCTACATCCACAATCTGATGGCATGGTAGAGCGCTTCAACAGAACATTGATCGAGCATCTAAAGAAAGTAGTTGACTATCATCAACGCGATTGGGATCGACACGTTCCTATATTTCTAATGGCTTATAGATCAGCTATTCATAGCACTACCGGACAAACCCCAGCTAAAGTCATATTCGGAAGAGAGATGCGTTTACCTAGCGACCTCAAATTCGGTACCCCCAGAGGTGAACAAAAGTTACCAGAAGACTACGTATCGGAGCTCAAACAACAATTAGCTGATGTGCACGAGGCCACGAGGACGAAATTAGCAACAAACACTGATCGGATGAAGACCCGCTATGACCTACGTGCTAATTCCGCAGGATTTAATGAAGGTGATCTTGTTTGGCTCTACAATCCGAGACGACGTAAGGGACATTCTCCAAAATTGCAGCAACACTGGGAAGGACCGTATTCAGTAGTAACTAGAATTAATGACGTGGTATACAGGATTCAGCGTGGCACAAGAGGCAAGCATAAAATTGTTCATTTGGACCGCTTGTGTCAATACTACGAGCATCAAGACCGTGGACCACCTGTTGTTCGGGACGAACAAACTTAAGAAGGGGGCAGTGTTACGTGCAATAGAAAGAGACAACTGGTGACATCTACTGGCAATGTGGCAATGGAGAAGTAAACGACTTTAGGTTCGGAGAATTGATTATGGTATCTACAGGAAGGTTCAGGAATAGAATGAATAGAACAGTCAAGAAGCTTCTGGAAAATAGAACACTCGAGAATAATCTGGAGAGTTTCTAGGGTATAAATATAACAGTTGTCATAGCCAGAATAAGAGTCTTGTCTTAGACGTTGCAGTGTTAACAAGTGAAAGTAATAAACGTGCGAAATTGTTGTAATTAGATTGCGATAATTGAAAGTACAGTATTAGCGATAATTAGAGTTGAGTTGATTAATAGAAAGTTTATGAATTTTGTATAATTAGAGTGAAATAAAGAACTTGTATAATAAGTATTTAATATTGTGTTTTAAATAACGAACCTAAAAGCCACGCTCGCAACAGTATTAATTCCGTACTTCAAATTTTTAGTAGGGAATTGTTCCAATCAGAATTAGCAGTCTATTTTGAAGCATTTAATTGGAAATTATCAGAATACAATACTTGATAGTGCCTCGGAAGTATTCAAATAACGTAGAACGACAAAGTATTTAGAAGTGCGTTGGAATACATTGAAGTATAAGAAGTACATTGAAGGGGTTCGTAGAATTTTCGGGTTTTTCCATTTTTCAATATCAAACTTCCGAAAAGATGCGAAAGATTATATAAAAGATATCCAATTACACCTACATGATTCTATAGTATCTTTGACCACCTTTAGTGTATTTTTTAAATTAAACTAGGAAGTTATTTCATCAGAGAAATAGGAAATATAATACGCACAAATTTAGTAACATTCATATTTGATAGAATTGACAATTATACAAAATACTTTAATGTACGTACTCCTCAAATACTTCAACGTTCTTCAAATCTTCAATTACCAAGTATTGTATTCCGAGCAGTTTGAGTTACGTACTTCAAAAGTGGAATGCTGGACTAGCTTAAATTAAAATACTACCGTAAAAAAGTGCAGTTCACAAAAAAGTATGGTGTACTGTTTTCAATTTGAAGTGCCTACCAGTGCAAACAATGCAACACCAAAAGTACTGCATTATTTTACAAGTCTGTCTCTTATTAAGAAAAAATTTACAAAATGTTAATAGGTCATCTCTGCAATATTAAGGCCAAAAAATTATTAAGAAAATAATTCAACATAACAAGAAACAAAATATGGAAATAGATGTTTTTTATAAAATGAGTAATAAAATATATACATATTAAAAATACTTTAATCAGGTACATTATGAAGATACTTATTGACAGTTATATAGTATTAATAACCAATTGCAATAATTGAAGAGATACTGGCAGAAAATTGTGAACAATCCGCAGAAATAACAACAAAAGAAGTAAATAAATGAAAATATGTTAAAATGAATATATGATATAGAATTTTTATAAATACATATTTCTAAATAAATTGGTGAAAAATAATTAAAATATTGATTTTCTTTTATTGATTACATGAATAATTTCATCTATAAGGGCTGTACTATTACTCATCAATATGATAACAAAATCATCAGTCGATGCATATGACCAACAATATTCTTATGGTATGACTGATCGTCAATCTGAAGCAAAAATCATCAAACGATGCAAGAAATTATAAATGGTCAAATATTAATTGCTTGTCAATATGAAGAAAAAGTCATCAAATGATGCACGCATTTATCGATATCTACATAAGTTGTTCATCAATATGAAGAAAAAAAAAACATCAAATGATGAACGCATATATCGATATCTACATAAGCTGTTCGTCAATATGAAGAAAAAAACATCAAATGATGAACGCATTTATCGATATCTACATAAGCTGTTCGTCAATATGAAGCAAAAATTATTAAATAACGTCCGCGTTCATCAATTGATGAATTGCATTCCATCAAATAAATGCACCCGTTCATTGGACGAGAATTGATGAATATTTTCGTCTAGTCAACGAAAAAAATTATTAATATGAGGTACCAATTTCGTTCAGTGTGACCATACGAAATTACATACGGGCATTTATCTAGGCTATCATAAGAATTAGTATCCTAAAATTTTACTTGTTTTTGAGCTAATTAATATCACATTTGAACTCAAAACTCTGTTTTGAGCTCAAAACTCACAATGAAGCTTAGGGTTCCTTTTTGTGTTCGATAGCTTGCTTTCAACCTAACAAGTTACTTTTCCACAGAAGCTTTTTGTACTCATAGCTCACCTACTTGAGGTTATTACACTCCAATATAGCTCAGTTTTAATTTATAATTGATTTTCCAGTTTTCACCCATATTTCGCTAACAGTATATCTACATATTTCACTTTTCATCCCATAACCTCTTTTAAAAGCCCATAATAAATAATTTTATTTGTTGAGGAACTTTCCTAAAGTTATCATTTGCTCAACGTGGCAGGTGACTTGAAATTTTGTGCTTGAATAACTGAAGAAGATTCGTCATGAATTTGTTTTTTTAATTTCCTACAGCAAAGTTAGAGGCCATGGATTATTGTACTGTGTCATATCAACGTACCGTTCATATTCGATTTAAAAAGTTATAAAGTGCTTTGTTCCATGCTACATATTAATCCTTTCATATTATTTATGATCCGTGATGCAATCAAGCGTCTAAAACCTTCTATCAAAAATAGCATGTCGTAGATTTACTTTGATAATTTTCTTGACCCCATATAGCATTTTCAGATTTAATTAAACCTTCTCCATAAAGAATTAAACAAAATCCACAAACAATAAAACTAAATTCGTAAATAATTAAACCAATGATTTTCGTATTTATTTTGTTCATTGCTTAAAGAGCTTATAGCTAAAATTTCGCAAATAAAAATGCATGGTTAATTTTCGATAATGCCACCATACACGAGACAAATGATGTTCGAGAGGTTGTTGCACCAACGACTTCAATTTGTTCCATCATATTCATTTATTCACAATCCTCAAATCAATCATTTTAAAAGATAAAAGAAGCAGATACGTCCGTTATAGAAAGTAGCGTTAGAGAGATAAATGCTAAAGTTGCTGTAAATTTCATAATAAATATGACGATGAAAATCAGTCCTGCATCGCGTGGCGAACGGTGATATGAGTTTAAGCATAAATATACTGAATCCCTGATTCTGGTGTCAATCAGGTAATTTCTCATACTTATTTAAGTACTAAGAACCTAGAGAAAACAAATATTTATTTCATCATAACCGAAACAGAACCTATATTTTCCATAGGAACAACTTGGCGACGCTACTAAATTAAGTATAAGGCGCGAGCGTGCGCGAGGAGGCACGTGGCCAGCGGGAGCAAGCACGTTATTTCTACATGCAAGTTCGGCTGCAGTAATAATAGTGATAAATTTGTTCAGGCGGCATTTTAAGCTTGGTTCCCATGGCGCGTGGTTTCACGAGCCCAACCATTTAGCTCGGACGAGCTCGCGCCAGTTCGCGTCCCGGCAGGTGTTGGCCCGAACTGATTTGCAGCATGCTGCCATTTTTTTATTAAATATCCATTCTAAAAGGCCGCGTGAAGCCATTATTGAAGTTTTTGCAGCTACTTTTGATTAAAAATGACGCTCGCGCCGTCACGGGCCACCTTGCGCACGCACACGCCGCATCCTAACAGAAGCGGCAAGATGAAGGCCCGGCAAAGCCTAGAATTGTCAATAAACTTTTTTACCTGACCGAGTCCTTGTATCCTTTCCAATAAATATTTGATATTCTCCTAGTTAATTGGGGTAGCTCCGAGGTAGCACTTTGAAGTGCCACAAAATGCTTCTGGTCCGACAAAGGGAGCTTCCGCTCCTCCTTTGGCTAGGCGGTCACCAATTTCAATGCCTTTGTGGCCTCATTTCCAGACACCCACATAAGGATAACTTTGTTTCTCAAACAATGAGAGCAATGCTGATTTCTGGCTATGGTCTACGGACGTTTGTGCCAGAAAGTCAAATAAGCCAATAACGATATCGGTTGAATTTTTAAAGCAGGGTAAAAAACATATTTTTCTATACATTATGGCTTTTGCGGAGAAAGTCGATGTGTATAAATTCCGCATGAGCTAAGAGTATCTGATTAAATTTTGTAGAGTAGATACAAGAATAATTGCGATTTAAAAAAAAATTCATAACAAAATTTTCAGATCATCACTAGGGGTAAGAGTTTCGAGAGATCACTAGGATGTAGCTAGCTAGCTTCATGAATGTATCATGCGCAGACACATTACCAAGTAAAACGAGAATTATTTTGGTGACGTGGTCTGATTAAGAAAGGTTGTGACTGGGAAAACGTTGAAAATGCAGTGGAGATATAGAGAGAAGTGGGAAGGTTTGAAATATCCATAGCATATCTAATTAGTTACTTGGTCTTTAGAGGCGACTAAATGTCAATTTACTATGCAAAGGCAAACCTTTGTGGACGGAAGATCAGCCAGAAGTCTATACGTGTTTGTGAAGGGCTATTTGATAGAGCTGTTGAAGCCTAATATTCTTCAAGAGACATATTCATAACGTCACCAAGAGGTTACCGATAAAAAAAAAAAAAACGAAAAGAACTATGATAATCTAAATCAAAAGTCGCAATAGAGCACTTACGGTGTAGATGGAAATTATAATGAAAATGCCGACTCTAATTGAGGGCGAGTGCTCTAAAAACCTCCACAAAATAATCCTCTCACTTTCGACACCGAGTACATCAAGATTGACAAAACTGATCATACTTATATTCTTAATTCTGAAGTTGAGCTCATAGGAATTCGAAGGACGAATCAAGGCTTTTTATAATTATTCGATAGAATAGACTAATCTAGTTGATTAACTGTAGAATATTGCCACACGCTATTTTGAGCAACAGCAGAGCCGTAATAATTCCAGAAAGCCTACAACTTAAAAGAAAAGGTTCATTTACATTTGAAACTTATTTTCATTTTTCATTCAAAATTCTTAAAGTTTTAATTGCGAGGGTATTAATCCTATAAGTTTTCTCCATGGAAACAATTTTATCATTGGGAGAACACGTTAACCAGAACATCGGATGGTCCAAAAATATGTTGTACATAAATGACAATTTGTATTATCAAAGCATCCGTGTGTCAACAGCGTGAAGTATCACATAGTTTTCAAAGGATCTCAATCATCATCAACCCATCTCTCGAAAACTAAATTTAGGGCAATAAGGCTAAGGACTTTGGGTTCAACTAAGTTTCTCTTCCACTCATTAACAGGCAGTTAGAAATTCTGCTTAAAATATTTCTCAACTTTCTAGTAAAAAGTAAATTAAATTTAGAGTAAATTGCTAGTAGATGCTAATTATAATCCTTGTCAACACTTGAACAAATACTCACACACATTTTCATTTCATGAGCGAGTGAGTGAGTTTTGGTAGTGTGGGTACTTTATATGGTGACTGAATTGCATCTTCATACAACGATAACTATCTTCCGGATTATTGGCATTGATAAGTACAACAATTGAGAAAATTAGTGTGAAAATAAATTCTGTTGCAACCACAATGGGGTCAAGGGAAATTAGGTCGTAATATACATATAACAGAAGAAGAGCAGAATGATGATTATGCAATAATCTCTTATAGAACTCGGGTGAATTCTTTGCTTTTTAATTTTACTACGAAAAAAAACGTAGAATTACCGTCAGCTTGATCTAAATTTGGGACATTAAAAGATGTGTAGGATTTGCTAGTAACGACATTTGGATTGATACACTTTTCGTAATGCGCTAAATCGATCTCAAAAATAAACAAACTAATTGAATTTAAGGATAAATTGTAAAAAACCCTTAAAGGCATAAGGTTTTAAAGACTTCAAAAAGCTTCTGTACATAAATGGAATGGCTGAAAGAGGATCATAATTCATCGCGACCACGGACCACATGAGATTTTCCGGTAGATTGGAACCCTCAACTCTCCAACAAACAATGAAAATATGTAATAATTAGAGAATGAAGGATATGAGAAAGTCAATCAGTTAAATTTCAGAAATTCATGAAGAATTTATGCTTTACAACAAATTAAATTAAATATTTCATTCCTTCAGAAAAATTGTTGGAATCTGATTGAGATGCGCGCAACTTAATTATCGACTAAAGATTTACTCCTTCACAGTAGCATAGGAAAATTTAGTAAGTAGGTAGGCTGGTACTACCTTGAATGAAGTAATGTAAACGTCCTAGGTATATCGAGCTCGTAATGATGATCGTTATTATGTAGACCAACATGAGAGCGATTTGGTAAAAGTAAGCTCCTCGAAAGACACTAGCAAAATAGGGCATGCAAATAAAATTCGCACAAGACGACGGCATTTAAAAGCAGAAAGAAAATCGACAGAAGGGCTAACTATGCATCAACAGCCGCAGTCTTAAATTGAAGATGACCTTGCACACCTTTGGCCTTCCTTCAATAGTATTAAGCCATATTCAAGGCAACAGTAAGTAAGTAGAAAAAGTAGTAGTTTAAACAATTTTCTGGTTTCTATAAAAATTTCTAATTGAAGATTTTATCTTGAAAGACAAGCGCGTCCTCATCGGGTAAGGAAAAAACGAACAGTTAAAAATTTTCTTATTTGATATATGTACTTACATTTTTTTTATTGTTATTTCAATATCTACGCAAAACTTAAAAACCAAGTTAAATTTAAATTATGCCATGAAATTTAAAAACTTTTCAAGCTACGAAATTACAAAAATATTGATTTCACAATTTAAAAAAATTTCTCATTTCGATACCTCCTATTGGCAGAGTATCACTAGTTTACAAAAAAAAAAAAAAAAACCATGCAGTCCCAATTTGCATGTTGAGATTATAATATTGTCTGTCCCATTCACTCTTGTATATTTTAAAGAAATAGCGAATACCAGGCGATCAGCAAATTTCAGATCACAAAAATGTAAAATTTTATTCTACTGCGCATGACGGAAATATTCGTTAGGTTCGTTAAGTCAAGTACTATGTTTGTGTGCATGCACTTCTGAACCAATGACAAGAAGTAGTAATTTTAACTTTTGGAAGAGGAGCAGGCAATGTGACAATTAGCTTTATTTCTATCTCTCTCTTATAGCCAAAATAACGAATTGTAAAAGAGATAAACGAAGAATTATGGAAGTAGGTAAAATAAAATAAATGCATCCAACTTTCGTTAAATCAGGTATCGTGTGTATTTTATTCATTCACAAATGCAAATGAAGCAGTATTTTCAACTTTTGGAAGAGAGAAGGCAAACGCCGTGATATAGCAGATTGGTATGCATGACAGAATCTTAAAACTAATGTAGGTAATGATGCAATTTTTTTTTTTCATAACAATATGATTAAAAATTTGATATTTTCTGTTTGAAATTAACGAATAGTGACAAAATGCAACTAAACATAGCTTTCAAAAGATTAGTGTCGGTATTGGAGGTATTGGTAGTGAAGATTGTTGTAGTTTCCTAGTTGATCTTGGGCATATGAAGGTGTACTGATATCGCCAAGTTTTATTCTGCGGATATACTTATTTCACTGGACCAGGCCTTCTCACATAAACAGTTTAATGGAAACAGTCCCAGCTTTAGGAGTTTTATGGCCTCTTAATTTCTGTGAACCGGCCATAATTCCTCAGAGTCTTAAGTTGGGTGCGTATTATTGAAAAGCATGGGCCCACTTTTAAAATATGCACACAACTCTTGAAAAATGCCTTGGATGCAAAATCCTTTGTTGTAACTGTGGTAATGGTATACCAGAGCTGGTAAGGAATTAGCCTGAAAATTATCTACGATTTCCGCGACCTGGGTCCGATATTGGACTAAGTTAGCTGTAGGAATAATATTTTCAATAAAAATGGGCAAATGGGGCTCGATGATAATTAAAAGGGCAAAGCACTAGTTTTATTTGAATATAGTCTCATCGTGCTCGGTTTCATCAATTCTGAATGGGCTTTTCTGTATTCTTCCACCTTTCGTTTTTTTCCTACCAAAGTCATCTTTATGCATCAAAGCTAGGTACTTGGCTGGTACATTGGCTATCTTTGCTTTTATACAGGGAAAAATCTACACCCGTATTCATATAGTTAAAACTCTAGTTTTAGCTAAACTGAATATTGAATTTTACGGAGCTCTGTGTTTTCAAATATCGGAAAAAAGACCTAACGGAAGTTAAAATGAGAACGATCTGCCCAGAAACGGAGGCAAACGTGCGTATTGTGGTCCATGCTTAACATTAATGGATCTTAACAGATAATCGTTTAGGCTCTTTACGAATGCAGTGACTGGATAAATTATCCTATCTGTTGTTTTTTTAAGAAGATAGGCAAATCCAAAATCAAACTGTGTCCACTGTTCGAAGAAGAAAATGAAATATCGAAGCATATCATATCTGTGTTCCCCGAGAGCATTTATGTCTCAAAATAAGTTCTACCATGTGAACCAGAAATTAATAACGGAGCTTGTAAAAATGGTAGATTTAGCGTGACCACTCCATGGGAAGACACAATAGAACAACTTTGATCGCTGCGCACGAAAAGGGTTCCCAATGGCTAGTCATTCGTACTCTTAACCTATCCCAACATAAAAGGATCTGCTTTGAAAAATCAGATCCAGATGACCAACATTTGTATGGGAACTATAAGAAGTTATCATAGCAGCCGGCCATGGATATGTTGGTTAGTTTAAAATAGACCACTGTATTGCTGGCGCCACCGGGATCAGTCCTAGCAAGCTGGGAAGTGCGGAGGCAGAAGATTTTTTCATTAGTTTTTATGAACCACCCTATTACTTTTGAACGACACAACCTATAATGATTGTTAAACAATAAATGAATGTTGGAGCTTTCCATAGCCCTGTAATATGTTTTTCGCTTATTTTCTCCCTTTCGAAAATAGGAATCTAAACACACGAAATTTTTAACTGAATATTTCTTTCCAACAATTTTTCTTTCAAAAAATATAATCATTATAAGATGTATCGCTCAGAATTTATAGGGTGTTTCTTAAAAAAAATCTATTTAACTTGCTCAACCGTAAGGATTTACCCCCACCAATATTTTACTCGTCTCACCTGATCGTTGTCAAATACCACTCATATCTGAAAGGTTTTTTAATTAGTTCGTCTGCATTTTTTTTAAAGTTCTGTTCTTATTCCCGTATTCAGTAAAACCCGGAAATATTATCTATGTCTTTTGTAAGTTGAAAAATATTACTCATTTAATCCGAAAATGGCACTTACTTCAAAGAAACCATAATATTTATTTCGTCTACTTTTCGAAACTATTTCCTTAGATTCCACTGAATAAAAAAAAATTATCCTCCGAAGAAAGACGCTAAAAGATATTTACAGTCAATGAATCATCTTCCAAGATTCGAAACATTTATTTTGCAGAAGTGGCACTTCAAGAAATAAAAACCCCAAAATAATGAGGTGAACTAACGAATTCAAACCAGTGGATCTCCTGAATTGCCACATAATTTAGTCCTTTCATGAAGCATAAGCAATGGAAATTGCGTCCATGACTTAGGCTAAATGCGAGTAATAAAATTCAACACCGCCTATAAGTATGAACTAAGTCATATAGAAGAAAATTTCATGTAGAAAGACCACCACAGCGCCCGTCATAACAATCGCAAATAAACTTTAACATGGGGGATTTATTTATGAGACACACAGCTAATAACACGCCCTCAACTGAATCATCACAATAAAATAATAACGAACAAAAAAAAAAGAAGGAAAGACTTGAGTCAAGTCAAAGTCTGAAGGGAGTGTGATTCCTTAGAAGGCAGTGTAAGAAGCAAGCGTTTTGTAAATATCGTAAATGAAGGCGAAGATATAAGTGCCGACTTTCGAAATTGGGTCAGACACAATTTATTTCAATTTACTCTGGAGGGTAAATTTTTTACAGAAATCGGTGATCCGACTTGAAAACGCTGGAGAATATGATCGGTATTGAAAAAGTTTTCAAATGGGAATAACTTAATGCCGTAACTATTTTTTTCTTCCAACTGCTTGACATCCCAGCTAACGGTGACCGCTAGTACACAATATCTTAGTTTAATTGCCTACAGGCTCGCTGGTATCTAAATTGAAGTTTTTCTGGGTACTGACTCCTCTTAGTATGTACTTCATGTGGGTAAAGATTGACGTTTTTGCTTGTGTTATTCTATTCGAAGATTAGTTGAAGAGCATCCATCATCAATACACCTACTTTGTGCTTCGTCCACTTTCTTTAACCGGTAGGTTCATCACTGTGATAAATATAACTGTTTTCGGTAACAAATAAATATATCTTAATTCGCATGACTTTTACTTTTACTAGTAGATCGAGCTGATTTGAACATGGATTATCACATAGTTAGAAGGATTTATTCTATGCAATATTCATGCACTGAAACTAATATGTACAAGATGACTTTGCATCTATATGGCCGTAATCTACATTATTATTATTAGGATTTAAAAAAGAAGTAATCAAAATAATTAACCGCTATGTCGTCAAGATAAGTGTGCACCTTAAACTATTTAATAATAACAAAAAAATCATCATAACTTTCTCTGAAAAATTTCAAATTACAAAGGTTTTCATACTATGTGATAACAAGAAGAATCGATAGTCTAGAAAATTCATCATATTTCCAACCAAATCCCCTTTTTACCGTTAGGGAAAAGCCATAATCTGCGTTCATCTAATTTTTAAATTACAAATTCCAGTGGGGAATAAGACTTACTTACCTCTGAATTCATATCTCCATGCACAATACACACGCTCGATATCATAGCCTGCGGCTGCATGTACCCAGGTTTTTTCCACACTGATTGGTAAAATGGCCTTATGTAATGAATAATATGCCATTAACTTTCTTGATCTGTACCGTTTCCATAAGAAATTCTGCGAAGGATCTCTATTCACGGAAAAAGAAATTTAATTTTTTATCTTTTTTGTAATACTTTTAGTCGCTTGCCTGCCCACCTATCTATTTAGGCTATCCTATGAAAGGAAGAGAAAACTTATAGAATTTTGAAATGCAATTTCTTGTTGACAATGGAAGGAAGGAAATTTGTAGAAATTTGTAGAAGTTTAAACTAAAAAGTTTCCGTAGAATTCTTTCATTTTGTAAAATATTAATTTTCTAAAACATTTCGAAGAACATGAATAGTATAGGATTTTCACCTCCTCCCCCCAAAAGGACTTTATTCAGCTTTCGTCGTGAGACTTTGAACAACCAATAATGCTAACTTGTTAAGCGATAGAAGAGAACTGGAACTTGGAAGTACTCTTGATGTCTTTTATAAAGGAAAATCTTTTGAAAAACGTTCACCTTCAGGAATTACTTTTCCTTGTTATATGTCTCAGTCTCATATTATCTCGCCCGTGGGTTGTAATAATTTTTCGTAAATGTCATAAGTGTTACCACTCTCTTTACCTAGGGATTGTTTCGGTAAAATTTTACTTCTCATTATTAACTAAAGCTTTTAATTTAGTTTTCCTTTATTTTTTTGACATATTAAAACTATTGGGGTTTACAAAAAATGCATAAAAACACTTAAAATATCACTCGCATTCATTACATACATTAACACACATAATATAAATGCACTCTAAAATTTTTAATTTTGGGACAAGTACTGTGAAATATTTATGTATGTATGGGTAGAAAAGTTTTTAAATATTTTATAATAATATTTTTCTATCATCTACCACTAGTCTTGCACCTTGCAAACAGTTTCATAAGGTCAACAATAATAGTCATGTTATGCGTTACTGACGTTCTTAAAATTCTTTATATATTTATTTGATAAATTATAGTACTAGGGTATAAGTGTCATTTGACTACTGATGACGTCCAAAATACATATTAATGCATTCATCTTTCCTTGACGTCGGATGCCGTGACTTGCATTAATTATGAATTGTCAAGAATAAAGTCGTCGTCAATATAAACAGTCTTTTTTACTTAATTCGAAATATATAGTGTAGTGAAATTTGTCTAAAGGAAGTATTGCAAGATAAATTCGTAAATTCAGTGCTGGTGAAACACAAAGTCAGTTACTCTGTAAGTGCAGTTAAATCGAAACTGAATTTTCGTCTGTATACACATCCATTGACAGCACTGTTAGCTGAACGGATTCAACTTTAGCAATTATCAACCAGTTAAAAACAGTCTTTGCCGCTCTTTGGTTTAAACCTTTATTTATTGACAATACTAATAAGATGATCTTAATCGCGACCCATTTTACATTCACATTCAATAGTTTATTCGGAAGAGTGACGGCTATTTCAAGAATACTCAATGGAAACTTGCAGGTTTTCCAATAAGAGGTGTTATTTTAATTAGTCCGCTATTTCGGTAGATGTCACTTTTGGAGCTGTCATTTTTTGACATTTGACAAGTAGAAACTACGCCATTAATAAAAATGGAATGATACACGATTCAGCAACGCATTGAAATTATTAAAATTCACTATAAAAATGGTGAATATGTGGCAGAGACGGTTCGTAAAACTCGAACATTTTTGGGTCGTCGTGAAGCACCTTGTCGGACCGCAATACAGAAACTGGTAGAACAATTCGAGCTGTCAGGACAAGTTACCGTGCACGTTTCCCGTGCACGTCGCTCAAGAACAGCCGAGAATATTGCTGCTGTAGCCGAAAGTGTTGAAGAAAACCCAGGTTTGTCCATTCCTCGTCATTATTTGGAATTAGGCATTCCACAAACGTCATTACACCGTATTTTGCATAAATATTTGGGTCTTAAGGCTTATAAAGTTCAGTTAACACAAGAACTCAAGCCGGCCGAACATCAACAACGTCGAGTCTTTGGTAATTGGGTCCTTGAAATGCATGAAAATGATCCGGAATTCCATCGAAAACTCATCTTGAGTGATGAGGCCCATTTCCACCTCGATGGCTTCGTCAACAAGTAAAATTGTCGCATCTGGGGCTCGGAAAACCCAAGAGTTATTGTTGAAAAGCCTCTTTATCCTCAACGTGTGACTGTTTGGTGCGGTTTATGGTCCCGCGGGGTCATTTGACCTTACTTTTTCGAAAATGAGGCTGGAGCAACAGTTACGGTGACCTGTTGAGTATTATACGGAAGAAAATCGGCGAAAAGTAGGTGGTTGCCACATTTAGTGTTAGTTTCGTGTTAGTACATCTCAATTTTTTATATTTAAATCAAGATTATATTCGAACATTCCAATTAATGTTGTTTTTTTTTTCCAAATATTACGTTCCGATTTTTGTTGCACAGAACGGTCATAAGATATAAAAGTTCTGCTATTACATCGCTCCGAAAAAGGTATACAAAATTATCATTATTTACACACCACGATGGCCAAAAGCAAATTTAGTTCTCTTAATTATTGGATAAGTATATAAATTACAAAATTTTGAAAAATTTAGAGGCATGGGTACAAATCACACACCTTAGGAAATCGCGCGCTATAGCAGCTATCACTGATCTAGCATACGACCAAAAGAGATTTTGTCTTTTTTGGATTCCGTGTTTAAGGAAGTTTTAAAATTTTACGAAAATATGGACTAAAAAGATTGCTTCCCACATCATGAATAAAAATTTCATTCAAAACTACATTAAAATTTACAAGTAGAGAAAATGTATGGTATATTGGTAGGAAGGTTATTTTGTAAATGTTTTATCCCTTTCAAGCGTACAATACACGTCGATCGCCCCCAATTATAAATTTGTATGGTTTTAGGTTTCTTTTAAAATTATGTTAAACGAGCACAAATTGCCTGAGCTGTAAGTACATAAATAAATGGGTTTCGTTGTTTTGGAAATTATAACTAATTTATTGAAGATAAGAAAATAGTGGCTTTTCGGTCCATACCATGATTTTAGCAGATACAATTTGAAATTCAAAATATATTTTTTACGAATCAATGTCCCTGGCTACATCTCCCAAAAGCAACAGCAGGTTTCGTTTAGATGTACTGATTTATCCGATTTTTCATTGCCAACGGTGTCAAATTCAAACTATTATGTCATTTTATTTCTCCGGTTTTGATACATGTACTTAATGCATACTTACCTATGACACAGTATTCATCGCTCTGGAAAAAGTTGTTATCGTTCCTGTTCTCAAGTATCGCAAATTTTCCGAAACGGTAGATTTACGTCCGATAAGTTTACTCTGATTTTTGAGTAAATTACTAGAAAAACTGATGCATTCCCAAATCGTCACTTATTTAAACCAAAGACGTATATTGTCCGCTATCTTGGATTAAAGGTACAAAAAATTGTTTTTCAAAATAATTCCTCCACGGTTGGTCGTACCACAAAAATGACTGATACAAATTTGAAGAAAACTAAATTCCCTACACTTTTTTTGTGAAGGAATTACACCGGCAGAAACGTAAAAATTCTTCCAAAATAATTTATACTTATAGTACCCCTTAAAACAGGGAGATTCGTCCATGGTGATAGTAGTCATCTAGTCAAACAAAACAGTAATGCAAGAGGGGTGGTATCTAAACCGTTTCAGAGTTACAGGGTGATTAAGAAAATTTGCTAGTGTTACAGAAAATACCCTACAACAAAATTCTTCGAGCCAGAGAAGTTAGCATATCGGACTTCTTGCTGAGGAATGAACGAATGAAAAAAGCGAGACGATTTTTCGTTAACGGTCATAGACACTTAACAGTAGATGACTGGAGAAAAATAGGTACTTCGCCTAAAGACTCTTGTTTTCGTTTTTATAGAGTAATTATATGAATATTGAAACCACGCTCCATACTTCGACCACAGCGACAAACTTTATCTAAAGAGAAGTTTCCTTCTTCTTGTATCCAAGAAGAAATTAATTACTTGCCTGGGATGATGATTTGAAAATATATAAGCGGTATATGTATCGCAACTCTTTATATAAAGTAGAGCGTACCATGCGTTGGGCCCACTACCTACATCAAAATCCTGCAGGACGTCCAGTTGTCGTACATCACCACGACAGAATTCAGCGAAAGGGGGTGTACCTTTAAATAGTATAATGCATCGGGTCCCACAGCCAAATCCGTGAAGTAATAGTAGGTAATAATAATAATATCCCAATAATTCGTTGGCCGAATCATTTCACCGATCTAAGCCCTATAGAAAATGTGCGGTATATATTGAAATCCGGGTACCCTATAAAAACTTCAACCAGAATCAAATCACAGATCCACGGAGGCCAAGCAACTTCACCAAAATGGTGGAATTTACACGATTATTGAACTTAGTGTTCAAAATATCGATTACACTTTGTCAACTTGCTGAAACCAGGGCTCGCACAAGTTCAATTCGGCAATTTTTAACTATCATGCCTCTGTAGCGCTCCCCATTGCTGCCATGCTGATCTTCGAAGAAAAATGAGCGGATTATGCTGTCATTCTTAAAACCACACTAAAACGTTCCACGCTGAGGATGCAGTGGCTTCTGAACGCCTAAGTATGGGTTTTGTGAGCCCGATTATGGCAATCTTACTCGAAAGTCGCCTAGATGAGAAATGCGGCTCATTCAAAAAGCCGATTTTATTTGAGCAAAATCGACATCAATCTTGAGCTGCTCTAAAGCCCAAAGAGAGAAGCGATAATGAAGCGGGTGGTCATTTTGCTTCAACTCTTGAGTCAGTTGCCCTTGTAAGGAATTAATCCGTGGTCTCTATACAGAACTGTCCCCAGGCTAGTGCAGCTAATGTTCAAAATTTGGATAAATTTTGTCCACACCTCATATAATTATGTACATAGAATCCATGTAGTTTGGTTGCATGATAAGGTATGCAACCAATCTACAAACATCTTTTTAAGATTAAATCACCAAAATTAAACATCATAAATTACCGAAATTAATTTTCTGGGCCAAAAACTGGATTTTACAAAATTGCTGACCAACAGATTATATAATATGCTCTTAATGTGATGCGCCCTACATATAAATTAATTTGTGCGATACATTTAACATTCGATTTTAATGGCTTCTCAAGCACTAAATTTACAATAATATCTGGGAAAACAGTCAAATTTAATTAACTTTCTCACTCAAATACCTGTCTGCCATTTCTGTATCGTAAAATATCTGCTTTTCGAAATAGTCGAAATGAGTTTGTATTGTCGATGGTAAAATGTTGATTATAATTAAGTGCTTTGATGGAAAACCTAATTTTGTTGTTATCTATTCAAAAGTTTTTATTAAAAGAGCGCAGTTATTTATTTATGTGTTGATCGTAAACTAAAATATTAAATATTTTCTATGGTAGCTGCTATTTTTATATCCTCCTACTATAGAATGCCTCCCAAATAACGTGTTAGTTTCTCGGGGACAGAAAGGAATTGCATGGGCTCTTTAGTAGAATATATCTAGTATCAATGAGTACTTGAAGATTAGGGGATTATGACGAATAAGACCTGACCTGCTTAACAGGTCTGAGTGCAGCACTTCTTTTTTTGGGCATACCTAACCGAAGGTGATAATTTCACAGAAAACATTTCACAAACTTGAGCATTTGAACATAAGTAGACAAGACCCTGACAGGTTAAAGAGAATGTTCAGGAAATTTCTTGAGAGCTGTTGTCGACGTTATTAATTATCAAGACGTGGGTCACGTTTATCTTTATATATTACTGGACATCGTTGATAATTCGCAGAATTTATTTTGTCTGTACTACGCAAGTTGCAGGATTGGTATTTTTGGATCAAGTTTTCTGCAAGGATATGCGTTTAAAATCATTCTTCAGCGAGATCAATTGTCCATTATCATAAGGAGAGGATAGGAATGTTCATTATGAATCTAAGAAGCATACAATCATATTAGATTATCTTGGCTTCCATGCTTGGGACTTCACTCCCCAGTATTAAAAAAAAAAATACAATTATGTACTATTAAAACTTACTATAAATTTGACGAATTTTACGACATGAGAAGATTGAAATAAAAAGTGTGAAATGTGCCTCATCCTACTCTAGAAGCTTTTTAAGAATTTAAAGAGCACTCCTAAAGATATAAATATACAACAGAGAGAGCATTCCTAAATCGAAACCCAAAAATAGGGACAATCGCAATAATAAAATTAAATAAAAAAATCTACCGACCCAAGAAAATTAATTTGCAGTTATGTAGAACACTTGATATCCTTTTAAAATAAAAAAAAAAACTTCACCCGGTCACAATTACTGTGGTGGCATCTACAGGATGATGAAATAATTCTACCTACAATAACGGTAGGTAAGTGCTTGGTATAGTTCACTTAAATCCTTCGTCTGAGAATAATTTATTAGGTTTGAGAAGAAAATAGAAAAAGACAAGAAAAGACATATGTAATTCTAAAAAGATCGCCTTTGGATTAATTTTTTGTTTGATGTTTAGCATTAACGGGAGATCATAAACTTTGCCGGCTCTTTATATTTCTTACGTAAACCAGAACACGCCGGATTTTCCAGAAATCTTCAATACGATATTTTCGTCCTTGTGAAATGTCGTCTTCTCGTTCACACTAATTTATATCTCTCAACATAAAACATTATAAAAGGACAGAGGAAAAGATCAACAACAGTCAAAGAGCATTACTTGTGAGCTGAGGAGATGTTCTGCAGAGCCAATTTGATATCTTTTCGTCGATAAAGGTAACTCCTCGGAAACTTATCAAAAACGTCCATCCTGTTAATATGGTCCCAATGTCGTCCCCCTCACAATAACGGCGATAAAACTTATTGGTACGAGTAACTTGCTGGGAGCAAATAATTGATAAAAAGACAAAAACCATCTGGAATTGTGCAGAATTTGCTACTTTTTATTCGTTCTACCCTCCGTCCTAGCTCGTGTACTAGAAAAAAAAGGAGGTAAGACTACTCCTCCAAAGCAACTAAAACCAATATACTTCGGCTTAATTTTTGGATATCTGATTGAGGATACCCGGGTTGGGTATATGCATAATATTACCGATCCAATCCAAGGAACCTGAGACATTCACAGCGTACGCTACTATCGTTCGTTTGAAGTGCCTTCATTAGGGATGGCAATTATAAGAAAAAGGTTGGCCCAATAGAAGTCATTAGATTTAGAAATCATCGAGTAACAAGAGCGGTGAAGATAAATAAAAAGTTATTGATGATTGCAGGCTATACGCAAGGATTTTCATCCATGGTTCTGATGGTGGTTGATTTTGAAGTGCGAGTGTTATTAATTGAGCAAGTTCCTTTAGGATGGTTGCATTGAAAAGCGCTTTTGATGTTTAGTTTATATAGCTGATCTGTTGATGCTGGTGGTATGGTTATTGAACAATTTATTCACGTAATTATGACGTTGAACGTGCAGAGGAAGTTGTCATCATTAGTTATCTGAGATAATTTGTCTTCCGTTCTTTCAAAAGGATAGACTTTTTGTTATGTACAACCATTGAGTAAGAAGTATAATAGAGGACGAAAGCAGAGCAAGCTAAATCACTGCACTGGCAGAATTTCGGTTCATAAAAGGTCCGCCATCTGTTGACAAAAATGAGGAAAATATGAGAAAGTTAAGTTGTCTTCGATAGTAAATAGCGCCATATCACAGCATCATAGAAATGTGGAAAAAATTTCTAACAAATAACCACAAGATTTTCTTCATATTCTAAATAGCGTTGCTTATTTATAGTACGACCATTTGACAAACGTATACAAATTCGTAATTTCAGTGCGGGGCATTTTATTTCTTATTTCATTTTTCTGTAACACAGGTAGGTATGTAATGTATGTACCTTAGGAAATTAAGTCATAAAGATAAACTGCTCAATTTTGGAATATTGGGTTAAATCAGCGGGCTAGCAGCAGCCAGCAAAACACTTCGTTTCACAGAAGGCAATTTTATCAATTTAAACAAGTAGAAAAGCTAAAATTCTTATGATACCCTAGATGAATGCCCGTATAAAATTTCGTATGGTCACCGATCTATGCAAGTTTGATTTTTGAAGTTGTTTTTCGCATATATTACTAGAACGGTTTGTCGGACAGAAAAAATGATTATAACCAATTTTATAGGATTTCGTATTCTGAAGAAGTTTTTAGTACAATAAAAATGTCTTGGACTGATCGTTTTCACAGTATACGTAAACAACCTAAATTTTTATATGGCAACACCAAGAAAGAGTTGCCCGCTTCTGTCCATATTTGAAATTTTATTTGCTAGTGCAATGAAAATATCATGTACCAAATTTCAGCTCTCTATATCGATGCGTTCTCAGGCTGTGTCAAAATATATAGTGGAAAACGAAAGTTTTGTATGACAACCTCACGAAGGAGTTGCCCGATTGGTCTCATTTTCGAATTTAATTTTACATTTTTTTTTTTAAAAGTCCGTGTACAAAATTTCAGCTCTCTAAGTATACGCGTTCTCGAGTTATCGTGTGCACAGACGGACAGACGGACGGACATGCAAAAATGAAAATAACTTTTAATATTATGCGTGGGTGTCCAATCCATTTTGCTCTACCATCATTATTTCGAGGTGTTACAAACGGAATGACAAACTTAGTATACCCTATAGATTTCATTTAGGGTATAAAAATTGCATAGGCACGGCGAGCTTCCAAGAAGTTTTTGAGTCGGATTTTCCATAGAATTTTCCGGGATCTGAGTATATTCACATTTATGGTTGTTGGCTAGTGGTTCATTTTTATATAATTTTTAACGTGCATTAATATGTTGTTTAATTACATAAGTGCGAAGCATAGGGAAAGATAACCTGTCAAGACAATATGAAGCAGCCGAACAAAATTGGAAATTTTTCGTGTTTTCAAGACAGACATAGGTACAAATAAATATTCGTCAAAGTTACTTAATGACAAGTTAGAACACAGAAAAGCTTTCCGATAGTTTTACATTTAAATACACGGCAAGAAAAGGAAGAAAGACGAACAAAAAATGAAAAAAATCAAACTCTCTTTAAAACTTTTATGAATAAATATAAAAAATGTGAAAGCACAAATTGCATGCAACGAAACATAATGGCAAATGTTTCATTTTCGTAAATAAATGAGAAGGGGCGGAGATTTCACGTTTTACTCTCATAAAATGTTCCCGCGCTTTTGTAAAACCGGTTTTCATGAAATATTGACAATGTTTTGGTCACATGTTGTTGCTGTAAATGGAGATATGTTGTGGTTGTAATCCTATGATATTTGAACAGCACGTGTTTCTGTTTACATTTGTTTTGCTATGAAGGGATTAAGTGGGAGAACACATGCTGGATTCTTTGATATTTTCAGGAAAAATGAGAATTTTATTTGAGAGGAACTTTACATCTCCTTTCAGCACCTTGGCCAAAGCGAAATTTATCTTTTTCTTAAAAAAGTGAGGTAGTGTGTTCTGAAGCAAAGATAACCTAATGTAAGGAAGATAGGACACAGCCGAACAAAATTGGAAATTTTTCGTGTTTTTTAAAATAATGTCATATACATATGTACTTTCGTCTTTTGCATGAATGGGGGAAAGAAACTTGGCTATGCATTATTGTAGTGCAAATGAGACAACGAGTTAAAAACAAAAATCGAGAAAATCTTATTGAATCCCTCAAAATACTATCAAACTATTCATAATTAATGTACTTCGGGTCACACTACCTCCCTTTTGTTAAGAAAAAGATAAATTTCGCTTTAGCCATTTTTCCCGAAAATATCAGAGAATCCAGCATGGATTTCTCCCACTTAATCTCTTCAGCGCAAAACGAATGTAAACAGAAGCACGTGATGTTCAAATATCATAGGAATTACAACAACAAAAATTGGTTCTGCTATAAAAAACTCTGGATAATTCCTCAATATTGCATAAAAACCTGTTTTTTTACGAAAATGAATCATTTGCCATTCTTTCTTGCTTTTTGTATTTATTCATAAGAGTTTTAAAGAGAGTTTGATTTTTTTCCTTCTTTCTTTCCTTTTCTAGTCGCGTGCATTTTAAATGCAAAACAATCGGAAAGTTTGCCTGCTTTTTATAGTTAATTTTTTTTTAGGCATAGATATGTACATACATACATCGTAGTTTTATTCGAATTTTTTTATGTATTGTGGTGGTATATTGGTGGATCTTGGACTTTTTTTTCGTTTGCACTTAATTTAATAACTTCGGTAAACAGTTTTGAGTGTAAGGAACATAAAGGAAATTTCAATTTCGTTAAAACTTGTAGGATGGCATTACAAATGAAGAAGGGAAAAAATTTTATTTGTGCGATAAAAAATTGTGAAAGCACATCAAGGAAAAATCAAAAGCTTAGGTTTTTCTATTTTCCATTATACGGAACAAAACGTTTTTATTTGTGGTGTGATATAATTGGTTTTAATCCGGGTAGTGGTATACATAAAATATGTGAAAAACATTTCAAAAGTTCGGATATTCCGAATAAATATCTGGGAAAGTTTGCAATTCCGTCAGTTAAGTTGGATGATAATTTTACTTATACCTTCGAAGAAGATCAAAATCTCGTTGTAAATAAAAGTGGAAATAGACATTACGGTAAGAGAAATTTATTTTCTGCGAGCGATGCTAGTGAGCCTGAAAAAAAGAAAATTAAGTTAAGTCCGGATATTTGGGAGAATTTTGACTTCAGCCTTTTAAAAACTCCTGAAAGATCATATTCAACCGAAGTTATACCCGACTATCAAATCCAGGAACCTTCATGTACGTTTTGCTTGAATAGAGAGAAAAATATAATATATTGGAGAAAAAAATATCTGAACGTTCTCAAAAAATTGAATATGCAAAAAATTAAGAAGAAAAAGAATTTCTGTAGAAAAAAACTCAAAATAAATATATCAAGTATTATTGATAGTACAAATGCTTCTGAAGTACCAAAAACCTTTTACAAGATGCTATTATCCAGTAAGGGAGTAACTACACAATTTCCCGAGAACCAACGATTGCTAGCTCATTCAATATATTTTCGATCTCCAACGGTATATTCGTATTTGCGTGACCTAAAATTTAAATTACCGTGTCCTGATACACTAAGAAATTATTTGCCGATCAAAGATATTTCTCCAGGAATATATCTTGAACTATTACATAGACTAAAACCAATTTTTGAAAAACAATGCCAAATTGCAAGAACAGGAATATTAGTTTTAGACGGATTACATATAAGGAAAGATTTGGAATACTATATGCAGCAAGACATCATTGAAGGAGTAACGGATGGCGGATCAAGACGAGAGAAGAGCTTCGCCACGGAAGCATGGGCCTTTCTAATTAGAGGCATATTTTCAAAACTTCAAAACTTTATGCTACAAGTAATTAGATTATGCAAGAGATGCAACATTAATATAATTGCCGTTGTATGCGACCAAGGATCGAATAAGAGGAATTGCTTTAAAAATCTTGGAGTTACTAAAGATAATCCAGTTTTTCATTGCAACTCTGAACCAATTGTAGCATTATATGATTCAGTGCATTTAGTAAAGGGGATCAGGAAAACACTTTTGAATAACAACTTAAAAAGTCCGGATGGTGTTATATTTTGGGACTTTTTGCGAAGATTATATAGCTTGGATAAAAATAGAACAACAAAATTATGTCCAAAACTTACACTGGAGCATATTCAACCAAATTCTTTTCAAAAAATGACGGTCAAAACTGCGGTACAAACACTAAGTTGGACTGTATCATCCGCTATCCGATCGTTAATCAGAGCCAATGTGATGACGCAGCTTCAGCTACATCAATATTTATTGAAAAGGTAAATCATTTTTTTGACGCTATTAATGTTAAAACTGTACAAAATGCTAGTCCCTACAAAACTTCAATAAAAAACGAGAATTCTCACATTGTGAGTTTTTTTAAAGACATGCGAAATTATTTTTCAAAAGTTGAAGTGTGTTCAGAAAATCAAAGTAGTAAGCGGGGAAAAGTTCACGTTTTTGATGGACTTGTACAGTATATAAATGGAGTGCTTAAGCTCCTCGAAATAGCTCAAAATATTGAAGGTTTCAAATTTTTATTAACTGGAAAATTGCAAAAGGATATTCTAGAGAACTTGTATTCAATTGTGCGATGTCGAGGAGGTTACAACAGATATCCTTCAGCAAAAGAATTTAACCATCATATTAAACATTTGGTATCACGCAATATAATAAAAGCGGAAATGGTATGAAAAGCGTCCAGTTACGAGGCTGACACTACGACACCAATCCCAGATGATTTTCCAAATGACCTTAAAATGACCGACTCTGAATTCGAGTTGATCGAAAACGATATCGTAGAGAATAGGAGTACAAATATATCTAACGATGAAAAAAAATGAAGTTTGGATAGCAGAAGGTGCTCAAATGGAAGAATTTTTTCAGAATGATATTGATCAAATAGAAAAATTGTCGTTTAAGTATTTTACAGGATATGTTCTCTTCAAAATTATTAAGAAGCTTAAATGTGAAAAATGTGAAGAAGAACTTGTCGACTCCAATTCTACCTTAAATATGCCAAATGATTATTTTATATATTACAAGTCCTACGATCCATCGCAGTCTGCGCTCAAAAGTCCTTCTGAAGAATTCTTCGAAATTAGTATAATTGTTCTCAAATGCTTTAAAATTTTTTTCAAAAATAATGTTCACCGGAGTCAGCTGAAGGAAACCTTGACGGACATATGCTGTAGGGAAATAAATGAATCATATCCACACTGGTTTGGAGAAGAATCTTGCAAACAACATAAATTTACACTACTCGACTTTATGATACGTGTATTAATCTGCAAAAATTGCAATTGGATTACAGAAAAGAGCAGAAAGTTCAAGGATAAGCTAGACAAATATCTTCGTTAATGCTTGGGTGTTACGTAAGGGATTTCAATTATTTTAAAAATAAATTATTTTTAACTGCTCTATTTCAGCGAGAAATGAACCTGTTTCAAAAGGTTGGACGGGGTATGCATTGCACAAAAATGAATAATATAATAACTTACCTATTCTAATACTACTTATTACAAACATGTATTTGATATTATTATTATTATTTATTAAAATTCTAAAACATGCTTAATTCGATTGTACTATGTTTCCTTAAATCTGCTACCTGCTGCTGTCAGCTAAGGTATCTCAAAGAAAAGTATCGAAAAATTGGGGCGATTTTGAAGTTACAAGCGCTTTATATTTAATTTAATGTTTTTACAGAAAAAATTAAGGCTTAATTTTTATTTGCAAAGGAATATGCAAAAACATTGATTCGAATATGCTGAATACTTTTTAGCAGAACAGAAAAAAAAACAAATTCGCGAAAGAAATCTTCATCGCATATAAGGAACTTAAATGCAGTTAATGCAATTCGTATTCATGGGTGTACTATATTTTAAAGATACAGAAATTTTTCCATTTTCCATTTCTAAACAACGAGGACAAAGAAACAAAACAAAAAGATTCGATCAAAATCTGTGCTGTGATATGGCGCTATTTACTATCGAAGACAACTTAATTTTCTCATATTTTCCTCATTTTTGTCAACAGATGGCGGACCTTTTATGAACCGAAATTCTGCCAGTGCAGTGATTTAGCTTGCTCTGCTTTCGTCCTCTATTATACTTCTTACTCAATGGTACAACTTATTAGTTTTAAGAGGATTTTTTCATTTATTTAGAGTAAATTGGTTTGTGTATATATTGTGCTCAATATCTGATGGATGGATGGATTGAAAAGAAGTTGAGCCGCCAGTCGGAAGCTTTAGACCGCAGGCCATAACAAGGCTTTCTAGTTACCGGCTTCATGCAGTTCTTCCAGGAGATGGGATCCAAGGAATCTATAACGCTTATCAGAGCGAGCCGGACAGTGTCAAAGAAAGTAGGGTCACCGTTTCAGATTCCTCTCCGCGTCCTTTGTACACTGAATCATCAGCAAGTCTCATCCTGTGTAGCTGACCCTTAAGAAAAAGGTTCCCAGTGAGAATTGATGCAAAAGTCCTTACAGCTCTTTCGTTAAGCTTGGGTTAGGATTACCACACAGTTCTTTGCAGTTCTACCCGAAGGGTCAGCTAACCAAAGACGACCGTCTTGGGCGTCGGCCCAAGTCGTATTATTATAGGCAAGATCTTTTGCTGCAATTCCAACTGTAGAGGAGGATGTCTCCGAGGCTACACCAAGGAGAACAAGCTCGTCCACGTATTCGTTCCCACTAATATCACTGTGACCTGGCACCCAAAGAACGTGTTCCTTACTGGTTGTCTTACATGCCAATACCAGTTTGGATGTTGCAAGCGGCTTTGACAAGGCTTTGAGGGTCGCTATACGAGCAAATGGCAATCTCCTTGCTCTCTCTATCCTTCCTAATTTTAAGATAGCCCTGATTTTCGCCTAGTAAACCGTGATATGGTTTTCAATGTACTTTTCCTCACGAGTCCTCACAGAAAACGCAAGCGCAGAGTGTGATTACTATTCTGCCCTAGTTGGACTTAGCTATTTGAAGTTGTTTTTTAGCATAGTCTCGACGAGCTAGTCCCTGTCTTAGTCGATGTCAGGTGTTGTAGACTGCACAATTTCAAAGATGGATTCGTGAGGAACTTCAGTATGAATGCAGCTTTGACTGAGATGAGCCTCAGCTGCGATTGTCGTCCCCTTCTCAATGTGTATTTGCACGGGATGTATGTTGAGAATGACTTCAAAAATCCGAGTGCGATTTACATGAGAGCGCCACTTAGACTAAGGAGCTACAGTCTTGAATATTTTCCAATATCTAAGGATCATTGACGAAATCCATTACTTTCCATCGTACCGCAGAGCCGTACGTTATCATGAGTCGGATAACGCTAGTGTATATTCATAAGATCACCCGATTTGCACAGTGCGAAGGCTCTAAAAATTTTGGTCGCTCTGTTGTCAGGGTTTCTGGTAGATCTAATGAGTCACTTCATGTATCGATGGAGTTAATGATATTTTGATACATGCTAGCGAATCATTACAATTCGCATGTTTGATAGGTACCTATACCTCGAGTTTGCGTGATTCAGAAAAGTTATTTATTTGGTCATAAGGACGATTCGAACGTATATATACTACATATGCATCTCATTTGCAATTCTCTGAAAGATCCCTTGGGCCACTAGTGTATTGTTCGAATCTCTTCGTAAGTTCACTAATAATGTGGAAAAATTGCATAAACATTTACTTTAGAATAATTTCAATTCCTTAGGTAGATATTCCAAAACGAAAAATTTTAATTAGCTGTAACAGCGATAGCTTTTATACGATTCATGTATAAAAAATAAGAATTGGTAGTCGGCTTTAATTCCAAGATCATATTGATATTATTATGATCCGTTCATAATGAAGATTATTTTCTGCATTTGCGTTAGATTTATTTTAGTTTAGTCCAGTTCATTCTCACTTTTATGCTATCCGGAAAAAAATTATTTTTCTTCTTCTCCTGCCGTCATTTTATAATTCATATAGATATAAAGAGGATTAATTCTCGTGACCTTTGCAAGTTGTTAGAGTGCATTCCTGAACAACCCTGTCCATTGGAATCTTTTAAACAAAACAAATCGAAACTACTGAAAACTGCTTCTATATTAAAAGAGAATTAATCCCACCTACTACGAACGAAACTATGTACTCATATAATGCCATTAAGCTAATGATAGCTTCCAGGACCTAATGTTAAAACTCCATAATCCGCTCTTTAAATTGTTGGAGTCTATTGTAAGAATAAACGTAGACTTGAAGCATTATGTATATTCTCTAGCATATGTACAGAATGTTAGTCCAAATCGTTGGAGTTCAAAGTACTATCTAGTTTGGAAAATTACTCGATAGTACCTATTTCGAAATTCAACGATTTGGAGCAAAATTCTGTTACAGAATCTTACCCGAAATCGTTGGAGTTCGAAGAGCACTATTACTTAGAAGCATGGTCGCTACAAGCTATGACAGGTCAACATGAAGTATTTCCTTACATGACAAAAGATAAATCCATTTGGAAAAAATGTTTTTTAATCTACGAAACTAATTATTCCCAGCTATCAAATTGGAACACCACCACCGCGTCACCACAATTGAAGACTACTCCAAAAACCGTGCACAAATATTGACACTTGTGCACCCGTAAAATTAATGTTGCTACAGTCTACACTTTATTTTCTGAGAAAAGTGCTTTCAGTCATGCAGGCAGAAGATGGTGTACTAAACGTAGGTACGTACAGGTATGTACAGTACATATAAATCATAGGAGCGCATTTTGAGCGTTCCAGTTCACACGCTTTGCGTTTTTAAGGTTAACCTAATTTAATGCAGATTTGCATTTCAATACTGGGGCAATTTAGTACGAAGTGGAAATTTGTACAAAGATGGGAGACACAAACAGAAAACGACTGCATTTACACTACTAGTAAGCTGGAATAGATGTACATGAATGAAGGATACTACTGAAACACACACCATTCTCGACTGTCGGTCAGTAGCAGCAGCAACACACCTTATTTAGAGGTCCACCGAATATTTTTAATTGAAAACACTTTTGGGTTGAAATTTGGGCCAAACTTTATTGATTAGCTCGAAGCACTGAACTGTATTTCTCTTGTTTTCTGGTGAAAGTTCCACCCCCATAGCACCATTTTGCTTCACTAACAAGGTATGTAGTAACTATATAGCCATCTCCTCCTAACCTCACCCCTAAACCACCCAAATCCTATATTAAAATGTGTTCATAACCCGGCAATCTGGGTGAAATAGTCAACCGTCCCAAATAGGGGGCAGTCGGGTTTTGCGCATGTTCGAAGAGTTAACTGAAATTGAATTGAATAATGTAAAATATAACTAAGTGTAAATTACTTACAGAGTATGGTCAATTAGATATTCATGGAGATTCGTTCCTTAACGCCATTATCTGCAGAACACTGATATATTCCAGTATGATGTCGGCCGACATTTTCTAAGATTAAGGTTGAACTGTCAGATAGAAGTGTGGGTCCTGAAAACACACGTCCTTATTGTAGATAATCGGTACAGGATTGCCTGATGCTTTACATTCTAATGTCACTATGCCGTCACTTGTCCATTGCGGGGAAAATCAGCAAGGTGGGGGGTACTACATGGATTTAATGTAATCCACAAAATAAAATAAATTCAAAAATGTTATCTTCTATACGACCCGTCTGGTATATAATATATAGGGAATTACCTAAAATCTCTACAGTATGCACTTGATCACGATTCTCTTGGTCGCCTAACTGTCAAATATAGCCTCGGGCATGTTGAGTTTTCACTCCAGTTATTTCAAATTATAGTCACCGATGACTTTGAATCTTGTATCTCGGGTAATATTGAGATGTCCTGCTGTGAAAACGGATGTACATTTCCGCTCCCTGGAGAACATATGAACCCACGAGGTAAGAACTTTGGAGCTACTGTGGGATTGTCATTTTCCGATGTTGATATGTAGGACTTAGCTACTGACATAATATTCCTGCAAGAAGAGAAATTGAAAAATGTTAAAATAATAAATGTTTAGGGATATATTTAAATTTTAAGTCAAATGTATATGGAAGAAGCAAAAAGTCTGTTGTTTATTTACTTTCCGTAAAGGTATGTACGTTTGGGTAATCTCGCATGAATCATCTTTACCTGTACATACATAGGTAAGTCTGCCTGTCGCTCTGTTTGTATGTCTCACCTGTTCATACACGATATTCTTAAAATGTAAAATGATGCTATTTTCTGCTAGTCATCCGTGGGAAATGGCGGTAGAAAATTCATCATAAAACGTGAGAGTTGAAAGTTGAATTTTGAGTGTGAGGAGAAATGTTTCCATCTCAGATATAGGATATCCGTATGTGTATACCAGTAGAATATAGCGGTTATTTGTGTGTAGGATATCTACAGGAAAATATGATCCTATATTAAGTCAAGTCAACACACCTGGGTCGTGTACATTCGCAGTCCTTCTCCAGAAGTGGGGAGAAAATTGATAACAATGTCTCGGATCATAAATGTTTCAAAGCTATTGTAAAAGTCCCGGATTTCGGGTTTTTTATTTACTTACTTTTTAATGACAAGAATATAGCCCTAAATTACATATAATGCGATTTTTACTTTAACGTTCACAGTGATTGTTTCTTTTGTAAATTTAGAATAAATCTGATTAAATTTTTATAATAATTAAGAATCATTAGCAACACTAAATACAGTTATCGTTCAATAATTTTTGAGCAAAAGGAAATATTTTTCACTTTTTAACTTTTTTTTTGTATGGGACATTGGGATATTGTGAGTCACACTTTTTCAAGCACGATAACTGCCACAAAAAGTATTGTTTTTTTAAATTTCATAATGAGTTATGATACTAAGAAGAAAACCCTAACTTTAAGCTTTAACAGTTTCTTGAAATAGTTATCTGCTGGAAAAATCTGAGCGTTGGCAAAAAACATACGTTTTTGAGTTTTTTGAAAATGTTGGAGAATTGTGAGTCACCGTTTGAATTAAGTCGGAAATCAAAAATATTGTTGAAAAATATTTATTGTATGGTTGAAAATTACACAAGAATTACTTAGAAATAATATGAAAAAGAAGATATTGAAATTATTCGGATTCGCAATACAGCCCTATGTGAAATAGGCTGCAGTATTGATGCATTTCAAATTAACAGCTCGATCGCATAAATCGCAGGGAATGTACCTGATGTGGACGCAGCGTCATGAGTTATAATTTCTGCATGCGCTACTGTTGCAAGATTAGCATCAGGAACTACACTACGGCGTTGTTTTTCCGTATCGCTGTCGTCGCTAATACTGCAGGAACAAAAGCGTAGTGAGTGAATGACTGTTGATTTGATGCTCTTTAGCTTGGCGGTAATATTAAGGCATATCCCAGCGATGAGTAGAATGTGATGCAAATTAAATCAATCCAATTCTTATGCTGTTATGTGTGTGATGTAAACAATATCAGAAATAAATACGAAAATAATGTATGATGTAAATCAGTTTAAAAAGGTCGATCGAATATTACAAAACAAGTACACGCAATGGTCACACAATTATGTTGCCACTAGGAAGCGACTTGTAATGTATCGATGCCTAATTGTTGAAATCACAAATCAACAAAAATGAATTAAGCAATGCCATTAAAGTAGGTGAGTGACAGTATCGCGAAATGATTGGGATGGTTCCGGGGCAGCCTGAGTTTTAGAATATGTCGAGTTTTGAGTAAACCTTCGATAGGTTAAGAACGCGGCGTAATTGTGTAAAGTATATAGAGTAAATAAAGTAGTGGTTTTTATATTATTTCGGTGGTTTATTTAAATAATTTCATCCCCAAATAAATATCCATTACATGTGTAAAAGGTACAAGTGGGCCAAGACAGAGACATCCAATTGTTGAATATGGTGCCTACAATGTCAACGGAAAAATAGCATTGTAATTCCGTGCTCGACTGCCTT
Organism: Dioctria rufipes; assembly: GCA_963924295.1. NCBI lineage: Eukaryota > Metazoa > Arthropoda > Insecta > Diptera > Asilidae > Dioctria > Dioctria rufipes. The sequence goes on from OZ002743.1 coordinate 175,287,022, forward strand.
CTCAATTGCTTCAATGGATAAATGAGATGTGTGGTTATTAAGCAACAAGACTGTTGGTGAGCCGGCATTACTACCTGTGTGCTTAATGAAAAAATTGACATACTTGGTGATTTCTATGGATGTCATCCATCCAGAACCATTTGCGATACCAATTGCTCCATGAGTGACATGTGTCATGTAAACATTTTTCATTTTCTCTCTGGGAAAGAAAGAAAGTTGGAATTGATACATTTGTCCCTCTTTCTCCCGATGCTGACGAGACAATTCGTTTTCTGCTTTTTTGTGTAATGACTTTCACGGCTTTAGGTGACAATAAACCCTCATCCATATTCCATATGCGATGAGGTTCAAAAGGAGTTTCGATGAGAAAAGAACGAAGATTGTTGAAAAAAGCATAGTCAGCTTCCTTGTTAAAGGATCTTGCACGGTTTTGACTGACTTTTAGGTTTAAAGAAATCAATCAATGAGTCGTCGGTAGCAGTTCATTTTCTTCACATGGCCATCAAAGTAATACGTATACGTGTAGTATACATAGATATAGTGACAGACTTGATAGAGTTGCCATCGATTTTTATCTGATTGATCGCTTCTAAAACAACGGAAAAGTCAGTTGATAGCTTCAAGGGCAGATTTGGTAATTTGGCTACCCTAGGCCTATGGAAGCGTGTCGCCCCTACTTCCTGTAAATTACGAAAAATTGAATGATCTATATCTATAAGAATTAAAGTATAAGACAATGAAAGTCTGCTAAAGATAAAATTATCTCAATCAGTGTCTTTAGATACTGATGTTTACCATTTTTATTTGTGAGTAGCAGTGAATTGTTATTCACAAATTGCCTTTTTCCTGGCCTTCTGAGCAGCGAATTTGTTTATCAAATCACCACAATCCAAAGACCGTAGCAGCTGTGGTTCACAGAGGGCGCGACTACTAAGACAAAATCTCACCAAGTTTTGCAGCCCCCTAAAATGGCCGCCCTAGGCCCGGGCCTATCTAATTCGGAAGTAAATCTGAAAGGGTCTACTTCAAAGCATTTTAATCCCATGAGAGCATTTAAGAAAACTTGAGTCAATTGGATGGACCCCTAACTCTTTACGGTGGCTTTCATTTTTCTCCTCTCTCTCTCTTCATTTGTAATTTTATAAAACTTTTACAACCTACCTAAGTTCACTTAAATTATTCTGAAGGATCGTATAATAAATACACGTCTTTATGCACTATATACGTTACAGCTAACTTGGTCCTTCGAAAACTACCTTAGCAATTTACACGTTTTTTATTTATTTCAATTTTTATAGCTCCTATGTCGATTCCTTAGATAATAAAATGTAAAAAAAAGATAAAATTGCATCCGTAACGTTCTCCCCTTTTATTTTTGTGCCATCGTCGACTGGGCTTTCATCGTTCCATTTAAAGTGTCTCTTTATGAGATATTGCGCCCTTGTCATGATGCTTTCACCATCCCCGTCTATACATCTTCTTCTAGACTATACTAGCTCTACATCCACCTCAATATTTAATACGCTCCCCGCACCACAGGCAGATAGCTTTCATTTTTCTGGAGAGATCGTACAAAAAAGTGCATCAAATTGAAAATACCAACAAGTCGATTTTGTATGTAAATCATTTCAAAAAAGAAGGGAAGATGCCACTTATTCATGCTAACACAGGGACATTTCCGATTCTAATTCCATGCAAAATATTTTATTTTATCATAGTACTGCCATACGAAAAGAAGTCATATCCGTTTCTATGAGAGGTGTATCTCATCTCCTGAATCTATTTACGTTGTTCTTTATGTCTAGTCTAAGTATTGGGATTGGTTTTATTCAGATGCTCACTTTATTCTGATGGGAAACGAACGGGATTCGATGGATGCCGATGGCAGAAATTTTTATTTTGAATTGTAATTTTGTTTATTTCTTTATTCAAGGAGATCTACATAATCCTTCCGTATTGTGGAAATAGACTTTCAGATTTTACTGGACTAAAAAGCTCCTCAAATGAAAATACAACTTTGATACTGACTATACAAACGATTTTAATAGCTGAAACTGGCTTTAACAGGGTGTGCTGTTTGGAGTGAATGTAGAATGTAAAGAAGATATGTATATACAGGTGCTACAGGTTGGAAGTAAGGTGGCTTATAGATAACGTACCAGAGGAATCAACAGTTAGATGATCATTTGGTTTACTTTTTATTATATTTATAGATAGGTAGAAGATGTTACAAAATTTATTATAGTTTTTTATTACATCTGAGAGTTGTCTGCAATTTTAGTATTAATAATATTATTTTTACTTTACATACAAGGGATCGGAATCTGCGCATAGGTTAATATTTCTATCAAGTTAAAATTTCTAAATTATCAGTTATCGCATAATTCGCAGTGATTGCAAGAATATTCGTGTGACGCTTTCTTTTGCACATCACAGACCTTAAAAACGATAAATGCGACGTCAAGTAAATCCCAAAGGGTAGTCAAAATTATTATTTCTCCACAAGTGTTCACATTTAAGGACTTTAAAAACAAGGCCATTGTTGCACCGCTTATACCAGTTGACGTGAAAAACAGACCTGAAGTACAAGAAACGAAAACTAAAGAAGATTGCCCCAAAAATAAATACAATAAATACCTTTGCCATGGCCTTATATATAGGCCACGCTAACGCCTTTCAGAAACTACTGAAAATGGTCGATATAGGAATGGGTTTCTGATAAAGAATGCAATATAGTAATTCATCCCCACAGTCCTTTGCCTGATTGCTCACTTTTTGTTATTGTGAAAAATAAAATTCTTTATTGATAACTTTTAAGTTTACGAGTTGATACCAGATTGTGTACAATTTCTGTTTGTCCGAATTTTTTTAAAGGAAAAATCTACCTATCTACGCGTTTCTAAGTTAAGAAAAGTGTTTTAGACAGGAATTTCAAAATAAATTTAGATAGGTTTACAAATTGGTTGGTTAAGAGCTCGGAAATATATGACCCGGTACAGATACGACAAGCGCAAGCTTATGAAAAACCTCCCTGAGGGGGTGAAAGATGATGCACGATTACAATGTTTACTCTTGTAATGAATTTGCTCAAACTAGAATAGTGTCTTTTACTATTCGATGATCAAAGTGTTGTATATTGTATCCGGTTTCGACACGTTGGGTATCATCCACAAAATGCAGCGATGAAAGCAAAACCAGGGCCCTATTCTCTTCCGGCATATAAGTAGTGACTTTGTCGTGGAAAGGAATTTTATATGGTGAGTGGAAACAACAACCTGTTATTTTTCGGGTATTCCCCACTAATGTCATATTCAATGAATTTAGGATATGACCATGACCCAAATTCATACTCGTGAATGAGATTTTTTCCGGTTATCTTCGAGTGACAAACCAGATCCAAGTAACACGCCAAATCGCCCCAGAACTTATGGTTCACCAGTATACAACTGTCTTTGCAACAGGTAGGCATTCTACAACTCTTCATAAGTCCACTTATTTGACATGTAACCCTTTTCCAAGCTTTTGTTATAAGATCCCATCCCATGTATCCCTGATTAGAGCTGCCTTGTTCACCTGACGATGATATTTTCTTGTTCTGGTGTCCTTTAAATTAAATTTTTATCCACGTAATTGTCAAGTTGATTTTACTTGACAATTTCAATATCAAGTCGATGCAGGTGAAACGTCAACTTACAAAATAAATATGTCTATTGGTTTTTTGGATTTTTCTTAAGTTTTTACTTTTCTAACAAATGTCACAGAGAGGTTACAGAAAATTCACGGCGTCTACTTTCGGCACTTACAGTACTCTGTTGGTCCAGATGGGCATTCCATTTCTTCAATTTTACTTTTTCTTCACTTTTTGTTTTCTTTACTACATTTTTATAAAAGGTATTTTAATTATTACTTAATTACTTTTTATTACAAAAAAACAGCGAAATTTGCTAGTTTTGCTAATTAGATTCGTTCCATCAGAACATTTCACAGGTTGCCTGGTTAGCTATGTTAAGTAAAACACCTACAATATTCACAATATTTATGTATGAAGTACCTATCTCACAATATATTGCTCTCGAAATTTGGTTCTCTAGCTAATCCGTTCTAATTCAACTTTGCTACTACAAACGTGCGCTCGAATATTGCTGAGTACTAGCTAGGGTTTATAAAACTGTCTTTAGAGGCGTTGTACCTAAATGTTACAGAATATTGCAAAAACTTTAAACTCGTAAATAAAGCTGTTCTAAAGACACGAGGACTAAAATATTAATCGTAAAAAGTTTAAAGTTTTGGGGTACTACTTGAGATATGGCCACCGTACTTGGCATGATGCCTTTGGCTTTACAAAAAAAACAAAAAAATACTAACTTGTATAATAATTCTCTGAAAGGCGAGTCAGGTCGTTAACTGTGCTAATTTTAAGCTTAAAAATTCGCCATACAGTTGTGGCTTTAGATTTAATCATTCATGTAAACAAAAGTTAAGCTTGCTTATACATGAATTAATCAGAACCTTACCAGCATCCTGCAGAAAAATATATCACGTGTATATGTAGGTATGTAGAAATGTGTAGGTAAACTAAAACTTCATAAATCATATTTGCGATAGTTATTTACCGACTAAGTAAGTGCTTAAGCCAATTAATAGTTGTGTGCAACTCAAGCGTGCCACATAGCAACAAGTCTCCTGTTTACGAATTCAAATTATGGAAACATAAATTTACATGAAAAATTACCGAAATTTCGTATATAACTTCTCTGTGCTTCCAGGATGTGCGATTGGTAGTGTGAATATAGGCTTTAGGCTATTCCACAAGAGCGTTGAATATAGTGTTCGAATTTGAAGCAGTGAAACAAGGCGAATAGTCCAATTCCATTCCAAGGCTAATAAAATGTTGATCTTATCCTACGAAGATGATATTTTGGAACATTATCCAGCTAATGTGGCCTAATTCCGATCGGAAATTTAAATGCCAATAAAAGTGTCCAAATCTGTATACAAGTGACAGAGGGTTGGTTGCACGGGATATGTGCAAATATAAACGGGAAGCGTATGGGTAAATTGTGCGGACTGCCTATAAATTTTGAGCTGGTTATCGCAATAAAATTATTCAAATGGATCGGACGAATGAGCACCACTTCCAGAAACCGAGCTAATAGGAGTAATAGAATTTCATAGAGATTTTCTGTCGCATTATCGATGGTGGTGTGAGGAACAATCCTCCCCCGTTCTCACACACAAATCAAAGATTCTAGTTTTTGTCATCCATAATCCTACATACGAGTACATATCCATATCCGAAATGAATACATTCCCTGATATGGTCTGGATTTATACGTAAATATATGCCGTGTCACATTGAGGAGGATGAAGGCAAATTCAATTTTTCTGACGGGACTGGAATGTGTGGCGGGGTTTGGGGGGGGGGGTATTGTGTGATATGTAGATGCATTGCAAGTGCATATTTCTCTAAATCTGAGAGGAATCCTCTTTTCATATTTCTCTAAATCTGAGAGGAATCCTCTTTTCATTTCACTTTTGGTGATTAAATTGAAATTCCACTTTGAATAGAATTTCGAATTTTCATCTGAATTTTTGTGCGATATAAGAAGGGACTTCTTTTGATTTTTGCAGAATTAAATTTTTTTGGGGGTTTAAAAAATTAACGTTGTATAGTGTACAAACAATATAGGCATATGTACACAAACTTAAGGAAAGGGGTAATGAATTAAGTTTTTTTCGTAGTTAGAGCTCCAGCTCCAGTAGTTTTCTTGATTTTATAATCCGATTTTAAATTCAGCAAGCTGATGAAACTATCAATTTTTGTTTTTTATAAATTTATTTATCATAGAATACATATATCCTATGTATAATACGTAGATATGTATATTTATACGCGAATGGAGCTACATAATGACCAAATTATGATGCTTTCCATGGCATCCTAAACAAAGTTGCCATGAGTTTCGCTGATATTATAAGAGTTGCTCTTTTCCATGGTACACGGATATCAGCTGTTGATAATATGAATGTGGTTATATTTAAGTACTCAAGCATTCGGAGTAAATTTCAGAAACCTGTTCCAGTACTCATTCTGACAGTAATTTTTCCTATTGATAAGACTTCCCCTCCTTAATTCTTCAAGGTATTGTCAGATGATAAATATCCCTCAAAATTGCGTCCTCCTGCATTATTACAGCGTATTCAGAGTTTCTAGTATGTTGTAAAAGCCCCCAGAAAGTCTTCTCTTTAAGCTGGTACAGGCGATGCTGTGACTTAGCTTCCATCTCTAAGACCATCTAAAAATGGCGTCCTCGTGCCTTGAGTTTGAAATTCTTTTTTTTTTCGGAATAAGAAAAAGTAAAACGGAGCTATACTATTTGTTGGGTAAGTAGGATGTGGAGCGACAGTCGTGATATTAGGTCTAGAAAAATGTACGAGTGATGAGTGCGCCAATGGTTGCCATGGTAGAGAAGTCAGTTCTGATTGGGCCACAATTCTTTTTTCACGAACTCAAGACATCACAATAGAAATCGTCAAGGTAAGCATGGTAAATGTGCTGTGTGGTTTATGTGTGATAACAATTCAAGGGGAACATTCAAACCTGTAAAATGTTGTGGTATCACGAGATGCGGCAATAGCGTTCGTCGTCAAGGTTGAACACTTTTTGTAGTCAGAGTTGGCCCATTGTGATTTTGTGCTTTGAAGACGGCCAAAAAACGTTCAGCATCATTCCCAATCAGGGTTGCCAATAAAACACCATCTTAAGGAAAGCCCGCGCGAAAAGCACAGAAACAGCCATGCTCAGCCAATGCAAGAGCGAAATGCATTTTAAGTGCGGCCATGCGTTTTCGAGTAATGTGCCATTCAAATTTTACTAAAAAACAGAAAAACGCAACAAATTCGACTTTTTATTTCATTAGATTAAATTTTCCAGGTAATTTTCAGTCATTTAACCACATATTACATCGATTGGCTAACCTAGAGAGTACTGGCTTACCTAAAAAGCATTTCTCTGTTTTCAAATACCTATATTTTTTCCTTCTTTTTTTTTCACCCATAAATTAGCAATGATTAGCAAAAGTGTTCCCTTTTCCAGACATTTCCAAAGATGTGTTTTGATCAGGGACCGAATCAGTTATGACTTTTTACGAAAAAAGCCAACCTTACCTGTTATTCCTGACCGATAATAATTTGCAGCTAAAAAAACCAAGCTGGAAAGGCTTTTTATTTTATCTGGCAAAAATATAAAGCCAGCTTGGCTTTTTATTTTATCTGGCACAAATAAAAAGCCAGGTTGACTAGAAAAAATAAAAAGCTGGGCTCATTTTTTATATTTTTACCGAAAAAAAGTATAAAGCCGTTGCTTTGCTTTTCTAGCTTCAAAAGTATTACCGGCCAGGAATAACAAGTAAATTAAGCTTTTTTGTAAAAATTCATAACTGATTCGGTCCCTGAAAGTAAGAAGCTAGCTTGGCCTTTTATACGTCCGACTTCAAAACCGGTTACTTCCAGCTCGAAAAAATTAAAAGTCAAGCTGGCTTTTTATTTTTGCCAGAAAATATAAAAAGCCGAGTTAGCTTTTTATTTTTGCCGGAAAAAAATGAAAAGCCAAACTGGCTTTTTATTTTTGCCAGATAAAATAAAAAGCCTTTCCAGCTTGGTTTGTTTTAGCTTTTTTTAATAAAAAGCTAAGTTTTCAAAAGCTTTACAGGAATCGAAACTGGTTTCACGAGATATCTTTTGGTATATTCCACTAAATTCCACGATGATGATTTATCCCAGCTTTTTTTGTTTAAAATTCTCCAAGTACCAGTTATTTTCGGTGCCTAGTTTGGATGGATCAAATTCTTCTGAAAGTTATGAGCAAAAGTAAAAAAGACTGACGACATTCCCCTACATATCAAGATGGACAATTATTTATATAACTATTTACTTTTGACAGAAGACAACATAGTCCTTCCACAATATTGGGTTAAAATTCCATTTACAACTTACGTATGTTTCAGCTATTGAATTCGATACTATCTGAAGATATTCACGTGTCTATAAATTCTAATACTTTAACTATTCTATCTCTTTTTGATTTCTTCGAAACATTCGAAAAAGTTAGTCACTTACTACTCATCGTCAAGCTTAACAGATTATTTAATTTCTGTAGTAGTGCTGGCATATTTATTTTATCATATTTCCAAGACAGCCAACAAAAAGTGTTCTGTGACGAGTATTTATCTGAATTTTTTCCTGTACGTTGTGATGTTCCGCAGGGGTCAGCCCTGGGGCCTATGTTATTTTCGGCATTCATAAATGATATTTCTCCAGTCATTTTTAATTTCACTTATATATCCTGATTATGACAAGCTATACATTTCAAGACTGCATAAATGAATGGAGGATGCAATATGTACTTAAACTAAATGAAGCTCTTGTGGGCACTACAGCATAAGCCTCTTCTGAATTATTTGAGAATTATTTTTTACGGATATAATTTGAATACCACAGAATTTTCAGAAGCGATATTAGATGGGATTACTCCTTGTCCATACAGCAGGTCGACAAAGAATCTTGGCATATTTTTTAACGCTACACTTACATGGTTTTATCATTTAGTATCAGTAATGTATATAAGATTTGTGCAACGCTTCGTAGACTTTCAGTTCTTGCCTTCACTACACCTCAAAAGACAAGGCTCATGTTAATAAAACAACCGATTGCTCCTTTTTTGATATCCTACGGATGCGAATTGTTTCTCCCACTTGGATTTCTTGTTGCAGAGGAAATTCGTTGCCGCTGTTCTCTAAATTCATGGTCTGAGGCGATATAATCCTATTCCTTATTTGTAAAATCCGTCTTTGGATGGACCTTAAAAGCGTATTTTGATTTTATGGTAATTTCGTTTTTATGTAATTTAAATGAATAAAAGAGGCTCGATGTTTGAAAAAACATTACTTTCTTATTCAAATAAAACTGTCGCGGTGAATATGCCAAGCTTTAATTGACACTGCGGGTAACTTTGATATTATTTGAGGACACTTCGATATAATGAAAAAAATATGAAACTGGCCAAAAAATCCGATTGTTAAAAACAAAAAAAGGAACGTGCTCAAGGTGCAAATGTAAGTTACGTACAGAGTCCAGTGTAGATTTCATGTATTTTCTGTTTTTAATGGGTTTAGGATTTAAGGAGTCTAATTACAAGTGCTCTACTTGCAATTTCTGTGCAAAATGCACAAGTAATACGATCCATATTATGCAATGAATGGATCTATGGCAATGGCAACTGTAATGGTGGATTTAAAAGGATGACTGACCAATATTTTGATGACACCAAAAGAACACAAAATAAAGCATCTATTATTCGCTTAGTTTTTTTTTTCTTTTCAGAAGTTCAGTTGATTTTTTATTTCTTACCTTGTTATTTTTTTAATTTAGTTCAAGTGAGACAGTTGTTTCAAATTATACCTACACAAAAGTAGAAATCTAAGCTTTGAGCATGGATTTATTTTACATTGCTATTCAGAGCATAGAAAATATTGGTACAAGACGCCCAGGAATAAAAATAGAAAAGCTTCTTGTTTGGATCTTCTAGTGAGAGCTTTTATGACAATGTTTTTTTATGGTGTAGATCATCGACTCTAATCCAATATAATTAAAGAAACAAAAAACATCCAGACACCAATATGTACTGTTAAAACAAAATTTGCAAAAACTTTGCTTGTCTAAAAAAAAAAAATCTCCGTCAGTACATGGCGCCATCGCATAAAAGTGAGACTTGTCTTCCTCGATACTTTCAAAAGTACTATTTTCGAAAAGAATCGGACATGTCTCCACATTTTCGAATTTATTATCTAAAAAAAATATATGTTCTGCGCAGAATTATTACAAGTTTTGCTAAATTAAGTTATATTCAAACTCCTGACTATTTAATGAGGCCCATATTAGATTGCCATGGACAGAATTTCGAGATCATTTATAGCGCTCATAATTTTGACAATGTTTATAAGTAAAAATAGCAGTTGTCGCCATGCAATTTCCCACAATAGCTTCTATGCATAACAAAACCTTAATATCAGTAAGAAAGGTCTTTTCCAAAAAGGACACCCATCAATCATTATTTTCAACATGCAATTAAATGAATTGATAGTCCTTCACATTATTAGCATAGTTTTAAGAATAAATGTTTTGCAATTACCTAAGTCAAATGGAAACATATTACTACATGTATATGTACAATACATATTTCCCAAAAGGCAGAAATCAATGGAAAACGTCTTTTTGCATAAACAGGGCAACATATCAGAAAGCGGCATAATTTGATAGATGAAAGAATGGCGTGCCGGGTCTTTTTAACGATCATTATTAACTCCTAATCTTGTCAAAGTCTACAATGTGCTTTAAAAAGTTGATTTCCCATATATAGAAAAAAAAAACAAAAAAACTTGAGTACAAAATGACTGCATGTAAGTTGCGTCTTTATAATATTTTTTGAGGAAATTTGTTATTATGTATGTAACAAAAAAACTATTTTCGGTAAATTTTACTTAAATTACTTGAATTAAAAACTAATCCCAACTGTAACATTTGATCACGTGATGTGTAATTATAGTCTTAAGAGTGATTCAAATTTCTTATGGAAAGTAATTAATAATTAATTTTACTAATTAATTACATATGTTCGAGTGGTTCGTTTGAAGCAGTTTTTCTTTTAATTTTAAAGTTGAAAAATACTTCAATCATTAGAAAACTATGAAAGAAAACTAGACGATTTTTTTTGTACATGGTCACTTGTGTGAACTACTTAACTACTTATATATTACTTGAAATATCTATGTAGAAGAGTATATAAATTTACTTTAATAAATCCCCTCATAAATTTCATTTACAACTGAAATGCCTCGTGCCTATTCAAATAAATTTTTTTCTAATAATGGAATAGTCAACAACCAGCATAGAGAGCTTTCTACCAACATCAAAGTAAATGTAATCGGGAAGATATATCTTAAAAATTATCAATCATTGTGGGGTCTACCATAATCAAATAAATTTATTTATTTCAGAGAGAAAATTGTGAAGTCCTACCGGGCGCCGCTTTTTATTTAATCTGCGGAAATAACTCAAACTTTTTCATGAGATTTTTTGTTTTAGGAAGAGCATAAGGTGGTGCTATCTTTTGTCCCGTAGATGGCGCTATCTTTATTCCATTATATGCTGCTATTTCTTGTCCCATAGATGGCGCTTTGACGGTCATTTCAAATCAGCTGTAAGTTTTTTTTAAATTGGAAAAATTTTTAGGTAATCTTAACAATATAGCTATGTAGACTAGACAGTATAATTTTTTGAAAATGGGCTGGAACTTCTTAATAGATGTGTATAAGTGCTGTCAACCAACATGTATAAAGCGGAACAGAACTTTAAAAATAGGAACTCGAACTACATGTACACATACAACTTGAAGTGCCTACACATATTTTACAAAAGTTTTCATACATATGTATTTCTTAAGTTCGTGAAACGTGTAGTTGTTAAAGTTCGTGTACAAATATTTTATTTAGACGAAAATTTCAAATCTAGTCAAGATGTTAGAAGAAATTTTGCAGTTTTTCTAGAAAAATCTAGTAAAATCTAGTAAAAAGAGAAGTTGGATAATCGAGAACTTCTTAAAAAATCCATATAGAAGTATCATGAACTTTTATTTTTGAAACTTTGGATAATTAAAAGAAAAATTGAGTAGCTTCAGCACTTCAATATTTCTTACGTGTTACAAAGATCAATGGAAAAAACAATTTGGACTACATTGGATACCTCAGCATCTACCTAAGAATAATTAATTTATCTAAAATATTCAAATATCAAAACGTTAACGCCCGGTGAAGTGCGGCTGTAAATGCATTATTCCCTAATACACAACTTCGTGCCTTTAGGGCAACATTAACTGGCCTCCAAAAGGAGCCAAGATCTAAGTTTCTTCGATTATTATTTTTTCGCATACCCTAAAATAATTTGTGAGAATAAACAAATCTTGTCAAATTAAAGCACGATATTGAAGCGGAAATAGAGTCAATCTTAAGAGTGTTGTATGGATTTATACTTGCAATTCTTATGTCCCGAATAGAGGAATATCAGCAAACATTTGAATAATTTACAATTAAGTTCCTGGACATCCTGTATTTCTTCTAATTTTGAATGAATACTGGGCATGCGATTACGAGGAAGTTTGACGTACAGATGGTGCTACATAACAGAAGTTCGTTAACCTAACAAAAACTCTGTTGGTTGGGGGATAAATTTTAAATTTTGTTAGAGCATCCGACTAGGATTATAAGACTTGAGGGTGAACAAAGGGCCTTGTAATCGCTATCCAATTCCTCTATCAGCTCATACGCCGAACTCAGTGTATATAGCCGTGACGAAATAAAGTATAATAATAATAAAATCTTCTGGAATTGAAGTTGTTCGATATCTGTCGTTTTTTCTTTCTTCAAACATGACATAGGTAAGCTTCATAGTGGTGATGGTAATTCTACAGAAAATTCATAAAAACTTCCCTTCCACAATATTTTATGAATAAAGTTTGTACGTAAGACCCTTCAAAATCATTCAAGCTATAAAATTTCCCATGATATCGGAAACAGCATCTCCGCTAATCCCTAGATAGATAACCATATTTCACTATACACTAAAGATAACCATACGTCGATTCGACGTGCGCATGTTTGAGCGGGCATATTTTGGATTATGTATACACTAGGTTTATGAATGTGGTAATATACCAAAATATTATGTAATTGTATTGTGGGTAAACGAAAAAAATTAAAGTTTATTTAATTTTTATTGGAAAAATTAAAAGAACAAAACGCGGTACTTCTACGAGTTATAAAGATTTTTCAAAATCGATTACGTCGATTCGACGTAGGTTATCTATCTAGGGTTAATAATCAATACCAAACGTTTTAAATGAATCTGAACCGGGATACTTGATATAAACCATAACGTAACCATCTGGTTACAATGTACACTTGACACTATACAAATTTTCCAATTTATACGTATGTTTGTGTGCGGATATAGGGGGTATCTACCATAAGTATGTGGTACACAGCTACAACATACTTTGGAGCACTTATGAAAACATCAAAAGTTTAGTCAACTTTGTCCACGTGTCTGTTCGGCGACGTTTTGCTCTATTTCCATAATAAATCTGCTTCATCCTAACCCTTGACGTCAACTTATCACCATCATCATCGTTATCATCAAAATCATCATCGATTTTACATATACGAGTACTTAATTCTCAGGCAGTCATTATGGAAGCAGCATCGATTCCCTACACGAACCTTTTTTAATTGAATTCTTTCGAGTGTCCTCTCTTTTAGGTTCTGCTTTTGAAAATTACGTGTGTTAGCAGGTGTATTTAGGGCGTAAATTTATATGATAAAAGCTAATGTTCCGGAAATGACTATTGAAAATTTCATGCTCTGATTCTTGGTTGCTTAACCACAAATTTCCACATCCACATCCAGAATAACATGAACATGGACGTCAGATGACAATTAATGTCCGAGTATTTCGTTTATTTGGACAGTTTTCGATGCATTTGGAAGTGAGTATTCTCGGGAATAATTATTGCCTAAAATTCTATCAGAATAATTGTGAGTCCCATTTGGAAGAGGATTTTGCTGAATGGAAAATGTGTGTTTGTAATTGTTGAAATGGAAGAGGTTGGATATTATGATCGGAAGTTGATTTCAGTAAAATTACTCGGCATGACATATTGATTCAGAAAATATAAAATGCGTGTATAAATTTAACGACCATATCATGGTAGTGTCAAACTAAAATTGTATGTCGGTCAAATGCACGATCTGAAAGCAGCTGCAGGTCGAAATTTTTTTAAAACATAATGAAATATATATAAATCAAAATAACTACTGGGGTAATTTTTAAACCAAGTAGCAATAAGCAGTTGTGGAGAACAATTCCAAAGTTACTTATAATTTCCTGGAACCGTTCGTAAATGCCCCCGACAAACGCGCTCACAACAATTAAGCAATAGTCCAGTAATTATTCACTTTTGAAAATGCAAGCTGATTTTTGGATATTGGGGGGGGGGGGGGGTGGCTTCGAAAACTTTCACTTGAAACTATCGACCAAGATTTCCTATGAGCTTTCTCCGCCATCTTGGTTAAATTGGTAGCTTTAAAAAGCAATATGAGCACCTATATAAAGCAAAGCAAGACAAGCTTGCTACTTACTTAGTTTGCTCTCCTTTTTGCCAACCAAGTAAACAGCCACTTGATTTTATTGGCTATTACCGGCATTACTGGGTTGTAACGAAAGCAATGTAATTAGATTTTCCTGAAGAATATTTGGACGTTGGGATATTACCAAAGCATTGGTACTGGATTTATTACCAATACAAATATATTTCTCTGAAGATTCGAAACATTCTAAATTCAGAAGAGCATTCATGCGTTGGATCATTACCAAAGTAAAAATGTTTTCTAAAATGTTGGAGTCATTGTGCAATCATGCTACATACAAGTAATCGTGGCAATGAGAAAATGTTCTAAAGCCTCATTCCCACTAATAATTATTGTACCAACTTGGTCGAAAACGTGTTGCGACCTTATTGGAAACCAACTTGTTAGCTAAATTTAACATGTGTTTCCATTTAAATGCTCGATAACTTTTTAGCTTAACATACATTCATTACTTGAAATTCGGATCGCAATGGATAAGCAGGTGTTATTAGCATTTTCAGCATTTGTTATTTGTGCTGGAAGGTTTTTGAGTGTAAATAAAATGAAAAAGTGCAATGTAAACGTAAAAGCTTATGTACGGATTCATAACTTACTCGCGAGGCGTGAAATGTACGGAGTAAGTTTATTACTGTTTAATGGCAGATTTGCGACTTCAAAGTGGATTTGAAAACTTTATCCGAATATCAGCAATGAACTTTGAAAATTTATTACATCTGGTTACCTACTTTTTTCATACTCCTTAAATAATTTAATTGTAGCAACTTTTGTCCACTCCATTATCTAAGTTGAAGATTAAAGTGATAGAAATGACATAGCCTTACGATAATCTCCATTACTATTATCGTCACTTTAAAGTTTTGGTAACAATTCATTTTTTTGCTACAGGTTTATACAAAAATGTCGTTGGACGTAACGATGGCTGTGGACCTCTTTACCTGCAATTAAATTAAAGATGCACACATTATAGCTACGTGTGGGTTGGTCATATTGCCATCATCGCCTCTCCAAAAACATTACTTCTTCTTCTTCCTTCTTGAAAAGAAAACGTTTTTAATAGATGGGCTTACTGAAAGATTCTCCAAGCCCTTTTAACCTCTTAAAGGTAATATTTCTCCACAAAAATTTATGTAGAATACTAATTCTGCTAAAATCTCTTACTTGCTAAATTTAAGAGGTTAAGACATCCCTTAAAAGTCTCTTATGTATAGCCTGGGGAAAAGTCTTGTTATTTACCCGCAAGCTGCATAAAGCCATAAGAGGCCGCTGCAGATATAGTGGCTTTAATTGCTTCCAATATGTAGAGAATGATTGGAAAAATAAAAAAAAAAAATATTATGATATCAAATGAGTTCTCAAATTGGTGGCTAAAAGAATTTTTCAACCAACCCTGAATAATGCGTAGGTATCGTCCACAAGTATTCATTTGTGGCTGACAACTACGGCATTGTGTATCACAACTATTCGCTTTCGTTTGAGAGCTCCAAACTTTATGATTAGAACTAAATAGTTCCCTTGAGGGCTACTGACTTATAGATCGCAACTATGTAGCAGTTTCGGGAAAGTTAGAGCTGCTATTCACAACTACGTTCGTTCTGAGAACTATAGAGTTGTGATTCAGAGCTATTGTATAGTTTTGCTGAGTACTGTATATGGTTGTAGCCATGTTTTTATCATTTATTGTTTTCTAATTTCATTTAGAAATTCCATAGTACAGAATTATATAAAAAATAAGTATTAGAATTTTGTCTTTCAGCAATATTTCAGATGGTTGATGGAAAATGAAAACTTGAATTCCTGTAATGATTTCCATTATTTTTATATCTTTTAGATTCGCTTATTACATCAATTTCATAAATTAAATTAATCTAAACTGGAACATAACTTGATGCAGTGAAATTCTAACTAAAAATCACAGTTACCTTATTTTTTTGACAAGTAGCAAAAATATTGCTTTTGTGCAAAATACAAAAATGATTGTAGTAGTACAATATGCCAACCACAATTAATAGTCATGGCTTGTAGTTCACATAACAGTCCTTAATTCATTAAGTGAGTTAAATGGTTTGTATATGGATAAGAAATTTACGTTCGCACATAGTTGCCGTATCCCCAAAAATGAGAGTTCCTGATTTAGAACTCCTTAAACGAATCAGGTGGCTGTCAAAACTAAATAGTTCACAGAAATGGTTCCAATAATTTTTAACATGTGAAATTGGTCCTAAAACTAACCAAAAAACTGCCAGCTATTCAAAACCAAACTCGCTATTGCGAGAATTTTCTTAGTTCGCAAAAACTCAACTCTATATACCAGAGGTCTAAATTATAACAACTCGCTTGGGCAGTACACTACATTCGCACATAATAATTACATTTAAGCTAAAAAATTTTTAATGTCTTAAAATATTTGAAATTAAAATTTTTTTTATAAATTTAGGATAAAATTGAGAAGGCAAGAAATATGTAATTATTCAAAAATAATTTACAAACATTATTATACGAAACGGTAGCACTTGAAACAACAAATAAAGAAGTACAGTTGCTATGCTAAGCTATGATAAGCCAACTATCATTGCCATGGACCTTTAAAACCGATTTTTGGTGCCGTGTGCAAATCATGGTTATATGAACCATAATCTGACTTAACTCGATCTCTTTCTTAGTTTGGCAGCGCAAAGATCAACTTGCTAATTTATATCTAATTAATCTATTTCCTAATATTCTGTATCACATTGAAAAAAACACGTACTTCGCTTGGTTAACAAGTAAAATGAACTTTTCAATCTGGGTATCGACTGGATTAAAGATTTTATTTCGGACAGCAACTGAAATAAAAATTCTTATTCAGGATATCGACTGTAATAAGAAAATTACTAATCCAAAACACCTATATATCAACTGCCATAAATATTCTTAATATGGGTATCGACTACAATAAGAAAATCGCTAACAAAAACACTTTATTCTAGGTATCGACTGAAATAAAAACTTGTTTTGGGTATGAACTGAAACAACAATATTCTAATCTAAAATCTTTATAAATTAGAAAGCCATTTGAATCAAGCGCCAAACATTGAGCTGGTAAGTGTAACAAATTCTTTCTATAATTTCAATTTACTTCTAGCTTTACTGTTTTAGCATTTATTGAATTTTGCTTTCGATATCTTTTATATTATTAATTGTAAATTAAATTGAATTTTTACATATATTACATATATTCTATATTTATTAAGTCAAAGTATTTGTCAAATTCTAAAAATGTTGTTTGAGTGTGAGTTAAAGTATAATAGGCTGTGTAAACAAGTGAATACCACCACAGAATTAATGACTTTAAATCAGCATATAGAAGTTCCACCACATCTGTTTTCCCGATCAAGCACACAACTACAAACGGGAATATATTACCTCTACCTCCTTCCAATGTTAACTCCAGTTTCTCATTAATTAAAGTCAATTACGCACCGCTAAAATAGCATAATCGCCATATAGCTTGAAGAATGGTATAGAAAATTTCACTTTATTCAGGGTAACGTTGGAAAAAAAAAAGATCTCATATCAGCTACACCTATCCCCCTTACACCTATCCCCCTTACGCGGTACTTTATTTACACGATTTTTAAAATATGGATTTAGGAAATTCCATTCGCTTGGTAACATTCTAGTCTATATTTTTGATTCCATTAATGAAACAAATGATCGTGTCAAGTGATTCTGATGAAGAAGAGTCTCAACCAGTTGCATTCAAAGTAAAAGTCATTCGTGAAGGACTTGAATTACAGCGAAAATTGCATTATCATTTTCTACAAAATAACCCAAAATAATAATGTTGAACGAGCTCTCCTATTTCAGCGAGATATTAATAAACGCTTGACTCAATATATATATATATATATATATAAGTATATAAAGATATAAAGAAATAAATTGACAATAAAAAAAACATATTGCAGAAATGCAAAAATCTGAGAAAATAGAAACCAGTGCAAAGGTAATATCGGATACATTTAACCATTACTTTGCTAATAAGGACAATGAACTTAGGAAAAATCTGCTGTCGAAACTACAAGTAAAAACCAAATGAAATGAATTTTTCTTGAACCCTCAGAAATAGAGATAGAGAACACAGTTAAAAGCCTTAATAAAGATCTTGCACCAAGCCTTAATGGAATCACTACAACAGATCTTATTACTGTTGCTGATATAATAAGTGTCCAACATGTCTCAATATTCATTAACGGGGAATTATTCTAAGACAGAAATACTAACAATTTATAAGGGTGGAGCTGAAAAAGATATAAAATATTATAGACCGATTGCGATACTCAGTTCGGTTGGAAAAGTATTCGAAAACTTATCTAAGCAAAGTGAAATCCATGGCTTAATCACTAATCTTGATTCTTGATTTGCCTTAGCAGTTGCACTTATTGGATAAAAGTATGAAGATGGAGGACTTTACTCGGATTTTTTCACCAATGAGAAGGACATTCTCTATTCTACTACATGTTGTTGTTGTATACTATTCGAAGGAATCGAAAAAAAACGTCGGCTCAAAGTAGTAGTAATATATTTTTATTTACAGTTATTCATGCAGCCTCTAAGATACACTCGGTCATAAAAAACGAAAAAAAAAAATCAAAATTATATCCGTCGCTTCATCTTCCACACTATAGATGTATTCTTTTGTGTCCTCAGAATAGAGCAGAACAAAAGATACACAAAAGAAGGCCAGACAGAACAATTTATTCTCTCCAGTAAATGGAAGTTCTAGAACAAGATACACAAAAGAACACAGCTTACATCAATCTCAAAGAAAGTCAAAGTAAATTATTCTTCTGCATCATTTATATCTTTGAGACAGCAGGACTATCTAGATGTAGTAAAAGAAGACTGGACGCATAGAATAGAGTTCATTGTAGGGGTGCAAAATATTATATAAATTAAACTAGGTCTCATAAATGAATTCGTCAAGTAATTTAGTAGACACAGAGCTCAACCCATATAAGTTTCTTCCAAGCTTTTTACCAAGGTTGTGAAAGACTATGGTTGAAACTGCCGGCCTCAAATAAAAAAGATACGGAAGTTGGAAGAAGTGAAGGAACTAGTGGAGAACTATCGTGCAATATAGGGGACCGAATGTTACTTAAAGTTCAAATGCCCGACTCTTATCTAGCCAGCTTAAAAGAAAACATACAATTAGAGCCTTTTCTGAATCGTTTAAGATCATAATGACTATTTTTTAAGTTACCCTATACTGATATGTGTATAATGAAAAAAAAATACATGACAGTTTTCCCCTGTTAATCGAAGCACGTTCAATTCAGTGTTAAATTTATCTTCAATCTTGGAGAAAAATTGAAATTTCCAAAACGCGTAGACCTGATCATAAAATGATAGAATCTGGTGATTTGCAACACTCGAGAATTATGACGTACATACCAACAACAAAGTCAATGTAATTTAATATTAATTTAGACCAATTGAATTGAATTTGACAGAAAATACTACATGACATACGTTACCCTTCCGATAATGTTGTGGGTATTATAAGAATTTTCATTATACCATTCCAATATATATTACCTACTCCATTTATACAAATGGCTCAATTATAAATAGAGCATTACGAAAATCGTGCTGAGTACTTTACTTTGCTTTGTTTATGTTGAATCCTTTTCTCTTTAAAGACGGAAACATCAACGGGAATTTTGAAATTTTATTTTTGTAAATCTAAGCACTACTGTTACTGTCTTGAAATCCCAATCTTGAATATTTTCGTCATTTAGTAAAAATATTAGGCTCTCTAATATCCCACTCCACTGATGCTATTACTCTAGCACTAGATGAGGGGGAACAAATTGATACCTTATATGCCATTCTATCGTGCTTAGAAAGATGGGTTTTGATAACAATGCTGTTGAATGGATTGAGTCATACTTAACTAATCGTTGCTTACCTGCAAGGCCAAAAATGAATATTTTTATCCTTTTTTTTCCATAAAATGAATAATATTTTTCAAAAATTTGTTATTGGGTTTATTTATTGTTTGATGGAGTACATACATCTAATTTATAAATACATTTTACGGATAAATGTAACAATTCCCGAATCAAGTGGAACATTATTCAATTCAAGTTCAACAATATTCATATCAACGATAACAATTTTAAAACGATTAGAAACATTTTAAACTCAACTCTAACAATATTAAAATTAAGTGGTACTCCACTTTTGAATTCAAGAGGAACCAAACAAATGTTAAGAAAACGAATTTCAAAATCGAAAGTACATAATTTTTCGTATCAATTCAAAAAATTTGTTTCAATTTTACTCACTTCATGTCAATTAAAATAAAAAAAAAAAAATTATTTGATGCTAGTCCAAGTTTTAGCAACATTGCAGAGAAATAATTAGATAAATTATCGGCTGTCTTAGTTCGAGTAGCTTCTTCAATAAGAGCTTGTAAATCCACAGAGGGGTCACTTAATCTAACCCATCCAGAGTTTTTCATTTTGGAAAATATATGCTCAATAGGATTCAGCATGGCAAATGTGGTAGATATTTCAAAATGTGCGAAATCTGTTCGACAGATTCTCTAAGTTTATGAGTTTTGTTGATTTGGGTACTATCCATAACAAGCCAGCATTTTCATACCACGACCGGATACAACTTCAAATCATTCTCGTAGAAATATGCAACCAAAGTTGAGCAGTATTATATGTTGAATTGGGTAGAATTTTGTAGTATATAAAACTCAGATTATTTATAGCTGCTATTATTGTGTTTGTGACGTTTCATCATCTTACTGTAGGTAATTATACAATGGCGCGTTCGTTTCCTTTAGCCCTTGATTTGGATCGTCTAATATGTAAGTTATATCCGCATTCGTCTATAAAAATAATAGTAGATTCATCTATTGGAAAATTTCTATAAAAGTCTAGAGCGTAGTTTTCGCGAGTGAGTTTAGTTGACTCGCTGCGGCGCTCATTTTATACACTTCAAATCGCGCCAGCTCTAATATGATTTTTAGTTTTCGAAGGCCATCATAGATCGTCATCAAAAATACGCTGATAGAACTTTCATTCAATTTTCTCTGAACTGCCTTTAATATTGTGCCTATTGCCTGGCCACATCTCTATAAGCTTTTCAAAATAGCTTAGATCATTCGGAGAAAGCTTTTCATAACTTTTATTGTTATACTTAAGTACGCTGAACTATTTACTCTCTATCCACGTGAAATTGACACATTATTTTTCGTGCTGTTTTTCAGTCTTTCAATACTTGTTTCAACAAAATTTCTTTCTTTGTCTCTGCTAATGCGCTTATAACGTCCATTACTGTCGTTTGCATTTCCGCTGCGTTCTGCACTCTTGAAATTAATATTGTGAATTTGATACGAAAAATTATGTTCTTTTGATTTTAAACCGGTTCCTTTTGATAAGGGCTTTGCTTCTCTTGAATTTAAAAATAATCCATTTGATTTGAGTATTGTTTCAGTTGAGTTTAAAAATGTTTTTAGTAGATTTAAAATTGTTTCCGTTGATGTGAATACTGTTGCACTTAAGTTGAAAATGTTCCACTTGAATTGAAAACTGTTACGTTTGTATGGAAAAAGGTAGGTATAATTCTACTTGATACCCGTGGAACCAGCTCTTTGAAGACGATGTTATAGCAGGGATACTTGCGGTAGCAACTTTTATAACAACAGAAAAATCATCTCATATAAAAAAAATATCTCATATAGAAAAAAAAATTATTAAAAAAATGCCGTGTAAATTTCTAGTTCTCACTTTACTTAAAAAACGGTGTTTGATCGGCTATCTTTTGTTTAATAGGCACATCTAGTATCACTAATAACACTTTAAAATTATTTGATTTAATTTTACGATGTACGAAGTTTTCTCAACAAGTTCAATTGTTCAACGTGATTTAATATGTTAGTCTCGTATATACAGAGTGTCCCATAAGTGTTGTGAAACGCGAGGCTATGGATAGGTCATACTACAGACTAGCAAAAACGGTTTCCAATATAATGGGACTTGAAGATACTTGGCTATGTTTTAATAGATTACCCTGTAATTTCTGAATACTACACCCTATGCTGTTCACTTATACTTCGATAGATATTGGATATCTCCAATGGTGGGTAACTTTTTCCCCTTCTCTTCTCTGTTTTAAAGTTATGGCTAAATAACTCACTGGAAGGAGTTACGTTTTAAGCACAAAGTGTGTTGGTAATTTTAAACTTATGCTTTTGGGCTTCTAAAACCCAGTATGAAAAACTGGTGTTGATGACGTGTTTTCTGTTAGTAGCTAAATTAAAAAGAAAAGAAAAAACGAGCTAAAATTCCGAAATTTTAATTCTGTTGAACCAAAACTTTAAAACGGAGAAGAGAGGGAGAAAGATCTAACGATTATTTATTTACCGAAGTTTATTATTTCATCATCATAGGGTGTAACATTCATAAATCACAGGGTGATCTATGAAAACATACTCAAATATCTTTAAGTCTCACTATCTCGTAAACCGTTAGGACTTCCCCCACAACACCCACTCAATTTTTTGTTAGTCTAAGTATGATCTAACTGTAGCTTTCGGGTTTCACACCACTTACCATGTATATGGAATCCTTTTTATGCTATAAATATGCACACAAAATTGAGATCGTTCGTTACTTTGACGAGTTATTTTTATTTAAATTGCTTAATAATAAAATTGAAGCTTTTGATATTCCATAAAAAAATTTGCGTAAATTTTCCATCTTGTCCTACACGTCAACTATTAGTAATTAATCCTGAATTACATCGCACAAATATAAGATTGAACTCTGCCATCCTTCGAATCGAAATAATTATTTCAATTAACTGAGTTCTCTCATTCTTGCCTTTCAACTTGTCAACGTAATGCCATAGATAAAATGCTTTCTTAGAAGGAGTTTTTCCTTTTTATATTTATTGATATTTTATTTTGCTTCTTACTGTTTTTTTTTATTTTTTGCCTGTCTCCATACTTCTTTCTATATCTTCCAACTTCCATTTTTTTATTTCTTCTCCTAATATTATTATTAATTGTTAGTAGTTTTTAATTTATTATCTATACCTTTTTTTTCATTTGAGTTTGTATTTGATTGCTTTAAGTATAAGTTTTTATTATTAAGTGTTCTATTCTTTATTTTTTCTAATTTTTTAATTTTTTTTAGGCACTTTATTGCATTTTACTCTTTGTTTTAATTTAGGTTTAGTCACTTTTTCTTCTAATTATTGTAGATCTATTTATCAGTACTAAATTCAATTAGCGCACATGGCCTAATTAAAACCTGTTCCGCAACTAGATTTTATTGCTTAGATAATTAACTAAAACAAACGAATGGACAATATAAGCTGGGTATAAGAACACACGAGTATATCTGTATGAAGTACTTTTAAAAAGATATTCTTTATGGTCGGAAATTAATGTACCATTATCATTTTTAAGATAGGTTAAGTGGATAAGACAACAAAACAAGCTTACTTTTATACTCTCCTCGAAAACATGTACAGTAACACTTCATGCAGGGGGTAGGTACCCCTCTTTTAAGCAAATTACAATGATGGGCATTATGAAACTTCTCAAAAGCATTTTTTGTTAAAACTGAATAAGCATAAACAATACTTCATGTACCGCTCCTCTCACATAATAATCAACAACTTTTAATTTCATCTCCAGAAGAGTCCTACGAATAAAACCAACACTTGAATCTGTTTTAAGCCATACTTTTTAATTAAGCGTGCATAATAACCTATAGTCCCTACCTACCTACCTACATACAATACAGAGCTCGCGGGCCTTCCAGAGAAAAGTAATGGAAGTGAAAAGAGCACAATTAAGCACGTCTGCGAGAATGAGGAAAATTTCGTATACAATTAGAGAAGCGCAATTTTCTTTCATACTATCGCTTTTATCGTTTTTTCCCGTCCCAGGTGTTTCCTAACGCACATGCATCTACCTACATATATAATACCTTTATGTAGATAGTATTATGTCTGCAGAGCCGTCAGGATCAGAGATATAGCATGACATACATGAACGTGTTTAAAAAGGGATGGAACACACAACAAAAAGTTCAGCAGAATCGTTTCCACCTATTTCATTTTGTTATCCAACATTAACCAACCAACCAGCCCCCCACCCACGACATGACGCACTATCACCACCGCCCTCTTTTCCGCTCTAACTTTATATGTGTTTCGTTTTTCCTCCTCCCCCAGCAAACCACCCCACCCCCCAGCTACAACTACCCTTAAAAATTGCAAACAGTCAACATTGTTCGCTTCTTCATTTACTTTACGTACCAACTCTCTTCCGCATAGTAAGTTTGTATCATTTAACGTATAATTCAGACAATCAACGAGATTTTGAATTTTTTTTTCATCGCCGCTGGTACTAAAGGTGGAAAGGATAGAGCCGCGGTGATAAGGTATGTTTATGGAAGGTATATCAAAATGTAATAAAATTGGATTTCCGCTTTGTTATAATTCAATATACCCTTCAGGTTTCGCTTGTTTGGCTTTATTCCAAAACTGCGGTGTGGTAGATTACTACTGGTGTATATCATGGCAATAACGACTAAATTTTGTACTAGTAACCCCAAAAACAAAACACAGAGGGAAAGAAAATAAAAATAGGGGATTTTAAAACAATGTTTTTTTTTAGCTTTTCAATTATATAGGGGTATATGTTATCGTAATATATAAAAAACTTACTGAACTCAATTTATTCCATACCAGTTTTCTGGTTGTTCTGCTTATAGGTAGTATCTCCCTTGTATTAACAACAACAGCGCATATTATAACACTGTCAATAATTATTTTCCGCTCCTTCTACTCTTCAACTATAATGTACTCATGTGCATACACTCTTGAAAAACATAAATAAAACAAAAGCTACACACAAAGTTACACCAGAAGTGTTAATAATTCCCACACAAAACTTCATTGTTTTACTGAAGCCGGTTAATCCGATTCAAGGGTGTAGAGGAGATAAAAGCCGCCGACAGTCGAGGAGCACTTTCGTTCGAGTATAAACAGAGATGAAAAACACAATCACCACTATACTGACAGACAAACAATTTATATATATTCTCTTTTTTTACTTAGATTCTACGCACCAGTATTCTTTAACTTTGAGGTTATATTTTTTAATTGTTTTCCACTTTTTAGAAGAACTTAATTCTCAAACTTTAAAAAAGGGATAAAACACAAAAAACCCAATAATGATTCTCGAACCCAAGTAATTTTTTTACACACTTTAGTGCCTATAACTTAAGTTACCGGAAACTTATAGAGGGTAACACTTCACTCTTAGCTAACTTTGATTTAGTAAGCACTAAATTTCCTGCAAACACCTCACACTAAATCACACAATGGCGAACAATGTTCACGTCTATTTATTCACCGAGAGCAACACGACGACTATTCTAGATGTTCTTGGCCCAGATCATGAGTTCAATTCCATGAATTTCCTTTTTCTGAGAAAAGTAGAGGTATTCCAAATACACGTGTAGTGCGCATGAGTTGCTCCAATTCCATATTTCAATTCCAAAAGTTCAAACTAATTTCCTTGGGGTAAGTATAATAAAAAGTACGGGGAAGTTTTGTTAAGTTTCAACCCCACTTACCGGGCTTTCCGGGTTTATGTTATGTTTCTTCTCCTTTTTTGTAGGAAAATACTCCTCTTAGTGGCTGGAGAAAACGCAGTTTACAATTTGTACTTTTATAAGGGAAGGGAGATATTTTTTATAACTTTATGCTCTATGGCATCTATGGCTATGTGAATGTGTGAATATCCCATTTCGTGTTCTATCTGGCAGAGTAATTTGGACCATTTCGTGTTCTATCTGGCAGAGTAATTTGGACCATTTCGTGTTCTATCTGGCAGAGTAATTTGGATTGGGAATGAAAAGATTCTCATCGACAAGGAATGGAGAATTGGGGACTCCTTCTCTTTTTTTACTCAGGTTACCATACCAATCTTTCAAGTACAGGGGGAATAGGACAGCGCTGAGAGAATTGTTATCTTAACGGCCGGCATTTAATTCAGGCAGTAGAAAAATTTATACTTTTGTGTTGTTAACATTCGTGAAATTAATTTTGCTCCTTCCTTTTTTCTTTGCTGTTCTGGCTGCGTGTGTCTTCTATGACCTTATAAAATCGGAATGGGCCTAGATTTGGGAATTAATTATTCCAATTTTTCTATTGGAAACTTTTAGTGAAAAAAATGTGGAAAAATTGATTTTTTATTGTTGTTTTTTCTGTAAAGATTTCCTACTGTTATTGTTGAGTTAGGTATTTTCTTCTCATTTTAAATTTAGATATGGTGTTGATTTTTAATGCCCAGATTAATGTGAGACATGTAATCAGTTGTTATTTTGTAATTAATTTTTATTGTCTGCTAGTCGGGTTGAAATGAAAAACAGAAAACAAAAAAATTAACAAACGTACATACATTTTTTCTGTTTTGTTTTTTATACTAATGTCACTGTCATTTCAAAGAAAATTAAAAACAATTTATGAACAGATTCCTATATTTTCTTTTTTTGTTATTTTCCTACGCTCGATTTCGGGTTGAGTCCGAAATCCAGAAAGACAAAGTTCTCCAGATAGACAAAATCCAGAAGAAACAATATGTAGAAAAGACAAAATCTAGAAGGGACAAAATCCAACTTAAAATTAAGGTGACCACTTAAGCCTTAATCTGAGTATCCATGTGCCTCATTGGAGCGGAGCCATTTTTGCGGTATGGCTTACAATACCTTGAGGCTTACCGTTTAAAACTGGATCCAAAACCAATTAGACCTCCAGATAAGCCAATCCATTAAAGGACCTTCACTTAAGAGGAGCCTGCAGCGTTTACGACTACCTTGGAATCAATTCATAATAATTTCAGGAGCTCTTATCAGACTCTGTAAACTAAACGAACGCATGCAGTAATATAGGGTATATCATATCAATCACTGATGAAGTATGTAGGTTATGTCCCAAAGATTCAGATTCTAGACTTGTGGCTCATAATTTTTAAAGCCTGTCGACTTTGAAGTAACTGCACCCAAAAACATACTGTGCTTCCTTGGCAGAGAGGGATTGTTGGATGATATATAAAGAAAGCAAGCAGTGTTATGGCCCAATATACGGATAATTCTTCCAGCAGCCACGAACATATTTTGGTAAAAATAATCAGCGGTTGCTAAACAATTACCTCGCATGGAATTGTTCTGAATCCTTCGGTTGTTTGACTGATTAGCCTAATAGCTGGTGGCGATGAACGCTTAGTGGAGCAATTGACGATTAAAATAATAATTAACCTTGTGTCGTTTGTTTACATATCCGCGTCACGTTGTGAGCAAAGCTTACTTCCGAATATGGGGGGCATAAAAAACCAATGACTGGTCTGGCGAGTGCCCCTTTAGTTGTCAGTCAGTCATGATAGTCTCAAGTTTCGGTTCGAAGATAGGTCAGCTTGTTTTGGCGTAAATAAAAGATTTGTGTATTTCAAAGTGACTCAAGCGCTTTTGGCCATTTTGGTTTTAATTAATATTTTCTATTATTTTGATTACATTGGGACACGACAAGTGCACAATAAGCCTATGAATAGCTGCGGTGAAAAGGCAACTAGCCTCGCTACATTTATACTCCAATCCTGATACCGAAAAATAAATAACCGAGAGCTTAAGTGTTCATATGCGACCTTAAACTTACACTGTGAAGTTGGCCGTTAGCATTTTACAAATTTTAAGATTTAAATGCCCGAGTAAACTTAAAAAAAAAAACACACACACATTATTCCGTTTGCACGAATGTAGTAGAGATTTGATTTGAAATAGGTTCGAGTTCGACTATAGGTTTTTTCAAAATCAACTTTCGAAATAAAAGGTAAATTTTGCCACGAAAATTACTTTCTTAAATTTAAGGATATTCATTAGTCCGAGGAACTTTATACACTCACTTCATTTTAGTTTTACTTTTATTATTTGATTAATCCTCGATGCACAATTCGCATGATGGGGCGGGGCGTTAAGATTTTTGAATAAATTGCAAATTGTTTAATGGAATATTATAATATAACTTGTAAGGCTTTCGCGGTTGCTTACTGACATTTTTAATACGTTTTCCGGATTAGCTGCGGTATAAATAAATTATTTAATGACTGCAACTGCCTGAAATGTTACTTACGATTGGAGCTACGCAGATTGTACCGGTGCGTATGCTGTTGCTGTGGTTGATGCATTTGTAGTTGCTGTTGTGCAGAGTTTTGCGAACAAACATAACTCACTACGTCACTTTTTAAGCCAAGCTTATTTCGGATAAACCCTGAAGATGTTTTAAGGATGGGATCCCAAGTTCGTGAAAGCTGGAAACTGTTGTCGCGATTGAAATTAAGTCGACGTTTTATTTCAATTGCCTCACGAACAAGACGAGGAGTATAATAAGGCTCGCTCGCGAGCCAGGACTTCTGCCTTTTCAAAATGAATCCAATGATGTTCTGTTGGATGGTCCAGAATGTGCTCGAAAATTGCTGATTTTTCCCGCTGGTTCTTGCTTACAGCATTTATATGTTCTTTGGAATGGAATATTTATTTAAACACCTAAGGCAACAAAATAACGTTTTCTAATTTTTAAATTTGTCCCCCAATTTTTATTGAAAATGATTTAAAAATGAAAATTCAACGATTTTTTTAAACTTCTCTGGTTTGCGGAGCGGGGCTGTCACAAATTTGACTAAATTAAATAAATTTTTAGCATAAGCTTTCTGAAGTTAATACGCAGAAGCCCCGCTCCGCAAACTAGAGAAATTAAAAAAAAATTTAATTTACATTTTTAAATCATTTTCAATAAAAATTGTGGGACAAATTTAAAAATTAGAAAACGTTATTTTGTTGCCTTGTTTGCGATTTATTCCAAAATCTTAACGTCTCGCCCCATCTTGCGAATTGTGCACCGAGCTGTCCAATTTAGGACAACGACGCAACGTAACCTTAACTACAATCTGGGTTTATTTTTAGCACTTTTTATACGAAGTAGTCGCCTAGTAAACCATTTTGGATGAGAGCCTTTGAAGAGAGTTTTTCGTGACAAAGCAAATGCATTCCCAAACACGTGTACACTAAAGTAATGCTCTATCTAAAAGTATGCGATAAACTCCGTAATATACTTGTTATTCTTGGAGTTTGAAGTTTTTCCTAAATAGGTTGGACACACCCCGTTACGTAGTTAGAAATTTTGATTACAGATGATTATAAAATACATCTCCATTGTAAAAATTTCCACCCTTTACGGGTGAAATTTGTATTTTAACTAAAACACATGCATTCATTATGTGCTTCACCCCAATCACCAAAATATGAAACTTTTGCTTAAGAAGTGACTGCTCATATAAACCTTCCTATAATTCCAATACCTTATTGATAAGCAAAGTGTACACCACGAAAAACATCCACGTCTTCATTCATGCCCAGGAATCGGTACGATATTAGAGCAATTGGACAAAAAAAAATTTTGATTTGTTGTATTGAGGGGATTTTCATAGTGATGCCAGGTTTCGTTAATTGTGCTTTATTTCGAAAGCAGTTTTTATTGGTTTTCTTATGTTCGACATATAAGAATTCTGCTGCTGCATATTATGGTTTATCGGGCCATTCTCCAAGATTTACATCGGTTGATAGCTTCTCTCCACCCAATTTAAATATTCCTGGCATTTGAACAGTTTTTTTTATGTAGGAGAATAATTTAACTTAATAATTAAATAATTCAGACAGGCACTTATCATTAGATTGCAGCTGTTACGATGTTATGCTCGTTTTTTTCGATGTCAAGTATTTTCAGAATTTATCTAAAGACGACTGACTCAAAGTTGCGGCTCTGAACAGATATATTTACGAAAAGATAGTCAATTGATTGTGAAGTAGTTCACATTAGGACTATATACTGTTCTCCTTTCGAAGTAGTGGGAAGCGTTTTGAATATGACCACTGTCAACCTGTTGAACAAAGCACCAATGTTGCTAGTTTAGAGTGGGGCTCTTGATTTTTCTAAAGAACTTTTTCGATGCTAACTTATCTATCTAACATTTCTTACATCAATTTCGAACGTATTTACTAGAGACTTTCTCCTTCACATCTTTGACTCCTAAATGATTTCCTAATAAGCTATCATATACTTAGACATCTTGAAATATTTTTTCTGGCTTTTTTTTTGCCCTAGCAGCGGATACCCTTTCCTTCGTTAGAATTAACTAGTGTAAAATGATCTCTCAGTCATAGTATTCCACATATAGTACTCACTTATGGTAGGTGAGGAATAGTATCCTGGAGAACCGCTAAAGAATTGGCCGCAGTATAATATAACCTTTCTCCTAGTCTTTGTGAAAGCACATCTGCATTTGTGATGTTAAATAAGTAATCAATTTTACAAACGTACTCCTATAAGTCCTGTAATCTTCATCCTATTTGGCTCTCTAGTTTCTGGAACATTGAAAACCATTAACCATAATGAAAAGCTAGAACCAGTTCTCGGGGAAAACCTGTGACTTGAATCAAACATAAATCATTAATTTAAATTTGCTTAAATAGTAGAGCCGATATTTGGTATTGCTTCAACGGCTGGCAATGGAGGCTCATTTTCTCTCTATTCTCCTATCTTTTGGCTTTTATTTACCGTCTTCTAGTAAAATTTTAAAACTTTTTCCTTGCCATGTAGTATTTCAAACATCTCTTATATAGGTCAGTCCTTGCATGGTAAGAAATGTCTAGTCGGGTATGGCTTTTCCTGAAGCGTACAGATATATTTGTTGTACTTTGTAAATTATACGAATTTTATCCGTATTCCATAAGAAATCTCGTAAGCTTGGAAAGAGTAGAAATTCTCTTGGGAATGCTTGTAATTTGGTAGCAAGATTTATCTCGATGGCTGAGGCTTATTTTAGTTTCTCTGCTCCTACCAACTGAACGATGATCGTCTGTTTAAATATTCCCTTTAAATTAAATGAAGAAGCCTTAAGTCAGCCGTTCTGAAATAGAATCTATCTTCGAATGTTTGTCTTTTATGTATTTAATTGCCATTGTAACAACAATCTTCTGAGTGGTACTTTTAGGATTCAACTTGGAAAAGGCATCCTTATGGGTATACCATATGCAAAAACAGAAAAAAGTAAACTACTATTAAAGAGATAATTTTTAATTCCTAAGTGAAAAGCTATAAATCTAGATATGAAACTCAATATGTTGCCATCTATTCGTAAAGTATACGAGAAAAATATCTGCCTCTAATAAATTAATACGGACGAGGGCTTAGAAACTACTGTTAAGCAGGTAGATTAATTAGACCTAGTCATATTAACCAAAAAGTTGTAAATTCACTCAAGAAGTGCATATGTCTTCTTATAATACCTTACCAAGTTAACAGCAGCAGATTCTTGTCTGGCGTCAAAATTTGTATTGGTAGCCCTCAAATAATGACATCATAACTTCTCGAAGATTTTGACTGCAGGATTTTTAACACACATTTGAAATAGGCAGGCTGAGCATATTCATCTAACCAAATTGACGTTAAATAACACAGACGAATGATATAAATATGTAAGAGATCTGCAAAGATACATTAATTCGACCTGGCTAAGAAGCATTCTGTTCTAATTCACGCAAGAGGAAAGAATAATAATAATACTTTCTGTGGTGCTGTACTGAAGATTAAGACATCTTATTTTAGTACTACTGCTATCGAGTAACAAAGGAAATAACAAAATAAAATATTCAAACTATAAATTCAATAATCTTGAATATACTAGAGCAAACTTACAATAGAGAGATATTCCAAAATATGAGGGCCATTTCCATCTGGAACAAACTAAATACTATTATTCTTTAACAACTTGGTAAATTCCCTGAGGGAACCAATGCGCTGAACATTTACGGATAGTCTGGACAAAGTAAGATCGCTCACATTGGAGTAAGAAGTTGAAGATTTCTGTCCGAGTGCAGGAAATGCAGTTTCTCGTGCAAATTGCAGGTTGTCCTAAAATTAGTTTATTCAAGAATATAAATATACGACGATCAAGATAAGTTTCAATCGAGGTTCCAAGTAGTGATATTGCATATTTAGACAGAGGAGCATATCGATGAAGGATGTAAACGTAGCGCACCATTTCATTGAAAGCCACTACCAGTTTTCTCAGTTTTCTTCGAAATATACAATCAAGCTGACTATAAAAGGGACTACAATAGGTGAAATTAGGCGTAAGGGCTAATTTATTTCGAAGATGTTGGTAGACAGCTGAAGCTAATCCACAAACCGTGCAGATTGTAATATATTTTCCGCAATATTTGAGTGATATATGTAGCTACAGCAACTGAACTTTGAGTTAATTTGAATGCCTAAGTTCTTGATGCAATCAAGATATTTCAATGTCATATTGCTAAGCAGCATCCTCTTTAATGCGATACACACTATCCTCCATTAGTCCGATTGGTCTACTAAGGTATGGTTGAACATCATCAGTATACAGATGAATAGATACGTTTTCCACAAAATGAGGAATATCATATATATATATATATATATATATTGGCTGAATAAAAGTGGATCACGGACTGAACCTTGCCGGAACACCAGAGTGAAGAAATATGGATTAGAAAGTGAACCTCGTTTCTATGTAACCTGGCAGCAGTTTAACAGATACCTGCCAATTAATTTTACAACTAATGATGAAAAATGAAAACTGTTAGATAGTTAAAGAAGTAAATTTAAATGATCCACAGAATCAAATACCTTAGAGAAATCGAGTAAGACAATAATTGATAGTAGACATCAGATATACGGTTATAGCACAAGAAACGAGAAAGAACTGTTCAATATCACTTTGGTTAGATGGTCCTATTAAATGAATTCAATTTAGTATTTTGGTTGAATTTCTGGAACCTTATAGGGTGGGTGACGAAGATTATGCCGCATTTCAACAAGCTGGAGTTCGTGAGGGACCTAATGATATCTGTACAAATGACAATATTACGAAACCGCGGACTCTATACAAAAATGAACTAAAAAAAGAAGCGCAACATTGTAAACAATCGATACAGAATATCCCTAGATGACCCTTACAAAGACAACCCCACGAACCTTTACATGTATGTCTTAACCAATTACAACTTTCCTTCTAATCACATCTTTCGTTTTCTAGCAACTCATCGTAATTTTCGAGAATTGATCATTTTAAAATTTCATACCCTCATTAGAAGTTCTAATTTATGCTCTATATATGGAGTTCCAAACAGAACATTGGAAAACTGTTTCATAACTATCCGATAGTTATTTATTTAAGGAACAAAAACCTATGTACAATGCGTGTTCGATGTGCACATCACACAAAGCAATAAATAATTAACGGAGAATAATTAATGAATTTGTTCAAAAAGTTTTAAATGCAACCTGCTCTAGAAACCCGAAGTAAAACAGTAAAACAGAACAACACTCATTTGTGATCTACCCTCAGAGACTGATAGCTCCTTATATATAGAACCATTATAGAAGGTGTAGACGACTCGGTGTACAAACGAAGGTACACCCCTGAATACTTTGATATGCACTAACCTACAGGTGATTCACATACGGAAAGTAATGATATTTTCGTAAAGCAGAGCAAAGAATTCTGGGTATTCTCACTTTATGTATATTTCTAAAAGCCTGGTGGAAACAAATGGCGACAATCAGGACATGTCCCTTAATAGTGTGCTTGCCATGTGTTTGAAAGTTTATAAAATAGAACGAGCAAAATTTATGACCATGTGAAGCTTGCAAGAAATGAATAATTTATGGATTCTTAAGAATGGCTGTAGTCGGTAGGAGATTCATATAAGTAGGAATCTATTATAGATTCCAGATTTCGTAGGACAGTTAGGAACCAGAAAATCGTAGTTTAAATTTTTCTCGAAATTTTTAGGTAAGCTGGAATATAACGAGGAAAACTAAGATGAACTGGAAATTTTTAAATGAAAATATTTTAAATCCACCACATGGAGAAGATGTTATATAACTTCATTGACTGAGGCCACCCACTCGCTCATACCATAAATAAATTATTTAGTGCACTGTAGATATTCCTTTAAGGTAATTAAAACTGTTGCTGGAAAAACTGTCGTCCTGCACGCAACACTTTTATTCCATTTTAGCACTTTATTCTCGAATGAAATTGATTAATCGCGTGACTAGAGAATATGAAATATGCTCAAGTCCTGGTCATTTGGTGATATCGAAACCACTAGTATAAGTGTCAAATGGGGTGCGAATGGTTGCACTTAGTACAAAGAGTCCTCTTTTTAGGGTAGTTGCCAGAGGGATTGCTCCCTTTGATTAAATATGTATATAAACAGGTACTTACTACATACTAACCTTTCAGGAAGTTTCACGAGCAACAATTAATTTTGATTTTAAATTATCTGATATATCCGTGAAGCGATAATGTTCAATACAGTTGTATTTGAAAGCAAGTGAAAGTAAGATTCTCGACTATCTACTCCATGGGCAGAAACCATTACCTTATTAGGCTACAAAAAAAGGTTTAGTACAAACCACCAAAACTATTATTTAAAGGAAAATGAAGAACTGCTTAGTAGAAGAAAAAGACATAACAAGATTTTGGACTGCAGGTTTTGCTGAAAACAGTTCTTTTTAGTTTTGGACAAGCCATGTGAAAACTTTCACCAACATCATAATAACCAAATACTCGGTAGAAAAGCTTTCTTAATCTGGGTCAAATTGTGTGTAATTAATATAGTCCAGGAGGTTAACTGGTGCCTCACGACATACGGTAGCTGAAGGTATATTTCGGAAAGATACTGACTGAGGATCAAATTTAAGTCCAAGTTTTTGCTGTCAACATTTTCCACTTTGCCTTCTTGTCTCTAGATGATTCTCCAAATTCATGTGTCATTAGGACGTTAAAGATTATCTTTAGCCCTCGTTTGCTCAAGCGTGTAGCTATGGAACTATGTACACGTATACGTGAACGGCTCGAATTATATGTAGGTCGCTTTTTGAAACTAGAACCCAAGTAACACGTTTATCTGATATATGAACTACATATTTGTTTGTACGTATTATGGAGTTTTTTCGCCAATCACGGTTAGCAGAGCAATGGTCTGAAGTCATTGTCTGCTGTCCCAATTAACCATCAAATTGAAATTAAATTTTTCTTTTGAATTTTTTTGAAGATTATTTTCTTGAATTTTATCAAAAATATTTGTTCTGAACTCTTGAACACTTTTGGTGAGCTGCGACAGTTCACCTCAGCCGCCTAAGTTAAAAAAATCCAACACCAACAAAGATCATACATATTTTAATGCTTAAATTAACCAAATGAAAAAACAAACAGGCACATCATGACTAGCAGGCAACGGAATACGCAGATCAGCAAACAGTAAAGCCAAGAGAATATTTCCTAGGTTTGACTTCATCGCAATCAAATCTTATATGTCTAATCCAAGCCCAAATACATGCCATAGCGACCATATGCCTGTAAGTATACATAGGTTTCACACTGCAAGGCAAATAGAAGAGCAAGATGACCCTGAGTTGCTAGAGGGGAGCGATAGAGAGATATAGAGTGAGAGAGAGAGTGAGAGAGAGAGAGAGAGTGAGAGAGAGAGAGAAATGGAGAGAGATATAGAAAGAGAGAGAGAGAGAGATATAGAGAGAGCGACAGGGAGAGATAGAGAGACGCAAGTTTTAATAGAACCCGTAACATAACATGACACTGTTAAATTTTTAAGCCCCACGTAACTATAATTTTCTGAGCAAAGTTTTATAATGAAAATTCGTAGATGCGTAAAATCGGGCAACTCTTTCGTAGTACTGCCATACGTTTTCCCTATAGGTATATTTGGATACAACTTGAAAAAACGTTGAGGTAGAAATCTGAAATTTTGTATGCGCTATTAAAATAAAATATTTAAACTCAGCTTTGAATATGGAAGGAAATGAGGCAACTCCTTCATAGTATTGCCATACAAATAATTAAAATTATCACATTTCTGTAAAACTGTTTAGAACGTGTTGAGATCCCATAAAAAGTGTTGCCATAAAAAGAAAATGATGTTAAACGCTTATTTTAAATACTGTTGGAAACACCTTAACTTATAGTGGGTTGACATTTTGCATAAGAAAATACGTCGACTGGTACGGATACTTTTATTTCCAAAAAATTTCTAGTATACATGCATACTCGTAAAATTCAATGGAAAAGTTTTAATGTAATTTATGTTTCTGAATTAAAATTGTCAAATTGCTATATATAAAATTTTAAAATATTTTCATAATCATCAAGGATAAAACATTAAATATACTTAAAAGGGTCCACAGAAGAACACATTTTTTAATTGATTCTGCTCTCATGTTTTCGAATCTCTCCCAAGTGAACCAATTCCATAGTCATAGTATTTTTGATTCACTCCGTTCTACCGTTAGGTAGGTATAACTTAAAATATTCTACCTATATGGCCCATGACTGGATTACCCAACCTATCCCAAACGCTTACATCTCATTTAGACACGTCCTGAAATTCTTCTACCAGATTTGAGCCATAAATTCACAGAATTATTTTGGGGGAGGAAAATCCTTTGAAAAGGAATAGACATCACGCTATTTTCATGTCTTGACTTTTTTTTGCGGAAAATTCTCTCCGGAATAATATTGTTTGAAAAATGATGTTCAAAAGACAGTTCAAGAAGTCGGATTCACTTATGGCACATCGATTTTCTGTCATTTTCTTAACTGAACACATAAACACATATTGAGAGGTTGATATCCTTTGGATAAGGATGTATTAACGGCATATTCTCTTTTGTAGGAATCATAAAATCTGATGTCATTGAAATAAAGCAAAAATAAAAAAAACTCATTTAGTGTGTGAAATACAAAAGGATTATAAAACATAAGCATATTTGACATTTATAAATGGAGTGGAAAGTTTTTTCTAGTTTTTTTTTTCTCAGGAAAACACCCATCGTTTTGTTAAGATAAATTTTGCAATTCATTTGCTCGAAGTTTCGAGTCTAACTGGGGCCTTTCTTGTGGAGCTCTATATAAAAATACACATATGTAAGTCAATTTCTTTAAATTGACATGCCTTTTTTGTTTGCGCGTATAAATGATGTTCTTAAAAATAATAATAATAAATAACAATTAAACAGAATAGAAAAATAATTACATTAAAATAAAAACAAAAACACATTGTTAATAAATTAAAATAGACTTAAAACAAAAAAACAAGTTACGCGCTACGAGGACAATATGAAAGTGAGCGGTTGTCGAAAAGAAAACGTTTATATAAGTAACTAATGGTTTTAATTTTCTCAGTATGTATATATATTCTTTATTTATTAGTTCTGTGTCCTGTAATAAGTTTATAACTAAATTTTTTTCACATAAATGTGGCATGCTTCCTTTAGTTCTCGTTTTTTTCTATTATTCTCCATGTCGATTATTTTTGCATTATCGAAAGAAAATACATGCCCTGATTCTATTGCGTGGTATGCTAGTGCTTATTGCGGTGACTGTTTCTTGATATACGTCAATAAACAAGCAAGAGTGTCATGTACACGCCATTATTTTTCTTCTGTAAGGTTGGTGGACCTAAAACTTGAAATTTGTTAATAGGTGTTGCGATTATTAGTCATAAAATTATACAATGAACGCCAACGCCATGTTTATTATTAAAAAGCATTAAATGGGCGTAAAAATTGGACATAGAAGCTCTCTGCAGCGAAACTCAATAGCCGTTATGTACACAAAATTCAGTTAACATAGGAACTCAAGCCAGCAGATAATTCTAAGCGCCAACTATTCTTCAGTTAGATTCTGGAGACGCGTAATGAGGTGACGATTTTTCAAACAAAATCATCTTTACAATTGGAAATGAATGGCTGTACCAACAAACAAAACTTGGATAATGGTGTGATATATGACAAAAAAATAATAACCTTCAAATACTTGGTAGTTATGCCCAAGAACTTGAGAGAGTACTTGATTTTTTCAAGTACTAGTACCAGAAGTACAAGTAGGTACGAGTCCCGGTACTGATATTGGTATTTGTCCTTGGAATTTTACAGCTCTAGCTATGTCAGTGAAGACAGTGCTAACAGGAAAACTGTATGAAGCATGAGAATAATTTTAAATTTTGTTACAAACATGGCAACAAGAACAATTGGAACATTGTATTTTCTATATGAAAACCTTACGAATCACCAGAGCTTGGAATGAGAGGGTCGCTGGTATGAACTAATGTCCACCCGAAAAAGTGTTTGATTAAGACAACGCACACTGATTTATTTTTCATTTCAAAAGGTTAATTGAACAAAATTTCTCCTAATAACCAAACATTAAGTAAAGAATAGTACATAAGTGGGCTAGGATTCTCCTGATTCAACCTGTTGCGGCTTCTTATGACTTCATGCAACTCGCCGGAAAATATCAAGACTTTGTTAGCTTAAAATATGTTTATTGAACTTATTTTGTCACACACAGTCCAATTTTATCTTAAAATTTTTAAAACTAGTACTATTATTGATTTTTAAACTGAAATAATTCTATACTTAAAATTTCACTCATCCTGAACTGTAATGAAACCAAAAAAAAAAAAAAATAATAATAAGAAAAATTAATTCAAATCCTTACTTATGTGATTATGTAATGATTATCCAATATACTAACTATAAAGAAAATACTAGGAAAATTTCTGGATGGCAGTTAATAAAATTATTGAACTCCGCCATTGTTTTTACGTAAGGAACTGTCAAATGAATTGACTGAATTTCAGATGAAGCCATTATGGAGACAGTCCTGTCTAGGCTATTACGGTTGTTAGAATACCAAATGATAAACCGATTCAAAACAACTTATAATGTATTTAACAATTATTCAATTACAATAACAATTCGTGTGCTGTGCACAAAAGCTTTAAAAGTAACTCCACTAACTCACTAACTTTATACACCAACTGTCGAGATTACAAGACGGACTACGAATGACGAACGACGACTGTCAGTAATGATGTCTGGTGTATACGTTTACGTGATGTGTATGTTTATACTGTATGCGTTTTATGGTTCTTCATTAAACGCGCAGTGGCGTATGCTACACGGTCAATTTGTAAAATTAGACGAAAGTACACGAAAAGTTCAGAAACTACAAACTAATGGAGATAGTTAGTCATTTCAAAGTCATTCAATAGAGACCCTTCCCGGACCACTTTTATTATTCAAGCCAATTTGTCATACTCGACTGCATTGCGTTTATCAACTTACAAAAATTGAATGTTTTAAACAGAATTATATTTTATGAGTTGACTCCATTAGTCTGTAGGCCCCCACATGCGAGGACTTATATTGAGATTTAGTCATAATTTTTAGATAATATTTCAATTCTCTTATCATCAATTCTTCTCTTATCTCTCCCAAAGAAGACTGTGTATATAATCCAAAATGCTACACCTATACCGACTTTTAATAAATTTCCAAATGTCTACATCCATCAATTACTTTGGACGGTAATCATAGTTTATATTTCTATTTTGTCAACAAGACAGCATACATAAATCAATCCTAAGACCTTAAATTATAAAAAGTTCCTCAAGTCAGTTCATGGTATTTCTCTGCGTAATTACAGTTAATTATATCCGTGCACTTCTTGAACCCTGACAGTTAATTCAATTAAGTCCTGCTGCATAGTTTTGACACACGCAAGATGTCATGCTGACTCAGCGATTGGTATAAGGAAGAAAATTTTATCCACTTGAGGTTAAATAGATTTATCGCGTGCCCATTGGTAATAGAAGGAGCTTATTAATCATTAGCCACAATGACTTCGCATCATAAGTACTGTTATAAGATACACATAACAACATGAAATGATGAAGGAGATTGGTCAGTGGTATAGAAATGAAACTTTATTGAAAGCATGTAAGAGGAGGAGAGTAGGAGGAAGAGACTAGGAAGAGGAGGAGGAGAAGAGGGAGGAATAGGATTCTCAACTACAGTGGATCGGCCTTAGAAATATTTTTTCAAAATTCTTATATTCACATGATTTTTGGCACTTGTTAAAAGCAATAAAATTTTGGAATTTAGATAGAGTGGTAGCATTACCCAACTACTCACAGAAAAATTCATTTCTCGTTATTAGAACCGTAGCAGAATTTGAGTATCGTCGCTTGACTTTTATCTTTTTTTATGTCTATATTTCAAAGTTATGATAAAATGATGCTTAAAATAGTGGGATTTCTTCCTGTGAGGATCCATTTTTCTTTAAAATGTTGTACAATCTCTAATCACATACTCATTGGTATAAATGTTTAGTTCAATTTTAATAAAATCATATCAAAAGGTCAATTCGGATAATTGAAAATAAAAACGACGTTCAAATGGAGCTTATTATATGCCGCAACATTTCTCTCTAGGGAACTTTTTCTGTTATATATAAAAAGCTAACTCCTCAAGGAATTGCAAATGTATGGATACTATAACAATGTTTACAAATATTTGGGACATATACTCGCACATGGTGTTTTTTAACTTAATTAGAACTTTCGAAAGCGATCATTCTGAGAGCTGTTTTTAATAATTATGTTCGGTATAGTCTGCATAGAGTGGGAAACAGAAAATAATTATCCATATTTACTTTTAAATTCAGCCGTTCTTTCGGCACAATTTCGTGACTTTTATGGTGCACATAATCGTCCAGTGGGGTTAGCTATTCGTCATATAGTGAACAGATTTTGTATCAAAGACCCTTTCCAAAATGAAACAACAACGAAACGATATCGTTACGTGCGATCTGAAGCTAATATTGTCTCTGTCAAGGAAAGTGTGCACGAGGATCGAAATCTATCCATTCAAAATAGACTACACAGAGACCCCTTCATATCCAGAAAAATGCATTGTTTTCTGAGGTTTACACGCTACTGGTATGACTAGTCTAAGTAATGCAGCTGTTCTCGTTGCAGTCAATGGACAACGTTACCGGACGATGATAAATGAATATTTTTTAGAAAATATGGATGACATTGAATTTAGCAAGATGTGATTTCAACAATATGAATGTAACTACGTGTCATACATTGAAATCACGATTATTATTCCGAGAATAAGATAGCCTCTGAGATCATGTGATCTGATGGCTCTACACTATTTGTTATGGGGTTAAGATAATGCTGATAAAACAGTAAAAATTCATGACTTAGAAGGAAAACTCTGCTTGTGTTATTCATGACATAGGTATAGCAGTTATTGCTTTAAAAAGTGACCCAAAATATTGAACGAATAGAATGCCATTCATCTAGAATAGTCACGGTGTCCATATTCCCGAAGTCATTTTTATGGTTCCGTACCCAAATGGTAACAACGGGAACCGTATTACTAAGACTTCGCTGTCCATCCGTCACCAGGTTGTATCTCATTCATGATCCGTAATAGGTACACAGTTGAAATTTTCACAAACTGAGTATTTCTATTGGCGATAAAACAAAAATTATAAAAATAAAATAAAATTAAAGGGGGCCCCCATACAAATAACGTGATTTTTTCCTCGTTTTATAATGAATGAAACATTATTATTATCATAAGCAGGCATTCTTTTCCTAATGACAGCATTATTATTATTTTTTCAAATGACATACATCCTTAATATGCGAGTCCGACTCGCACTTGGCCGGTTTT
Organism: Dioctria rufipes; assembly: GCA_963924295.1. Classification (NCBI taxonomy): domain Eukaryota; kingdom Metazoa; phylum Arthropoda; class Insecta; order Diptera; family Asilidae; genus Dioctria; species Dioctria rufipes. The sequence continues at coordinate 175,329,006 of OZ002743.1, forward strand.
TAAATATTGATGTCATAAATTGATTTTTCGACAAGGAAGATTTTTGATCAAAACTCTACTTTTGTGTCATCTATTTTTTTAATTTAAAATTCAATCACCTTAAAAAACACCTTTAATAAAAAAAAATAACAAGCAGGATATGTTTATCGTCCTAAGCAAGATTACAAGCCTTCGTGAAGCAAGATTACAGGCCTCATTCCTTATAATCCAAATTGATGACGCTGGAATGATGTAGATTAAAAGGAGACCGATGAATTTAAAAAATCTCTTCATTATCCAGGAAATTTAATTTACACTTTTAATCTGTCAAGAAGATTACAATTTCTTAAAAAGATTTTCGGTACCTACGTCCATTCACCTATTCAAATTGTTCAAATTGTTTCTAAATATCATTAAAAATGTTTCGTCTCCTCAGTTTCAATTGGGGCGGGAATTCGTATTATAGTTGTCAAATAATTTGTAATTCTACAGCCGATTGGTTATACGAGAAAAGTGGCATCAAAATGCATTTAAGTAGAAGACATCCAATTATAGGAATTGTCGGTTTCCAAGAGCATTATGATTCACGCATTGTTTGATGTTATTAAGGAATAATTTGGAAGGAACTATAAAATTTCTGAGATAATTAACTCGAAGTATATTTTCCATAATATTAGGTATAATAAATTAGTTAAATATAATTTCATTATTTCTCTATGGTTAATGTTTAAAAATACAAGTATGACTCATCAAGTTGCACTTTCATTTTTTAAATCTATCTAAAATCTTTTCTGATGGTTTGCCTCATTATCATTATCATTTGTCAAATTAAATTATTTATATTAAGCAACATATTACGCTATATAAAAATTTTTGTAGAGACTATTTAACATCGTTTAACCTTTAAAACAATTATTCTAATGATGATGATCGTTTGTCGTAATTACAGGAAAAGTTTTGTCATTATTGAAAGAGATCTTTATGATTTTTTTTTTGTTTTTTTTCAAAAATATCATTATGTGGGTAAATGCATAGCAGCACCCAATTTGCTCATATTACAAGATTGCCAACTCATTATTGCTTTAATTACCATAATTTTTGCAAATACCTACTAAAGTAATTAATTATTGCTCCTTATCGAATTAAGCAAATAAAAATTATAATCAACAAAGGAAATTGTAAAAGTTTTTGATTTTTTTCTGAATTGGCAGTGCTTACTTTTTATAGAGTTTTTTTTTTGCAAGCAATATTTTATGCCCCGCCTCTACCCGCCCACAATCACCCTGTTTTTTTTCATATCTAATTAACTGAGAAGGTGCACTTTCAGATCTCTGTGTCTTTCAGCGGAGAGCTTCAGACAGCAGCAAAAACAGAATCACATTTTCACAGTTTCTTCACCGTAATCCCTGCGTTCGGGGTTATCAATAAATCCCAACCTGTTTAGCTGCCCCCTGATAGACGGGTAGTGTGGATTGATACTAAAGTTTGTTTCCAAGGCTAATTGATTTATCCTCAATAGTTTTTGCATTATTTTCTATCTGTTAGAATATTTTTTAATTTGGTGGCAGGGAGACGAAAGATTCCACATTTCAAACCCGGAGGTATAAATAGAGCATTTGAAGTGAGCTATTTTGGTGTAATCTAAATTTTGGAGATTACTGGAACCTCAGCGAAGTCTTCTGACTTTTCGTTTCCTACCTGGCATGCATTAAATGATAAGAAACCAACTCAAACACGTATTTTAATTAAGGCTTTGAGAGCCGCTTGGCTCTTCAAACGGATAGCAATCTCGTTATTTTTAGTTTTAGAATTCTACCTGACAGACTCTAACATGGTTTTCTAGACATATGCTTATTGCTATACCAAGTTCTTCCAAGAAATTACATTCTCCAGTATTTCCCCGCGATTTGGCACTCCGAGTTCAAAGATGTACGCATGTGGAACTCTCGTGAATGCAGCTCTGATTAAGATGCATTCTCAGAACCCTAGTTCAATTTGAAAATTCACTGAAATAATTTTCAATGAATTTCAGTCTTTAGACGAGATATATTCCACTTTTATAATATTTAATTCTTAATACGTTTTGTGCATGAATGCATTGAGAATAACCTCAGGCACTCGAGAATCAGAAAAGCAGTGTCTCATACTATAAGGAGCAAATTATCTGTATCGAGTTAACGATACATCGCTATCCTTTCAGATAGTCAGGCAGCCTAGATGGCTCTGAATGGCCCTCGGATAACGTCTAAGTTACTGGGGGATTGCAAGTCGTCAGTAGATAAGTTGTGTTTTCACAACAAGGCGTCCCTCTTGTGGGTTTCTGGTCACATGGGGCTCATGGGGAATGAAAGGGCTGACCTTTTGGCTAGGGCTGGCTCCGATTCTCCGTTCCTCGGACCGAAGCCCGCCGTAGGCGTTGCCACCTCGAGTATCGGGTCTCTCATTAAAGCGGATGTTCATAGGAAACATCAGCAGAGATGGGAGAACCTGAGTTCTTGTAGGTGTACAAAACTGTTTCTTGATGGGCTCAATGGGAATATCTCCGATTTTCTCATGGGGATCGGAAGGAAACAGTGTAGAACTGTGGTTGGCACCATCACCGGCCACAGCTCACTTCACGCTCATCTAACAAGGATGGGAGTTCTTGACAGCTGTGAGTGTTTGTCCTGCCTGGAGGGAGAGCCTGAGACAACCGAACACTTTCTGTGTGAGTGTCCGGCTTTCTCCCGTTGCAGACTGGATACACTAGGGTCTCCCCTTCTATCTGTGGATGAGCTGAAAAACGTTCCTCACCAAGACCTGATGCGCTTCATTAAGAGGACAGGAAGGTTTTGGAGAATGGGATTCAGGATAGTACAATGGGCCGCTATGGCCTCCGTGCTTGGGATAGGTTTCTCCTGTTGCCCCTGTATAACAAAAAAAAAAAAAAAAACACATGTCTCACAAACAAAACTTTTGTTTTGTAGTTTATTGGGGGCTTCCTGATCTAAGTTTTTTCTTGGTATATTGGTATATTTTATATTATATATTTTTCTTGGTATATTGGTATATTTTCAGGAATTGTTCTGCTGTAATTTAATAATGTCTGTAAACTTTATTCTACTTTACAAGTACCATTAATACTACTTTTTAAATTTTGAGATTATTTGAACGTTTGTAGTGCCAATTTCTGATAAGATGACAGAATTTGGTGATTTTTTTTATTTTTTTTTAAAGCAGGGAGATGAGTGATCCCACGGAGGTCAAGGAGTGCGAACAAGCTGAGTAGGAGAAAGTTCAGAGCTATAATAATCGAAAGGAAGATAGGTAGGAAGAAAAAGCGGAGGACAGTGTCGAGTTAGGATTCGCAGAGGCAGGATGGCAGTCAGAGCGAATATCAACTGAGCTACCGAAGCCACACCAATTTAGCTTTAGAGAATACAACGCCAGTTGACTGGAAATTATAAGTAAAAAATTAGGCACATTTCCTATTAATATTCAACTTGATCGAAAAAGAGCGACAAATCGTCCTGCTCTCTTTCTAATTACGCTACTGACCTCGGACTTTTATTTTTAGTGGGATGAATTCGAAAGTATTTTAATATCTGAAGAAAAATTTATTTTCTCCTCCAAATACAATGATGACTGGCTACAGTTTTTATGAACTATTTCAACCTGAGTTGGCGTTGCCATTTAGAAGTTAAATATAAAATTTTCAGCAGCAACAAAATAACTGAAAATTTTAATCAATTATTTCAATGATGACTGGAAATTAAGTAATAGCTCAATCCGTCATCCCTACTCATACAATTATTGTAATCTATGACCCTTTAAAGTCCACTAACAGCTAATACTAAATTGCTAGTGAATTTGATTTCTTACTCAATGTCGGAGGATTCCTGCAATCTCCTACCATTGCTGTCCTATGAAATGTGTCTTGTATTATCCCACCCAAGAAAGCATAAGAAATTATCCTATTGAATAAGTGCTTCATATTTCATTTGATAAAAAAACATATATTTTGCTGAGACCACTCACAGAACATGAAGTGTTGCAGAAAGCATAAGTACACATTTTCAGTTTCAAACATTACCTATGACGGTCGTAACTTAGGACTGGCGGGGGGTATCTAAACAGCCGCTCGAAGAGATTGTAATTTCCGCAATCCTATCAAGATAAGAAATTCATTACTGAGGCCAAGTAATTCCAATATAAATGCAGCAGTGGAGTTTTTTTTACGCTTACAGTCGCCTTATTATCGAGGAGAATAGGAGAGGGGAGGGTAAAATAAAATTCCCGTAGTTAGGTATATTCTGAAATTTGTGCTCACGAAACGTAATTTGTGTATGTGGAGGCGTTCACTATTTTATTACATCAGCAAAACACATAATGGCAACTCATTTCATATACGCTCTGATTACACAAGTAAAGTAGACTTAAAGCTGAAGAAATTTCCTGGGACCATAATTTAAATTCACTCTACACGAGAGGAAGATATTATTAGAAGTCGACTTGCCAGGCATAAATTATTTCGGATAAGAATAAGGTTTCCCGTTTTTCTCCTTATTAAGTGATTAGGTCTCCGCAGTAAGACGGTTTCGTGACATGCATGATGAAAATACGGATTTTTAGGTAAATATTATAAAAAATTGGAAATGGCATACATAGCTTTTTAGAAATTAAGATTAAGATCAAGGAAAATTGTGAGTCATCGAAGAATAATTCACACATTTCTTTTCCTCCATTTCGCAGTTATAGCTGTAGCTACTCAGTGAAAAGTCGTTTTAATAGAATTTTTCTACAAAACATCCGGGATTTTTCGAAAAAAAATATGTACAGTGTGTATCCTCCATAATGGTCCGTAGAGCGGGAGGTGATAGCACTGACCTAGACGAACAAAAAACTGTAACCTATTCAGGTCAAACCGAAAGTAGACGATATTTTTTAAAATAACACGTTTCAGTCACCAAGGGAACAAATTATCTTTGAAAATAGATTACAGAATAGATTTGAGTATAGGTTATGAGATAATAACTCTTTAACGACTACAGATAGCACATAGATGTAATAGGTCAAATTAGAAAACAGAGTCCACAGTTTCCAATTTCTATAAAAAACAAGTTATGTTATCTATATTTTTGTGAAAAAAAAATAAGAGGTCCAATCAAAAACAGAAATTTGAAAATCGGAAATTTTTAGATTATACCACCATAACTCCTGAGACGAGAGGGGTATGTGGCTGGTTGAACAGTTGTTGGAAAGCCCATGAAGCTCTGCATATAATGACGGTGACCGGATACCGTGTACTTTTGGAGATACAGGATATTTTGTGAAAGCATATTTTCTGAATTACCCTGTAACTCCGAAACGGTTGATACGGTCCCCATGCCATAGAATTTTTTGTTTGGCTAGGTTAGTACCATCACCTTCCGTTCTATGGATCACCATAGGGAAACACCCTGTATATCTACATATTAGAGTTGGCGATTTGGTTATTACTATAGAGCACAAGTATGGTAAAACAATAGTATTTAATTACGATGGTACATACCTTATTGCATATGTAGAAAATCATACTGCCAAAAGCGACGCTTCGAATGTTAGCACGGAGAAAAAAAAAAAAAAAAACGAAATTACGAAATTCAAAATTCTGAAAAATCAAAATAGGGAAAAAATTTCCGATATATAAATCTGGAAATAATCCGGAAAGAGTTTAGTTGAAATGAGTAGCATACAAGGGATACAAAACTGAAACATAACATTCGAACAAGTGATTAGTAATTATATAAAAATTTGTCAAGGCGACAAGACATGTAAAATACAAAGGCCCATCGTAAGAGAAAAAAATCTCGAAGCAAATTGAATAAGAATTAAAAAAAAATAAAATATGTAAAAGAAGTGGTCCAAATTAACGTAGTCAATTTGAAACATTTCTTTTATAATTTTATTGTTGTATATAAAGAGATCTTACGATATTTTTTTGATAGAGCCGATCTCTGGTAAATAAATTCCTGCGAATACGATTCGTAGGAAATGATTCCAAATTTTAAAAAGGTCTTTTAGATAATCTTAACGTAAAAATTTAGGAACTTCATCAACCTAATTATGTATGTATATATAATTCTCTATCGAAGGCCCTACTGAAACTCCTAAAGATGCAGTAAACCATATCTTTCTATGGCGGCGCGATAAAATGCTACAAACTGGACGTTAATCATTTCAAGTAAATTCCATAGTAGATATTTTTTTCAGTTAGTTACGATAGTTACAAATATATTTTTCCTTTTTTAAGAGTTTGAATTATATAGAAAGTTTTCCAAATTTAAGAGCAAATAACTGATAATAAGGATAAATAAAGAATTTGATAGAGTACTTCCCAGTTGTTGCTTCCACAACCGCTGATACCCACTGCCTGATCACCATCAAGGCCAGTATGAATATTTATTACAAAGTCGCTGAAGTATGTACTATAACAGAGCAGTTATGTATATTTCAATGACCATAATTTAGACAATTTAGAGAATTACAAAAATCTGTTAGATTGTTGTACGTTCGACACCCGCATTCCATTTGAGCATTTGTACTATTTATTACTAAATCAGAAGATCTTCCCTTGGGATTTGTAAAGCTATTCTTGAGAAATAGAAAATATAAAAACATAGGGAGCTATTCATTTTGAAACAATTTCGAGTGTTAATTATTATGCGTTAGACATAACCGTTAACGTCTGACTAACGTATGAAAGTTTATATTTTAAATTTATACCTTTTTTAAAAGAAAATGAAGAACATGAAGAAAAAAAAAAATGCCCGAAAAAATTACTAAGTAGGTTACGATGGTCCCTATATCGTCGAAAATATACGTAAGTCAAGGTCCAAAAACTTTTTTTTTTTTTGCATAGGCAATTTCGCGCGACTTAAAAAATAAATTTTAATTTAACCATCTTTTGAAACGTTTTTAATCGAACCAATATAATTGTATTGCGTATTGAAAGATATCTCGCCGTATCCAATTTCTCCAACCTGAGTTTAACTTTTATTGGTGTTTTTCACTGAACTCAGCTAAAGGAAAAATTCAAAAAAAAAAAACTCCAAATTCTATCAAATAAATTTTAAATCATCATCATATGGTATATCATATAGAAGCTACAGGTGGATTTATAAAGTATCAATAACTAACCTAGTACATTAAAAATGCCACCCAACTACTCTTGTCCGATCTTTTTTTATTGTCTCATGGGTATTGGGATCTACACACAAGTTTTAGTACCCCGGTCAGATTGTTATATGACATTTTATACATGCTCGTATGATCCCTGGTTAACAATGAGCAAAGCGGATGGATATAATACTCTACACAGAACAGGAACGTAGTATATTTTTAGTCTTGAAGTCCACGAACACAAAACGAAAATCCCAAATCTTATGAAACTGTGTACATTTCTTTTCGATAATACTTGACCAAAATATACAAGGGTTATGTTGTCAACTGACGCGCAAAAAGTAATAATTAAGGTGCTATAACCTACATATGACTTACTAAGGATACTTACGACCAAAAATTATTATGAAACATATATTTTTAGTCTTGAAGTCCACGAACACAAAACGAAAATCCCAAATCTTATGAAACTGTGTACATTTCTTTTCGATAATACTTGACAAAAATATACAAGGGTTATGTTGTCAACTGACGCGCAAAAAGTAATAATTAAGGTGCTATAACCTACATATGACTTACTAAGGATACTTACGACCAAGTTACGCTAAGTTTAATGCTCCGTTACCTACTAATCTGTGGCGTCACTTGAGACACATTGGTGTGGCCCAGTCAACCAGCATAATTACAATTCTTGATCCTAATGAGTTCAATAAAATGTTTTCATCGTCTTCATATTAGCCTGCCGAAGTTGGTGGTTCAGATACGATCGATTATTTAGCAAGCATTTTTAATGCTCTTGATCAATCAGAAGGATTTTCTTTACTCTGGGAGATGCATGTTTATGCAGTGATATGTATGAAATCAAATGCACTTGGACTTGAGGATGTTCGTCCAAAGATTGTTAAAATTTTACTGCCCGTTATAACTACAATCCTGACTCAGGATCCTCCATTTTTCTGTCTAGAAACTCTCCCAATCTATAACAATTCCCAAAAGGTTTTGCAGCTCTCCCTTGTGTCGCGCTATCAGCACATTACCATTCTTGTCGTGTCCCAAAAGCAATCCAATAAATAAACCAATAATTTACCGTGAAAACAATAAAAAATCATGAATCACTTTGCAATTACAAATCTTTATTCGCTTTGAATAACTTTTCCTATCTTAATATTTATGACAATATTTATACATATATACCGATATGTATTACACCGCACTAAGAGCTTTGCAAATTACTTTACCTTACGGTAACTTAACACAAACTTGGAAGCACGCGACTCTGAACTCAACACTTGACGGCTAAAAAATACTACAGGCACTCGACAGACCAGTCATTGGTCTTTTATGAACCTATACTCGGAAGTAAACTTTCTTTGCTCACAACGCGGATGTAAATAAACAATAACCTTGTCGATTGTTCTACCGGTTGCAGCACCTGAGTCGCTTAGTAGTAAGCAATCGCTTTACATAACAATTACTATGCGAGGTTAATCGTTATCGTTATCGTCGATTGATCCACTAAGCGCTCATCGCAGCCAGCTGTTGAGCTAATCAGCGAAATAACCGACAGCTGCAGAACAGTGCCATACGAGGTTACTGTTTAGCAATTGCTAATTAGTTCACTAAAATGCGCCCTTGGCTGCTGGAAGAATCTTCCTTATATTGGGCCATAACATACTTGACCAATGTCACAACGTCACATGATCGACTTTTAAAAGAGAAGAAATTTGTTGTCCAGCTTACAGTCGTCATTAAGATCAAAGCATAGCAGCACCACAGCATTGTTAAAAATCTTCGATGATATCAGAACTTCCTTGGACAATGATAAACTCACTTTGCTCATTCATGTAGATTCCTCCAAAGCTTTTGATAATATTAACTACAGGCTTCTGTTAAATAAACTGCGTACAATATTTATTTTCTCTTACCCTGCCTGCAAATTTATTCGGAAATACGTAAGCGGACGAATACAAAGGGCGGTTTGTGCGGATATTGCAGCTGATTTTCTACTCGTTTTAATGGAGTGCCGCAAGGATATATTCTCGGTCCATTGCTATTTTCCATTTTTATTAACGACCTTCCACTTATCCTGCGTGACTATAATTCTCATATGTATACAGATACAGATGACATCCAACTCTATATATCTATGTACACATCAACCTAGTGTATAAAATGAATGAGAATCATACTAGAGTGTCCAAATAGTCAGCTGATAATTCGCTCAGTTTAAACACTGACAAACCTGACGATACAGTTGTATACAAAGCCCAGTTAGGTACTTCAATCTTTTCTAAAATAATGCTTAACAATACTGATATTCCATACAGCAAACGTGTAAAGAATCTGAAGCCTTAATACCTGTTGATACCCATGTAATGCTAGTGAAATCATTACTAGTCCCCTTAATAACGTCTAGATCGTTTCAATCATATCACTGCGTAATCCACATCTATTCTGGGCTGTAACTTGGAATCATACCTTTAATTTCGAACTGTCCACAAAGGTTTGAAGCTATCTTCCAATATTCATCTAAGGAGGAGCATTAGCAACCGCAGTTTTCGCAATGATTTATTTGCATATTTGCGGTCTATCCAGTAGTTTAACGTACTTTTTTCCTTTTTTCTAATATTTTCTAAATTTTCGAATATTAGATGTTAAACTGGCGTCATTGTTGTCCAATGCAGACGGTTAATATGTGCACAAAATGGCTAAATTCAGACCACATTTTGATGGGGCTCTTGTTTACAATAAGACGTTGAATTACCATCATTAATTGCTTTCAGCGACGTCTGTAAATATACAAAGTGCCTTTTGTTGGTGTGGAAGATTGTCGACAGTTAGACATTGAACAGGCGTCATTTAAACGTCTATTGAACTCTGACCAGTTTTGGGCTTTCATCAAAAAGATGGTTAATTGGCAATCCCTTTGTGTCCTCCAAATGTTTGTTGGGATACGTGATCCTTCACAAATATTGAGCCTGGATCTTTTAACTTAGGCAAATGGATTAGACTGCCTAAAGCCTACCGATTTTGAAGTAATTTCATTCAAAAAGGTACAGATCTTTTTAGAAAGAGTAGGACTACTGGGGGGTAACTATAAAAGAACGTGTTGCAAAAAAACATTAATCAATAGCTGCGGCACGAAGACCTAAAAATAAAATCGAAATATACTTTTATCTTCATTCTCAAATTTGAAAAGCTGCAACTAATAAAGTTTCAAGCTATTATAAAAAGATAAATATAATGACTTCTTCAATTTATACAGACATTTAGCATTCTAAGTAGACTGAAATTACAATCTGTTCCTGCAACCAGGGAACTTCACAAATCTCCTGGGTCTACCATTTCACAGCCTAATGTGTCTAATTTAAATCAAATTGTATATTTACTACCACCTAACGATAGAGTACTTTGTCAGCGAATTGTTTTTCCAACTGCCAGTGAATAAAAAGAAAGAAAAAAAAACATACAGAATCGAAATGATAGGGAAAAATATCACTAAAGACAGAGTTCTGTAGTGTAGAAAAGCAGCTGATGATACAGGGGCCAAAAGAAGAGGAGCGCCAAAGGTATTTAGATGAGGTAAGTATTCCAAGTATAGGGGTTTACGTATACTGTACATAAACTACATACATATATATACATAAGTACTTACAATGAAATGCAAAACCGGGCTAGCATTTTCATTTTCACCAGAAATCTTTGACTTCCTTATTTTATCCATTACAGGGTATATATTTCGTCCTGACAAAGGGGTACGTCAAATGCAAAGCTGAAGGATATAAAAGTTTTAGAGAAGTGCTCCATTCAGAAACAAACACTGCTGCCAAGGGGGCAATGAATAGCACAGAAATAAATTTCCTTTAAACATTTTGCCTGCTTTGTGATGCGGAATTTTTATGTTTTTTATGCGTTAAATTTTCCGCTAAATTCAAGTCTTACGGTTTTTTGTAAGTTTTTATTTAGTTTTTGTTTTTTGTTTTTATTTTTATGAACAAAGGTCTGTGTGGGAAGATTAATTTGAAATTGTGTGAAGAATTCACTTTTGATCACATGATATAAGAATTTTCATCAAATTAATGACATTGTTTTGTAAATTTATTCAATTTGGATATAAATTCGAATAACATTTTACGCAAAATTTTTTAATACTAGTATTTATAACTTTTTATATGTATTATTGATTAAATAACTCTCATAAATGTTAGTTGCTATTGTTGATAAAAGAAAAATATGTATTTTATTTAGCCAAGCTCAGGGGATACCCTATTATGCAAAGCAGAGCATGGCAGGAAGGAGATAGGGAAAGGATTAGGGGACATCAAGAAATGGGCAGGGGTGCTAATGTGTGTCATTGTTGAATCTTCGTAGATTTTAAGAGCATAGACAAACTAAGAGCATATAAAGAGTGGACAAGTAGGACAAAAATATGCAAGATGCAACGCTTTTCTCGAATATAAAATCGACGATATTTCGACAATGCTTGGACTTGCACTCCCAAGTAACAAATTTTTCCAATTTTTGGTGACTGAAGGTGATGGGTAGTTTTATAAGGGGTATATAATGATTACTCAGTTATATAAGAATTTGAATGGTTATATAATCGTTTTATAATATTAGCAGTTGGTGCTGTAGTTATATTAGACTTTTTTAACTTTACTAATGGTTTTTGTGGAAGTAAGCTACTAAAGGTTTTATAAGTTGGTGATGGAAATGTTTCAATCTATATAACTTAGAGTAACCATCACTAGAAGGTATATAAGAAAGTTTTATAATTGTTTTCATCACCACGTTATATAACTGATTGGTAATAAGTGTTCATTGCGGTATCCGTGGTTGCCCTTATATAACTCGACAACATTCAGTAATTTAGGTGATTTTAATAAAAATTGAGAACTTCCGTTAATGCATATACCCACTATATAATATCGTAACATTTTTTGCTGGCCCTTTAGTAATTACCGTGATCGTTATAAAAACAAAGTACTTTTAGTGTCGAATGGAACCATTATAAAACTGTTTTTATTTATATAACATTATATAACCAAAGGGTATATAAAAACACTCACGTCTGTTTTTGTCACTATAAGATATGTAGCATTACCATAGGTTACATATTATGACTAAAGGGTATACAAGGACCATTTTTAAGGCGTGGCAGTTCCTTTAGTTTATATAAAATTTCTAGAAGTTTTATAAGGGTCATTCACTTTATATAATAAAACCAAAGTTTATATAAAAGTGCTTGAAGTTTTATAATGGTAATTTGTTTATTTAAGTACAAGTCGCCATTTTGTCACCTTTTCATTGCAGATAAAAAAGAAAATGCCGGTTAAGCCAATTTTTTAAATTGCAGATATATGCCTCGGTTTTATGCTTATATGATGAAAATACATCTTTTAGGTATATAACATTTTTAAATAATGTTATGTTATTTTTAGGAATTAATATAACCTAAGTGAAAATTTGAAATTTGTCATACTTAATTAAAATTATTAAAAATTGCTTATTTTTGGAGTGGTCTGTATTTTAATTCCAGCTGAATTTCACCACATACATGCTTAAAAATTGTAATTCTAAACTGTAAAAATATTTTAAAATTCTGTGACAAAATAGGTTTCGTAAATATTTGTATTATATTGTTTTATAAAGATAACGAAAAGTAATTTCCCTAACATTTCAATCACTAAAAGTAATCAGTCTGAGAAAATTGCAAGCGTTGTGGAAAAGTTACCATCACCATTATAAACAAAGTATATAAAGGTAACCGAAACGTTACTGCAACCACTGCTATGACTAAAATAAATTAATCGGGAGCACCATGGCTTATATAAGAAGTTATAATAAGGTAACAAGAATATTTTTGTTACTCATTTTATCAAACTTTTAGTTATATAACGTTACCTAAATCAAGTCACGGTAACATTTATATAATCCCACACTTAAGCTCTATAAGGAGTTTATAGTAGTTACAAAGAGGTTTCGAGCACTAATCTGTATAACTCAAGTTATATAATTTGGTAATCGAGACCTCACGGTTACTACTATATAAAAAAAATTGTTTCTTGGGCTTGATGACGTAACCAAAGGATAATCCAGAGGGTCAAAATTTATTGCAAATTTCTTCGCTTGAGTTTTTGTGCATTGATCAAAGTCGGCTTATCTATTAACAGCCTACGCTCATAAAAATTATTATCAGGCTCCAAAAAGTTCGTATGATTTCTAAGAAAAAATGTCCAGTAAATTTCTAAGAAAAAAATATATAAATATATATAAAAATTTTCGTTTTGAAAATTAAAGCTTTCCATTGAAGCAAAAGCGTCTTAGTTTAGACACAAGCCATTCATTCATGACGAAATTTAATTTATATAATAATTTACATGCATTCTGGTCGTAGAGTAAGTATAATTAGAAATTACTTAAGTTTTGTGACGAAATTTATTTATAATAAATAATTGTTTTGCAAGATTCAAAGAAGGAAAATATTATGAAGACGAAAATATTTATTAAAATTACAAGAAAATATAATTTTAATTCAAAACTTCATACATTTTTTTTTTACATATACAGAATGGTACAAACTTATAAATTTCCATCTGGTGACCTTAATAACTCATTTTCGTGGAAGCGGACTATAGTCACTTCATTATAAATGTCGTCAAGCGGTACAGACATTCCTCATCAGAATGCATCGGAAATAACTTCGTCCTTGTTCTATCATTATTCTCTAAAAAGTAAAGATTATAATGTATATTAAAACTCTTTTAAGTCATTTCCTACTTAAAAGAGAGAAGATTAGAAATAAAGACACCAATTTCCGCTAGAATTTACCTTTTGTTTTCAATTTCCGCCAGTCAGTGCTGACTAGTCAAAAATCTTGTCAGTACTGACTACTCAGTAAAAAATACTTGTTAGATAAACCCCAGGGTTACCTTTATTGCATCGAGATAACGTTGATTTTAATTTAATTACGTCCATCAAGTGCATGTCGAGGCATCGTCGATTTTCTCTTCGAGAAAAGCAATGCATCTTCTTTTTGTTCTACTAGTCCAGCAGTCTGTGAATTTTATTAGTTTGTCTAATGCTAAAAGAGCCGTGTTTTGTCGTGTTTTGTTGTAAAAATTTTTAGTCGGGTATATTTGACCCACGTCATGCAACACAATTTAAAATATTCTTAAGAAATTGAGTATAAATCGTATAAAAAAGATAATTCGGTCAAGCGCAATCAGGATTCCATACTAGAACTTGATCAATGAACAGCCGTCGACCGAATTTCGGTGCATTTAAATCTAATCCAAACTTGCTGTGATAACTTAATATTAAGGAATTGTACCAAATTCCGCTGGAACAATTAGTAAATACGTTACAGATTATTGTGTTTTCTTTTTAGTTACCTCTGCACTTCATATGTTTTAAACACTACTGTTTTTCAATAATACTCAAACTGATGGAGGCAAGAGTGATCTTATAAGAGTTTGTCTCATAGTAAGACTTGTTTTATAAGTTAATAAGTTATTTAAAAAAATCTTTTTTTCCTGTTATCTGTGACTCTGACCTGATAATATCAAAATTTTAGATTTATAAACCTAGAACCATGGGTGGGGGAACGGTATGTTTTTACAAAATTTATTTTAATAACCAACACTTATCAAAAATTCTGAATATTTTACTTGAAATTAGCGATACCCTAAACGATACAAAAAAAAAATAAATTAATCTTAGACTGTCGAGATATGGAACCTTGGTAAGAAAAGTGACACAAACTTGGACTGTGTTCAAAATAGCGAAATTAAGAAATAACTGAGTATTGTTTTTGAAATTGTATGAAGGCCAAGTTTTTATTGTTGTCATTGTTTAGTTGTTTGAGAGTGATAAGTTATTTTTACGTTGAATTAATAACAAAACAGAAAAATCTTGATTTTTGTGCTGTGTCACTGTTCTTGCCAAGGTGCGGTATGTACGCGTTATAAAGCCACGCTGCCAGATTTTAAATTCTTAAGTCACGTCGTTTTTGAAAAAGAAAACAAAAATCTTTCACACACAAACAGTTGTGGTTGAGTGTTCTAGATAGAGCAACACACCCGAATAGTCTTTTAAAGCCGCAACACACGCTCAAGCAAATCGTACGGCTTGCGCGTGGCCAATTCGCATGAATGAAATCGGCCGAAACTATTGAGTACAAGCATATCTTACGAATTTGCTATAGAATCGAACTAGAACAAATTGGTTGTTAGCTTTTGCCTCCACACGCAACGACTTTTATGCAGAGTTTAATTCAATTCTCTAGGAAAGTCGTCAGATAGTTTCGGTCGATTTCCTTCATATCAGACTTCAGGCCTCAAATCGATCTCCATCTTTCTCTACACACTCTCATACAAATCATACGAATTGACTTTTGCATGCAGGTTGAACGATTTACTTGAACGTGTGTAGCGGTTTTTACCAAAATACAGAGATCTCTGTTTAGGTATTACAGGAGATCTTGGAACAACACCAACGCCGTCAATTGAGGTCATGCTCTAGCTCCTCCTGCCCCTAAACATTCATCACAAATGTATTGCAGCAAGAATGCAATCTGAGCTGATGAGATACTTTATGTCGACCACTAAGTTATGAGAGAGCAGAGCTCTTCCTCCTAAATTAAACAATCATCTCCAGGTAGCTTTACGATGAGCTGGCATGTGTCATCACAATGGACCATTGATGAAGTGTGGCTGATCGTAGGTACATATTTCGATAGCCACCACTCTAATCTCACCTAAGAAAACGAATTGGAGATGAAATTTCTTAGAAAAATTTTCTTTGCTGGATCACTCTAATACTTTTCTATAAAAGCTCAATTTCTTTAATTTCATTCATTTTGTGACACACGCATTTTTGACCTTAAAAATTCATTTAAAATTGTAAAAAAAAAAACAAAAACAAATCCAATCAAGCTAATGAGTTATGAACCTAATAGTCGAGTGGATCCAATTATGAGGTGTTACAAACCAGGCTATAATTACAGCCAACCAGGTTATAGTTACAGCAAACAAAAAACAATCTAACAAAATCAACATTCCGCACAACCCAGACAATAAATATAACCTCAATTAAACACGATTTTCAACAATAAATAAATCCCAAGAAACTAAAATAATATTCACCTAAAAGTCAAATGGCTTCTTCGCAACTAACTGAAATAATTCTAAAGTTCAAAAATCCTATAATTGTCTTCCTTAGATGGAATTGGAGCACTATGAACAACAAACAAGAAGATTCCTAGCCAAAATGAAAGTCATAATTGACACTTTTGAAGCCTCATTTATGTAGACATAGAACTGCATGGAATTTTTGCTATGGGTTCAGATAAAGTTTTCTATTTCCTCTGTTCGTCGGAATACGAAAAGTTTCGTACTGAACCAGCTTAAAAACTTTTTAATAAAATTCACCTCTCTGTCGATGTAAAAATTTAATTTAAGTTTGAGAGCGCGGTTAGAATGACAGATGCTTTTGCGGTTAGTTTAGATCTTTCGGCATTCGACAAACAGATTCCAGACTTAGGTATTATAAGACAAAATTTTCAATTATTTGGAGTTTCTAGGGTTTTTTTTCTGCGTGAGCGTGAGTGCGTTTGCTGAGGGGAGGAAAATCAGAATTTTGACACGTACATGCCATTATCATGGCATATATATAGTAGTTATAATTTAAAGTTTGAATAGTTCATAAACTTCTTAGAAGCTTACTCTAACTTATGTATGTCGGCATACCTAAGAGGAACAATGAAGTTTATTAAAACACTTTTCATCAAATAATATTGAATGCTCTCGCGTAGCTGTGTAACTTATTGCTTTTCATATTAATAAAATTGTATAAAACACAAAAACTGCTGCGGTAAAACGTCGCGGATTTAAAGCGATAAATTCTTGCATAATTGTAAAGAAACGTTGCACCAATTATGTAGGCATACAAGAGAACACTAAAAATTTCTGAACTGCGTTAAAAGCCAAAATGGAAATCTAAAGCCGCTCCTAGCTCAATAATAAATTTTTGAATTTCTGATAAGTGCTTTTATACCATTTTCAATTCAAGTGGTGTAAACTGGCTCTTACCTGATTCTTTTTCCAAATTTTGGTATTTTTTCTTTCGCTTGTTGCATTTTCTTCGAAAGAACAGCGTACTACTTTCCACTCATAGAACTTCTAGAGAGGTAGTCGATTAGAAATATTCGGCCAAAATTTGGTCATCAACTTCGAAGCCCATCTCTAGATTTCGAATTTGTTAGAAGGTCGTTTCCCGTTTTCTATTTATTGCATCAAAATCGACGTTTCAACAATAGTGACGATGTGAAAATAATTTCGTCTAAATTATCCTTACAGAGATTCAAGAATTCCGGCGACGTTTCGACATCATTGTCAATTGGGGTGAACATTTTTGGAACCGAAGACCCGATGACCTCTTTTATATACAGTTGTGATGGGTTCAGTTTTCGCTGCCTAGATGATGATGAAGTTCTCAAGGCTTTTTTATCTATCAAGTCTATCCTCTATCGCCGCTGCTGCAGATAATATCTCGCTGCAATTTCTCACACTTATTTTTCCCATAGGGTCAATGCGACACATATTCTATACGTGCCTCACTACGTCTATATTTACAGTCTCTTGGAAGATTGCTCAGTAGTATTAATTAAAAAAAAAACAAAAACATCTCCCAAAGACTTATCAGACTTTCGGCCCATTAGTTTGTTGTGCTTGCTTTCATTATTAATTGAAAAATTAATCAATATCAAACAAATAAATATCTGACAGCGTTTAATTTGTTGAGTGTTTGGCAGTCTGTTTTCGGGCTGGCCATATCTGTGTGACCGCACTTATTAAAGTGACCACCTATATCCACCGTGAAGTCAGTAAATTACCTCTTTTGAGTTTTTCCAAGAAGCTTGACAGTATAAATCATGCTAGTTATTACAGAAGCTTTTGCTTCGCTTTATATACTCTAAATCAGCCTTTCACTTTATTCTAAACTTTCATGCTGCAATATCCCAAAGGGTCACATGAAACCACCAACTGTCTTTGAATGTTTCACATCTCATAACCGGCATTCCTCAAGGGTCCATAGTAGGTCCTTCATTGTTCAGTTTGTTTATCAATGAATTACCACTCATTCTGCAAGACATCAGCAGTCATCTGCACGCTGATGACGTTCAAATATATCTGAGTGCTCTAATCGGTCTAATTAATGATTGCACTGTGACCTAAAGAGAATCCGTGATTGTTTTCATGGAGGGAAATCACAAGTCATATGATTCCACTCCCGTATTTATGACTTAACCTTATTTCAATATCGATAGAGTCGGGCATCCTGTTCTTTTAGCTCAACTTCAGGCATAAGGTTTAGACTGTTTTTCATTCAAATGAATTGAAAGTTTTTCTCCCGCTGTTTAATGGTAGTATTATTGCACGGAATTACTCCTGACAGTTTTATAATCCATACCGGTGTACCGCAATGCTCTGTTTTCTCTCCCATTTTCGTCCTAATTTTTTTTAATGATCTGACAGCTCTCACTTTCAATCCTATTCACAGTTTTGCAGACGACAGCACCCTTGATTTCGTGTACTTGTTCGAATCTATAGCTGATTCCCATGGGAATGTTATAGTTGATAAACGAAGCCACATGTTTAGTTCACCAAACTATGATCTTAAAACAATACTCGCTTGGGGCAGAGCGAATCAAGTCTTGTTTGGAAGCATCCAAAACGCGATGTTATGTTGTCTGTTAACACTCAAACTTACTCCAACGCCCCCTCAGCACAACTTCTGTCTATGGAGAGGGTATAGCGAACTCGGCATGTCTTAATATCTAAGGCAAAAAAATTTCCAACAATCTTAGTTGGTCCGATCATATTTTAAGTATTGCCAAAAACGCGATGAAATGCCCGAGAAATATTTTTCCCCATCAGAATTAGCGCAAATCTCCAAGTCTGATATCTGTCATAGATTAGAATATAATTTCCATATTTTTGGCAAGGATTGCATTATCGGCGTTAGACAAAATTCAAGAGAAGGCCTTTGGGCTTTTTAGACCTGAAAAATCAATAGCCACTATTGAGTCTCTGGAGTGCGGGAGTAGTTTCGAATGTCTTTCTCTTTTTTGTCGGTACTTCTATGGCTATTTCTGTGGCGAAGTCTCTAGCCTAATCCTTGTAGAATTCTTCCTATGCGCACCACACGAGCTGTAACCCGAGCTCATCCTCACACCCTTGAAGACAATTACGGGCAAACCGTGAAATTCCGCGAATCCTTCATATGCAGAACAGTACGAATGTTGAGCCGGTTGCCATCCTCTGTTTTCGCCCTCAGTTATGAGCCGGAAACATGAAAGAGTATGCACACCGGCACCAAGCCAAGGGGCTCAATCCAATAATCCTCAATTCCCTACCTCTTCTTCCTTTCCATTTAAGGCTGTGCTCACGCATCATAGGGTATCCCTTGAGCTTTGGAAGTATTATTAAAAAAAAGTACCTTCCGGCAGTTTTTAAAAGCTCGTGGTGTGATCTATAAGGGAAGGCATGGCGTTAAAGAGAAGAAACAGCCTCTGTTGGGACATCATCTTGCCATCATTCAGTGTAGCTCCGTCAGATCCGGATAAGTTCGACTTGCTGTTTTTAGTAGCGGGTGATACTTCCTTCAACGTTACCGGATTGCTAATTGTTGTCATGATAGTCCCTCTGTCACCCTTTCTACGTCCTTTTGTCATGGTAAAGAGAAGATTTTATTAGAATGGTTCTTCATCTCCCCTGCTTTAGGCGTAGTAATTACCTATTCGGTTTCTTCGGGCAGCTTGCTGGCGTCTGTCTCTTCTTGTCGTTTCTGATATCTTTTTGAACTGTTTTCTTCCTTCAGCTAATCGCCTCCTCCCAGATATAGTAGGGCCTTCTTTAAATTTTCACTTTATACTTTTTAGCAAAACTACTAAACGACCAGATATGAGAAAAGACATCAATAATGCATTTATCGGTCTTTCATAACAAAATAATTCAAAGTAAACAATTTTTCATTTGCTTCTATTTTATGTATCTCAACCCTTGAAATACAAAACTTAGAGCCACATTCTACTATTAAATGGCAAGCGTTCTTCAACATTTTACCCAGAAATGAAAATTCTGAGAAAATGTTTGTGCCTTTGCTCAATTTAGAGCTAGACATACGAAGAATGATAGGTATGTGCCGATAAAAGACGAGACATATTTTAGTCCTCCTAGCGTAAATAATCTCTGCGACTCGTATTTTACAGAACTTTGGTATTCTTCTGCACAAAGGGAATACTGTTAGGGCAAAGCCACTTCCACCGATGAATGATGTCTTCGTACAGATAAAACTTCGAGCACAGCTATTCAATGATGAAAGTAAAGTAGATAGCATGAAAGGGTATTGAAGCTAAAGCACTACCATATCCGTTCGGAAGCAATTTTCTCTTTAGTGCACTAAAAGTTTTTTGAGTGCGGTTCCCATAGCATCGTGAATTAAACCTCAGCAAAATTGTGCTGTAATTCCCAACTCTGCCGATGAAAGATATTCTCTACAGGTACCTACTCCTTATATGACGGTGGTTATAAAAGATGTTTACTCAAAGTAAAAATATTTTAATTCAAACTTAGTATATGGGGGATATTTCATGTTCAATAGCTAAAAAAAAAGAGAACATAAAATATAAAAAAAATATTTTTAAAACCTATACAGTTACTTAATCTTGTGGAAGGAGAAAAATTGCAAGTAACTTTATTCCTGTAAGGATGATTTTATAGTTGTTATGTGTTTATTTCCATCCATCCATCCCTTTTCTATTCATAGAGTGTATAAGGCGGCTAACGAATCTCGTGTTCTATGAACATGGTAGTCTGAATTGAATTTATCTTGTAACGAGTATTCTAATTAAAATCTAAAATTCAAGATTTTTGTAACTATAGAACATGAAACATGGATTTGTCATTAGTAGGTCTACATCCATAAATTTGATTCTCTTTAAATTATTTCCAACCTAATTGAAGAGGGATTACAGGTTGATGATATTTAACGTTTCTTATTGACAAATTATATGTTATTGGATTTCACTCATCTTTACTAAACTTAATGGTCACCATCAATATGTTAAAGTCGATTCGTATGAATATTTTATTTTAATGTTTTGATTGGTTTGCCCCAAAGTAGTCATTCGGGTCCCCTCTTATTTATTATTTTTATTAATGATGTAGTCAAAAGTTTCTCTTTTACCGAATCAGCACACAGAGATGATTTAAAGATATTTGTTAGTTAAAAAAAAAATCTTTGTGACTGCTTTCTTCTTCAAGCAGATTGGGATGCACTTTCTAATTGATGTATTTCTTATGAATTCATTTTAAATTCTGGTAAGTGCAAAATTTTCACATTTCACTGCATTCTTCAGACTTTATATAATATTTAAATACTTGATGGGACACAAATTGGTAGACTAAGCTAAATTAAGTACATGTGGGTAATTTTTGAGAAAAAATCGGATAACACATTGATTGTGTTTGGGTCAGGGCTTCATAGAATGCCGGTATTCTTAAATGAAATTCGACTGATTTCAATGATCCGTTCATTGACATTAAAACGATATATAATCTGATCTAATTAAGAATATCTTTCGGTACTTTGGAATCCTTAACCGAGTATACTTATCATTCGAATTGAATCAATTCAGACTAATTTCTCTAGATATGCTCTTCGTAGATTAAATTGTCAGAATAATTTACAAGCTTATAATGCAATATGTATGCTTTTAGGCTTCCAAAAGTTAGAACCGCGAAGGATGAGTCCAGTATAATGTTTGTAAGAGAGATAGTCTTTTTATTTATTTAATACTTCTGTGCATGGTATGTCTTTAAGTACAAGAAAATTATTATGTACCTATCACACATCATAGAAATTTATATGGACAGCAGAAAATCATTAGCCGTTCATGCTCGAAATTTAAAAGAAGTTTCCCATGATATAGATTTGACTTTTGACCATACTAAATTCAAAGATTGAACTTATTTCAAATGTATGTAGATTACTAGAAAGAAATGTAATTTATTTACTTTTTACGTTTCTGTTGTTGCTTATCTTAAGTTTCATATTTCACATATTTCATATTTATTTACACAATTGGTTTGCACAACAAGATATACAATATTTTAGGTATGTATAAAATAATACATATTGAATTTTATACTACTGAAATATTCAATATTTACAGAGTGAAAGTTTATCAGAAAATAGGAAAATGAGACGAAGAAAAACAAAATGAAATAAAATAAAATAAAGATTCAAATTCGGTTAACTATCCTAACCTATAGTTCAAACTACTATTGCCGAAGACACACTCTCCATAGGATCTATTACTATTAGTCAACAATTCAAATCATTTCCTCCGGAATGCACCAACCATCCACATTCGCTGATCTCAAATGTTATAGAATTCCATATTCTAGGTACATGGACGAAATAGGTGCGAGCGCCAGTCAACGTTACAAAACGTGGTATAATTAATTTAAATACAATGGAGATTGAGAAACTTGTATACCCCAGCTAATGTAAAAATATTAAAGCCCTATGAAGAAGATACGTATTTATGGAGCATGATCATATCATCGTAACCCATAAATGAAACGAATACAACAGTTAAACGCTAAATTCAATTTACGGCGACAATTAGGGTCTAACGCAGGGAAAACAAGGCATCCGTAAGTGAAAAGCGGTATAATCAGGGCTTTTACAATCCTAAGTTTAGCAACAGTGGAGAGGACATATTCCGAAAGCCAGAGTCTTCCTAAGGCACCACAAGCATTGTTAAATATTTTTTCTACATGGTCGCAACAGGATATATGTGAGTTGAACGTAACTCGAAAGTTCCTAACACATTTAGAATGTGGCTTATCATATGAATTCATAACAATCAGAGAAAAGTCAGTAGGCTCCAAACCTCTCCTGTATATGATTTAAACACTAGATTTACCGGTATCTAACAATAGATTGTTAGCAACAGACCATTCACGTATACGTTCAAGGTCCAAACTTAATCGACAAAAATCATCCTCCGAAAAACAAGTGGGGCAACTCAGGAAAACCTGCACATTTGAATAATGAACATTAGGTAGGCCATTTATGTACAGGCTTAATAATATCGGACCCAAGATAGATCCTTGAAGTACACCACATAGAAGCTGTATCGGATCAGTAACGCGATTTCCAAGCTCATATCAATTTTATCAAGCGCCATACGCACTTACCTATATTTGAGCTCACTTTTAATAAAGAAGTTTCACAACTGTGATATCGTTGAAGATCAGATTGCAAGGTTGATAGTATTGAATGTTCTTCAATGTAGTTAAGCATTTGAGAAGCCATAAGTTTTTCAAAAGCCTTGCCAAGAAAACACAACAAATCTGATAGGACGGTAATCAGATAAACTATTCGGAGGGTTATTTTTAGGAAAAGCAATAACCAAAGCTTTCCTCCAATTAATAGGGAAATTAGAAGATGTTAAAATTGTATTGAAGATGTGGGTTATTACAGCAAGCACCCCAGGTACATACGAGTGGTTTTAAGAAATGAGAAGGAATGTCATCTGAACCAATGGCACTCGACTTAATCGAATTAATGATCAATGTCTCGTCGTCAGTAACACACTGGAGAGCAAAGCCATTAGATGCAGATTGCAGAATATCACCATTGTTACTATCAGCCGGCTCCGATGCATGAGACATAGATTAAAAGTAGTAGCGGTAGTAGCTCACATCCACGATCTTCTTTACCATGTATGTCCAGGCGCCTCAAATTAAGTAATCGGCAGGTATTGATGATGTTATTGCCAATCATCGCATTTTAATTGAGGGAGAAATTAGACTGAGTAATTCCAGATAAGTACTGGAAAACACATAAATATAGCCAAGCTTGGGAATGAAATCGTAGAGACTGAACAATAGCTTCCGATATGTGGTTGATTTTATCTGCAAAGGGTATCCCGGGCGGCATTTTTGTTTTTTTCTTCCCTCAACATTTACAAGAACACAGATGGCCTTCAGGAGGCCTACATGGTTAGGGATTTTCCATTCTTAATGATTTTCATACTACTTATAAAAATTTTTCTATTGAATTCGCAATATACATATATAGATCCTAATGCTAGGGATATCAATCGCACTTTTATGGATCTACATATGTATACAGTACCTGTACAATGAATTAGATACACATGTGAAAATTCTGAAATTTTAAAGAAATGCTACCTTTTTTCCTTGAAACGATTTCTTTTTAATAATTTACTTTGCAAAATTCAATCTGAACACCTTCCTGAGGGATGTGCCAGTCGGGAATCTAAGAAGTTTACCTAAAAAGAGGCGCAGATATGCAAATTGTATCCTTATTTAAACTTTTCATTTCATGTTCAGTCAGTCTTGTCTTGAGCAGCCGCAATTGTATTTGTGAGTTTAAAACATTAAGTGCTTTAAAAATTGAAAATACATTATTCAAGTGATTTATTAAAAAGCACAATTATTAAATTTTATAATGGTGTTTGTAGTTTATTGAGTGTTGAAAACAGACAACATCCATAATAATTTTTTTTAACATTGGCCTTGTAAAGTACGTTAGCCGTGATTAGCAACAAGTGATTTTGGTTTTATTAAAAACTAATATGTTTTCTTCTTCGAAGCTAAAAGAGAAAATATTTCGACTTCCAAAGTCGACAAAGTGGTAAAAGCTTGTCGGTCAGGGGCTTTATCGCTAGTAAATAAGCAAGTAAATTCCCATAGAATTAGGAAAACGACGAAGAGAATGGATAGAGAAATCATCCATAATGTTGAGCTACAATGTAGAGTACCTGCTCTATATTTAAAATAGGCATCTAAATGAGCATTCAGTGGATATATTCGTCATGACATTGCAGTGAAGATTGTTCGCTTACTTACAACTTTCAAGTGCAGGCGTTCAGAAAAATAGCCTAAACTGACGCATCGAATTCAGAAAGGCGATTGTTATGGGCTCAACTTCACTAGAATCTTACAATTGATGACTGGAAAAAGGTTAAATATTTTTGTTTTTATTACACTTTACTTCCCATTAGTTTTCTTAAAACTTTTAGAAATAAGCAAAATGTTTCAAACTCAATGGTTATATACAGTGATGAATACCGCATGGAGGCAGCGATGGAATCGTCCCAATTTGTGATAAGAAGACCAGGAGAGATACAAAGACGACTGCATACTACAAACTGTCAAACATTCAGTGGCCATAATGATTTGGAGCTGTATCAGCGAAGATGGTCGTGGTCCCATATATTTTGTAGAAGGAAGGATGCACCAGACCTAATATAAATTGGTCCTATCCGATGTCCTTCTTCCATATATAAATTCTCTCCACTATTCTCAATATTATTACACTTTATGCAAGAAGGCAGGAAGCCATACAGCAAAATCTATTGCAAACTTTGTCAAAAACGAAAACCTGAATATCCTTCCTTGGTCCGGCCATTCTCCTGACTTAAACCCAATAAAAATTACTGTGCTTACCTCAAATCAAAAGTTCATGTATATAAATATACGAAATATTTAGAGTAATTCTGAAGATTTGAAAAAAATGGTAAATGCTAGTATTTGTAGTATGCCGGCGCGCACAGAAAGTGTGATTAAATCAAAGGGAAGTGTGACAAATTATTAGAGAAATCTTACAATAATATGTGTGGAAAGAATAAATTAATAAGAAAAATATTAATTTCCTAAAAAACAATGTCTTTTATAAAAAAATTGTCTTATATATAAAACATTTTCTAAATATTGAAGATGCGTCTAATTCATTGAACAACTACTGTAATATATCACACCAGAACTAAAAACGATTAATTCGGTAAACTATGAAACCATCACATCTTAGTGACAATATTTGGAGATTGTTATTCTAAGTACGAGCCAATTATTTTCCGCAGATTGTCTCTATTTAATCCGAAATATTACCATGACAGCCCACTAATTTGAGTAATTGTCAGGCTAAGCGCCGAACTACTAGAAATAACAAAAACGCCAAATAGTTTAAGATTTGTTGGAGGACAAAAAAAAAATATGTTAGCTTATTTTCGAAAATCTTTGCTGTAGACAAAAAAAATTAATTAAAGAAATTAAAGAATTGAAGTTATAATAATATTATATCAAAATAAAAAATCCCGTCGGCAAATCTTACTAAACTAAATAAAATAAAACTTTCACTTTCACAACCCCGCAAACCTAAAATAGATTCCAACTTTGAAGAAACGATGCTAAGAATACATATTCTCATGATATATATATTTCACATTTTTTTTTATATACTATATGTATTTTCGAAACTTGATCAAACGAAATGTGCGGATACTAGACACCTAGCCAAACAAAAAAAATTGTATGGCAGGGGGGGGGGGGGGTCCACCAACCGAATGGGTGTTACAGGGTGTTTAAGAAAAAAAGCTAGACTTTCACATAACACCCTCTATCTTAAAAACTACACTTAAAAACTCATTGTACGCAGAACTTCATGGCCTTTCCAACAACTGCTCAGTCAGCCCCATACCCCTCTCTCATCAAGAATTATGGTTATCTAAACTAAAAGTTTCGGTTTTTTTTTTTAATTTGACTTCTATTATTTTTGCAAAAAGGTAGTTAACATAACTTTTTTTATAAAAGGTGTTAACTGTAGACTTTCCTCTTTAATTTGACCTAGTACACCCTATGTGCTAAGTGTAGCCCTTTAAGAGTTATAAGCTCTTAACCTATTCTCAAACCTATTTTCAAACCTAATCAACAACAATTTGTTCCCTTAGTGACTGAAAACACGTCATTTTAAAAAAATATTGTTTAATTTCGGTGTGACCTGAATAGGTTATAAGTTAATAACCGTTTAACGGTTACAGTTAACACATACAGTGTATAAGTAAAATAAAAGAAGATAGTCTACAGTTTACAATTTTAATGAAAAAAAGTTATGTTATCGACCTATTTGCAAAAATAATAGAGGTTAAATTAAAAACAAAAGCTAAGAAAAGCCGAAATTTTTGAAGTTCTGCATACAACGAGCTTTTAACTGTGACCATATATCATGTAGTTTTTCAGATACAGGGTGTTATGTGAAAATTAAACTATTTTTCTTAATCACCTTGTAACTCTCAAAGGGTTGATGTGGACCCCCCACCACCCCACCCACCCCACCGGCAAACAATTCGCACATTTCGTTTGATCAAGTTTCGAAAATACAAATTATATATATATACATAGGTATAAAAAAAAGTTATAATTTAAATAATAGTATCATATTATACATTTTATTGATCAACAAGTCACTAAAACATTTTCACTTTTTCCAGGAATTTGATATGATAGGAAAGTGTTAGTAAGCGGTTTACGATAAATAGATAGAACTTTGTTAAAGTCATGAAAATACCGGAATGAACACGATTTTAAGCTGATTAAAATTTGTTTGAAAAATTGCAATGAACACAAAATTTCTAGACTAACAGATTAACCGCACTCCGATCGATCTCTAGCGAAACTACTTACTATGCAGCCGGTTATTGTGTTCTTACTCTAATATTACCAGAATTTTAATTTTCTCTTCCGCCTGCAATTTGCAAACGCAATGTTTTTCTATTGTTATTTTTTTTTTCGTTGGAATTAGCCTTGAAAATATTTGAAGCCCAATTTGTTTTTGATATATATTTGGAGAATTTACTACAAACCTACAAGACTTTTTCCCTTTAGTGCAATTAGATTAAATTATGAAGATGTGCTGATAACATTTGTATGATGCTTTTGCACTTCGAAACAATTACAAGTTCTTCTGCCTGGCGCAAGTATTCCATCTATGGGTCGCAACCCCGAATGGGCGACGTGTTTTCTATGGGGTCGCCAACTTATACAGTAAACTAAAGAAAATATTCACTACAATGCAATATTTATTTTTACTTGTGTCATATATTTATTCTAACTTAAAATAAGAGTAATCTAGGTACACTATTCTGTCAAAGTTGGTTGAAACATGTGTTAAGAGTTTGGAAGTATTGGTGAAATGCCTCTATTGCCAAGCAAATAAAGCCTCACACAATTGGATAAAAGCTCATCAAACCTGCGTGTTGATATTGCTGAAATTAATTCTTAGAGATTCCAGTAAAGTAAAGATGCAACAAATATCTCTGTCCAATAATACTATTCAGCGGCGTATATCAGACATGTCCGCGGACTTCAAGGAGCAGATTTTGAATGAAATCAAGGTTTTACCATTGATTTATTTTCAAGTTGATGAATCAACAGACGTAAGCTCGAAGAAATGTTGCTATTTTGTAGTGGACTTAAACTACTACGAAGAGTGAATATATTATGGAGAAGATAAATACGTTTTTTGTGACTGGAGGATTAAAGTGGAAAACCGTCTATTTGGTTTATGCGAATGGTGTACGGATGGTTGGGTTCAAATAGGGCTTTCAGAAAAAAGGTAAAAGAACTAGCTCCCCAAGCAAGGGGATTCACCGGTATGCCCTTGCCAGTCAGATTTTCCCCACTCCTTTGCAAAAGTTACTTGATTCGCTGATTAAAATCATAAATTACATAAAATCTGGAGCTCTTAACAGCCGTCTGTGTAAAAAACTGTGCAAAGCCATGGATTCTGATCAGAAGGCTCTTCTTTTCTACACTGCAGTACCTTGGTTGTCGAAAGCATGACCTTTTGGTATACTTTAATGACATAGTTTGGTTGAAAACAATACCATACCTAGGTAGCAGATATAAGTGTTAGAACAGCAAAATTAGCCTTAACCTGCAACTTCATAAAAGGAAACGACCATCGCATTTCACGATAATCTCGGGGAACTTTTATCTAAGCTGCAAATCTGGCGAAGAAAAATAAATCTTGGAAGCATTGCCATGTCCGAGAAAATTCGCAGAGTGGTAGAAATCTGAAGGTAAAATAAATGAAAAATTGAAGGTGTAGATTACTAGGCATAGACAAATTTTTCGTTTAATTTTGTTATAATTAGCAATTCCTTATCTTTATCTCTATATACGATGCAAGTCATACACGTGTGCAGGAGTAAGTTTTTAAAATATATAAACTGGACCTCGTTGGAAAGGTGGGGGTGGGGGGGGGGTCCGGGGTGGGGGGGGTCCTGCTTGTTTAATCAATTTTTTTTTTATAAAATCTTCGGAAAGCGGCCTTTACTATTACACCCAGATAATGCATCCAAGTAATCATTGCTATAATTATTTAATTAAAAATATCGAACCCTCTTTACAAACATAAGATATACGCTGCTAAACCTGTAATTGAAAAAGCTTTCAAGTCTACATACATACCGCGAAAAAAATGAATTCCATTTGGATTCGTTTTTCTCTACAATCCACGAAATCAAAAATTACATAATTCATCTTTAAGACTCCATCCACCACCACTACCTCCAATGTAGACGAAAAGATGTACTCATAATATTACATTACATTTACCAGGATGTACGTAAAGTTCCGACATTTTGAATTTGAATGAAAATTTATCAGCCGCAACTCGTAATATTAATTGATTGCTGTCGCTACCAAGTTTTTCGTTAATAGCTGCATGACATGAAAGGCTTGACAGTTTTTCCTGGCGTTTTTCCTTTTCTTTTTTTCTGGTTTGTTATAGCGGAAAAGTACTGAGTCTATACGCTCGAGTTGTCACTTCATATAAGGAAAGCATTTTTCATGCTGTGAACTGGGGCGTTATTTCTGTTACATCTGCTGTTAAACAACATGAAAATGCCTGAGTTTGTGCTGGATTCTGTAGAGATTTTTTTTTAAATTTAAGAAGATTTCGATTTTGTTTCGAAAGTTTTTTTTAATTCCAGTTAATTTAAATTAATTTAATTTTAAATTTCTAAAAGTGGCGAGGATCAAGAGTACACCCGTATTAGTTCAAGAGGATGAGCTAATTCTCAGTGGGAAATCAATCTCTTAACTACCATAAATATATGAATAAATTGCAAGATTTCCAATTTTCTAATCTATTCACAGTATCAAAATACATTCTCGAATGTAGGTGGTATTTTTACAATTATATCCACAAACATACATATACCAATTGGACATAGAAAATTGATTAGAAGAGAATATACACCCATATTCGAATAAGATCAGAAGGAATTTTTGGCATTCAAGAAAACTGGTTGTGTTCATCCCAATACGTTATACCTAGATAAAACCATATATATCCCCCACATACATACCTACAATCAAGTTCCTTCCAATCAAAACAAGTTAATTAATTGATTATTCCAAGGACGTTTGCTTTCAATCATCGAAGGCTCCTTCAAAAGGATTTGATTGGAAATTTGCCAAAATTCTGAGTTCAGTAGTTCCGAGGTACAAATTAGACATATCCACAAGATACATTATTATATGTGATAGTCGTTTAAGAGCTTTTGTTGTTGTTTTAGATTTATAAGAGAGAGAGAGAGAGAGCGAGAGAGAGAGAGAGAGAGGACAGAGCGAGAGAGAGAGAGATTTGGTTTTGGTTAAGGTTTTTAAGTTAATTACTATAATTGGGAAACGCTTGCCATTATTTACGATATGTACATACATAGAGGTAAACTTTGAAGATACTGGTTGGATTTCAAAGCACTAGCTGAAAAATGGCCTAGAGCACACAAGTGTAGTACCAGGTTTTCCGAATTTTGGGAATTGGTGACTTAGCGGGGAGGGGAACGGTTTTTGAGTTTTCTGCTATTCAAGGTTTATAGGGGTAAGTGTGGGTACTCAAACTTCTTCTAAAAACCTGGGCTATTTAATTCTGTAATTTCCAAAATGTACTACATAAAAATGTTGACCGCCCGTGCGGAGTGCAGCATGTTTTCGATTAAAAAACAAAAGAAAAACAGCATCATTCCTTATTTTCGGAGGTCTTCGATCCCCATACTCACCTTTTTCGTACTTCCCTGTTTTCTATTCAACCTGAGGTCTAGCGCCTAATTAATTACGTCACCTTTTAACTGGCAGATTTTCTCCGAGCTTTTGGATTGGCTCAAGTATTATATACAAATATTAATATTAAAAATATATATTATAATATATATAATATATAATATTAAAATATTATTATTAAAAATTAAACTGTTGTGGCATTAGGTATTTACTTTGGAGAAGGGGAGCAGTGCACTGAAAGGAAATCAGTACGGCGCATCGGTTGGTTTGTAGCTCATTTCGGTTGAGGTAAAAAAAGGAGGGGTAGGTATTGGTTCTCTATTTTATGAAAATTAAGTTTTTTACAAGATGATCCAAAAGTCACTGAAATGAGGGCTGTCAATAATCTGCATATACGTTGAGAAAGAACAAATATATGGTTGTCTAATTTTTCTCTCAGTGGAAGTGTTGATACAAGAAACAGTATATTAAAATTCTGAATGACTCGTTGAGGAGGGTTGGGTGAACGGTGGGTAAAGCCAAGCGTATTTACTATACACATTGATTTCAAATAATTCTCGGTCCAACCTTCCAATAATAATTCAGAGTGTAGCAGTAAAATGAAGCTTCTCCTGGCGTTTCACTTTTTCGTTTCATTTCAATCCCTAGTTCACTACACTCTGTTCTCTTAAGAAGCTTTACTTTACAATCGAACTAATGTAAATAAAACTAATTTTCCGTATACACAAAATTCGCACTACACACATCCGCATGTTCATATTTATTTATGTAATTATTTTCCAACAAATATTTCATGCTTAAACCTCATGTATTACATTGAGTGATATTATGAGTGACATATTTTAGGTTATATGACACGAAAACTGTTTTTCATCCTGTTAAAATTCAGTTAAGCTTATGAAGAGACAAGACCACCTACGCAGCCTTTCTTATGGCAGATTAACATAAAGTAAACTTTTGAGACAAAGGTAGCAGCTGCGCTAGGTAATGAAAGTAGAATATAATGGAATTCAAGGAAAGAGAAAAAATGTAAATTTTTGCGCTTAAAAGATTGTTTTAGGTTGAACTTTCGAAGAGTGCAATGTATGATCCCGGTAGCATGTTTAAAATTGTCTAGCATCGCACTAATCAGGCTATTATCATAATATATATGTACGGATTTGTATGTATTTTGGTATTAAGAATTCACATTTCTTTTGATTTTATTGAATAAAAATGTAGTTTGGGGATCAGATCGACTGTATACATTGCATAAAACTGTTTAGTTTTATACTGGTTTAATATGAGAAAATGTGGTTAAAATGTTAAGTTGTGCTTAGTTGAAAATATTATTGTTAGAATAAAAAATCCTGATACCTACATATATTTCGTATGTAAAAAGTTCGTCAGCATACATTTTTCTTTTGTTCTTGGAATTTCTTTTAGGAGCACGTAATGTTTCCATTACCATATTATTTAACTAAGATTATATAGACTAGTACTTGAAACTTCTTTGTGGCCACTATAAGTCCTTTCTAGAGTTTAAGTGGAGAATTATATAAAGGTTGCCATTACCTGATTTAGGTTACGTGATACTAATCAAGGTTTATGAAATGAGTAACAAAAATATTCTGGTTACCTTAATATAACTTGTTACATAACCTCTCGATTATGTTGTTTAGAGCATAGAGTGGGTTGTATTAATGTTTCGGTTACCATCATACACGCAAGTGGGGACTGCGATCTGGCTAGTGGGCCTGCGATGGTACCAGAGCTTCCCTATGAGCGTCGCTTCCCTGTGAGTTTTCCTGCAAGGGAATCGTGGGCTGAGGGCAGTTCCTAATTAAGCCTTCGTCGTTCTCTCTAAAAACTTTCACCGATAGCTCACTAATGAGAGAGCCGAGGCGAATATTTACTTTCTTGAACCTAATATTGGGTTGGAGTACTCGTTTGAAAGGCGCACCACTATATTGCAGGCTAGTCTGCGCCATCACTGGTAAGAACATTGCTATCTTTTCGGAAAGTCAGGCAGCTTTGATGGCTGTGAATGGCCCTCGGATAACATACAAGTTACTGAGGGACTGCAGGTCGACCATGGATAACCTTTGTCTCCACAACAGGGTATCCCTTTATTGGGTTGCTGGTCACATGGGGATCCTAGGGAATGAAAGGACTGACCTTTAAGCCAGGTCTGGCTATGGTACATTAGTTCCGTGGATCGGAACCCGACGTAGGCGTTTCTACCTCGATGATCGAGTCCCTCATCTAAACGGACGTTCAAATGAATCATCAGCAGAGATGGACGAACCTGATGACTTATAAGCTGACAAAACTTTCTCTTGATGGACCTAATAGGAATTGCTCAGGTTTTATCTTGGGGTTCGGGAGAAAACAATGTAGAACTGTGGTTGGCATAATCACCGGTCACTGCTCGCTTCACGCTAATCTTACAAAGATGGGAGTTGTTGACAGCTCTGCGGGTTTGTGCTGCCTGGAAGGAGAGCCTGAGACAACCGACAGCTTTCGGTGTGCTTGTCCGCCTCTGCCCGAAGCAGGCTGGACACATTTGGGTTTTCCCTTCTATTTCATTAGGGAGACAGGAAAGTTTTGGTTATGGAGTTTCTAGCAGGTTAGCACAATGGGACGCTCTAGCCTGCGTGCTTGGGAGCTCTTATCCCCTTGCATAACATAAAAAAAAACAATTACAGTAAGAGGAGATTTGACCTCGAGGGATTCTTATGAAGGGGTTAGCGAGAAGGATGGCCTGTTCTACAGTGCAGGCAAAAACAGTGAAAGTTTAAAAGCAGACCTTAGCAAAGATGAGCAGAGAAAAGGTTTCGAAATATAATACTTTAGCAACTACGATAACACAACTTCTGGTGGCAGGTTATTTCAACCAGGCCTGGACAACAATTTAATCAGGTCTGAGAGGATAACCAAGATGGAGTATGCCATAAGAAGCGAGGAAACTCACAGAGCAGACTCATCTGCACCTTATGTATATAGCAGCCAAGTCCTTGACCAGAGAGATAAGCATCGTTAGCTTAACATTGGTAGCATGAGTGATGTTCCACTTAAGATGATGGAAACGCCAGCAGGGACCAGCAAGCACTAGCAGGTTATCGACACTACTCACTATCCAGCCTGCTTACCATCGTGGAAAACATGTCGTCCGTTTAGAATAGTTATGGTAGGTTTAAATATTAGAAATATAAACTTTGTAGAGATTGCATAAATTATATATATATTTTTAAAGACGTATCTTATTTATAGATCTAACTTTGTGCATCTTTATCACTTAATTTAATATGTACCCAGGTAGGCTGAGGCAACATAAGGAAAGAAATATTGCATTACTGTTAAGATTAATATGGTATGGTTGCTATTTTTGTAATTTCTTGTTGTTTTTATCCCGCTATAGTTGTACTATTTGTAGGTTTTATCTTAAATCTTAGTAAACCTATTTTTATAGTTGCCATAACTATTTATAGCATTATTTATGTAAATTTCATGTACATGTATGATGAGAAAAATATGATAAAGTGTAAAAAAAGAAATATGTAGGTATAGAAAACTTGAATGTAAATATAAACATAGGTATAGGTGAAAGAAAGAAAATAGTGAATGAAGGATTATTGAATATTGGACTTTTAGTTTCTTTTTTTTTAATTAGTTAGTTTAAGTAATGTGAGAAAACCCTGATCTGATGCCACTTTTTAATTAGTTCTTCTCAGGGGGAGGTATATCGTGGCACAATATTCGAATTGGTGGAACTGTGATATCACGATAAGCAATTTGCAATAACTAAGAGTTTTAATTCGCAAAGTAAAATGCTTGGTTTACTAAAAAACTGTCACATCCACACAACTGTTTGTAATTAAGCATTGAATCATGGTTAATTAATTCACTTCGTACACTGGTACGCTCACCTGTGCTTACTATTTGTTTACGAACGGTTATTCTTGTCTCCAGTTCGCGGCAGTGATGAGCGTAATACTTTCTATAATTATAATTGCAGGGTATTATACTGGTTCACGCCTAATTGTCTCGTTCAGAGACACGGTTGATTCGCTAGATCAGGTTACTCAATTCATGTCGGGTTTTCTTTCAGAGATAAAATAAACCAGAAGATGTTCGTGACTAATTAGCATTGTTAATAAATTACCAAAATCATCGAAAGTGCTATCTTAATAACTCCTAGGAGAACGAACATTAAAATTCAGATTTTGTTGATGCTTGAATCTTCCGAAAATTTATAATCGAAACAAAGATTTACTGGAGGGGCCTCTGACCGCCGAAGGTTATGATAGCGCCCTGTAATATAATAATAAAGGCCATTTAGAATTGAGACAACTATGTCCCAAATGGGACCTTTTAAATTCAGCCAACTATGGCCGCAAGTGGGCCTATTGATGGATAAAGAAGAATTTTAAGAACTTTTATTTTTAACGATTCTAAATCAAATTAATAAATACAAGAAGAAAAAACAACCGTCTCGTCTGGGGTTCGAAACCGGGACCTTCCGCTTGCCGGG
Organism: Dioctria rufipes; assembly: GCA_963924295.1. Lineage (NCBI taxonomy): Eukaryota > Metazoa > Arthropoda > Insecta > Diptera > Asilidae > Dioctria > Dioctria rufipes. Next base: position 175,364,586 of record OZ002743.1, read on the forward strand.
CGACTGCTCTTACCACTGAGCTAACGAGACAGATGATTTTCCCACTTGCATTTATCAATCTGTTACTAGCCTACTAAGCCACGATTTGCTTTCAAATGGCATTAACCAGTAACGTTGAAAGCCCACACAGACCAAAAACAAACATATTTAATTTTAAGATATCTGCCAAAAGCACACACCAGACACGGAGAGAATAATTTACTGATATTAAGCAAATGTAGATAAAAATTAAGTAAAAAAGCTGTTGATTTTGCGCCAAGTAAATTTTTATTATTTTCTAGAAAACATTTTCTTGATTCAACTTTTGGGTGCTTGTATCATTATCAAGTAAATTAAACTAAATTCAAGCGGTCATATTTTCTTACTTCTAGCATTAATAGAATAAAACTAGACATGTTGAAAATTCATACTGATGCTAGCTTTCCTATATTCAGAAAACCTTTATGCCAGATTCAAGTGACCTGTTTACTTGAATTAAACATTGAAAGATTAATATAAGTAAATGAAATGTCTATAACTATCTTATTTTGCCAATAAATTGAATTTTAGTTTTGCTAAAATGTATACCATAAAACGTATAGATCAAGAAAACTAATTCTAGATTTAATTTATTGTAGTAGTATACACGTGTATTAATTTGCTTTATGGAGGTGTGCTCTTCTCAAGAATAGCTTTTCATGAGAGAATCTTTATGCTTCATGCAGTTATGTTTATTTGAGCAAAGCTTTTAATTAATGAATCTATCAAATTATTTATCATTTATTGCTAAAACAAAAATTGTGGGAAAATCTAGAAATAAAAACCAGCTGTTTCCATATAAATTGTAATCAACACACACAAAACACGCACAATATATTTAGAAAATTTAATAATTTTTCACAAGTACCAGGAAGAACGGTATAAAGCTTGACTTGGAGCAATTCTTTAACTTCTTTACTTGAATAAAGTCGGCATCCAAATGAAAATAAATGTAAGCAGTTGAAAACTAATTTACTTGTGTGTTCTCACACATTCTTAAATGTTTTCTATTGTTGCCCACTGACACGTGTATATTTTTGAAAGTAATGTGTAACAACACTAAATTAACCGTTTGATTTTATCCCAACAGCAAAAAACCTATGTCATTCATTTATTGAAATGAAGAAAATTATTCCTGAAATTTAATAAACGTTTGCTAAATTCTATTTATTTGTATGATGTTTATTGAGTTCTAGCAAATAATGATTGATTCCAACATTTAAGTTTAAATTTTTACCATATTTTCACACAGAAAGGGATGTTTAATAAATTATTGATTAAATTCAGAAAACTTTTTCTAAATTGTATTCGAGAAGAATTTGATAGTTTTTAGTAAATTAGAATAAATTTTGATAACTTCATCTTTCTCGATACTAGACAACAATTTTTAATATTAAGAAAATTTTGATTAAATTGATCATTTTTTGAATTGATTTTAACAAAAAGGGTATTCACTGTGTTTAATAAATCGAAGATTTAATGTTAGTAAAAAATTCTTTCCGTGAAGATCAGCAAAAAATGCACTGAGTGACGACGAGGTTGCTCTTTTCAGCACGTTAAACTTAAATGAAAAGTGTTGCCTGCACGTAAATTATTTAGAGATGAGGTGTTCCCGAGATTCCGGCATCCAACCTCCTCCATTCTAGATTTTAGATATCTAGGAAAATCGTCTTATGGTTCTGGTAGATTTTCTTTAATGGACTATTTATTTTCAATGCACGCATACATATATCTCTTTATAAGGAAAAAACACGTAAATAACTCTCCGCGCACATAGCATCCAAGTTGAATCAAAGTGGCAATGGAATCAATTACAAGAAGCCGAACAGCGTGAAAGAGATAGAGATAGATCATAGATGGTATATTGCTTTCATCCTCAAGAAGCATATTTACGTAATCATTTTACATTGGGCTCTTTATTTTAAGATTACTGAAGAGTCAACATGTACTTAAGCAGATTAACTCCTCCTGGGAACTTATTCACTTCCTTCTCGACACATTTGCTATTTTTGCTGCTTTGTGCCAGGAAAAGGATGGAAATCTGCTAATTTAAATTGAGAATCATCACCGGGACTCAGAAACGCTGATGGGGAAAGCAGTGGTTGAATATTTACATAAAATCTCTTCCTGTGGAGTCAGATATGTATAAAAGTTGTAGGCTGATATGGTTGTCTTCCAAGTTTTGAAAATTACACCAAGGCAAAGGATAAATTAATGAAAAAGAGTTGCGGTAAGAGAATAAATGTTATCGTGGTCTGTAAGAGAACCCACGAGCTACGTGGAAGTATGAAATATTTACAACTTTTTGTTTATTTTTAAATTGACTAAAATACCATAAAGAAAACTGGAAAATGGAAACTCTCCGTTTATGTGGCGATGTTCTGTGATTTTTGTCATAGATAGCGAATTTTAAATTTGAAGATACACCAAAGGATGATGCCAGTAAATGTACGGACTCTGATAACCGCTTCATCGTCTCAATATATAGCTTTTGATATAGTCAGATTTCGATCTATAATATCATTTCTGTTTACAGCGTCCATTCCTGCATGAGTGACAACGTAGTCATTGATAAGGCATTCATGTGCTATAGAAATCAACCCCTCAAGGTTTTGTCTTGACATATTAAATAATGTCGCAAGTTTTTCGTTCGCACTTTTGTGTGAAATATGCCTTAAGTGGTTCTTGATTTTATATCTCTGGCTTCGGTCCAAAAATGCATCTCTTCATTAGTCATAGTATCTCTCGTGTTAAATCTAGCATAGAACCTTCTTGTAAAGCGTTCCCCATCATGTCACTAATATCACTGAGCTGGGCTGCATTGAAGTTATTGGTGAAATCAGCTATGTTCTTTTATGTAACTTGTTCTAGTATATGGGTGTACTGTAGGGAATAAATTGCTCTGTGGATTGAAGCGAACCATTTGTACTGTTCGCTTCATTTATAAATCTCCTTTGAAAGTGTAAAAGGTTTTGTTTTGTGTATGTTTTGTTCTGCCTTCTTCTGTGGACACAAAAGAATGCCGCTTATAGAATTGTGGGAGTTCGGCTCAGTTATTACTCTCTAGGTGTTCTCGACAAACTCTAGCACCTTCGGAATGTACAGCTTGTATACACAAAATGTATGTATCTTTATAACTTCTGGTATTCTATGACGGGTCTTATTGCTAAAATTACAATGCCTGGGAGTATTAGATCCTGGCTCTTACCGATAACGGAGGGAGAAGAGGGACGAAGAAGTGAACTGAAGACCGGTTTTTGGGTAGCATGTGATGCTGACTCATTTCTAATGATGCACAAAATGGCAGTGAAACAAGAAATAACCAAAATATACGTTATTTGACTATTAGCAATAGCTGACATGTATAGTACAGTGTAATCTGAACAGATAGGAATTTGTAACTAGGTGCAATACTAACTTCAATTCAGCTCAAAAAGAGCAATACGACAATGTATTACACCTGGCTATTGGAAGAGGTACCAACATTTGCATCATCCTTTGGTTGACTGGGGGCGGACTAAAAAGTATGTATTTATTTTATTTTTACTACCGTAAAACGGAGTGACATTGACAGGTTTTGAAGTTGTCATCGATTTTTTTCGCATAAAGTTTCGAAAATTTTTATATATTTAGGTGCCATCATAGCACTTGACATCTTGTTTATGTAAACTAGTAAATAAAAAAATCATATCACTTAAAATTTTAGAGAAATATGCCTTTAAAGGGCCTGCCAAAGTCACCCCGGGCTTGGAGTGACTTTGGCAGGACTAAAGCCATGATCACGGTCAAGAAATATAAACAGTAATCGAAACGAAAAATAATTAAAAATAAATAAAGTTTGCTCGACCTCAAGAAGAATTTGCAACCCAAGCAATTTCCGCTATGCAAGCATAATTCTTGATTGAGAAAATATACACATCTGAAGTCATTGCTTTACCATATCAATACATTGTGATTCATTCAGAATTTGTGTGATCAAAAATGCTGACACTACAATTTCCGATTTTTAATTTTATGTATTGCAATACTCCCCCCTTCAGAATTATAAACAAATACAGATTCCTTTGTAATCATTTTATATAAATAAGTAGTTATTGTTCAATAAAAATGAGAATTGATCTGACCATCGAAAGGTGTCTTTTACTCTGCCATCATACTATAACAGCGGCATACTCTGCCGTACAAATACCAACAGCGGAATACTCTGCCATCATGCTATAACAGCGGCATACTCTGCCGTACAAATACCAACAGCGGCATACTCTGCCATCATGCTATAACAGCGGCATAATCTGCCTTAGTACAAAATACAACAGCGGCATACTTTGCCATAGGAAGAAGGATATCATCATAACAACGGCTTCTTAGCCATCGAAAAGTAAGTTCGGCAGCGTTCTGCCTTTTCAATATATTTTTGGTAGAAATCATAACGAATAAATAATCATGGATAGATCATTGTGTGACATCAAAGCAATCTTATTACACAGGTGTATAAATTTAGATGTTTCCATAATTATTAAACATAAAAGTACGCGAGTATCGCGAGAAAATTGTATAAATGAAAGTAGTTAAGTAATTTGAGAAGATTTATTGGAAAAATAAATTAGCCAAAAATCAAATGTAGCTTATGAAAAAAAAAAGGTCATCTTTACATTTTGCACGTTATTAAAGTGGATCTTTGCTATCTTCGTCGCAGTATTCGCGTAGTCAACCATGACACAGGACGTATTGTAGACAGTCTATGCTTAATTTTATTTCGCACGATGAGTACAGGTCATCATTTTATACCAATGATCGCCTGATGCAAAGTATACGTAATCAACGTCTCTTCCACAGGGCTTAAAGAAAGTGAGACACCAATTTTCGCCTTCTGTATACCACTTAGACGATTCTGAATCGTTTCACGATACGCGTTCCACTGTTCTCTCTCAATGAATTGTAACATAGCCTTCTTAATATCTTACAGTGACACACACTACCGAATCGTATAACACATTGAGCTATTCAGTACTCCGCGTATCTTTGCCGTTAAGTCAACCAAACACCTGCAAAAATGCCAAAATCACCCCGTTTTCCGGTAAATTACACGAAAATACGAAGATTACGGATGACAGAAGAATCCACGAATGTTTTTTTCATTGTTATTCCAAATATTCGTCTTTAACCTTTACAAACTTTTGCATACCTTTTACGTAATCCTAAATGAATTGACATCGCCTTTCTGTAGTCACCTCAGAGATTATTAATTTTGTTAACATCTACCTGCGGTGTACAGTTTTGAGTAAATGAAGATCCACGGAAATAATCATTAAAGAAAGGATATAAAAGGAGGTCACACGGTATTAAGTACGGACTGTAGGACAGATAAGTCATCAGTTCGACTCTTGAAGTGGTCAGGAACGTGATAAATATTTTATTTCCCCAGTGTCCTGAGCGGACTTTTATTGATTCGTTGATTTGTCGTAACCCGGGGAGTTTCACTGTTCTAATTATGAGTTATTTTTTGGCTCTCAGCAGTAAACCAACTTGCCAGAAGTTGAACACTGCATTTGACTGGCCATGCTTGAATTTCATGACTATTTTTGTTTTCTTAGTTCAACTTGCGTCTTATTGTATAGTAAATTTCAATCAAAGTGTAAGCATCAATGGAACACAAATCTTCCAGATAGTCAGATGTTCATGCGGGATTGTTTTTATTCAGCTATGTCAATAAAGAGCGTGACATCTTTGTAGGTGCATCGGTGATTTTTTCGACAACAATAGAATTATGTCCTTATCGTGGATCCTCCTCCAGCGAACTACGCCCACATTGAAAGACATCGCAGCAATGTTCTGCAATGGCTGAGGACAGTGCTTCATAGCCAAATAACTGTTTTAGGGTTTGCAAGCACTGTTGTCATGGCTCAAAATCGCTTTGGAGTTAATTTCATTTTTTAAAGAAAGGACCTTTTGCATTATCTGGATAAAAGTAAAGACAAAATTTTTTTGATTATGTGGATAAGAAAAAAAGATAACATTTTTTTTAATCTGATAACGTTGTCAAAATATTATCAAAAATGAGTGACATCTTCCAGGAAATAGTCTAATCAAAAAACGTAAGTTAACTGACCTTTATACTAAGTCTAAAGATAGTACTAAAATTGTAAATCGTTGGTAGTGGTGATGGGCAGATATTCAGAGCTAATCATTATCTAGCTCTTTCCAGCTCTTGAGCGCCATCGAAAATGATCGCCTTTCAGCGGACTCTAGTTCTGTGTGATGGTTTCCAGTTCTCACAAGAGTGTACTAATACAGGGTGGACCAAAAGTCACCATGGGGTTTAAAAATAACTAACTTTTTCGTTTGTACATTGCTCCACACCCTGTTGACCGTTTCTCTTCATTACTTTTTTACATGATAGCCAACTGTCTGTTCTTCATAGGTAAGCATGTTTCCCCACCCCACCTTACCCCTCCTTTTTTTCATCCTACCATATGTTACCAATTTAATTTTTAAACCATGATGACTTTTGGCCCACCCTGTATTTGAAACTTCTGCAGTGTTTGCATGAAAGTCTTAGGGTCTCAGTTCACTAACTTCCTTAATGATTCTAAGGCATTGCTTCCTTTCTATTGATACCTCCACCTAATTATATTTTCTTATTTTTTTCTTCTTGACCCAAGAGTCTCAAGCACTCTTCGTTTGACAACCGATCTGCACGGTGAAGTTTTTGGTATACGAGTAGGTGATCGTCCACGTTTCAGCCAGCAATATAGGTATATAGTAAGATATGTGCACGCTCATGGTGGATTTGGACAGTCATAGTTTTGTATTGATTAAGATCCCTGTGAATGCAAAATGAAAAAAAAGGTGCTACTCGATTTATGTATACGGGAGCTCAGTAGTGTATGTGTGTGTACGTGTGTGTGGGTTTGCGCAGTGTGGGTGTGTATGGGAGAGTTTTTGTAGTGTGTGTGTGTGTGTGGTTTTGGTTGTGTGTGGCCGCATGTGTGTGTGGCACAATGTGTGCATGCAGGGCGTGTGTGTGTGTGTGACACTGATCTGCGCGACTTACGTACCTTTATTTCTTCGGAAATAAAGATGTAATTTAACAAAATAAAATAATGAAGAAATAAAAAGGAAAATTAATAAAAAACACAATCCTATACCTGAGTAAAGAGATATACTTTTATTTTTCAAAAATAAAAAATTCACGAACAACTCTTCAGAGTGTTTTCCAAATGCATCCGGTCGTAAGACTAAATTTTTCTTTACATTTTTACCGTTCAATAATTATTCGTCAAAAGTTCTGGCGGATCATCTTTCGAGTTCTCAAGCGGAGGAGTTACTTCAAGTCACGTTGCAAGTACACATGAAATGTGTAATTTTATATGTTTGACAGTTTTACTTTTTCCAAGGTGAAAAGTCTTGGTTACTGTTTATACTATTTGCTTCGTTAGTAATGCTTTATGGGATTTTGAGCTTTGGGGATGTAACTCCCGCCCTCCACCTACACCATTTACGTATACATACTGTATGTATAAATAGCCACATTCTTAAATTTTAGCCCAGTTGGACTAGTTTCTACTGCAAAAGGTGCTGTTGTATATATATGTGTATGAATATTGTGGAGCAGCAAACTGATATCATCAGCATAATTTAGATTTTAAAAAATGTCTAACAGTCTGTTTTATATATTGTCGGAAGCTCTGACGAAGACGTCGCCATTTATGACAAAAAGTAAGCATCGACTGTAATCATTCTTATCATACTCCGGTTTTTACATAAAAGCTGTCAAACAATTATCTATTAAGACCCTTAATTTCTCTAAGCTAATCACAAAATTCGGATTACGTCTTCGCTGGTCTCATGATTTTTCTATAAACCTTATTTAAATTGCGTTTAATCAAAACACGATAGGTATTGTGTCCTTGATGATTGAGGTTGATTTGGATAAGGTCAGAGGTAAATTTTTCATTCGTTTTTAAAAATTATTTATAAAACCAAAAAATCTATAAGAAGGCAGAAAATAATTATTTCATTAAAATTTAAAATAAAAGCGGTAATGTTGGTTACATTAAGTAATGAATTGAATCTGTTTTCCTTACATCAGGAAATACATATAAATTTGCGCTTTCTCTCTTAATCCTATTTGCATAAAAGGTTTATTTTTATATTCCCTTGCACTTTGCTATACGGTCTTGCTTTGAATTGAGGATAAAAAAGATTCAATCATAGAATGCTGAGGAAATGTAAAAACCACCAAACCTTCATGACTTTGACATACAAAAAAGGCTAACTGAAAAGCAGAAATTTCTTGTAGATGTAAAGGTATCGTATATTACACAAATACTTATGCACATTCGCATTTCGTAGCTATTATAAAGCTTTATAAATGCTTTCCATTAGAGATTATTAGGTACTGTGTCATAACTTTAAATGTATTTTACCCTATAGTTTACATTTAAGACACCAGAAATCCTAATACTACGAGATGGCTCCTTTTAAATATTCTCATAATGCACATGGTTTACACACAAATTAACGGGACCTGCATTAAGGCATTAAATAAAAATAAAAATCGAACAAGAGTTTTTTTAATTTCAAAGACTTCAAGAGAGAAAAGAGAGCTTTGTTCACCCAATTGAGATTAATTAATTGGAATTAGATAAGTAACACCAGCTTTACAAATTTTGGTGTTTTCCTTCGGTGCATCTGCTCTGACTGAGACCATAAATAAGCTTTGATACAGTATCTACGTCGAGTAAAAGAGAGGCAAAGCGGTAGAGAGTTATAGCCATAAAGAGAGGAAAAGGGGAGAGAGCGAAGAGAAAGAAGAAGTGAGAAAATTAGGGAGAGAAAGAAAAAGAGAGATGGCACTACAGAGTAGAGACAGAAACTAAGAAAGTGAGAGAGAGAGAAAAATAATCAAAGAGAAGGATTAAGTGCCAAATAGAGACAAGAAACATAGAGAGAGTAAACTAGAGATAGAACGAAAAGACAAAAGGCACTAGAGAGAGAGAGAAAAATTAAGAAGTGGAGAGACCCCGAAGGAAATATTTATGTCAAATATATATACTGTTCACCCAGACCCTTGTCTGTAACTCAACTAATATCAGATCTTCCCCAGAAAAATTCTTCAGACTTAAAATTTGTTTACATCCTCAAAATTTTACTCCTAATTTGTTCACAATAGTAATTCATGTTCTATTTGTAATACCGAATGGCTTACACACGTAAATAATGAAATTTAGAAGAAATTTTGTATTTATTGCTATTTCTTTTAATATTTGTGTAAAGCTTTAAGAAAAAACAAAATTTTCACGGTTTTGAGCCACAACGATTCTGGAATTTTTTGAATTCCAAGCGCAAGGTTCCACTATTCTGAGTATTGGGGCTGTGCAAAATAACGATGCCTCTACGATTGCCAATATTTTCGGTAACTTCTTTATAATTCCCTTTTCTAAGATTGACTATTGCTATTAGCTTTAGAAATTTTATCCATTTGACGAAATTTCCATCTACTTCGCTTGAGATGGAGTACCTTATATTTCACGAGGAAATAGTTCTGAAGCGCATTTCGGATTTGTCGAAGTGCCTTTGTAGTGGTCCTGACGGTGTTCCTTAATGCGCGTTGGTAAAATGTCGAACGTACGAAAAGTTTAGCACGTAACCGATAGGATCCCTCGAGGCCAGTCTGCAGTTGTTTCCACATTTGCTAGATGACTCCATTGTCAAATTAGTTCACGACCTCTGACGTAGCGTATGTGGCAATTCAAAAACAAAGACAAACTCCGTGGAAAAGTTGCCACAAATGCTACGACCTATTATCACCAGTGAGGAGTGAGCAATCTGTCCCGCACGGATGCAATTTGCTACCACGTGCAGCTAAAGACGGGTGGACCACTAGCACAATTGTTTCACCAAATCAATTAAATTCTGCAGAGCCCGGCAGGCGTAGAACCTGTGAAATGGAGTCCCATCGCCCCCACAAACCGTGCACATTCTCTGAACTCAGCGATCAATAGGATACAAAAGGGTTTTCCAATAAGAGGTGTTATTTTGATATTCAAAGAAAAATGCCATTTTTTGAGATAAATGATCGGATCTTTATTTCATTATAAAGAGGAAGCTATGGCGTTAATAATGGGAAATAACATCAGCCAAATGACCACCACGACCACGCCTACAGGACCTTCTATTTCACGTGGCCCCAAAGGAAGAAGTCGCAAGATGCTAAGTTACAAGATATCGGTGGCCAATTGTGATCACCTCTTCGAGAGATAACACGGTCCGGAAACTTTTCCCGTAAAAGATCAATGGTTTCGTTGCTTGCATGGCACGTAGCGACGTCTTGTTGAAAGTAAACGTTGTCCAGATCAATGCCATCCAATTCCGGCCATAAAAAATCATTAATACTGTCGATAGCGCAATCCGTTCACCGTAACTGTTCCTCCAGCCTCATTTTCGAAAAAGTAAGGTCCAATGACCCCGCGGGACCATAAACCGCACCAAACAGCCACAGGTTGAGGATAGAGAGGCTTTTCAACAATAAATCTTGGGTTTTCCGAGCCCCAGATGCGACAATTTTGCTTGTTGACGAAGCTATCGAGGTGGAAATGGGCCTCATCACTCAAGATGAGTTTTCGATGGAATTCCGGATCATTTTCATGCATTTCAAGGACCCAATCAGCAAAGACTCGACGTTGTTGATGATCGGCCGGCTTGAGTTCTTGTGTTAACTGAACTTTATGCAAAATACTGTGTAATGACATTTGTGGAATGCCTAATTCCAAAGAACGACGAGGAATGGACAAACCTGGGTTTTCTTCAACACTTTCGGCTACAGCAACAATATTCTCGGCTGTTCTTGAGCGCCGTGCACGGGTTTTATTCTTCACATCACTAACTTGTCCCGACAGCTGGAATTTTTCCACCAATTTCTGTATTGCGGTCCGACAAGGTGCTTCACGACGACCCAAAAATGTACGAGTTTTACGAACCGACTCTGATTTTTTTGTGAATTTTAATAATTAATAATAATTTTTTATTGAATCGTGTATCGTTCCCTTTTTATAAATGGCGTAGTTCCTACTTGTCAAATGTTAAAAAATGACAGCTCCAAAAGTGAGACCTACCGAAATAGCGGGCTAATTAAAATAACACCTCTTATTTGAAAACCCTTTATATCTGCCTCTTTGTAATTAGAGGGATAGCTGTAGATTACTCTACCTATGTAGGCGTAATGCCATATATACCCCGAGGTGAACATTCCATTAACGCAAACTCACGTACCCTGTTGATTGATACTTGCAAACACTTTCCGAAGCAACCACGTTATCATGTGGCGCCCTGAACGCACGACAAATCATCGATAAATCGGGCAATACTTATTATATAGTTCCTTGACAGTGATACTTGCTGAACGTAAAATGTTATAAATAAGTTGGCCATATTTTTTGAAGAAAAATAAAAATAAAACATGATATGACAGTCTATCGTAGAGCTTAGAACAGACGAGAAAGTATTTATAACGTTCTTTAAAAAAATATTATTTTATGGATTAAGATTCTATAAATGAATTAAAAAAATCAACCAAACGCTAACTTGGAAGTCTTCTTTTCTTTATCTGTGCAGGTGATAAAAGACGTGCAGTTGAACTGAGCAGACGTGGGTTCAATTTGATAATTTCCCTCTCTCATTTCAGTTCTACCGCGACAGGTAAATTAGGAACCTTGCTGTTTGACAAAATCACTTCAGCGTGCCAACAAACTGTTCAACTTGAACAGGATATTCATCAGCCCCGGACAGAACATTCATCTGCCGAGCTGGTAACTTTGTCGAACATCACCTTAAGTCCTGAACTGAATCCAGTTCATCAGGATTCTCGAAGGCAACCCAACCGGACCTTGAGAAACTGTATATATGTATGGGCCAGTCTGACATTGGGTCAGCTGGTCAGTTTTTTTGTTATAGGTACCCAATCCTAGGGTCTCTATAGCTGTCAAAAACCATCGACGTGGTTGTGTCGTCGATACTACTAACATTACGAGGAATATCGAGTACATATGTGTCACAGGCACCATTACCCTTCCTCAAGAAACTTGCAGACATCTACAAGCATAGGAAAAATCAGCATAGCAGCGTCACATACACTGCAACACAATAGGAGAAGAGATACTCTCACTAACTGCAAGGAAGTTCCTTGGACGCACTGAGCTGCATTCAGTGCAAAATTTAAATAGTGGACGCATCATTGTACGGAGCTACCCCGTCCGCTAAATTGGTGACCCCGACGTGATTCTGATCACACAACAGATTTCATCACTGAAGAAGTCAAAGTTTCAAAAGGTTAGAGTAATGAGCATTCTGCGCATAGCGTGCTTACCTTTTTACAATTATAATTTAAACTTAATTATTATATTACCAAGTCAATCGCTTTTAAGCATAAATTTCCTCTTGTTGGTGGAATAATCAACCATCTTACTTAATATAAGACATGGTGTAAGCTTTCTACGTTCAGCAACGACTTACTGATTCACTTTGTTGTACTTCGGCATACGTCAAGCACGTTTAACCTTTCTTTTGTATTACTGATACGCATACATTTAACTTAATTAATTTCATTCCTCGTTATCAGCTATTACATTGTGGTTTGTCGTGCCTTCATCGTTTATTTCAACCAACCTTTAAATATGCCCAACGAAAATGACATAAACGCCAAATTGGACTCTGCTAGTAGTAACTCACTGAGCGGGTCCACTACTTCCTTTCCAGCGTGCACCACTCAACCAGGGATATTGGGTGCGGTGTCGGTGAAACCAGTACCATTTTGGAAAAACGATCCGGACCTGTGGTTCCTCCACTTGGAGGCACAGTTTGAGTTGGCGGGCATCAATCAAGATAAAACGAAGTTCTGCCACGTTGTTGGCGCGCTTGACGAAAACGTTGTACGCTTGGTGACATTATACGTTCACCTCCAGCGTCTAATCGATATGATCAGCTTAAGGAAACGTTGATTTCTCGTCTTTCAGGAAGTGTAAATCAAAAGCTTAGGCAGCTTCTGACAGAACTCACACTGGGCGATGCACAACCATCTCAACTACTGCGTGAGATGAGAGCACTCAGCAACGATCAGCTCAGTGAAGCTGTGCTAAAGTCGCTTTGGCTTCAACGATTGCCAGCAAGTATGCAGGCAATCCTAGCCTGCAACCCTGGTACACTCGAAGTTTTGGCAACATGCGCCGACAAAATCGACGAGGTTAGTCCCAGATCCGAGGTGTTTGCCATAGCTCCTCCACTTGATAATCATCATCAGACCCTTTCAGAGTTGGAAAAGAAGCTACACCACCTCACATGCAAGTTCGAGAAGTTTCTCACCTTCCGCAATCCAACTAGACAAAGCTCATCGAGAAGCGGATCTAGACAACGATCATCCTCTCGACATTCGACATCTGACTCAAATTCAAGTTTCTGCTGGTACCACCGAAAGTTCGGAACCAGCGCTAGAAAGTGCATCTCTCCCTGCAAGTTCAAGGGAAGCAATCAAAATTTAACGCCGTATGGCGTTATTGCCGGGTCTGAAGACCCAAATTAATTAGCCATCCGCCATTGACGACGGGTGGAAGTGGCGTGCAAAATAGTCGTCTTTGCATTTTTGACAGATCTTCAAAACGAAATTATCTCGTTGACACGGGAGCGGACGTTTCCGTCATCCCAAAAACGTCTCAGCATCGTTTTCCAAATTCCAGTTTGCAGTTGGTGGCGGCTAATTCCACCCCCATTAGTACATTCGGCCGAAAAGTTCTGTCCTTAGATTTGGGATTACGCAGATCTTTTTCCTGGCAGTTCATAATCGCAGCCGTTCCTAGACCTATACTAGGCGCAGATTTTCTGTGTCACTATGGCCGTCTAGTAGACATCAAAAAGAAATCCCTCATTGACCCTCTCACATCTTTGATATCATTGGCACAACGTATCAACACCCAAAACTCAGGTCTGTCGATTCTGATTAATCCGGCACTTGATCCAACTGTTCAGGAACTGCTAAAAAAATATCGCGCCATTACGGTTGAAGTGGGATTTACTAAGCAGGTGGCCCACATGGTTACACACCACATCTTCACCAAAGGGGCGCCTATTTCATCCAAAGTACGTCGTTTATCACCCGAAAAATTGACTGTAGCCCAAAAGGAATTCGAGTTTCTTTTAGAGCAAGGAATTTGCCGACCTTCAAATAGTCCTTGGTCTTCACCATTACATCTTGTGCAAAAGAAAAATGGTGAATGGAGACCATGTGGGGACTACAGAAGATTAAACGCGAGTACAATACCAGACCGTTACCCTGTACCTCTGATCCACGACTTTGCCTATCACCTAGAAGACTGTTCACTCTTTACAACCCTGGACTTAGCGAAGGCATACCACCAGATCCCAGTTGAGCCCGAAGATATTCCAAAAACGGCAATATGCACGCCTTTTGGATTGTTCGAGTTTACACGCATGACGTTTGGTTTGTGCAACGCTGCTCAGTCGTTCCAAAGATTCATCCACATGGTTCTGCAGGAGTTCTCTTTCTGCTTTGTTTATTTGGACGATATCGTGGTTGCTTCTAAATCTAACGTTGAACACTACTTACATCTCGAAAAGGTATTTAGGCGCCTACAGGAATACGGACTGCTACTGAACGTCGAAAAATGCGTCTTCGTGCAGTCACAAGTAAAATTCTTGGGACACTTAATTACCTCACAGGGCATCAAACCAGCTCCTGACCGGGTAGAGGCTATATCGAAATTCAAGATTCCTGAAACGGTAAAGCAGTTACGACGCTTTCTCGGAATGGTAAATTTCTACCGGCGTTTCTTGCCACATGCGGCAGCACATCACGCTAATCTTAACACTTACCTTTCTGGATCAAAAAAAGATGGTGCCAAAAAAATTGACTGGTCCCAGGAAGCTATCAAATCGTTCGAGTTTGCTAAAACTCAACTAGCTCAAACAGCTCTTCTCGCTTTTCCCATCGCTTCGGCCGAGCTGTCGTTGTGGGTAGATGCTTCGGATACTGCCATCGGTGCCGCAATACAGCAAAAAGTCGACGATAGCTGGCAACCACTTGGATTTTACTCGGTAAAATTAAGCCAGGCACAGCAAAAGTACAGTACCTATGACAGGGAATTACTTGCCGCATATCAAGGTGTTAAGTATTTCAGGTATTTACTTGAGGGACCTGTTTTCACGATCTACACGGACCACAAACCCTTGCAATACGCATTTCAGCAAAATCCAGAAAAGGCTTCTCCCAGGCAGTTACGTCATTTAGACTTTGTAGGTCAATTTACAACAGACATAAGACACGTACCTGGGCAGGACAATGTGGTTGCCGATGCGCTATCTAGAGTTGAGGAAATATAGCTTCTTGATCCAATCAATTTCGAGGCTATAGCCGAGATGCAACAACAAGACGCAGAATTTCAACAACTACTTCAAAATTCTAAGTTTAAATTTCAAAAATTTCCGGTCTTCGGGACCAATAAAGAATTATATTGCGAAGTTTCGACAACGAAGATACGACCATTTATCCCTTCTCCTTTCAGACTACAAGTCTTTAAAATCGTCCACAATTTGTCCCACCCGAGTATTCGCACTACCAATATAATGGTTACGTCTAAATACTTCTGGCCGTCCATCAACAAGGACGTCAACAATTGGACGCGGTCATGCTTACCTTGCCAACAGTGCAAGGTGTCTAGGCATGGCAAAAACGCTTTAGGCTCTTTCCCGGAATGCTCCGGTCGTTTCCAAACTATTCATATAGATCTGGTCGGACCTCTGCCACCATCACAAAATTTTAGGTACTGCCTAACAATTATAGACAGATTCACGCGATGGCCAGAAGCCATTCCGTTAAACGACATTAGTGCTGAAACAGTCGCAACCGCACTCTGCCAGGTGTGGATAGCTCGATTTGGCGTCCCTAGGTACATCATTACAGATCAAGGCGCGCAATTTGAATCCTCTTTATTTTTTGAACTTTCCAAGTTATTAGGATTCCGACGAAATCGAACTACTGCTTACCATCCGCAGGCCAACGGATTTTTAGAACGTTGGCACCGGGCGTTCAAGGCATGTTTAATGGCATATAAAGAAAAAACCTGGACAAAGGCTTTACCCTTTGTACTGCTCGGTTTGCGAACCGCTTTTAGGGAGGAATTTCTCGCTACCCCTGCAGAGCTCGTTTACGGTGAAGCATTACGCATTCCTGGTGATTTCCTTCAAAATTCTAAGCAACAACCTCAAAGTCAATTCGTCACTGCTTTACGACATCTTTTCACTGACATCAGACCAGTCCCGGCTAGCAATCACTCTCATCAAGCTATCTTCAGGTTTAAAGACCTTGATGAATGTTCACATGTGTTCCTAAGAACAGATGCTATTCGAACGTCACTCCAAGCACCTTATGAAGGCCCTTTTCGCATTATCAAGCGCACGAAACATTTTTTCACACTCAAGGTAAAAAACAAGGAGGTTAACGTTTCCGTTGATCAGATTAAACCATGCTACACAAATTCAGAAATGTTCACCAATGATCATGATCACTCGCAAAGCACGGCAGCTAGTGATGTTCTTACGGCTGAGGAAGCTTTTCAGCCAGCGTCTGAAGGTTCCTCGGTTCGACAAAGCTGTAGGGAAGAACGTTTCCATCCAGCGACGGAAGACTTCCAGGCATCTGATAGCACGCACGCTTGTGCAGCGTCTCCGTCGAGCGCGGCAGCTCGTCAAATCAGGTTCATGCCTGATGGTTCAAGTAGTATGCCAACAAGGATCACTCGTGCTGGTCGAGCCACTAGGCCGCCACAACGCCTCACATATCGCTAAAACCCTGGGTTTTGCTGGCAGGGGAGTAATGTGGCGCCCTGAACGCACGACAAATCATCGATAAATCGGGCAATACTTATTATATAGTTCCTTGGCAGTGATACTTGCTGAACGTAAAATGTTATAAATAAGTTGGCCATATTTTTTGAAGAAAAATAAAAATAAAACATGATATGACAGTCTATCGTAGAGCTTAGAACAGACGAGAAAGTATTTATAACGTTCTTTAAAAAAATATTATTTTATGGATTAAGATTCTATAAAGGAATTAAAAAAATCAACCAAACGCTAACTTGGAAGTCTTCTTTTCTTTATCTGTGCAGATGATAAAAGACGTGCAGTTGAACTGAGCAGACGTCGGTTCAATTTGATAATTTCCCTCTCTCATTTCAATTAGGAACCTTGCTGTTTGACAAAATCACTTCAGCGTGCCAACAAACTGTTCAACTTGAACAGGATATTCATCAGCCCCGGACAGAACATTCATCTGCCGAGCTGGTAACTTTGTCGAACATCACCTTAAGTCCTGAACTGAATCCAGTTCATCAGGATTCTCGAAGGCAACCCAACCGGACCTTGAGAAATTGTATATATGTATGGGCCAGTCTGACATTGGGTCAGCTGGTCAGTTTTTTTGTTATAGGTACCCAATCCTAGGGTCTCTATAGCTGTCAAAAACCATCGACGTGGTTGTGTCGTCGACACTACTAACATTACGAGGGATATCGAGTACATATGTGTCACAGGCACCATTACCCTTCCTCAAGAAACTTGCAGACATCTACAAGCATAGGAAAAATCAGCATAGCAGCGTCACGTACACTGCAACACAATAGGAGAAGAGATACTCTCACTAACTGCAAGGAAGTTCCTTGGACGCACTGAGCTGCATTCAGTGCAAAATTTAAATAGTGGACGCATCATTGTATGGAGCTACCCCGTCCGCTAAAATCAGTGCGTCAACGGAGGTGTGTGGTGGCCTGTACCACACGAAAGCATCTTCCAGCTTACCAGCAGGGCCACTACTGCGAAGCCGATAAAATCTCTCCCGAGCAGAAGCAGCCAGGTTACGTAAGACCTGTGTGGAGAATTGAATCCCGCCGTTTCCGGTAACATCAATGACCCCAAGAACAGCATAGAGATGCAATCCCGAAACGATTCCCCGACCATTATGAACAAGCGAATCTATTAATTCAGGATTAAAATCCACTGGAATTTTTCTGTATTCTTCGTACCTAATGGAATTCCATTTTACATGAAATTCCGGCCTCATTCTGCCCCAGGTCTGAATCGTAGAGGTCATATCCTGAGACCAGTCAATAAGACAAGACTCGCGTGTAGAGAGAAGCTAGTAAAACTCACCTGTGCCACGACCCCCCAATGCGTTCACCTACAGCTGATAAATTAAGGTGTCTCTACGGCAGAAGACTCTTTGGAATGCTCGCAATTGGAGATTTCGAAATTTCACAACCATCTTCTACCTCGCCAAAAGCCGTCTTTCACCTTGGCTTGGAGTAGTTTCATAAAGCCCTCTTCAAGAGCTTCTGCTCTTCAAATATGTACGACGAACGAGGTAATCAGTTAATTTACTACAACTGCTCGGCCTTTCAAAGAAAGATGAAACAATTGATTTCGCAAAGAATTAACTGCACCGTAAAGTTTTTGCAAGGCCATATGACTCTTACGAGACTTGCCCACGCGTCCAATGTATACTCCTAAATAATTCAGACAAGTATTGGTCCACTGTATGCCAAGTGGGGCAACTGTGCGATCACGCCACCTTCTACATCAAAGTGCTTGACTCTTGCTTATGTTTATCTTTGCTCATGAACATCGGTAATACTGTAGGAAGATAGCTTGTGCGACTGGAATTGCCTTATCATCTGTTACAAATACAGCCAAGTCATCCGGATATGCCAACAAAAGAGGTCTTCTATTAGTAGATGGGAGATGAACGCCATATCACCGCAACATTCGATATAGGTTGATCAACAGTGGTTCTAGAGCAATATTATATAGCATGCCTAACAAAGGGCACCCCTGTTTGATGCCCTGCGGAAACAAGACATGAGAGAGGAAATGTCCTTGATGCTTTAAGAGAATAGCAGAATCACTATATAGCATTCTGAGGATCTCAACCCATCTCAGTGGGAACCCAAATGCATCAAGAGCACCAAAAAGATAGTCGTGATTCACGCTATCGAATGCTTTCTGCTGATCGAGAGAAATCATTGCCATTGGTGTCTCAGTTTTCTCGTGGTATGCAAAATGATATTTTGCAGCCGCGATGTTGTTGTAGATGCTGCGACTAGGCACACAGTTAGATTATTCCGGATGTATAACCGAAGCAATCACTGAGCGGAGATTGCCCCTACTGCTTTGCAGACGATTTTGTAGTCCACATTGCATATGGTTACTATCCCCACGTTCCCCGTCCTTCTAAGATCATTCTTCTTTGGTATTAGACGCATGACAGATCTCTTCCAACTCAAAGGCAGATCTGTATGCATCGTAGCGCTGAATTGAGAACTTTCAGAGGGTCTGGAATCAAAAGATTCCTGAAATGTACGAGGAGCTCTGGAGTCAGGCCATCATGATGTTATGTGTGACGCCTTAAGTTCTTCATCTTTCACCAGCTCTATGGTCAGCCTTTAATACTATTTGGAAAATTGATCACTTCATAGACATAAAATAGAATAGAATTACTACTGCCTGTACCAAAAATGTCGGTCGGTTTATTATTCTAAGTCTATGCTATTGCTCTACTGTATTGTTTGGAGCAATATAAATATGAGGTATTTCTGTTCAATCACTCCTACTTGTTTTCTAGTATTATACTTTCAAATTAGTGATAAAGTGTTAGTTTTTTAAAGATACAATAAATTTCTAGAATTTGTAAGTTTTACTATTTCTGGTGTCCTCCATTAAATCGATATCAGTAAAATTTTTCAATTCGATTCACACTTTCTGTTAAATGGACAACACTAAAGATACTCCAAGCCGTCTTTTAAGTAAATATGTAATCACCAATATTAATGACTTAAGAATTTTCTTTTCTTTCAATATAAACTGAAACCAGATCAATTCTAATGTAAAACATTTTCTGACAGATTATATTGATCTAGATCACACAACCGTGCCATGTAGTAAAGCGTATCATTGTTTTTTTCGAACTTACTTTAGAAAGTAGGCCTGTGGCTATTTTACTCCGTTCTCTTATAAAAAATCTAGCAAGCCCAAGTATTTCTATATCACAATATCTATAATAAAAGTCCTTCAGGCGTCTACGACAGGCAGAAACTAGTCGTGGTGATTTGTATTGGTTCTTGTTGATACGAAATGCCTTATTTGTTGCTAGGAATATGTAAAATATTTCAATTTCAACAAACCTGTTACATATGAGCTCCTTTTGTCTTCTTCAAAAATTCTCTAAGTATTTTAGAAAATGAAAACAACCCTTAAAATTGCCTAATTTATACGATATTCCTTTATCTTGTACACGATGAATAAGATAAAATTATTGTTTTCTCCTATCACTAAATCTAATATTTGGGTAACGCATATACTTACATAACATTTGCCAAAACAAATTCATCACAAATACATAAATTGAATGTGCAGGTTATTTGCTTGTTAAATAAGTTCCTAGACGACCCTCTATACCCAAACCAATTAATACTTAAACGTTAGTCCAAGCTATACCAGCAACAAGTTTTCTGTTTACGTACGTACACATTCTGGATGGATGGAACTATAAATTTACAGGAAGATTTACCCAAATTATGTTCCGTTTAGGTTGTAGGCTGAAAACGTATGCAGTATGTACTAAATTTAAATAAGGAATATGAATGGGACGCTCTCTGCGCAAGCAATAGATATATGTTTCCATCTTTCTGTTTAATTTAGGAGTCTTATATCTAAATTGATATGGAGGTGAAAGGAAGTAGTTTTCATTTGGAAATAAGTGCAATTAGTTATGTAGAGAAAACGAAGAGTTATTTAGAAATAGTGTTTTATTTAATGAATTTTATTTTAAAGTATGATTAGAAATATATGCTGAATAATGACAGCTTGCAGTGACATTGGAAATGGATGGCAGAGTGTGGCTCGTTCTGATTCTTGCAATTGGTGTTCTTCAGGGTAATTCATAATATTAATGCGGAATGGTTTATCATCTTCAGTATGATGAATCTATTTTTGGATAATTTTGTCCTTAATAGAAGATTAATCAAGATTTGTCATCTTTATGGTAAACTTGATCTTTCTTGGATATCTTTCCATCTGTATATTCTTTTAGAAAACTTAATGTTCTTCCTAAGTGGTCTTTCAGTCCTGATAATATTTTTGTACATCTCCAATGGCTTTCTGGAATGTTTTCCCATTTTGCCGTAATTTGAGTTGTAATTGAAATATCTTCATTCATTACCCTTAAATGTTTTCTCACTTTCATTGCCGTTCTGGTCTTTTCTACGCCGAGTGTCTTTTTAGGTAATGTTAGTCAAATCTGGTATCAACTCTTCATCTTCACCATCTTCTGTACAAGATAATGTTGTTATTCACACACGGTCTCATTTTATCTATGTTGGGTTTCATATGGTTACCCATTACGGGTACAAAAACATTTTAAACAAATCCAATCAACGCCCAAATTGTATCCTCCTCTTGGTAACAAAATCTTTAATGAATACAGATTTGGTCTTCCTTAATGTAGAGTTTTCTATTTTCTTTTACAATCGTTAGAATTTTTTTGTTTGCCGGGTCGAAATTGTCATTTCTTCTGTTAACACTCCTAGAGGAATGATAATGATCTTTTTTCAATATTCACCAAGAAGTTTAAATCGATATCTGTTTGTGCACGGTTGCTCCGTACAATTGAGATAATTTTGAATACCGCTCTAGTGAATTTGTACAATTCAAATTAAATCCACAGAAGTTGGTCTCATCGCATGTAGTAGAGGCGCAGCCTCAAACAGTTCTATCATCGCTGTGACCTGGGCTCTCGCATGGGCATTATCCTTAGAGCATTACGACCATATTTAACATTATATTGAAAAGTAGAAAAACTGGTATCCAGACTTATAATTCAAATTTCTCATCAGTCAGAGCTTTAAAAAACTGCACACAAAATGCTCGCAAAATGATGAATGTGTCACGGGTACCGGAGTTGTTGAATAAACGGATGTCAAGATGCGTTGGGGAAGAAAAACCAACAATATTAATAATATTGCGGTTGTGTATTTTATTAAATACAAATATTTTATGGTCACTAATTTAAGCAAAGAAAAACTATTTGATAGGACAAGGGATTCGTAATAGTTTTTCTTCCGTCTAAATATTTTCAAAGCCTACATGGTTTGTGTCCTTTGTCTCGAGTGAAAGGTGTTTCGATATCATCATATACAGTGGTGGACGAAAGTGGTCTGACACAAGCAACTTTCAAGATTTTTACTTTCTGATTTTTCCAGATAATTTCCTTCTGGCTTTCGGAATATTGTTTTCAGAGTTTTTTTTTTTCAAAATATCAATATCTATTATAATATTGATAAAAAGAAGTAATCTGAGAATAAAACCTTAGGTACTCTCTGTGGTATGAACAGAACGGACTGGGCAACGATATCAAATCGACACCAAATTCCTTTTTTTTTGCTCCCTCTTTTGCGACAGAGCTAATTTCTGCAGCTAACCAGTAATAATCCTTTCTAAATGACAGATGTCATGACCCTTTTTTGCACCCTTATTGTTCATTAGTTTTGCATAAAAAGGTTAGTTGTTTTACCTAGTGCTTCTTGTTCTTGTATAAATTACGTTTTTCTTTTTTCTTCTTTTGTCCAGTCCCAGTCCCTAAAAGAAAATTTCCAATCCCTTCCCCGTAGCAACATCAAAGCTCTCCTGAGGGATTTAAACAATTATAACCATTTAGACAAGACGTAAGGTATTACTCTGACATTCATTCTATCCTAGAGAAACATATGTATGCACATACATACTCAGTTCCCCTGTTAAGAAAGATACATAACATCATAAGCCCACATCAAATAAAAAAATATTTTACATAGAATCAGAATTGGAAATATCCTCGAATGGTTAGCATGAATGAAAGTAGAATTTTTCCTTAGCTTCCTCCATTCATCATGTCATACTACCTCTCTCGTCTTCCGCGAAGATTAAGTTTCATCAGGACGATTTGCATACAAAATCGACTCCCTGGGAAGTTTACTTGACTGCATTTTTTCTGCTTGAGAAAATTCAGAGCCCTATTCATTTTCACGGTTTGGAATTATGATATGGGCCTACGGGGTGGGGTATAATGACAGGATTATACCTCATAAAAAATATTTCCTTACAAGGAGCGTGGAGAATAAAAATTCCCCGGCTATTTAACGGATCAGAGAGAGTGGATGCAATTTAAGGCCTCCGCATCCATTTAAAATTTTGTTGCACGTACCCTGGTGTTTGACATTGGAACAGCAACCTTAAGAGGCTGTTTGTAAAATGGAAAGCGTACAAATTTCTAAAGTAGTTGGTAACCCGGTGACATGTCTGCATTTAAGTGACTCTTTGAAGGAAGCCAAGTGAGTTAATATGAGTTATGGAAATTTGAGAAATCATCAGAAAAAAATGTTAAGAGAACGTGTGGTTCACGGTTAGGATCTTTAAAGTTTACTTCAATTGGATTTGAGAATATGATTTCCTATAGGTAAGCGTGTTCGAAAATAATTTTTTATGAAATATACATTTCGGTTATATTTGTTATAAGTGAGCTTTTGCGTAAATTTCATGTGAGATAATGAAGCAATTTCTCGTGTGTAAATTCATATTTTTAGTTAAGTAGTGCTGTACTTTTTTTACACTTAACTAGAAAATTTGAAAATTCCCAACACTATATTTATATGTGGACGAATGTGTTCCAAAATTTCCTGTAACACTTCATTTTATTTACTGGATACAGCATGCATCAATATGATATTGGAAATTGTACAGAATCGGTTATCAGATTGTGATAACATACTATAATTTGGAAAACATGAATACTATAATTGGGTTACGTACATTATTCTACAAAAAAATCTGAGTAAACGAAATTTTAAAAAATGAATAAAAACAGAAGCAGATCACATCTGGAAGAAAGCTCCCTAATCCTGCGAAATTATAGGTATGCACCTTCTTAAGTAAAATTTGATTAGAAAACATTTTCTCGAAAATATGCATCGCCAACAAAACACAAATTTCGAATTCCGATTTTTTTAAAGAATTTTCTTAAAAATAAAACAAAAATTGTCTTGGTTGATATTTTGTCATCATGTGGAGTTTTATAAATATATAAAAAAATATTTATTTTTTTTATTACAGTACTAATAATCTTATTGGTAAATATTAGAAACAAAAAAAAAAAAAACAATACAAATATAAACTTAACAATATAAAAGCTAAATGGATTATAAATAATTTGTAGTGATACTATTAATAGATACTATAAAAGAAGAGAGAGAAAAAAGGAAGCAAAAATAAACAAAAAAGAAAGAATTACCCAAACAATATATAAAAAGAAATACAATTTAAGAGTATGCCGAATATATTTAGGGTTCTGTACAATAAAAGAAAGAAACGGAACCCTAACATGATCGCTAAAAAAAATTAAAAAATTGATTACAAAGGTATAGCCCAAAATGTTCAACAAAATACCGTGCCCCTCCTCCTTGATGTTTTACACTTCTAAAGCTAAAATTTTGATATTATCAGAGTAAGCAGGCATGTGTCAACACTTGCATTCTACCCGCTATAATCGATGTAACCAAATAACTGAAAATTGATTTGAAATACCTTGTGGATTACAAAAGAATTTGCTAGTTAGGCGTATAATTTGAAAATAAAATGGAAAACAGTTTTTTAAATAGTCTAATGTAACCACTTTCGACGTCAACATCAAGAGCAAGACAAAACAATTAGCAGAAATATAGTATGTAAAAATATCATAAAATTAAAAAAAAGAGTTGTACCTGTAAAGAGAGCACAACCTGGATATGGGAAAATAAACTTACGAGGAATCTTACAGCAAATAAACCCATGTTTTGAGTCCGCGATAAATTTTCATTTTTCAGACATAGCGCTGTTTTAGGTCAACAATGAACTGAATAATTAAGACCAGAAGTCCGAATCAACGTTGCTGCAACTTCTTGCACATCATCAAGTCGACATAAAGTTCACTTGTTTTTTTTTTTTCAAGCTTAGTTCCAGTGTAAATTGTCATAGGGACAGCCTGGACTGATGAGACGCTTACCAATATATACAGAGGTTCCCATTATAGCAGTCAGGTAGTCAGAAGGACGTCTAGACTGTCAGGACCTACGAGGTATATCCAGCCAACTCGTCATAAGGACGGCTTGATTTGATTCTTAATATTTGAAACTCCGAAATTACTTAGCCACACCCAGATTGACTAGGTAGCCACGGATTGGACCGTTATTAGGTTAAGTCACCGAGTAGATCCGTTCCCGGATTTGACTCTCAGATCTCAGTTACATGCATCAAGCACCAAGGTGAGCCCACCCCACAGATTCGACTATCAAGAACTCAGCTTCTGGCGGCAAACTGCTTTGCTAACTTCTCAGAGTAGTTCCGCCACGGTGTTGACAGTTATCAACTCACAAAATCCAGCAAGGTGACTACGGCTTCACATTGTTTTTTTTTTATTAATTTCTAAGATAACTTTTAGTAATGAAACCAACTTTTACAAAATTATTCTTGCATCATTGAAATCTTATATACAGTAACGGTTAAAGCATGAAATTTAGAGCTATACATATAACTGAAAGACAATAATCGATTACGAATTTACTAATGTTCCAGAACAATTCATTCATTATTCAGTTTTCACAGGCAAATTTGATTGATTTAATATATTTACGGTCGATCGATTAACTCCAGGTTCCTATTTGATAAAGCTATCAGTCTAATAATTAGTAGTAATAATTATTAGTCCAATTGTGTTTCAGAAATATTTTTCGCACAGTATAATAATAATAGTCTAATAAGAAAACTGTATTTAGTTATATGGGATTGCTCATCCGTTAAGGGTTAAGACTTTTATTCTTAGACGTAGCCATGATATTTTCACAATAACTTTTCTTTATTTTTAAATGTTTTATATTTTTGATTAGTGATGCTGAGTTTGGCGATTATGACCTTGTAACGATATGCCGTTGTTGGGTGTTCAAACAGAGAATTAATTATGTGGACTAACTATAAGTTACGAATTTAATGAAAATTTCGTAACTATTTATAGTGAAACAATTGAATATTTACTGCAACGAATTGGACCCTATATATGGAAACGGAGGCCAATAGCACACAATAGCATATTTACTCTGCTTTGAAAGTGCACTTGAAAAAGAGTCCAAGTCAAATTTTTAACTTATGAAAATTAAATTAAGTAAATGCAATTTCACTTCTTATGAGAACATTTTCAATCAGATTCTTGGATTCAGAGAATTTTCCTCTTTGAGGCTTAATATTTTTAAACTGCTTAGAATACAAATTCAAAACTGATAAAAATGTAATGCAAATGTTCAATTAAGTATCTGTTTACAGTTTTTCTGTGCTTGAAAACAAATAATTGCCAGCGAGAGGGTGACTATTAATTATTATCGCAGCCGTAGACTGATAATTATTATTAGTCAGAAAGTGTACGCAAATAATATCAAGCTGCACTAATAATGTGCATGACAACCGCAAGGAAATTTTTAGAATTCAAAAACATTTTTGTGAAATACTATAATGTTAGTCACTAATTTATTGGAGCTAATAACTTGGAAATTAATAGATTTGGTAGAACTGAATTCATTTAGTGGCTTCAGGTTTCACATAATGTATAATATTCATGGACCTTAAATCAGGTTTCTAAAGCTGCATAAAGCCTGATTGTTAATTTCCTTACCATATTGATATCTAAGACAACGAGATGGCTGATGAGTTGGCTAAAAGGAGCTCTCTCTTATGTGAGGATGCCGATCGCAGCTTTAAAAAAAAGGAGATCATCAGGGACGCCTATCAAAAGGGAATCATCATAACTCCGGAGTGAGGAGGCGCACAGGGGTGGTGTAACATTCATAGGAAAGTCCTCAAGGTTCTGTATATATAGGGTATTTAGTGAACTGGGTAGGATGATATTTCACCCCCCCCCCCCTCCTCATGCTCCCATACAATTTTTTACTTGTCTGAACGAAAAGAATCATTTGGCAAAATATAGTCATATTAGTTTGGGACACCCTGTATAGACGGGTCCAAATCGGAAAAAAAACCGAGGAAGTGCTTTTGCGAGGAGCCTTACATAGGCCCAACCATTACACCTTGAAAGCAATGTCCCGGTTTTCCAGGCAGAAGTGTAGGCTGTCCTTGAAGCGGGAAGGTATCGCCTTAACTCAAACACTGAGAAAATGAGACTACAATCTGCTCGGACAGCCAAGCAGCTATGGACTGCTGGCAAAAATCTTTTACAGCCTCAGAACTGGTATTGGAATGTAAAATCACCCTGAACTCCATTTTTCGGAACAACACGGTATTAGTGATTTGGGTGCTAGGTTACGGCAGCATTAGCTTTTAGCCCAACATCGAAAGAATTCTCCTCCACAATTAGGATCGCATTAAAAAACCTTGCCTCCAATATCTCGGCTTGGGACAACTGCCAATATTTTCTCCTTTCGTTAGGTGACCCTTCAGATAGAACTACAAAGGAGCTGTGAAGTAGACCTAATCTAAATGAAACGAAAAGGGACTAAACAAATCGACCCCGAGAACTCTGGTGTCGATTCTTACTGGGCATTCTCTTCTCAGAGTTCACCCATACAGGATGAGACTTATTGATCGTACATGATCCTACATTCAGGGGTTGCAGGGAGCAATCTGAAACAGTGACTTACTTTCTATGTTACTGTTCGGCCCTTTCAGGAAGCACTACAGATTCCTTGGCTCATGCTTCCTAGATGAGCTGCATGAAGCCGGTAAAGAGGGTTGGGGCCCAATTTTGAATTTTGCTAAAGCGTCCGGTTGGAACTTATGAGCAATTGCTCATAAGTCTGCAGGGTGGACAATGGGCCCCGTTGTGGACTCCGTTCAAGAGATCCAGTCCAGATTGCAACCTTGCATCAATCCATCCATCCATCCTCCACACACCGCTCTCAAATATAAGAAAAAAGTTCTAGTGATGGATTGCACAAACGAAGATATTTCAGCACACGTGCAAAACTATTCCCATGATTCGCAGAGTTCAAAGGAACCAATCGAAAACATGTTTATACAAATCAGCTATGAATGCAGGTACATATGGAAACAATTTTATATCCTTCAGGAATCTAGAATTGGGAAAAGTCTTTAAAAACTTCCTGACAAATGAAAGGTAACATGCGTCCTTAGTAATAGATTAGATTTTATTTAAGGACTCGTAAAACTTCACGATACTACTGGAAATTAAACCGAAAAATGTTAGTCTGCAAGGGTATCGAACAATAAAAAAAACAAAAGTTGACATTTTTCCCGCACACACAATGAGAGATTATAAAAATGCTTTGCCAAAAACTCAATAATGGACATTGTCGAACTAGTATTACATATGTACTACATACATATGTGCTTATTTATATGCAACACGGATATACATACAAAATAATTTGGTGGCTTTTAAATCAGCACTATTTTTCGTTATCAAGGGATCATAAAAGCGCCTTACACCATTGTGAGCTTAGTCAAGGCAATAAAGTAGCTCTCGCCTCCGAATCAGCAAATTACCTTTCGTGATTACATTTCGGGAGGAACCAGGAAGCTCGCCCCAAGCAATATCGTTTGTGGAGCAGGAAAATAAACTGCAGATTTTTTTTCTTTTTTCATTTTATTTGCTTTAGCCCAGAGTGTAATGAAATTCTTATCTGATTGAGTTGTAAAAATTACGACGCCTATTCATCGTCATCATCGCCGATATCATCGTCGTAGTGTAGTCAAATTTTCACCTATCCCATTCTTCTAAAACCTTTTATAGTTATGGCAACCAATGTAGCGATATCAATTTAATTTTTGGAGAGGGGTATGGGGAGGTGAGTCGTCAAATTCTTTAATTTTTATTGTTCTATATTTTGGGGAATTTATAACTTCGAAAACAAAATTGTTTTTTTTTTATATTTGGGAAAATAATAATAATTTTTATGTTCGTCGTAATTCCAGTTTACAGCTGCCAACTCGACCTAGTACCTGTGATAGAATAAGAATATGTCTTCGGTAGCTCTGAATGTCAGGATTATCTTATTATTTTATATGGATGAAGTCATTGGTGTATCTTAGCGCGATGTTTGGTTGGAGTATTTTCCCAACACGACAAAGCCAAAGCAGCCCAAAATATCCTTTGTGCCCTCATTGCCTTGTTGTTTCAAGATAGTGAGATAGTCATAGAATATGAAAAGTGTGGGAGTTTTAAATGATACCTTCGGGCTATTTCGTTTTTTTTGGGTATCTTGAAAATCGAATGTTGTATTGATTTTTTTTTATTTTTTTTATGATTTTGCAAACTCGCGATGGTAGCGAATTAAGAATTATTTTAATTTAAGTGATCAATTTACTATCATACCTGTTGCATATCTTGCAATGTATTTGTTATAAATACATCAGAAATAGTAAGTAGAGAGATTACCATTTGGCGGTTGGAAAATTTTGTTGTGGCAAAGTGTTCACGCAATTGCTACATTTTCTATATATATAATATAAGTCACAGCAATTTCCTCATATCCTATAATGAGTTCAAAGAACTTTCCTGTACACTTTATGATGAGTAGATTTATTGAAAGCATGCGCGCGAAATGGTTTAGTGACCCACGCATCTTTTTTAAGCTTACAAGAACTCTGCTAGAGATGATCGCCTGAAATTTGTAATATCTTTATTCAATTTTTTGGCAATTAGTTTGCCTCGTCAAATTTCCAACGTCAATTTAACAACTTCAGTCATATGAACGACTTTCACAACGTTACATTCACTATCCATTCAGTTGCACAAGAAGATATAGTTTATCATATTAATGGACTTCTCCAGCCGTTTTAAGTCAAGCTGCCTCTCTCTGGCAGCTCCGCTGAGGATTATTTTCCAAAAATCGCTAGATAGTGGTTGCTTCCCGCAACTAAGAAAAAATTCTTTTATCATAATTAACCAAGAAAAAGGCAGTAAAAATAAAATTTCTAACTATATGCCTATTGCAAAATAATCTTGCATGCTCAAATTATTCGAATCTATCATTTATTCACAGCTCTCAATTTCCTACAATAGTTTACTCTCTTCAAAGCAACATGGGCTTATTTCGGGCACTACAACCACTAACTTGTTGGAATTTTTCTCAGATACTATTGGCGAGTTTGCAAAAGGCTACTAGACAGATTGTATTTATATAGACTTCGACAAGATATCTCACTCATTGATATTGTTTAAACAATCCAACATTTCTAAAATGGGCGGAGTCTTATTTCGATAGCATGATATATACCAAATTTATTTCCGCCATTCTATCTCTATAGAGTCTTCAGGGCTTCATCTGGCTACCTCAAGGAAGTAATTTAGCCCCGTTGCTCTTTATTCTATCTATTGACGACATTGTCTCTGTTGTGAGGCACTGCAAAGTCTTTTCGCTCAGATTAAATCTGTTAACGATTATGAACAGGTACAGGGTGACCTTCACAAATTTTATGATTGGTGTAAGAACAGTAATTTTGTTGTCAATGTAGACATATGTGAGGTTGTGAATACTGACAGGAATCAGCAACCACTCTGTCTGTGACTTGGGTGCCAATTGTGACTATAGATTGAATTTTATATCCCACATAAACTACATGGTATCAAAGAGTAGTTCTGTGGTGGGCTTTATAAAAGTTGGTCACGAGATTTCTCGAATCCCACCATAACATTGAGTTTGTACGCTTATGTCTTATGAGACCACTTCGGGAATACGCTAGCTAGATCTAGTCTCCTTTTTATGGTACATACATCGAGTCTGTTCAGCAGAAATTCCTACGTTTTGCTGTTAGGCACCGACCCTGGAATAATTCATTAATTCCTCCACTCTATAAGGATCCCTGTAGCTTTCAAAGAGGCACTCGCTGGAGAAACTCTTAATCGCGATTGTTGATTCTCCGTTGTTACTTAATAACATCTCTTTTCTTGATATTAGGCTCAATTTGAGAAGTATATCTCTGCTGTTTGCTGACTACTCAAGATTTAACTGAGGCATGTGCGAACGTATTAATCGGATGTTCATTACTGTTAATAATAAAAAAAAAATCCTTTTATTGTTGGTGTTTCCAAACTTGTTTTAAAAACCGCCTATATAATATTTCATTTTTTTTTCTATGTTGCATTGCATGTTATTTCATCAGGTGTTTGATTTATGTATAGCTTAACTAACACTGACTAAATTATGAAAAGCAGGTATTGTTGATGGTGTATTTATTATACGGGTCACTACAGCCAGCTTTTGTTAACCTGGTCTATAAAAGCAAGCCTTCCATAAGGCGATGCAGAAGAATGACTTCCTTAAATACATATTTGATAAAGGAGATGGATAGTATATACGTGACCTGTAGTCCCGCCGTTATGTAAAAGACTCCCTTTATAAGTGATTAAAGAAAGCATTATATTGTACCTAAAAAGTCCGGCAAGGTATTTACATTCCCGTAAATAAATAAACCATCAAACAAAAAAACAAACAAACAAAAATGTAAGTCGACATATAGTTAAATAACTGCTCTTTCAACACGAAAGCATCTGGACGATAAGCCCAAGTTATACAATCATATGTGTGAATTTACAGCTGATAGGTTTCCAGCTGACCTTATGTTTTTGATCAGGTTACTGAAAAAAAAAAAAAAAAAAAAATCCGTAATCATATGTGTATAACAAGCTCATCCCATTTTGCGGCCACATTATAGACTTAACCCACCCGTTTTCAAGAAATCTATTTTTTTTTTTGAGTATATTACGTGGTTGGAAGTCACTCAAATGCCATAACGTTTCATTCGCTAAATTCCTTTCTTATCTAAGATTTTGTATCTACGGTTAAAACAACAAAATTCTTGAAAACCTGTCAGCAGGTAATTGCATATGTGAAACGAATTTAGGGCTTAAGGAAAAATCCCTGTCCCACCCACACAAGAATATACCATAAAGATATTTCTACTTTTTCAATCGGAAGAATGGTGACAGTCTGTTGACTGTCTGTCTGACTGTTTACAGATATCATGTTTTCCATTGTTATGTGGACTACATACATGTCTCTCGACCAGGAGTTTCTTCTATTTGTATCCTCCAGCTCATTTCTGTATTAACAAAAATACTGCCAACATATTACTTCTCCATCTTCCGTCGAATAGGACATAGAACATGACGTTGAGGATTTAAGCCCCGTCAGATTGAGGTGCCAAATTCGAGATTTATAGAGATGTGCATTTCTATAGCGCACAAATATGATGACAGAAATCCTTTTATGGAATAAGCTTCTGCATCTGCACGCTTTAGAAGATCTCTTTGAAATTGTTTTCGTAGACTCTTTATCTTGATCAAGTAAAGTAGGTAGTTTTTTTGTAGTATCGTTGAGGTTTTTTCTTTTAATATTTTTTAATGGTCTTCGAACAATTATGTAAACAATCACTGAGGCATTATGTATTCAGAGTTCTTCATGAATGTAAATAATATGCAAAACCCGTCAGAAGAACAATGGGAAAATAAAAATAAGGAAACTAATAATATGCGAATGAAATAAAACTTATAAATTAAATAGATATTAGGAGAACCGTAAATAAAGCATGAGTTTTGTCCATTTTAGTTTTGAGCTGATTGTTATTATGGGTAAGGACTAAAGACGTGCAATGTACTCTCCTACTTTGTGTATATAATTCTGTACTCGTGAAGCAAGAGAGAAGATCCACCCAAAGTGTCCATTTTGCACCTGGCAAAAAATACACAAACGCACAGGAATATTATCCACTCCATCCAGACAGTGTAGGCATCCACTTCAATTAAAAAAAAAAATCCTTTCCGCATTGTATCCTATATAGTTACGAAAGAAATTTCATGTGTGAACTCTAACTTTCGGCAGTCGATGAAGAGTTGTATACATATATTAAAACCTAAACAAAAGTTATGGCACAATCTGTGCTAGAGCCAAGTCGAATAAGCAGGTCAGCTTAAAGTCCTCATATAATTCCTCGTTGCCCAGGTAACTATTCGCAGAAAAACTGTAGTATAATTACAGGGCCGTGCGTCTCTGCTTAGTAAAGAGGAACGAGAGCCTGGCTATTATATATATAATTCAGACATGTCAAGAGCTAGGCTACCATTTTAACAGCAAGAATGTCAACCTGGGAGACAGTGGAATGAAATACAACTCAATATAAACTTAATATACGCAATAATAGTGACACAGACATCAGCGAAAATTCATAAAGTTCACAGGAGCCATCCGAAGATGTTCCATCCGTAGTTTATGCTTCCATATTCGGGACAATCGTTTAGAATAACCGGCCAAGCCATGAAGCTTATATAGTACAGCACCACTTAACATAAAAACTACACGGTTGTTCTGCTGAATGCTAAATGCCAACAATACTTGCCCAGACTGAATTCATCCTTCTCCTCCGAACGTCCCAAAATATATACTACAAATACTACTACTAATATTACTACTAATATTACTCTCAGTTGTTAGAAGCATAAGAAGAGTTACAATCATACTAAATTTATAGAAAGAGTGCAAAAAACTGCCTGGCACCACAGGCGCTCTAAGTTTCAAGTAAATAGATGCTTCAAATGTGATTATTAATCTACTTCAAACTGATCACCATATTCGAATCCAGGACCTCGTACAGTACAGGAGTGAATAGGGATGGAAAATATCGTCTATAAATATTTCGACACAGAGTACAAATTACCAATGGTTTGAGGAGATAAAACGAAGAAGATGCGGATGCCTTTTCTGCGCTACCTAACATATCAAAATTCTATCTTTTGTCGAATAATGCAAAGTAGACCTACTTGTTGTCCTGACGTAACTATGTCTGATACTAAAGCAAAATTAAAAACAATATTGTAATTTTCAACAACATTCATTTTTTATTGGTTTACAGGTCATAGAAATAGTAAAGGAATTCAGTTGGCTGACAAACAGGCTAGGCGAGATCACTGACTGGTTGAAAAGGTATACTTGGAAACTGGAGGCTCCTTAATACTTGTGATAGAGAGCTCAGATAGCATAGTATATGAAAAACCACGTGTATGTCGTTGCATACCAGTATAATAGAAAACGAGGAAAATTGGAGGTATAAAGTATAAGGAACTTTTTAATGATCTTAGCTCCACTTACAGGTAGTGACAATATTATCTACTTAATTAATTTTTGTTCAAGTAAGCCTTCTTGGGAAATTATAAAATTATATTCTCTAGTTTATGGCATACGGCAAGTTGGTATTTAAAAAACATACACCTTTTCCTCAAAAACAAAAATTATATGTTTTAAAAAATGTCTGTTATGTATCATGGTAAAGACAATACAATGATATTCAAACTATGATACCTATATCGGCGAGCGTATAGTAACAAGAAAAATCTCTTGAACAATTCAATGGAAAGAGATTAGAGATCAAAGTAGGACGTCATTTAAAAAAATATAATAAAAAACCGACCAAGTGCGAATCGGACTCGCGCCGAAGGGTTCCGTACCATCGTACAAAATTTAACACTATGTAACTTTTATTTTTTTTTTTTCAAATGAGAGTAGGTGTTATGTGAAGAAAATAATGCTGTCATTTGAAAAAGTAATGCCTACTTATGATAATATGATAATAATAATGAATGCGAATAAAACGAGGAAAAAACGCCGAAAAAATCATTTTTCTCGTATGGGAGCCCCCTTTTAATAATAAATTTCATTTTATTTTTATTATTTGCTGTTATATCGTCAATAGAAATACACAGTCTGTGAAAATTTCAACTGTCCACCTACTACGGTTCATGAGATCCAACCTGGTGACAGACGGACGGACAGCGAAGTCTTAGTAATAGGATTCCCTTTGGGTACGGAACCCTAAAAATGAATGCAAATTTTGAAAGAAGAGAGAAATATACTTGGTTTTTTCCGAACGGAAATGTTTGCATTTTTCAATAACTAAGCACGTTGTTCTTTACACACTGGCGATTATTGGTATATTGATTTAATTTACACACTGTGATTCTTGCTTATATTTTTGACAAAATCGAAAATGCGTTTTGTTTTGAAAACTAGTTAAAGCTACCACAGGATATATTGGGAATGGCATTTTAATTTAATTAACACAAAACATTTAAAGTCATAAACACAATTTTCAGAAACCAATTTTGCATTTCTAGTCCACCTCGGCAAAATATTTCAATTGTGAAATGAGAACTGCCAAATACATCTCCCTTTATTAGAAGTTTTAGAGTGAAATGAAAGAAAGGGGGGAGTAACTATATTCATATATAATACAATAATCCAACAAATATTAATGTAAAAAATATTGAATTTTTATATATTTTTTAATTTTTATTTGTGATTCACCCTGTATTTGAGAAATTTTATAATTCGTTTTCTATTTCTTTTTTACGCACTAATGCAGATAATATTGGTTTCACTTTTTAGACAGTGTGATTTTTAAATTCTTTACTTTTGTCATTCTTATTAAAAGAAATTTCAACGTCAACAGCAATTTTTTATTGCCTGGTAGGAAGATTTTTCTCTTGTTGGTATTCGCTCTACGCTCTAGGGTCTGTTCTCCAATGTTGGAGAGACGTCAGGGTGGTATTTATACCCAAAGCAAGAAAAAGATCCAGTTGTCTAGCCAAATTATTCCGACACATCAGTCTCTCCTCATTCTTACTTAAGTCCATGGAAAAAAACCAAAGACCTACACATTCGAAGTGAAATCTTGATTAAATCATCACTTCATTCTAAGCAGTTCGCTTATCAAGCTGGCAAGTCTTCCGAGACTGACATTCACACATTAGTCAAAGACATCGAAAAAGCTTTTGAAGTAAGAGAGGTGGTCTTATGTGCATTTGCGGATGTGGAAGGAGCCTTCCATAACACCTCCTTCGATGCAATTAAATCAGCTGCCGAGAATAAAGGCTTTCAGCCCTCAACGGTAAACTGGATGAACTCCATGCTTAGAAGCAGGAGGATAAACACAGCTCTAGGGAACTGTTCAATCACTATTAACGTAGCAAAAGGCTGCCCACAAGGAAGGGTTCCCTATCCACTCCTGTGGTCATTCGCAATTGATGACATGTTAGAGAAACTTACCAGTTCAGGTTTTAATTTACAAGGCTACGCGGATGACCTACTAGTCATAATAAGGGGCAAGCATTATCAAGTCATATCCGACCTCATGCAAAATGCCCTCTCCAAAATCCGCACGTTGTTTAAACAAAAGCCTTAGCATAAACCCCAATAAGCCGATTATCGTTCCGTTTACAAGAAGAATAAGAACCTTACTTGGAATTCGCATCTGCCAGAGTGACGGATAGAGCGGTGTGATCTCTCTACACGTGTTGTCGCTTCATTGGCAGAACATGTGGTCTGAAGCCAAAAATAATGTCCTGGAAGTACACCACGATTGTTAGACCCATGGCCACCTATGCGGCCCTCGCATGGTTGCCAAAAATAAATAAAAAAAATGGCTGAGGCTCTGCTTAAAAAACCCAGCAGCTTGCCATGAGAACCTGTCCTACAGCAGCCCCTACATTTGCAGGTAAAAAAGGAAGCGATCTCCAGTGCTATTATAGTGCAAACGGAGAAACAGTTAAAGCCAGGCGATCTGGTTGGTCATTTAAGTATCTTAAAACAGACATGTTTTGAGCAAATGGCAACAACATCTGATATAATCACAACCAGGGTGGATTTTGTAAGACCACTGGGAAGGTTCTGTGAGACCGGCAGCAATGGCGTTCCACTAAACCGTCCTTCCAAAAAGGATCGATGGCATTCTTATATGAATTTCTAGCTTAGTTGTGGTTGAGGTGTTGTATACGTATATGTACATGCCTAGTAAAAGATAAGAAACCTAAGTTGTTTAACATGTTGATCTGAGTTGTATTCATGTAGTTTTAAGTCTCTCTCTACGGGCAGCAACTATCTAAGTAGAAAAGAGAATAAGTAATTTTGCATCGATTAATATTTATGTCACCAACGAAACTGGCTAACAAAATTACATATAGGTAAAGGTAAGGTATCTTGGTGAGCGCCTTCTTTGTTCAAACCACCGATTGATTATTGTAAATGAACTTTTCAGTTAGGTTTAATTACATCCCAGGGCATCTATGATTAAACACAAGCTCAAGAATGTTGGACAGAAGTATAAAAACGTAAATGTCTTATACAATTCTTCTTTACATTACATTACCCTCTGCTAAAGATATAGATCTACGTACAAAAGTACCTATAAATATAAATAAAAAATAAATAGAAGGGACAAATTCCTATTTGGTTCCTTTAATTACTATCTAAAGCGCCCTAATTGCCATCCATCGATTTATTAAACGACTAAAGACGGAAAAGTTTTTAACTTGGAATTCTGCCAGATATTGATAAATTGAAACCTTGCACAACGCACAGAGCCAACTTTTATACGGGACCCTATCTGGATAAAATCTAAAAAATTTATGATTTATTCGTTGCTGTTGCTGCTGTTTTTAATTACGATGGCTTATCTTTATGCTTTCGAGTGAATTCCAAAAACCTGGGGCTTTTTCGTAAATGAAAATCTGCAGAATATTACTCTCTTCCTTGGCAATTTGAAAAGAAATTTGGTTTTCTAAATAAAAAAAATTGCCATTTTAATTCAATTTTGTATTTGAGAATTTTTTCATTAATTTTTAAAGTGCATTAGACATTTTTCGTATTTAGGTAGGTGTTAGGAAGCTTAAAACGAACCTCTTTTTTTTTATGGACCAGCACGTGCAGCATTGTATCTCATAAACTTTTCGGAGTGGTGGTGAGGTGTACTGCAATTACACTGATATATTCGAGGGCAAATTTTTAAAAGACGTCTAAATAATTGGTACAAAATCATGGACGTATGGATGGTCACCACAAATGGTACAATTATCAATTCTCTCACTAACGCACTCGGTCTTGGTGGTATTATATTCATTCAGAAATATAATAGAAAAAACGACTTCACATTTTCCTCTATACTATAAATAATTTTTTTTTTGATATAGGTATAAGTATATGAAATTATTTATTTGATGATTTATTTTTTACTTCGTAAAATTCTTTTGTAAAACTGTCACCAGGATATTTAATTTGTTACATTTACTCATATCCCCCAGATATCTGCGTTGAAACGTGAATCCTGTGAGGCGTTTCCTCTGAAATTTGAATTTCCTGTAATATCTGGAAATATCACATGTCAACTCCAAAGAGACACAAGGATAAGTGCTCAAAAGTAAAATTCCTTTGATCTATATTTTGCATGATTTTACTCCCCATCTTTAGATATGTTAGTATGTGTGTTTGTTTGTTCGCACTAATCATTATTACCAAGTTATTACAATTCCCCATTGGGTCGAAGAATATCGCGTAAATATTAGCTTTCTCTGCTCCCTTCTCTTAAAAAAAAAGATAGTATAAAGTAGACTATAGTCTATATAAGACTATAGTCTATTTATATATAAAGTTGACTATATATATAGCTTAGAGGGAGTATGTTCCGGAAAGCGAAATATTGTGGATTTGGTCTCGCTCAACAGTGACCAACAGAGCGACAACTTAAAACAAAATGGAATTTTTCAGACTTTTACAGCAGACATCTAATCCTATTATCTTAAACTATTCAAAAACAATTTTTTTTTTCAAAAATTAAAGTTGTTAAGATCCTCCCGTAACATAAGAACAAGGGCCCTCACTGGTTCTGCAAAAAAAAAAGGTCAAGTTGATCTAATATATATTGATTGAGTTACCCCGGGAACCAATGTGCAAAATGGCGTTTCAATTTTTTTTTCTTTTATTGATAACTAATTAATTACTATCCCATTCATCGATCTTAGATTCATAACACTGATCTTCCTGAAATATAAACTGCTATTTGAACAAAATGCATTCGATAGGAATATATTTTTGGGGCGCTTTTCCAAACAAGAACGCTAAAGCTCTAGTTATTTTTGTGCGTATATCCTCTCAAACAGTGTTCCAACAGTTCATTTCTTCTGAGTACTTCATACACAGGAGCAATGGCTTTCTTTTATAATATGTTTAGATAAAGCGGTTCCAATTGTCCTATTGGCTTTGTGCGCTGCCAAGTACTCCACGAACTTTCGGGGATATTTTTATGATTCATGTTGCTGTGCGACGAACTTCTGTGGTAAGGGGCCCATACATGTTTACGAATGCTGGCCAACTCGAGTAGGACAACGATGTTTGCACGCAGATTTGACCGTGCGTGGGCCTGTTTGCGGTGTAACACGCAGTATGGCAGTAGATTGGACGAAAATAAAATGAGTTCGATTCTTAGTGGGGGGGGGGGGGGGGGGGGGGCGTTACGTGTTTGACAATATTTTGAGCCGTGTAGGGCGATGTTTTTGTCACGCATTCGTCATTCTTGAATCTTGAGTGAACTTTATTGAAGAAAAAATAATATTTATTAACAGTTCTAGTACCTCCTGATATGTGTTTCTATCCTGATGTTGGACAGCGTGTTTGACAGTGTGGGGAGAAAAACGTTTCATATGGTGCACGGCAAGCTGTCCAACACATTCATCGTGTATGGGCCGCTTTAATGTGCAGCTCAGATGGCCTTCCGCACATTGTCTACAGTCGTGAATGATCCAACGGGTTAAGGGGGTCAGAAGGCGGGGAGGGGGGTAATTACTTACTATATTTCATAAAATTATCAAGAAACTAATTATTTATTATGAGAATATGAGATAATAAAACCAAAAGTACTTGCAGGATATTAAATCATAATCGACATAATCCTTATCCATGATATCCATTTTCGCATATATTTTTAAAATTGCATTTTTTAAAAAATGAACCATATTTCATTATTCTAGCATGTATATGTAGCAAGATAAGTAAATCTTTAAAGGAGACTAGGACAGTATGTTTCCGAAATTTTAAAATGCTATAACTTGCGAAGTACTCAATAATAGGGAACATTTTTAATTTGTATTTTTGTTTTCACAAACCTACTTGCAATTTCAAAGAAATTGCTGATGATCATGATACACATGTCACCTATTTGATAAGGAATGTATTTGGATGTATTCGTCTATATGATTTCACGTGCGCCGCTATTTCACCCTAGCCGCGGCTCACTTCCAATACAATGATATGTGCATCGGGCCTTAGCTTCCCTTTTATAACTTTGTAAAAACGGCAAAAATTGCGAGGATTATAAATAAATTTATGAAATTATGATTAATCTGTTGAAGATAAAGTCAACCTAGGCTTTGTGGTACATGTCCAACTTTTAGAAATTCAATATCTGCAAAAATGAAATTCTTAAATGCTTAGATGGGCTCAGGATGCGATTTTAGAGCCCTATTTTTCTGACCCATTTTTAACTTGGGAGACATATGGTCTACCCCTAAACCCAAATCCTGAGTGCGCTACAGTTTTTGAATTCTCGCGTATTGCGTTTTCATCTGCAACATCTGCAAGTTTGCCTTTTACTCCGAAACCTTTATTTGATTTCTTCATATTTCGTAGTCAGGTTCCCATGCTTTTTTTCACGTGTATTATGCACAAATATAATAACATAATAAAATCGGTTGATCGCCAAGAACTGTCTAGTCACCCCGCCCACCCTGAGCATATTCCAGGGAAAGTAAGACATGACAAAATGTTGTGCTAAATATGTAGCAAACTGACAAAAATTTCTGCTCGTAAATTTAAAAGTTTTTAGAATTTTTCAAAATGCGGGGTGCAGGATGACGCCAAGCTGAATCCCGCCTTAGCATTAACTCTGTCAACAGAGTGTGATTCACGCAGGATTTATGTGCTAATTATGTGTTAATTTTTCCTTAAATCTAAAAATTTTGTGTTCAAAAGTTTAATGTGGTTTTCAATCAATCAAATTGGGTGTGCAGGATGACGTCATCTTCCGCCCTGTTTTAGTAAAAATCCTGTAAAAAAAATTTCGATTTGATTTTCTCCGGATTTATGGACTAATTATGTGCTAATTGGTTATCAAATCTAGAAATTTAATATTCGTAAACTTAATGGTTTTTGTTTTACAAAACCCGAAATGGGGGTACAGCGCAACTTCGTCCCCCCTCCCGCCTTGGTTAAAATGCAATAAAAATTGCAATGATTCATTTTGGATTTATGTGCTAATTATGCACTATTGGCAGCGTGGTTCAGCACCCCGCATTTTGAATATTTCAAAAAACTATTCAATTTTCTACTACAACATTTTTCATTTTTAATTAACTGTAAAACACATTTAGATATTGAGTAAGAAAAAGGCTTCTTATTGTTTCACAAGGTTATTTTATTACATAAACGCGTTTCGATAGCTAAGCTACCATCATCGGTAATCTTTTTAAACTGAGAAACAATTTCAATAGACAGTACAGAAAATATAATAAAGGGTCACTACAATAAATTGAAAACAACTCAAATATCAAGTGCCAGTTACTGATAAAAATCTATTCAGAAAAAAAGAGAATTTTGACTGAAGTAGTATCTGCTATCAATAGATTTAATCTAGAAAATAAAACAGGCCATGCTCTATCGGTGCTTCTCCTGAATTCATCAAGCGGTCCTCATATAAATGCATAAAACGAGATTCCCAAGCGTCTGGTTTTTGTTTGTTTGATTCAGCCTTAATTAATTTGAAGTCATCTAAGTGAAGTTCATGGTTAATATTATTCAAAATATGATGTGCGACACTTGACCTATTACTTTCATTGTTTACTATGTGTCTATTGTGCTCCCGGAATCTCATTTGAACCGCTCTCGATGACTGGCCAATATATATAGAATTACATGAAGAATTTAAGGAATATATACCACATAATTAGCAAATAATTTTCGCATGTTTTCTTCTTCCGGGCCATGTTGAGGGAAGGAAGTGGTGACTGGATGGGGTCAGATCTCCATATAGTTTTAAATCATTAATAGTGTTGTAGGTCTTACTATCACCGAATTTCACGGATAACGTCAATTTCCATCATCTTCCCCCAGCTATCTTCGTGACTCACCTTGCATTAATCTGTGTGGTATTCTTTCTTCTCTTCCAAATTTTCGGTTCTAGTTTTCCTTTCTCGTTTGCTGTAGGATTGCGAAAAAGAAGATTTAAAGACATTATCCACCACTTTATTCGTTTAAAATCGAATCAATCCTGCTATTCCGTATAATGAAGTGAAACCCATTTTCTTCCAGGAACCATCTCCTGAAATAATTAGTCCTGCATTTTCACACCCATTCGATTCATCACTCAACCGTTTTTCTTCTTTTGCGACACTTCTACAAATATTACCTATATTCGTTAGAATACTATCGTAGAAGTATTGATATATTGGCCGGAAGTAAGTCCATAAAAGTACAACATTTTTCACAACCAATGAGTTCAATTTCAATAATTCTCATTGCAAACCTCACTACGAATCTTGTTTTGAATTCTTATGCGTTCTTAGGGTACCTGGACAACCAGGCGAGGCTATATCAATAGTTAAGAAATAAGTTGACTGCACACTATACTGTTTGTTAGTATCTAGAGTATATCCTGACACCACCGAAGATGAGATTATTAGACATATTTCTTCTCGTATCGGCACTACGAGCACTTTGATTGCCTACCAAAAATTATCTACTCGACATGATCATGATAAACGCTGATTTTCTGCGTCCTTCAGGATTTTGATTCCGGGAAATTTGTTTCAGGTGGTCCTCTCTCCTGATATATGGCCCCGCAATTCTATTGTACGTGAATTTATTCCAAAGGGACGCTCTGGATCTTCTGCTAAGGCAGAAAAGTTGTTGGGAAAATGTCCTTCCACTAGGCGACTATGTCTTTGCTCCAAGACGACTCGCCTTTTCACAACCTGGACGAACTCCAGTGTGCAAAGATTGCAGATGCAGATCTTTTTGGTTCCGCATTCTAGGTATTTTCCCGTGACCGTCATCGTCTGTCTTTGGATGCTCCTATTGAAGTTGGAGTGCTTTGTGCCGTTCGTCGCAATGTTTCATGCATATTTATCTATTTTGTTGGCGATTTGGAGTTTATGTGTAGCTCTCACATATAAGTTAACAGATCAGCTGACTATACCCTAACGACACGCGCCGTGTTTATTTCCTGTCAACAAAATCATCAAATTACTATTTAGCAGAAACAAACATTTTTGTATTTTTGCATTTTTACTAAATATCCGAAAATTATTAGTGAAACGGAATACACTACACTGCTTAGATCTAGTATTGAAAATAAAATAAAAAAGGCTAAATATAAAAAATCCTAGGTTATTTTCTCATTTTTTAAAGGAAATTAAGTAAATTAAATTTATTTAAAACAAAAACGGGAGTTCCGGGATTAAAAGGAAAATAATAAGTGGAAACAAATCGGTTAAAAGTGAACAAACCCCTTTCTTTTCCCTATTCATTGAAAAATTTCAAACGAGAATCGTATTTATCTAAAATTGCTATAGTCAAGTAAAACGGAACAAATTCAAGATGTGGTCAAGCAGCTCACCGGAGCAATTAATGCCCAAATAAAATTAACCAAATATATCGATCGTAAACTCAAAGCATTGGAGCCACTGACCGCAACAGTCAATTCTCAAAAAGAACTAACTAAATATGTCGACCGCAGACTCCAAGCATTGGAGCAAGAAAAATCAAACCCAGTGATAGCTTCAAGTCAGCAACAGGATATACCACTGCGAACACCTAGAAACGAGGAAGAATTGAAAGAAATCTGGAAATTACCCGATTGTGTGAGGGAATTACAAGCATTTGACGGAAATCCTGTCCAGTACATCT
Source organism: Dioctria rufipes (assembly GCA_963924295.1). Taxonomy (NCBI): domain Eukaryota; kingdom Metazoa; phylum Arthropoda; class Insecta; order Diptera; family Asilidae; genus Dioctria; species Dioctria rufipes. The sequence continues at coordinate 175,408,475 of OZ002743.1, forward strand.
CTTGGATACATATCGCGCAATTTGGCAAAGCATTCGACGGAAAATAAGAGATCTTGCGGTTTCAGCGCTCATTCCTTACAACATATTTGGTGACGACTGGTATTCCATAAACAAATGCTTATCACTCCACTATGCAGACAAAAGGGTCATTCGCATCTTAGAACACAGCTAAATCTTCTGGCCCAATGGACGAATTCTATGCAAGCGTGAACCATCAATTTTCCTTAATAGTGAATAAAATAAAAACAGAGGACTATACGCAAGAAACAGTGAATGTATTAATAGAAACCTATAAGAACAAAGCACTCGATGTGTTTATTAGAGAATTGAATGCTGATCTTTTACAAATGTTGATAATACAAAGACCACAAACACTCCCAGGAGCATACGCCTCTTGTCTCGAAATTTAAAATTTAATCTTCCGAAACGTAGCCATACGTAAACCTAACTTGAATAATTCAGTGACCGCGCCTATAAATCAATTTGTATGTCGTGAATATAACAACAAACTTCAAGATTTCAACCAAGACCAGCACCAAGAGTAGCACAGAAAACTCTGCCAATTAATCAAAGGATCGAAGCATACTACAATCAAGACGAGAAACGTATGCAACCTCCTCAAAGGCCGATTAAACCAAAACCTCCAGTTCCGATGGAAGACAGATCTCTTAAAATAGGACACATTAATTATATAAATCGCCCAGATTACAGTAATAATTTTCCGTACAAAAGATACACCAGTTGTGACAACCATCCGCATAAACAGCAAAGAGTGTAAATATTGCAAACAGAAGAAGAACCCTCTTATGAAGAATATATTCAAGCTTTCGAAGAAGAAAATGGTGAACAGAATCCGGAACTGAATGATGAGGAAAATCTTAAGTTAATTTTCTTGACTGGTGCCTCTCTAGCATACCATACTTAGAATACAAAACAATATATGGAAAAATTTCTAAATTTCTAATGGACACAGGTGCTAACAAAAACCTCATAAGACCCGAATTGGCTACAAATAAACAACCCACAGAAACTACATTTAAAATAAATCTGCCGAGGGAGCGATAGAAATAAGAGACAAAATTTCAGGATGATTTTTTGATAATATCGGAAATAACGCCTCTATAAGTTTCTTCGTCCTACCTGGATTAAAATCATTTGATGGAATCTTCGGCGACGATACTCTAAAGGAATTGGAAGCACTAATTGATAGGAAAAATAACCTATTGAAAATTAAGCCAGACATTATAATTCCTTTGAAAGAGAAGCGATCTGTCCACGTAAACAATATAGAAATCAGAGACCATCATATAAAGACAGAAACAAAGGAAAAACTACACGAGATCTTAAGCATACATAAAAAGATATTGGGACTCGTTCATACGGATGTGAAGAAGTGTGTGGAGCCAATTTACACAAAATCATACCCTTATCCCGCTAATATGAGAGACGACGTAGAAAATCAGATTCCCAAGCAACTAAAGGACGAAATAATAAGACCTTTGAAGAGCCCATATAAATCGCCCATCTGGATTGTCGAGAAAAAGTTAGATGCATCAGGATTCTTATTGACTTTAAAAGACTTAATGCTTTAACTATATCTGACACTTACCCCTTTCCCGGTATATCAAGTACAATAGCTAGTTCAGGAAATGCAAAATTCTTCACAACTATAGATTTATCATCACGGTTTTACCAAATCAAGATAAATAATAAACATATCCCGAAAACAGCATTTTCAACTATGAACGAAAAATACGAATTCACAAAATTACCCTTTGGATAAAAGAATGCCCCGGCAATCTTTCAGAGGATAGTAGACGATATCTTGAAGGAATACATTGGAAAAATATGTTATGTCTACATCAACGATATAATTATATTTGGAAGAACCAAAGCTGAACACTTGGAAAATATTGAAAAGATATTCTGCAAGTTGCATGAAGCTAATTTACGCATAAATGTGGACAAAAAAAAATTTAAAAAAAAACCGGAACAGAGTTTCTGGGGTTCAGGATAACAAGCGGGGGAACAAAGCCGGATGAAAAGAAAGTAATGGCCATCAGAAGAATTAGACCATCAGACAATTTAAAAGATTTCAAGAGTTTTATTGCCTTAACATCTTATTACAGACGATTCATTAGAGATTTTGCGAAAATTGCGAAGCCACTAGCGAATTTCCCAAGGGGAGAAAACGTACATATCCAAAACGCTTAATAAGACAGAAGAAAATTATGCAACGAATGAGAAGGAGATGCTAGTAATAGTTTGGGCATTGGACAATATCAGAAATTACCTCTACGCAGCAATAAAGCTAAAAATTCTAACTGATCATAAACCCTTGACTTTTAGTCTTAGCAATAGAAACACTAACGCAAAATTAAAAAGATGGAAGGCAAAAATTGAAGAGTATAACAAATCAAATAAAAAATCATGTCGCAGACGCACACTCAAGATTGAAATTAGAAATTACATCATCTTTTTTTCAAGCTACACATAAATGTCTTTAAAAACCAACTTATTATAGATACAGGGAAAGAATATGTACATCTTCGAGAAACCTCATGCAGGATACCGTCGACACTATATAAACCTACAGGAAGTAACCGAGGAAACCGTGACAAATACATTAAAAGAAAAATTTAATCCAACCGTTCTCAATGGTTTAAAAATTCCAGAGCAATTTATTCTAACAATCCAGGAGGTATATAAGGAATATTTCAGGAAGATTATAATTCGCATGACGTAAAGATTTGTCAAAGACATCGCCAATCCTGAAAATCAACTTCAAATTATTGAAAAGGAACATAGAAGAGCCCATAGGAATCACGAAGAAAATAAAAGTCAAATGTGGAAAAGTACTACTTCCCACACATGGCAATGAAAATAAAAAACTATATTAAATCCTGCAACATCTGCAATTCCAATATATACGACCGGCATCCCAATAAGACAGAGCTACAAGAAACACTTCTTCCATCCTATCCTTCGGAAATACTGCATATGGATATAATTGAATTCCAAAAACATAAGTTCATATCATGTGTTGACAAATTTTCAAAGTTCGTAAAATTCTTCTGAATAAAGAACAAATCAATGATACACTTAAGGGATAACCTGACTAAAGATCTACACTCCATCACTCTATCTAGAATCTTGGTAATAGACAATGAAAAGAGCTTTATCAGCCCAACCATATCCAACTATATCAGGACATTGGGTATCGAATTGTAAAGGACGAAGTGTCAGAAAAGTGAGGTAAATGGTGCAGTAGAAAGAGTTCATTCCACCATAATTGAAATTGCAAGATGCTTACGAAGAGAATGCCCAGATCTAATTCTAATGGAAATTACGAACATCTCCGTGGATCGGTACAATAATTTAATACACTCCGTAACCAAAATGAAACCAAGTGACATATTCATCGGTAGATTACAACGAATAAAATACCAAAACTTGCTGGATTTCAGGACCAAAATCAGTGAGGATTTAAAAGAACGAATAAGAAAGAAACAAAGGGCTAAGTTGAATAATGAAAACCCAAAAAGACAAAAACCAATAACTTACAATCCAGGACAGACTGTATACGTAACTCTAAAACATATTCAAAGCAAACAGAAGCCATTATTCAAGGAAGAAATTTTTGGTAAAGATAATAAAGTCAACATTACTACAGTTAGCGGAAGACGTGTACACAAATATCATATAAAAAACATAAACCAATAGAATACTCCTTCTAATTTCAGATTAATATAGGCAGGATTTGCATTGTCGGCAAACGTCTTCAAATATCTGGATCCAATTGTAACATCAAATAAGGAAATGGATGAATAATAAGCGGCAATATTAAACTGGTACACATGATCAACTTAACTAACTACGAGGAAGTCCTCGGTATGACAATATCAGTTGTGAAAGCCATAAAAAAAACTGACATCCTCAAATCGCAGCTAGACCATCAAATAAAACATATACAGCAGTTAATCCATAAGTTAAAGGGAGTACCGCAAAAAAAAAAGCGGTCTATCAATTGGATAGGATCTGCGTGGAAATGAATAGCAGGTTCACCCGATGCCACCGACTGGGATACAATCATCAAAAGCCAAAACGCCATAATCTGAAATAACAACAAGCAATACAAAATCAACAACAAATTAATGGTATCTCAAACCAAAATGATACAGCAGTATAACAAAACCGCAGAAGAATTCAATAATCAGACTGATAAACACGAACAGGTGCTCTTTAACCGATTGCCCATTCTAAAAACCGGATTTGACGAAATAGTACTAGTGGAACAGTTGGCTAAAAAGGGAACCGTAAACACCAATTTGTTGGACAAGGAAGAAATAAATCGACTTATAGTCCAAGTTGAGACACTCCCTTATAGTAATAATATAGGGGACATCGAATATGCAGAACCTATTATGGTAGTAAAAGGGTCGATTCTCCTGTACATAACTGCACTTCCAAAAACAACCCCCATTGTATATAACCATATCTTTATTAGATGAACAACAAAAAATAAAAAGCAAGTGTACTTAGAGTTTGAGGAACTACTAATCAACGAAGCTGAAAATTTTGGAATAGGGGTAAGTGCAATATTATAGGAAATATAGGCATATGCAAAGAAGTCCAACTCGAAAACCTACCGCATAAGCATTGCATCATTCAGTTAATAAAAGGAGGACATGCCGAGTGTGACTATCAGTTCAGTAAAGATGAAAAAATTGAAGCAATAAATGACAATTTTAATGGAGAGATTTTTCAAAACAATCGAACCAGGCAGTTGAAATGGAACCTTTATAATTCAGTATAATAATGAAACAATGAGGATCAAAACAGGGAATTTGTAAGCAAAGAAATTAAAGCACTCCATGTTCTACCAAGGGCCTTTCAAAACGTGCCAGAAGACAGTTTAAAATTTGACGTCGATTACCTTCAAGACCTACATCTAAGCAATAGACGACAACTGCAATACCTCCGTACCAAGCACGGAATATCCTTCATAACTCATATTAGCCTAATCACAATCCTAATTATAATATCTGGTATATTTCCAGTTTAGAAATTTAAAGGAAAGAGCATCCAAAATTTGTATCCATTAGGAGTCAACTTTTAATCTGCGGGATGCAGATACTTCAGGAGGGAGAAGTTAACAGGTTAACTGCCTATGCCACCACGAAACGCGTCGTGTTAATTTCCTGTCAACAAAATCATCAAATTACTATTTAGCAGTAATAAGCATTTTTGCATTTTTGCTAAATATCTTGTGTAAGCAATTTTCTGCTATTGCTTATCGAATGCTCTTAAAATATTGTAAAAAGCTTTTAGAATAAATTTAGTAGTTAGCCAATTCGGATGTTTTTAATTTTCACATAACAACTTAAAAATTTATTAACTTATATATATATTGCTACAGTTTACATCCCTCCATGTTCATCAGCTGAGATATGTGATTTGCTGGCTTCATGTATTGATAGCTTTACTGAAGCTTTTCTGCCTGCCAACGAATTATTGCTTTTTGGTTACTTTAACTTGCCTAGTGTTAACTAGGAACACTCTCTGGACGATGAGGTCTTTTTGCCTTTATTCTCGGCAACTCCTCAACATGCCATATCTTTTATTCACAACATTGTTTCTTAATCCTAATGCACTCTAGCTGCGCTAATAATGACTCTGGCAAATCTCTTCAGCTGGTATTTTCGTCGGATCCCAATGGAACTCTCGTTAGGCGTTGTTTAACTCCTATGATTCCTGAAACAAGTCGACATTCGGAACAACATATACTTTTGTTTTTTGCTCCTGTAACTTCATAATTTAATTCTTCTAGTAAATACCGTTATACCATTAAAAAAGCTGATTTTGATAAAATAAATGAATGGTTATCCGCTTGTGATTGGTCCAGTGTGCAGGGTGAACGTGACATTAATCAAGCTGTGAACTCGTTTTCTGACATACTATTTCTTTGTTTTACTGACTGTGTACCTCTTGTTCGTCCGAATCGTGCTTCGAATTGTCAACTGTGGCTCAATGGCTCTTTGAAACATCTTAAAAATTTAACCTAGATCCATCCTGCCTCTCTCAGAAAACTCAGGATGTCTCTGAACTTTATACTTTAATGCTCCCCCAGACTTGAAAAGAAGTAGCTACCTAGTAGCCTAACTGTTTTATTCATCAGAGCGGGGCATTCGCAAAGCACATGTTTGACGGATTCAATTTTCTCCGAGTCCCTACAACTCCTGCAGAAATCGTTCGCCGCTATTCCCAGTCTTCTAGCATGGCACCCTATGGCCCAGTGACCCGTCATGACCCCTACTAGGTTCCTGGTATTTGCTCTGCTGCTATTAAGTAGTTCCCTTGTCCTTTTCCTGTCATATGCAGGCCACAATTGCCTCGCAATACGACAAGTATCCCTGCTAGTCCATCGGAGGCCTGCCTTTAGATAGACGTCCCTGATAATTTCCTCTTTTAAAGCTCCGATTGGTATTCTCACGTAAGCTACAGCTGCGGAGCTATCTAATTCCAGCGCCCTGATGGCTGCCTGGCTATCAGTGTATATGCAGATGTACCGTGCGGGCTCTCTGCACATGGATACCAATATTGCCGCCTGATAAATCGCTGTGAGCTCTGCCTGAAAAACACTGCATTTGTTAGGCAGTCTATAAGACTCGTGCCACTGGAGATCTCTAGAGTATAATCCAGCTCCTGTGCCCGCACTCGTCTTGGAGCCATCCGTAAATATAGAAATATTGGATGTAACGACCACCTTCTTCCCCTCCCAGTCACTCCTCGTGGGTATCGTTGTATTGATACCTCCACCACGCTCTCAGCCTGACAGCAATAGTTGCCGCCACACCCTTACAATAAAAGTCCAGCGGCAATAGGTCAAGCATGACTTCCAATGCCGCCGTGGGCGTGGTGCACAGACACCCAGTTATACTCATACAGGCGGCTCTCTGGATTTGTGACAGCACATCAAGGTTACAGTTCCTCGTCAGTGCCGTCCACCAGACCGTAGAGCCGTAGCAGAGGATGGGCCGAACTATGACTGTGTACATCCAGTGTACTACCCTGGGTTTTAATCCCCAGTTTCTGCCAAATATTCTCCTGCACGTGTATAAGGCCACACTGGCCTTCTTCACGCGTTATTGTAGATTTGCCCTCCAGTTCAGTTTGGAATCGAGGACGACACCCAAATACTTCGCTTCACTGGAGAGAGTAAGCTCTTCTCCTCCCAGCATTGGAAGTCTGAAATCTTGCACCCGCCTCCTTCTTGTAAAAAGGATTAGCGTCGTCTTCGAGGGGTTCACACTCAATCCACTATTATTGGCCTAGCTATCCAGCTTAAGCAGCGCGCACTCGAGCCTTTCGCTAATAGTAGAGAGAAATCTGCCAGTTACCAGGATGGATATGTCATCCGCGTAGGCAACTCCTTAAAGCCCTCTCTATCTAACTCGATGAGGATTTCATCCATTACCAGTAGCCATAGGAATGGTGAGAGCACCCCCCCCCCTGCTGTGTACCTATATATAAAGACTGACAATCTTTTTGTTGACTTCTTTAAAACTGTCTTCTGTGCTAACCAGTGCGATATTAGTTATAATGATTTTACCCATTTTGTCACTTTTCTCCTTCCTTCAATGTTGACTTTTGATGCGCCCAAGTTATGGGCTGCAGTGTGTAGCGCCGATCGGCTTGGTTTAGCCAACAGCCAGGAGGAATTATGACGATGGCCGGTGGAGGCGCACGGCGAACTCAGTGAGATGGGGCGAGTTCGTCAGTTTCCCGCAGATGCTGATTGGGCGCCACGTAATTGCAAGTATAGCAAGAGGCAATTACGAAACTCCTGGGTGTTTTATTTAATTTGCAATGCGAATCCTCGGCACGAGGTGTCAATCTAAGCAGGGTGGGATTGTGTATATTTCAGGAAACGCAAGAAAAACACGAATTTCAAGCAAAGGGGCAATCTAATTCACGGTAAAACAGAAAATTATATTGTCATGCTATACTTAAATAATGAGCTTAAAATTAAAGAAGCAAAAAAAAAATTAATGAGAGAATCATACGAAATCTCAAATAGATAACGTACAGCTAAATGAGCAAACCATTAAAATAATTGCTGAGGGTAAAAAAAAAGAATTCATTAAGACTAAGAATACCATGCATTGCAATAGTGTATGACGCGAAATGAAATAATTGCTATAACTTCAAGAAGCAAATTACAAAAAAATGAATAGAAATAACTAAAGCTACGCCAATATATCAAATGGTAAAAAATAAGCCCAAGAAGCGGTTCACTAACACTAATGATCTCAATAAAAATAACTAAGGATACCATGCATTCCCACGATACATGGAGCGAAATGGATTAGTTACTAGATTGGAAGAAATATCCAAAAAAACAAAAATGATAGTAACTAACCCAAAAAAAAAACCTTTAGCAAAACTTAAATTAAAAAAAAAACTAATAATAAGAAGCAAGTTCTTCCTACTGCGCTACCCTCTTCTATCCTTGAGTACTATACAGCAAAATCAATACAAAAACAAAAAATAGACATATACCACCCAACTTATCTTTGCCCGTGACTGTCTGTGTCATGTATTCGAACGTTCCTCCAGTCCCCATCCAAATTTTCCTTAGCCGAATTCTTCTTTTCCATTCCCTCCACTTCAGTCAGTCCACTGTCAATCATTCACCACTTCTAACAGCTGTTTTCGGAATGTTACTTCTGCTCACTACGTGTGTCATCCTGTCCAGCGCCCTCAAACACCGCGAATTAAAAGAAAGCTCCTCTGAGTTTTGCAGCCCTTTTATAAGCTTCGCCGGGCGGAAATAAGGTCATGTTACGTCGGATATAAGGGTGCGAACATATTGTGCTCGTAACTAGTTTGCCTTCTTGGTGCCGCATTAATATCGTAATATAGGTTTTTTGTGCTGTACGTTCTGTGTAATTATGAAATGCTTCCGTGTTTTCCGTCGTGAGTTGTGATAACTTTAGATTTCTGGTACTACTTCTACAGGATTTTGGCAGCCATGGTGATTTTACCGAATTCAAATTCGAGCGCTGAAGATGTTGATTTTCCAGTATGATTATTTTTTCATTTTTTACACGTTTCGTGCTTTCGCATGCCAAGTGCTGAGGTGCTAAAAGGTTTCTGCTTGGTATTCATAGCTATTCCCAGTAATAAGGGCGATCTTTTACAAGGACGGAAAGCGAGTGATTCTTGGCTTAATTCGACAGCAGGTGATATCTACGACCAGGATCCTGCAAGGATTTTCTTCTTTACAATGTCTGTGACGGATTCATAGGGTACATTCGTCGAAGGATGTTCCCGAAGGAGAAAATTTCAACACGAGGATTGCTCCGTCAAGGTTATGTTTACATTCATCTTTTCTTTTCTTTTGTAGCCGCATTGAACACGATTGTCGCTGGAGTGCTGGTGGGAATACTCGTTACACATATTTTAGTAGGGAAATATCTTCATTTCCATGCCTTCTAATGACAGTACATGGAAGGGACAACGCCGGCATTCTACTGCAGTAGTTCCCTTTTCGGAGTATGGTTGGCAGTCTCCAGCCCTTCAGGTAAACTTTTTCAGTTCAGTACGTTCATTTAAGTCACGGTATTTGTTATGACAGTCGTCTTGAATCGCGAGGGAAGTCGAATTGGAACGCTTTCGCCTCTACAATATAAACTAGATTTAAGTAGCTTGACGGAGTAAGGTAGCGCATAAGAATCCCTCGCTAAAATACTACAATACTACTTGTGAATAGATTACCATTTTACAATTTTCGTATTTTTCTTTATGTTGCAAACAATATATGACTTTAGGTTGATCACGTTCTATACTTCCAGAAGGTGCAAGCCCCTAATACTAGCATATCATAGAATGGGTTCCACCTAATACTAATTTTCGTGTAGGGAGGCATCAGTCGAACCAATAACGTCAGTGTTAGTGCAGTATCTCGGAGCCGTGTTAGTGTCACGTAACGTACTGCTTCTTGTATACGGTGCTATTGTAATTTGTATGACTAGATAAAGGTGTAAAAAATAATGGCCTCGGTCTTCAGTGTCAGCAGATACCTGTGGATTCTGTCGGGTCTTCTACCAGTCAGGTGTAAGTTGCTGCATGTAGTTGTTGCATAAGATTAGCTCTCCTGCCATTGGCCGTATAGTGATCCATAGTGCATTTATTACTCGGTAATTCTGAAATTATAAACAAAGCGGCAGCGGCGATCAAAGTAAACACACTGCAGGACTATCACAGGATTAATGTTCATACAGGCGAGGTTGACTAAGGGAAATTATACTGTGACAATTTGACGAAGCTGCCGCTGACTTCTCTGCAACCTATAGACATGTTTTATTCGATGAAGCGTCCGCCTTTTTCTGGCGGTCCGGATGGCGTTCCTTCTACACTCATAAAAAATTATGCTACTACAACTGATTTGTTGGGAGTTTCCTAATCTCTGCATTTCTGCTATTGAAAACAATAAGCAAGCCGATTGCATTTACACGGATTTCAGTAGCGCTTTTGATGGAATTAATTATAAAATTTTAATTCATAAGTTGAATGATCTTGGTTTTTCTACTGTCTTTTTCAATTATCTTCGTTCTTATTTATCTGATCGCACATAGCCAGTTATATTTCGCGCAGCTCTTTCTATCGAAATAGATAATAGACCACTCCTTTTTATAATTTACATCAACGATGTATCTCTGATTTTGGCTAATTTAAAAATACTTTGTTATGCTGACGATGCCAAAATCTTTCGCATAATCTCTGAGGAAAACTCGAACATCTTTCATAACTGGTGTTCTATTAACTGTCTTCCTCTGAATATCGGAAACATACTAGTATGACTTTTTCTCCATTGGACCTCATAAATACTTTAGATGGATGCTTATTAACTAGACTTGATAAAACCAAAGATTTGGGTGTCCTCCTTAATACGCGTCTTTTCTTCGAGCGTCATATTAATACAATCGTTGCCAGGATTAATGCTACTCTGGGGTTTGTAAAGACATGGTCCAAGGAGGTTAATGATTCATTCATAAAGAAGATCCTTTGCTGTATTATTTATATGGTCATTATATTGCTGGCTCAGTATTGACTACCAGGCCCATACCTAAGAAAACCATTTATACACATCGTCTTGAAGGGACCTAATAATAGTACAAATATTCGCTTTAAATATACTAAGAAACTTTTTTGGTATAATAAAGGAACAAACATCCGTTCCACAATACGAAAGTAGCAAGCTGACATACAGTAAAAAACTAAAATTACGTGATTCATCTTGATTGGAAATTTATTACTCACCGCGATATAATGAAAACTAATGTCCCCTTTTGTAAATTTCTATATATATAAAAAAAATAGCGAAGTCCGCGAATTCCGCTAAAGAATGTTTTTGTTCTCTCATGGCAAAGGTAGACTAATCCAATTATGAAGATGTAGCATTGTTACACTATTCCTGGATAATAATAGCTCTCACATTCTAAAAACAAATTACACTAAAACATTTAATTGTGATCATCCCTATATATTCATTTAGTGTGATTTCACATGACTTAGTTTCATCAAAATACAAGCGTAGATAAGCGGAACAGAACAAAATTCTAGCGAACGTGAACTAATTATACTTCGTGAAACTTTCACTTGTCAAAATGATAAAGTTTTAATGTACAATGCCAGTGAATTTTCCTTTGTAAAAATTTGAGAAAAAAAAACAAAATTACTATAATTTTATAGAAATAATAATTTGGATTGTGTGCTTGCTTATATATATGCAAACTTTGATCGTGATTTTCTCTTCACAACTCATAGAATGAACCTCACTGCAATCCCCAATGTTATGCAATTTTCCTACCATGATTTTAAAAACATCAACTTGAACGAGATGATAGCAAAATGCGATGAAATTTCATGGGATGAGGTTTTTATTAACAATACCTTTGACAATACAGTTGAAACACTCGTCGGAACACTTTCTTATCTATACGATAAGTACCTTCCCTTGAAGACTTGCAATATTCGTTCTGATCAATGCCCTTGGATAACTAGAGGGGCTCATGCTACCATGGCTTAACCAGATTTGTTATTGAAAAGACACAAACGAACTAGAGATTCTGCGGTCCTTACGGAATATAAAAGGGTGCGTAACAGAGTTACATCTATGATTCGAGTATCTAAGCGCTCTTTTTTTAGTTCAAAGCTTGATACGTGCCTACCGGCTAAAAAGTAGTGGAAAAACATCCTGAGGCTAGGCGTACATGGTCGTGACCTAAACACTCTAAACCATTATTTTGCTTGTAGTGCAGGTAATGCTTCAAGTTCGTTGAGCTCTGCAACAACTGGTAACATTGGCGATGCTGTGGAAGATATTGCCTTTGCATCTGTGGATGGCGCTGAGGTTTTTTCAGTGATATTCTCTATTAAATTCACAGGTCCTGGTCCAGACTCACTTCCACCTGATTTTGTGAAAGTGCTCGCTCCATACATATTGATACCACTTGGTCATATTTATAGTTTTTGCTTAACCACGTCCCAATTTTGAACTTAGTGGAAGAAAGCACATGTAGCACCTATTCTTAAAATGCCCTCTGCATCCAATCACAGCGACTTTAGACCAATTAGCATGCTTAGTGTCCTTGCTAAAGTTTTAGAAAAAATTATGTCCCAACAAATCATCAAATTTATTAACGAGCATAGTTGCGAGACTCCACTTCTGAGGGTATCTACAGATATTTGTGAAGCTCTCGATAAGGACCAGATGACAGTACTTGTTCTTCTTGATTTTACCGAGGCATTTGATTCTGTAAACCACCCAAGACTGCTTTCAAAGTTGAAAAATTAATTGGGCTTTTCATACTCCGCCATTCAGCTGGTTGCTGATTATTTACGCAATCGATCACAGACGGTAAAAGTAAAAGATCTTTGTTCTGATCTTATATAACTTCGCTCTGGTGTTGCACAAGGTTCCATTATTAGCCCTCTACTTTTCACCTTATATTTAAATGATTTACCGAATGTTGTTACTAATTCCTTTATTCACCTTTACGCGGATGATCTATTTGAGTAGACCAATACGTTTGATGGAGGATTGTATTTGTCGCATAAATGAAGATCTTCGTAGCATATATGACTGGTCATTGCTGAATCAACTTTCGTTAAATCCAACTAAGTCGCACTGCCTAGCTATATATAGGAGCCGGATTAATAAATCGGAAGTCCCTGCGGTTTTATTAAATAATTCGGTTCTCTAGTACGTTGACTGCGTCAGGAATCTTGGAGTTTATTTCAGTGCTGATTTCAAGTACTGCAGTCACATTTCAAATTTAATAGGGAAAATCTATCGCACTTTACGGCAACTTTGGAAAACGTCTGCTTGCCTTTCTGTGGGCATGCGCTTACAGTTGGCTAAAACGCTACTCATTCCTATCTTTGATTATTGTAGTACCATCTTTAGCAAATTTGATGCTCGGTCCCAGAGAAAGTTAGATGTTGCTTTCCTTGATGCAATATGCTATATTATAGACTTCCTCGGAATGCTGATGTGTCTCAGTATGTCTTGTTACTACTGGGCACTCCTCCAAAAACGTATTTAGGCCACCGTGAACTCATTCTTCTGCACAAACTGATATATGGCAAGCTTCCGGAGTATTTGTATGAGAGAAGCGGTTGTCAGCTTCTAGCCCCTCAGTATTCCTCTCAATACGTTGAGCGCTCTTACTTTGTTCAGGCAATTCGGAAGTGGACCTTTCTTCCTGCCAATATACAGCGAACGGACTCTATCAAGTATTTTTCGTCATTGTTGAAAGATTTAAGTCTTTAGGAGCGTAAATGACACGTACTTTTTTCTTTTTATAGTTAGTTAGTTTTCTTGTTTTACTTATTTATTTTAATATATATTTCTTGTCAGGTTAGGTTTAATTTTTTATTCTTTTTTATATGTCCCTTTTGACTGTTTATAAGTTAGATTAGCAAGTGTCTTTTTTACAATTTTGTGCCTTTTGCCAATTAATTTTAAGGAATATTTAAAAGAGCCACAAAAAGAGCCAAAAATAAAGAGCAAATATAAATTTAAAAAAAAAAAACATATATATATATATATTATTAAACCATTTTATGCGAATGTGGACAACAATAAAAGATTACGAACTCTAGTCAAACGAAGTGTCATGTGTTAGAATTCCATTTTTGGATGATTAGGTTTAGTCCGAATAGAATTTAACTAGTATGTACCATAGAAGGCACAAGAACCGTGTACAAGGATTGTGAAGTGAGTGATGCATTCCGGAATGAACCACAAGATATTTTAGAGCGTGTCGATAGCAAATGTTGTGTAATAGCAGTTTTGCATACATTTGATCAACACGGCAGATGAGCCAAAATATGAATCACTCGCCTACCCATAATTTCATTCCGGAATGTTCCATCAGTAATATAAAATTTGTAAACACTGGTCTGATATTGCATACGACATCTACTTCTTGTGCCATCTATGCTAGTAGGTTCCTTTCTATGTCGCATACTTCTAGGTGTGTATGTAGTTGGGAAGTCACTTATTCAAAAATTATTTATAATTTTGCGAAACATTTGACAAATATTTTAATGCACTAAAACAACAAGCATTAAAGTTTCTCATTCCACAAAATATAATGTCGGCACAAATATGTAATTGTGATCCCTAGTGTGGGAGTTGTTCTCTTTTTGGCCTAATAATTTAATACCAAAAGGCAAATTTTTTTCTATATAACAACATCCATAGCTCTACTTGATATTCTCCTATATTTCTCATAACAATGTATCAGTATTTGTCTGTAAGATTTCAATGTTAATATTTTTGAGCTGAACATCCTTAATTCTTCTGGGAAATATTGTGAAAATGATGTTCAGCTTTCAGGCACATGACAGAAAATCAATAAAATAAAACAGCAAAAAATGAAATTGATTTCATGAAAATACGCCTCTCAACATAATTTGGGTAAGAATATTGCCCACGGAATTATACGACATTCCAAGAGGGATATAATCGTGGACAAATTGATTTTTTTTCTTTTCTTTTTTTAATATAATAATTTAGAAGAAAATGAAACCAAAATTTTCTGCAAAAAGACGCAAAAATTGTTTGGTTTCGGTTTCAAACCAAAGCATTTGTGTCCAAAATAACCAAATTAATTTCTCATTTCTGAAAGTTGATCACAGTGAGCTCATTTCTGCTGTTTACTTCACAAGATGTGGCACAACCATTTCAATCTCATTAGCTGTGATATATTTGTTATAAACGGGCCACTCTGGATGAGTACAACATTTCTGTCGTGAAATTACTCGATTTCGTTAAGACTTTCGATAGTGTCGCTCATAACAATATCTTTCAATAAATATATAAACTGCTTAATTTCAAAACATGACATTATCTTCATAAAGAATTTTTATCATATCGTTTCCAAAAGATTATACAGGGTTATCAACAAGTTCCATCCTATGAGAGTGACCCATCAGATGTGAGTGTCCCTAAAGAATTGACACAGGGTGCTCGTCAAATCCTAGTAACCTTTTAATTGAACTTGGGTTAGGTTTCCTTAACAGTACTTTTATATGAAGTGTTTTGGTGCGATCCTGATTTTGGAGGAAGTAGCTGTCGAGAGATCTCTAAGACGAGCAAGCTCGTCAGATTTTTCAATATCGGTTATATTGCGTGATCTGGTACCCTTAAGATGAATACTTAATTACCTCGCGAAATATAATTGGATTTACACTCCAGTACCGAGGTACCTAGCTAATGATCTTGACAAGGCATTGACATGCAACTTGACAGAGCTAATCTCCATGCTCTCAGCATCTGAGTTGAAAAGATATCCTCCCTCTTCCAGAATAGTCATTATTATCGCTTGGAAAATCGTGACGTGTAGATAATGTGTGTCCATTTCCACAAAAGTGTGGCTGCAGAAAAGCCTGATTCAGTATTTACCTCCAATTAGGAACCGTCCGTATAAATTAAGGGCTTGTCAATGATTGATGCACAGATTTTCACTCCCATTCTTCCTTAGATGACATCTTTGTCTTAATATTGATATTTAGTATAGTCTCGAGAAGGTTATCCCTGAAATTTTCTAAACCAACTAAAAGTTAAAACAAACAAAAAATAACCCAAATTCTGCTGAAATCTTATTTGCCCTTATAATTATCAATTCGTGGTCCACTGATTGTAAAAAGCTATGTTAACATAAATATTTATGTTAATGATGCCGAAATCTATTTAAGCGGTTCTAACACTTTTGCTACTGGTAAAAAGTCACCCAATATGTAGCTAACAAATAACTCAAAGTCAAAATGTCTTCATTGAACTAGAAAATAATTTAAGCATGAAATTTCTAATCCGATATCTAACTAAGGGGTAAAACCAATTTCTCCAATCCTAACTATTTCTTAATTAAAAACTTCAGTTACATCGTAATTCGCTAAGTGTCATATTATGTGTGTACTAATGTATTTTCCCGTCCATATGCTATACATAATCCTATTGTGCAAGATTGCGGAACATTTTACTAATCAACTCATTTTCGACGATTAAGCCTCATGGATATGTGTTTGCTTCCCCCGGGCGCCATTATATTCGTATTCAACTGAAATTCTCTCATTACTCAGCTTTCTATGGACTTTGATTATAAATAGCTGCGAGCTCGTGCAATTTCCGCAATTTATGTCTCAACAACACTAAACGAAGGACATTTATTATTATTGCCAATGTGTGTGGATATAACTAAAGCCTTTCGATGTAAGCTTTTAGCTGCTGTTAATTATTATTATGAAGACACCTTATGAGAGTTTTAAATTTTCCTGTTTTTATACTTATTGGATTTGTCTTGAAACACCGATATCGCATGCAACAAACTCCTGTGATTCCATTTAAATCATAATATTATTAGAATTAAGTGAGTTCAATAGTTTGTAGAATATTTTCAGCATTACATCTATTTGTAAGTGAGGCTAAATTTGGGGGAGTATGAAGATTTTTTCTGCCTTACGCAGTTCCAAATGAAAAATTGGAATCAAATAGTAGCATTTTTGAGGAAGGGGTGAAAATACCTACCTTTTTCTTATTTGATTTATTTGGCGCTTTTCAAATAAGAGGTTGAATTTTGATGTCAGAAAATCAATAGGATTTAATAAATAATCAAATATATTAAAACTACTTTTAAAATAAATAACTTTTGTAAATAAAAACCACTGAAAAGTAAAAATTATTTTTTTCGTTCTCAGTTATATACACAAGAAAAATGTCATTGCAAATTAAAATATGTGTATCCATAATTATAATCACAATTGTTTAACTGCAACTCACGCCCAAACTTTTAAGATTTATTTTTATCTTCTGTATATCACTGAGAAAAAAAGTTTTTAGGGCATTTTATTTCCTAAAGTCATTTATTTAAAAGTTTTTTTAGGATATTTTATTTTCTACGTTTTAGTCATAAATTCAATATACTTTCTCGACGCTCGAACCTCGACTATCGAATCTTAACTCTCGACCCTCGCGTCTCGATTTCGAATCTCGACTCTCGTATCTCGAATTTTGACTTTAGAAACTCGAATCTCCATTCATAACACACACGGCCAAAATTTGACAACCCCAAGGGTGGTAGTTACCACCCCATTCAAAACCCCCAAAGCGTGAGAAAATGCTACCCCGTCGGAAACCTCCCTATTCGCTCATTCTAAATAAAAAACTACATGTAAATCAATCTACGTTGATTACCCTAAAACTTTTTCGTCACAAACGATACTCTCTCGCGCCCGGACACAAGGATTTTTAGTCAGGAGTTTGTGAAGTGATAAAAGTTATTTAAAAACAGTTGTTTGAAGTATCTAACAATTTTTTATCATATTTTTAATTCATGCATGTTTTTTTTTTTGTCAAGCCAAAATATGGGGAAAACTTGAAAGTAACAAAATAAAAATAAACAAGTTAGAATTCTTTTAAGACCAATTCTTATGATACCCTAGATCAGGGATCATGAGGTCAAGAAGAGCTGCATGCCGGTTTGTCATATACATATTTTGAAGAGCCACACTATAGTATTTGAATAAAAAAATTTAAATTAGACTGGAAGCAGCTTTCTTTAAGGTTCGATATTATGATTCTGATACCAGTTTCCAAAATTCAATTATAGAAGTAAATTTGTGCCACATTTGCAATGCCTGATTCTATTTCATATCTAATTACTCGAATTTCCGAACCGCTTTTTCGAAAAAATTTCAGAATTTGGAAATTCATCTTCAATAGTAAATGATATTACAATAGTAAATGATATTACAAATAAATGGGTTCACAGAATATGCAAATGTAGATATAAAATTTGTGCTAATCTTCAAACCTAAGTTTGCAATTCTTCAAATGTCTCGTTATATTTATTAAAATTGCCTTCTTTTCTGCGTCGACAGAGATTAACTAGTTTGAACTTCAAATCATACACAAATCGCCGAAGTTCAACTTCAAAACTAAAAGCAGTTTTTGACAAATCAATAATTATTTTTTCCGTTGAAATGCACCATAATGTTGGTGAGGAACATAAAGACAAGTCCTATTTTCTAATTCTGGGTAGTTTTTTCCTTTTCCTTTTGCTAATGTTATGATAGGATGTTGGAGTTCCACCAAATGCAAAAGGCAAACATTGAAAGTTGACCATCAAAGGATAGATCACTGGGCAATTCGTCTGTTTTACAATTTCACCGCAACTCTTCTAAAAAGATCTTAACTTGACGATGAGTATTTTGGCATTTGTTCTAATTAAATTCACAATCTGCAAAATAATCCTCCACACATTTTCGTATTTTATGATTTGATGCGGTGAAGAGGTAGAAAATGTGGAACTTTAGAATTTATCTGGCGGCAATTCAAAGCTGTACCTTATTTCATCAAATGTATATTTCTGACATCGACACGGTGAGTTGTCATACACTTCATCCTTCACATTTACGTCTGCAGATACATACCGGGCAAAAACGGTGAATTTGTGAGCCTCCTGTGTCGGTAGACGTCAATAGCTAAAAACTGTACATTTTTTTCAAATTACACATTAACAACCTATTGTAAAAAATTTTACTAATTTCACTAATACAACGTTCAGTTGTACGGCGTGACATAATTATGTACCTGAGCGATCAATTTATGCAGTTATGTAAAAGCAATATTCCAATCAGAAAATTAGCTTAGGTAGGTCTGTCATCTTCCCGACTAAAAGATAGTCGCTTCACGAACAACTCTCAACCTTTCTTTCTGAGGATCGGATTGCTTTCCCTCATTCTTACCAGGCTTTCGAAAGGATTTTGTGATCAGTGTCAAGAAAACATATTATCGTCTCCAATTCTGGTGCGTGAAACATTATAATTTCGTTGCCGTACCCTTGTCAACGCTTTTTTATTGTCCTGCGATCCGGAGGAAAGTCTTCTTCGATCTTGTCCTCTAGCTTTTTCAGGTTAAATTGACATTCGTTAGCATTGTTATGAATATAATCGGAAATGTACTATATAGCATGACCTGTGTCGTAAGAAACCGATCTTCCTGATGTCTCACGCGTCGCGTAATAATGTACCGAGTTTTAATAGCCGTAAAATAAATCTTCTCGATTCGTGCTATTATTTCACGTGCGAATTTTTCGTGACGCCGTACGTTTATGGAACGCATTTTCACTAGATCAACGTTTTCTTTACATATGAAGCAACAGTGTTTGAAATCGATTGTTGGTAGTACCTGCACTTGAACTGGTGATGGCGTTGCTGTCGATGATAATTGACATACGTCGCTGTTTCGTTCATCATCGCTAATAATGCTTTCTGATCTAAGTGACTGTACACCACATTTTTTCACTGTATTAGTTTCGCTTGCAGCCTCTTCACACACAAATCAATTCCCCATTTTGCTTGCAATACGTCTACTGCGTTAAGCATTGGTCGACAAACTGAGCCTTTCTAGGTCGAAGGGACACTTCAGGCTCAGTCTTTTTCATTGCCGTTGCGTCTAGGGTCAACCAGTCGCTTGAGTCGCGTTAGGATTGCCATAGGTGTACGACCTTAAATATTGGTTCTAGAAAAATAGTGGTAGATATCAGCCTTCTAGGAAATGCAATTCTATATAACTTTGTTCCTGTACATTTATGTCCTAAGGTTAATTATAAACGAGATAATTCAATAATTATACTTTACCACTTTTTTTATTGTTTTCGAAAAATACCAATCGCACGATAAAGTTTGAAAGTTACAACAACTTAAGTCCTAAAAATTTTTGTTAAAGAGTTGAGAATGGACCAGGTATTGAGCAAAAACAATCCCCTTTAAACTTATCATGGTGGGTAACGCACCGTCGGAATTTGGTCACCATTTTGAATTTAGACTACCAGTGAGCCCCCTAAACATTAGAGCAAAAAAATTACTGTCAGGAATTTTTGTAATGTGATATGCTAACCCGACTGGGCTAATAGCAATATTCTCACTTCCAGGGTGCTCTTTCGAAGACAGGACCTTACGTAAGTCTGATTTTCTTATAATTTATTGGAAGTAG
This sequence comes from Dioctria rufipes, assembly GCA_963924295.1. Classification (NCBI taxonomy): domain Eukaryota; kingdom Metazoa; phylum Arthropoda; class Insecta; order Diptera; family Asilidae; genus Dioctria; species Dioctria rufipes. The sequence continues at coordinate 175,429,044 of OZ002743.1, forward strand.
TTATTATGACAACAAGTTTCGAAATCGCTGAGTAAATATTTGCAAGGCAAACCCAATGATTGTCCTGGGGTCTCTTTGTCTGTTTGTTAAGAATTGCATACCTGGAGTTACTGGTTGATAATGCTTCCTTACATCATCAGAGTAATGGCATCAGAGTTCATCGTCGACTAGTTGGGGAACGATACGCGGAGTATTACAAACATCAGATCCTTCCAATATATCGAAAGGTACCTAAGTGATGTATGGTCCATTCAGAACTAAATGTGTGCATCGATTTCATTTAACGGCACGTTTTTTTTATTATGGTGCGTGGCAGCTCAAGCTTTTTTTTTACCCACTCCACACTCTTCACAAATAGTCGAGGTGCTAGCGGGCCGATCTTATTCGGAAAGTACCGCAGAGTGAGCTGCCAGGTTTGGCTGAGAGACGTGATTTTACGCCTACCATCACGCACCCACATAGCTACTACTAAAGTGATAGAAATCTTGTAACACATAGAGCACCTTAGGCGTTCTATCTATGATAACATATTTTCTAAATTAGAAACTTCATTCATGGTAAAGGAAACACAACAAATCGTAACTAAGACATGTAATTATTGATGACGAATCATTACAACAACATTATAAGCGCATCTGTATATTTCTTAGTTTAGCTAGGCTGTAATACCTCAACTTTGTTAAATTCTATCCAACGTAGGACAAGATGTACATGTTGAATAGAACCTGCAAATATAGGTGAACCTCAAGCCAGCGAATGAAATGCTACTCGGATATTATCATGACCATTTAGTTAGTTTACTGTAAACTATGTAAAAAAGTATGATGGTTATAAATAGAAGTGTCAGTGTAGTACGAGAGGAGTTTCATTTATGTATCTGAATAGAGAACACCAGTTGTAGCGGCAGTGAATAAAAAATAAAATAAAAATAAAAATACAGTTGTAAATAAATTAAAGAAGAACTAAACAAAATATATAATATAAAATAAATCTACTTTTTATTGAGACACAATAATAATGTTTTTTATTACATACTAAAATTTATGTTTCTTATCTTATTTATATATTTGACGAACATTGGGAACAAATAAATAAATCGAAGCGAATATTGACGAATTGCCGTCATTACCCACAACTCGACATCGATAGCACTGCGGTGGGCTTGAAACCCCAACCTATTTCACCTCAATACTGTAGAATAGTTTGGGTTATGATCGTAATTTTACGAGTCTAGAATAATTAAAATGTAAGTAAATAACGCCTGTGCACTATCCAGTATTAATAGTAATTTATTAAATCAGTTTGTCTTATATAATGACAGTTACCTACATCCATTTCACACCTCAACGCTTACTGTGTTAAATATATGCTCCAAAAGAGAACAGCCACATATTTCCCAAACCACACAAATCTTTTTAACCAATTTATGTATACGGTCCGAAAGGCTTTAGATGTAATTACATTCATAGATTCAATTTTATTTATTTTTTCTCTGTTTTTCCCGTCCAGTTCCAGCCCTACTTTTAACCTCCTTTTAGAAAAATAACTTTAAGGCTCGTGGAACGAAAAGCCTATGTTACCCAGAAATAGCAACAAAGACATCAAAAGTGGGTGAATGTGCTGAGAAATATGAAATGCAATACTTCTGGGAAAAGTAGGTCAGAGCCTTTGATATTGGAAAGTTGAAAGGAAACTCTACCTGCCAAGAGTTGTGGGATCGACAACAGGTACCCACATACATATATGAGGACGATTTATAGAATTTATGAAAATTGTGGAAAATGCCGTCAAAATTAAAGTAGATATATAGGAAAACATGATATAAAATGAAAAGGTAAAATCTTTTAGAGAAATAAAACTTTTAAAAACATTTTAATTTAAAATTCGATCATAATATGTATAATATTTACGAAGTTCCGTATATATACCTACATATATGTAATAATAATTAGTTGTAATGGCAACTTGAACACACGTGGTCAAATTGGAAATGAGTTTTAGAAATAAAAGACTACGAAAAATGAGGTCCGGTACATTGTATGTAAGAAATAAACTTTGGGTAATGTTACACAATATTCTTACAATAAGTTTGTAGCAGAATAACAATATTTTTGAGTTGAAATAAAATTTATGTAGGCAAAGGGGAATGACCAGTTTTCATACAACTTTAAGGCCGACATAAACAGACATGAAAGATATCTTAAAGGATGCATTATGATACTCTGAACATATTTTATTAACAATGTTTATTTCAATTTAGCGGGAGAAAGCTTTGGCGATCGAATGTAGCTTCAGCGATTTTCTTTGGAGAAAAAGTGGATTTTAACACTTCTCGTGATAGTGCGGATTCGATACCTGGTGGAAAATGATTTCCATGAGAAAAATGTTTACAATAAAGCACTAATGGCCATCGAAATGCAGTAACTGAGGTGTATGTGTCCAAAGTGCATGAAAATGGGCTCTCCGGCAGCAAAAATGTCCCGAGAAAGTCCTCTGAAATTAGTAGTCGTCAGGACCTTTAATTTGGTATGCAACATACCGTATTGGAACCCCACCCCCTCCCCCCGCCTGGGGTTCCTACCACTACCCTAAAAGTATGCAGACAAAAATTGTATTCTACGAATTGTAAAATGAACTCAGCAGAGCACATTGCATCAATTATTAACAGTCGACGACTTTTTTAGCTGTACACACGTGCAGTCGAGCCTAACATTTAAATAAATTTTATATGAGCGATATAGCATATTTCATTCTTTGTTATAAAAATATTTTTTTCCAAATAGCATCTAGGGTTACAATAAAACTTGGACGCCAGAGAGCAAATGTACTCTAGGGACATCCATTGGGGGTTTCGGAGCAACAAGCAACTCGATCTTGGGCCTATCTATAGGAGATAGGTCTAAAAACTCAAAAACTTTCCAATAAAATTGGGTTCATCATCAGGCTTCTGTTCTAGGTCCTCTTCTACTTTTCATATTTATTAGTAACTGAATAACCCACTTGAAACATTCTCTTATATGCAGACAATTTACAATTGTTTTCTGTCATCACCTTCAATTTCATAAATTACTCAACTGAAAATGGTTTCAAACTCAATGTTTCTCTAGTAAACTACTGAGGCCATATAAATTGAAATAAAATAAAATTTATTACGATATAAATCTTCAAGTCGTACATGTATTTCTATATATTACAGGTAGCTGTAAGTCCAGAATGTAGTTGATTTAAGCAACAATATCTTATGCCCAGACATTACCTTACCAAAGAACTCCTTAAACTTTTTCTTCTATTTTTACTTTTTCCCTCTAAGAAATGTTTTCCATTTGTGTTTTTCTTTTCTCTTCAACATTAAAAGTAACCTAGGTACACTTGCTCGTACAGAATTAAACACTTTGACTGTCTTTTGTTGAAAATTATAAAAACACTCACGAATTGAATTCATTAAAAAAAATTACGAATGGACGTTACTGAATAAGATGAGGTAAAGAAAGCGCTATACATCAGAAACCTGCAGAAAAATGCTGAAGTTGATATCCTGTACGTGAATTATATTCAGAGTTATAACGCTGAATTTATATTAGCTTCTGTGAATTTGGCTTACTGTGAAATCTTATAGAAAAAGTTTCCACATTTATAACTTCAAAAAGCTGGGATTTCTTTATTAGTTAGAAAAATTAAAAGGCAGCAAGAGACGGGTATTCAGACACTTTTTCTCGGATGTAGTATTTAGTAAGGACATAGAAAAGGGTAAATTTTCATTATAATTTATTCGGAAGAGTTCATTTAAGATAAAATGAAAACAACAAATGATAGAGTTATAAATAAAAATAAACAAAAAATTTCTGCACCACATAGCAGACATATTTTAAATTATTGTTAAAGAAATCAAACAAATTACTTACCTAAGCCGAAGTGTACGAAAAAATAACGCCTAGAAGAGAACAAAGACATATTATTTTAGAAATGTTTAAAAGATGATTATTATAGTTTATTTCATTGAGATATAAAAGAAAAAAATTCTACACAATTTGCAATTTTACAACAATTTTACAACTAACTTAGACCTTAATCGTATGTGAGAATCCCGATCGGAACTTTTTAAGACGAGATCACCAATGATAGATATCTTAAAGCTACTCATTGGTGGGTCAATCAGGACTGCTGTTGCAAGTCAACTATGGCCTATGTACAATGGGAAGTAAACGTAGGAGCTCCTGAAAGAGAGCGGAGATGATACCAGAAAAGTAGTAGGGGTGCTAGGAGGCTGATTTTTTAATTATTGTTTAAGGGTAAAATTAAGAAAAGATGCTGTAAAATCTGTCTATCCTGTTAGAAGTGTTAAAACTAGTTTTCACAATAAGTATAAGACAATTCCATATTTATTTTATTTATTTTTTTATTTATTTAAGAAGTTGATACGACAGCAAACAGATAAATCCACAAATTCAAACTTTAACTAAAAATAAGAAGGAAAAGAAGAACTACAAAATAAAATACCTAAGTAGCTCAAAATAAGACATAAGAAATAAAGACAACAATTTCAAAGGAAAAGCATAATATAAATCACAGCAAAATGAAACTGTTTTACAGTGAAGATCGAAGAGGAATTCCAGTAATTACTAGAAATCCAAACAAACTCTGATATGAAGCGAAATAAAGATAATAGCAATAAAAAGTAACAAATAAGATAAAAAATAAAAATAATAAAAATAAGTTATGAACTAAAAAAGAGTAAGAAAGATCATACAAGCAAAGCGATTCGAATATATACAATGCGTGGAAAGGAAGGAAGGAAGTAAACAAGTAAAGATGAAATAGATTAATTTAATTTAGAATGGTAAAATTACTTAGCTGAGTTATTACGGACAAGAAGTAGCTTTTAAAAAACGCAAAGCTGTCACTGAAAATATCCACATCGTTAGATAAGGCATATTGTGCGCCTTTTGAATCCTAACCATTGGGGATTTGAAGTTCGTGAGGGGAGCATCTATATGAAATGTACGCTGTTGCGAGTGAGGTGACTAGAAAAGTTGATTTTTGATGTATATTATATCTATGATAAGTCAATGGAACCATGAAAAATTTTAAATATCTACATTTCATCAAGATAGGAATAACGTGATTCTAAGGATAACATTGAATATCTAGCTAATCTGTCATCATAATCTACATATCGACGCTGAAAAGCATAAACGTCGTAACCGACCAAAATAAAACTTTTCACTAGAGCCCAAAAACTTTTTCAAATTCAGAAAAAAAATCATAACGTCTAAACTATTTGTGATAGAAGTTCTATTTTTGGACAATTTTTTTTTAAAAATTATACCCACAATTTGCAATAAGTAGAATTACGCTAAAGTTAGTATAACTATTAGTTTTGCTAGTTACAGCAATCCGTGTTTTGTTTTATGGACCTCAAGAATGCTGTATCTGAAAAACGGTAATGTATGGAGCGAAATGAAAGTTAAACAACTTATGGCAACTAAAATGCTGTATCAAATATACCTTATTTATGTGCATGATAAATGTGAGCTGTATCCAAGTTCTATGTTTAAAACAGACTCTAACTTTTGATGCACACTAGCACAGAACCAGACAGGCAGCTTAAATAAAAGGCTGTAGTTACTATTAAGTTTTTGTTTAATACTCTTCTAACGTAGTAACACCATATTCTGAGTTATCTATAGGTTGAAAAGAATAGAGTAACTGCATCTCTCATGCAAAACTAAGCAAGAACAAAATGCATTACACGCTATTTTTTCATAGACAACAAGTCATTGAAAATGTAGTAACTTTGAACAATATCGAGAGTTAATACAGAAGTCATTATTTTACGATCCGCAAAAATGGCGTAAGCCTCTCCAGCCGTCAAACCTCGGATGCTGTATGTAACTCGCTTAAAAATTTGCAAACCTTAATTTGCTTTAAGCGACATGTGCTTAAAAAGTAGCGGATTTTGACCCTATTACTGCAAATCAAGTCGAAGTTACTGTGTTACGGTGTTTTCAATGGCGTAAATTATTTTGTTTTCATCGTAGAGATATGAGAACCAGACCATTCAACCATTCTGATTCAAATGGTGTATATAACGTATTTTCGACATTTCGAATGCATCTGTAATTTGTTGAACTTTTAATATGAATATTAACGCGAAAGTAAAACTTGAAATTATGATAATTGTCACACCCTGCCAAAAAAAATTGACCCATATGAAATGGAAAATCAGGCAGTCAATGTTATATATGTCAGTGGTTAAAGTGCGTTACATTGTATTATAAAAAAATTCGAAAATCAGTGATATTTTAGAAGCCATTTTCCAATAAATCATATGCAGCAATTTTGGTGTGTGCAGCGGGTTGTTTTTCTTTCAAGGGGTAGCGAAGTAAAAAGGTTCCTAAAATACTGTTCAAAGTAATAAGTGGAATAACTTATGAAACAGATCCTGAGGAAAGTATTAAGTCGTTTACGTATTTTAAGTTGCTCGAGCTTGTACCGTTCAAAAACTCGACTTAAACTTTAGTTAATGTAATTTTTCTTGATTCGATTTTTTTGGTATTGCTTTTCCTTTTTCAAATTTATTACATAATATATTTATATTTTCTTGTCTGAAAGTTCATGGACTTTTAAATCCAACATATGATTTATTTATTTTTGTTGTTAACAAAAATGAATTTGAACTAGAACTAAATTGGCTTAATTACACTTCTAGTGGTCAAATCAAGGTTGTACCAATTCTACTGAATATTGGCCAATATCATCTACCTTTTCCCTGTCCAAAGTATTTCAGCAATTATTGTGTAATCAAATTGAATATTATTTGGATCGCACCAACTTATTATAAAATTTAGAATTTTCAATAATAATTTAGATCAATGAAAAGCTGTAGGAGCATTACTGAAAATTACTGATGACATAAAGCAATGAACAGTGATTAGTTTACGGTATTGATCCTCCTAGAATTTTCAAAGGTATATTTGAAAGGGTTTATCACAAACAAGTTTTAATCAATAACACTGGGGAACAATGATTCTGCGGCACGCGGATTGAGAGCCGATTTGGAATAATTTTAGTCCTCTAAATACGAAAATAATGTCAGATTTGCTAAATTGGCTCTCGTTGTCTGGATAACAACAAGCTTCTTGTAATAACATAGAGATATAAAAAATATATTAAATATATATTGAGACCTTTATTTTCAAATGAAAATTGTGTTATAAATGGTATTTTATACATAGTATAAATTACATGAAAATATAAAATAAAAAATAATTAAGCATAATATATTCTGTATGCCAATCTAATGTGTTTTGGTCCGGACAGTCCCTTTATAAGGTCCAGCAATAGTCGGCCATCATATGGCCGTCCAACCGCTCTTGCTACTGTCCGCCATTATCCTCACGTCCTGGAGGAACCAGTCCCCTTGCTTTTCCCTGTAATCGCTTGTCAGGGAATTTGTTCAAATACCTATTTAAAAACTGCAGTTTGACACTCATATTGGCTCCAAATTTTTCGAAATTGTCAAGCATTTTAGACACTATTTCGGGATATTCCGCTAGTTTTGGTTCCCCAAAAAATTGTTGATAATTGATACAAAGCTTGTCCAGGCATCAGATTCTATCTGAGTCATGTGTCATGTAAAATTACAATCCTTTATAAGGCTATGAATTTGTGGACCATCAAAGATGCTTGCTTTTAATTTTTCCATACTAAGGCAGCAAATGTATCACAAATATATTTAAAATAATCGATACTCTTATTTAAGGCTTTGATTTGACGAACTGTTTCATTAATCCAAGCTTAATATAAGTGGTGAAAAAAGTATTTTTCACGGTCTCTCAGCGGCCTTTCTACTCCAGTGTTCTTCTTTTGCACGACTGTCTCAAAGGCAAAGAAAACAGAGTTATTTGGTGTATCAACTTTGCTGACCTAATAAAAAATTCACTACACTAAATCAACGCATACTGACCACTGATGTTGAATAAACGAATTTTTTTTTTTCTGAAACACATCTAATATTCCCGTATTCTTCCTAAAGTTTTGTTGAGTCTATTGATATCGAACCTAATTGTTTACCATTATGCAGTAACACACATTTCAAACTCCTTTGTGATCTGTCCATGAAGGGTCGATATTCCGGTAGACCCATAATATGAAAATGCTGGAACATTGTTACAATACACAAGATCATCTTCTTCACTGAAGTAACGAAGAACTTTTTCCTCTATAACTCAGTAAGATGTTATTTTTACGCCGGGTTGAAGGCAATATTTTCCCTTAGGTCCGGAGGCAAGAAGTTCAGCTGATTTCTTCAATAAATTTAAATCGCGGATTGAACTCACCTTGAGGAAAACCCGAAAGTGGAGGACTGCATCTTTCAAATTCACTTTCACTGTTGCTTTCATTTTGAGTGACTAACATTTCAATATCAGCAGAGAAATCTGATGATAAGGTAGTAAATATCGATACTGGCAAATCTTCATGATGTGGTATTAATGCTTTAGCCGAATTAAGTCAATTTTAAGTCCTTTGCGTGATCCATGCATCCAGTACCAGTACCTACTTTATGTGTGAAGGCGAGGCCATTGCACAATGTAGATTCCAGGTTTTTGGCTGATACTTCTTAAAGTCTGCCGACTTCGAAGAAATCTCTTCCAAAAAAATGCTGCTCTTTTTAGAAAGAGTGGGTTTTTTGGAGCAATTATAATGTGTAAAAGCCACTCACACCGCTGAAAAAATCTAAATCTAATCTAAATCTAAACCTGCAGCCGGCTTATCTGTCATATAATCTGTAATCTATGCTTCATCATGCGCTATCTCAAGAATTGTGGCTATTTTGAACTGTCGGTTCATTTATCCTTTCTAATTACTCTATTGTAAATGATATTTCCATTTACCTATACTTGGCTGTAGCTACCGAGGCTGTCGGCTTATCGCCGAGTTGTCAAAAAGGCTTCTCAACATTGAAGATATCGAAGGGTCCCAAATTGATTATGCTAGGTAGGATTTCTTGAGAGCCAGAGCCAACCAAATTAAATTAACTACACTTCGGGTATTTACAATGATAATGTATACTAAAATCATTGCAAATCCCAATGCCGCAGAAAAAAATTGTTTTTAAGTTCCCCAGTAGAATCTACAGTATTTAAATTTTGCAAATCGGTAAATATATTCGAATATGTTCTTGCTTTAGTGATTTAATGAATAGATTTAAATAGGCCTTTCACAATGATCTTAATCTTAAAGCTTCCAAATATAATTATAATAAAACACTGAATTAGATACTTTTAGTTTTCTAAACGTGTTGGTCGTCGGTAGTTTATGGTTTTAGTGTCTTATTGAAAAAAATATGGTAATACCATTTTATTCCATTCTCGAAGAAATAATTTTCCTTCCTTCTGAGAGAATTATTTTTATCTAAAAATCAAAGGACCACATCGGAACATACGAATACGGTATATCAACTTGAGGCATTATTATTTCAAAGTAGGATAATTTACCAATATACCTATAAACTGGAAAATTATTACAGAGACGCTATGTCTACATCTCCTTAACTGACATAAGGAGCCCTTATTATTCTCTAATCCTATTGCAATTTTCACGTAATGATTAGGCTATATAAGGAATAGAAGCTAAACCTAAAAACTTATAGCTTCGATCCCACATAAAATAAGTATCTGCGAGAAAGTTCAGTGACGAGCAGTACAATTTCACAGGGAACCTTCTCCATTACCAAATACAGTCAGAAGTCAGTCCTGCATATAAATTGGTTGATAACAATTCACTAACTTGCAAATTACCTAGAGTTCGCTTGAATATTTCGGGACCGTTTCGAACCAAAACTCCTTTTTCTTCTGGAACATTAATAGAATTAGCATTTTGGATAGATTACAGAATTGTAGAGATAGTTGTTACGAAAAAAAAAAAAGAAAAAAAAACAACAAATTTTCAAAATAAAAGGAATTAGTACCACATGTATTCAAACCCAGTGAAACTGATAATCTATTTAGTGGTACGAGTCACGAGTTTTAAGTACATTGTACTTTGCTCAGAGATTTTAGAGAATATAAAAATATCTCTATGCAAAATTTAATGACAACGAATCTACTAAGTACTTAGCAAATTTATTAGTCGCCTGGATAGGAAGGTTATTAGTCTGAATATCTTCAAATTACAGGAAAATTAATAAATTAACATCCGTTATAATCCACAGATTGGTTCAGCAGTCATTTTAAGAGGACCATTCGTTTTCAATTTAGGTTTCCGTTTTTGCGATCCAATATTCCTTCGAACGATTCCAAGAATAAATCATAAAAGTAAGAGATTTGCATGCGTTTTCATTACCGAATCCTAGAACGATAAGATAAATAAAATCTTAGTAACAGGCGTAAACGCTGAATGACGGCTGTTATATTTAGGCAAGCTACATTTTCGATCGTGTCCATCCTCTGCAACACGCTCGATTCAATTCGCCGTACACCTAAAGGTCTTTCTACATTGAATGAAGACCCTTTTCATAAAACTAAAGTTGAGAAGTATGTGAAAACGCCTTGGAAGGACAACGTTTCGTAGTTTTCATTTCACATTCAATAAGTTTAAGCTACTCCTTTCCAAATTTAACGCCAGTTGCTGGCGGGTACAGAAGTCCTCAACAATTTAAAGACCTCTATATTGATATATGTGGAAGATACCATTCTGCCCGTCGCTCTCGATCCGCACTCTGACTAAAAGGTGATTATACAATTCTATAGTTTTTATTCTTCACTTAATCAAAATGCTTTTAATACGGCATCTCGAAATCGTGGAATGACTCCAAAGTGAACCATCAACGATTCAGTAACTGCCCTTCAGTCCTCTCTAGAAACCTTGTTCAAAGGAGGATAATGGAAAAGTATTATAGAAGGTGTAATGTCAATTCCTGCCTGCTTAATTCTGTTATTTAATGCCTTAAATATCGCTGCTAGATGGGCAGCGGGGCGTCCTGAACCTGGAAAGAGAGCGAAGGTATCGACTCTGCTTGGCGGAGACTGAAAGCTGATGTCCGCTCAATCTCTGAGGCAAGTGACCTCTCAGACCCAGGCTGCCTATATGACAGGTCGAACGTACACTGATATCAAGACGACTTGCCGAAGGAATACCCACGTTGTTGTTGTTTGCAGGTATCAAGGCGACCCGATGTATCAAGTTGTCTTGATGGTTGCTACAGGATGAATAACAACGCTAGACTTGCTCGCAAGGTTTGGTCCTGTTAGTCCTGACCCAGTCGACCCTTACGTTTGTGGTCTTAGAAACGGCAACGTTGATAGTGGAGCTGTAGTAGAGCAGATTGACTGCTCGTTGCGGCAGGTCTGAGAGAAGGTGGACTTTGAAAGGAAAATGATATTGTGTATCATTAAATAAACATCAGCTCTTCTGTTACGAGGTCCTCTTGGGATTTTCCTTTACTCAACGTTACTGTAGTTCGGTAAGCTGATTGTTTTCTTTTTGTACAAACTTTTTTGAAGTGTGGCTGACTTGCCAGTTGAAATCAAACTAAACAATTTGGTTGTTTTTTCTATTTACATCAGCCTTAAAGCCTACTTAGCTAAATCCCCTTACGTTCAGAAAAGTTTTACTACACGCAAATTTCGAAATAAATTTTGCCGGATTGCCAAAGTGTTTGGGCAAGAGTTCGGAAATGTACGACCCGGCACAGATGCGTTCTCACAGCCCTGTATATATGTATATATTCATTGACAAGCCTATTCAAAAATTTGACGAAAAACACGGTAACGCTAGCTATACGGAAACTCTTCTGGTTGGCATGTATGACGTCCTGACAAAGTTTAGAATGGAGGCAGCACTACAATCTGCAACGCGCGGGCCACATGGATGTACCCTAATGCGATACAAGTAAATTGATGTCGACATATTTTGTTATCCTTTCTGGCTCCGCGCTCATGTATATTTGATTCGGCACTTTGAAATTCAATTTAATTCTCGAGCTGCAGACTTAGTATCAAACTGTGTCAATTTCAGATTGACTTCTCTCGCTACGAATTTTCATAGCAAAACTCTCTACTTTGAAACTTAGCGATTTTAACCACTCAAATTCCACGAGTAACATAGGATGGAAACGATAGCTCTTCATTGAAGTCTGTTTCGTGTGACAAAACTTTTAAATTTCTCCACAATATAATTCATATTCAATTAGTGAACAATCGAATTATTGTTAATTTTAAAATTTTTAATTTGATAACGTCAATCCCGTTTAAACTTGATCAACGCAAAATTTCTTTGCTTCTGGATCACTAACACCAGCAAATTTTAAAAGTTAAATTTAAATACGTGGAGAACTGTGCAGACGTTAGCCATGCATTCACTATGACCTGAAAAATCTATTGTGAGTCCCCGTTCAATTTACTCCCTTTTTAACTTTAGACTGTTAATAAAGTCTAGAGTCATTCTAGGATTATGGTTCCACACGTAGTCTCAGCCAAGCCCATCTTGTTTAGGTGATAACGTAAGGAGTTGTGACTTGAGAAGAGCTCTGTGACTGTTTCCTGAGTAGAAGGATCTTTTTGATTTTTCCGTCAGAGGTGTCGATAAACTTTTTTGACTGGCCAATTTCTTGTAGTAGACTATCTGAATAAAGGGATTTTGTTTTTCTTCGAATTATTTAGGCCAGCTCCGAGATACCGTTTAGAAGTGCACAAAATGGCTCTGGTCGAACAAACGGAGTGTTCGCTTCTCTTTTGGATAGGCCGTCACCAAACTCATTGCATTTATGGCCCTCATAGACATGAGAATAATTTATCGATACATTTTTAAGGGTTTCAGACACTTTCAGGCTATCCTTGACTTAATAGTGATGAACTTTAAAGCCTTGAGTGGAGCAACTTGACTATACGAGAGGATATTGATGGTTGAGCCAGTTATGACTCTTTTAATAAAGGTATTGGCGCATTCCTCTATGGCAAATACCACATCTTGGAATACGATAGGGGTATGGGCCAGAGCCTTTGAGATATGTATCTGGTAGGTTAATTAGAAGAAAGCTTTATTCTGTGGAGCAAGCAATTATAATTAGTTCAAAATGGTCATTGAAAAAAACATTAACAAAAAAAAAAAAAACTATTTTCTTTTCCAAAATCATATTTTGAAGCTGTAATATATCATATGCAGACTATATAAAGGTAACTTTACATAAAATAAAAAATTAACAAACACAAATAGGAATCCAATACATATTTAGGGGCTGCAACTTTATATGTTTGTACAACGTGGTTTCAATTAGGAATTTCTTGTATTCTGTATATCCTGATGAAACTTACGTAAACATTAGGTATATCTGAATATGAAATTAAAGGCATGTTGAACTTCCTCAACAGTTTCACAAACCCACAACTCACTACATATGAAATAGCTTAATATTCATAGTCTATAAAGTCCTCCGTAAATTCGCCCAATGTATTTATTCCAAGTAAATATACTATTGAATATTACCACAAAGCTGTTTCTGTGATAGAAGAAATAATGAAAGTAGTTTCATGTTCAACCTGGAAGAATCTAAATTAAGAATTAAATATAAATAATAAACATCCTGCCGCGAGAGTGATCTATGGTTAGATCCTTCTTAATTCTCTCAACAGAATCTTTAACAGTGGTAATTCCGGTCTTGTATAAGTATGTATGCACATTAACAATTAAGAATAAACTGCGTAAAGTTCATCTGGACATTAAAAATAATGGGCCAAGGTTAGATTCTTGAGGTACACCAGAAAATACAGGCACAAAGGAAGACTGAGAGCTGTTGCACAAAAAAATTGCTCTTAAGGTTTATGCCTTTTCTTTCCTCTTCTTAACGAATATTTACTTAAAATCGGTACTATTCACATACACAAGTGAGAAATGGTATTCTGTCACCAAAAGCTCTACACGCCTCCCTTTCAATGTGCTTGAAAAAGTGACCGAGGCGAGAGACCAATAATGTTATCGTAATTTTTCTATTTTGTTTACAAGACACCAAGGAATATGGAAAAAAGTAATGCTTAAAATATTTACCAAAATACCTAGAACGAAAACCTTTTATCAGAATGAGTTATGTAATATATTTAATTTATCCATTATCACTTCCGTCTAAACAGATAAATATTGTAATGTGCACATAGGGCATCATAGCGAAAAATTCAATTCCAGAGAGTACGAAATACTCCATTCCATACACCTGAAATTGGGTGCATTTAACATTCCTCGCTACACTGTGTGGAGTATACACGTTGCGGAAAAATTAAATTTATCCGACAAAGCTTTCCTGTACCATAGTCTATCTGCGATTGTATCTCGAAAATATTTATTTATTTTTTTTTGCACATCGTTTGTTCCGCTTATTCATGAAACTAGAAAACATTACTTTCCAATGTTTTCTTTGAACCATTTCACTTTTCTATGTTCCATACTGTACATTTTTTGATGTTACTTTCTTTACCTACATATTATCTTGGTATCACAAGAGCATCCAGGATGTACGTAAATGTGTAGATATTTATATTTTCCAAAGGTATAAAGATTCTACATCCCTTTTCTGAAAAAATATCTTGAGACGAGGATATGCAATTGTCGGGACCCACGTTGTACTTGTGAAAAAGTACTGGAGAAACAAAATCAAGACTGAAATTATTTTGAAAAATATTTCAAGATACTTTCGATTTGAATGAAATAGATAAAGCATTATTGAAGTATTCCTTCCTGCTGGATATGAGGTTTTGTGTTCTGAAATAATAGTTTCTATGGTAGGTGAACCAGAATCAAGAAGCACTGCAAGCTCCCTTTGGTTGCTGGTATGACATATTCTAATATTTTTTTAAATAAACATGATATTGAAAAGGTACGAAAAGGTAACTAGAACGCGTGGTGTAACTTCTGCAAATATAGAAAAAGCATATTCCCCTTTCCCCATATTTACTAAAGTCATTTTTAATAAAAACAATTATTTTATGACAAAGGAAAATGTAAAATATTGAAATGACGAATGAAAGAAAAGGAAAATATTATAGGGACAAAATACAGGGTTCTTGATATTCCGTATACTTCAGATACTATCCTTTATTTTCTTCTTTTCTCAAACTGCTTAAAAGATACTTGGCGTATTTGAATTCGATACATATGCAAAAATAATTGAAGAATGTAGAGAAATCCTGAAATTTCAGGATATGTCGATATCTTCGCATGAGTTTAAGCTAACTTATGTCAACATATAGTTGAAATGGATGTGCTCGTAAGTGTGTCGGGAGAAGATCTAGTAAAGGCGTCTAGGACCCTTAGGGGTTTATTTGGGTAACTTTATTTTTCTTTTATGATGTTGCCGAAGCTGACGTCGTAGCACAGTTTTGACGCAAAAGCAAAAGGAGAAGGGAATTGATGATTATTGGGTTGAGCCATGGAGGTGACGGTGTGCATTACGTGTGAATACGTACGGCTCATTGAAAACGGTGGATGGAAAACTGTTCACCATTCCTTCTGTTATGTTTATGAAGGAGTGTTGTTGTAAGGTCATAGTTTAATGAACTAAACATGTGGCTTCCTTTGTCAACTATAACATTCACACGGTAATCAGAAATAGAGTCTAATAAGTACCCAAAACAAATGATGCTATCATCTGCAAAACTATGAATATGATTTAAAGTGAAGGCTAGCAGATCATTAATAAAAATAAGGAAGAGATTAGGAGTGATAATAGAACCTTGGATTATAAAAGGGTCAAAAGTAACTGCGTCCAATATAACTTGAATTGAACGCCGGGAGAGAAAACGTTCAATCTATTTTAAGAAAATAGGCTCTAGACCTAATGCCTGAAATTTACCTAAAAGAGCAGGATGTCAGACTCTATTAGAGTTCATCTAGATATCTAATGCGATGATCTCAGATTCACTAAAACTATGGAGACATTTATTCTAACGCTCAGTATGGAATATCAGCAAATCGTTAGTAGATCGGACAGCACGAAAATCATATTGGCGATCGCTAATAAGTTAATTAGTTTCTAGATATTTCACCACTTGGGTATTAATGAGTGTTTCGAAAACCTTGGGAATAATCGAAGTAAGGTAAATTGGTCTAAATTTGGGGAATCGCTTGCCTCTCTTTTTTGTCGTAGTGGATGAAGATGTGTAAGTTTCTATGCCGAAGAAAAGGTTCCTGTCGAATAGGACAGGTGAAATAGTTTGCGATGAGGTTTAAATAAATAATATGTAGCACTTAAGTACACATCTGCGCTGTGAATTAATGAATTAGGGCCGGTACCAAAAAGCCGAAGAAGTTGTTCTAGGCTGTTATTACAGGAGACCAGAAACTCTTACTACTCTTCCTACTAGTACAAATTTTCTGCCTAATGCTTTGGTGGAATTGAAACTTCGCTCGATGAATAATAGATTTGCAAGTGTTAAGTGCCTCTCTATATATCTGTCTCAATTCCGCTGAATGGCACAATTCATATGCCGGAAATGCAGCTTAATTGTCTTTTATAGCTTTATAACAGTCATAACTTTTGACATAGAATAGAAAGTACTTGTGCCCAACAATATAATGAACCGATTCCCATTCAAAATAAAACTGGACTGGCTGAAACAAATACCAAAAAGTATTAGCATCAACAAGTGCACGAAGCCTGCCATTATAATAAGTAATTTGCATCAGAAAAAAATATTTATTAAAGTAATAAAAATATAAACACAACCATAATTTATCATCCTTGTACCTACATACAAACATATACATATAAAAATCGATTACTGTTAATCTTTTATTACCTCAGTACGCAGGGACTAAAAAAAACACATAAAGCGCAAACAATTTTGAGTTATGACAGCACCACAGGCTTTTCACGGGAACAAACAATTAAAACTGACAACTTTCCTGGGAACGTAAATAGTTCGATTAAATTACTTCTCCTGGCTGTACATACATTACACACATATATTGTTGTACAGAAAATAAACGGATGACGTTAGCGCACACGACACTTCAACTAAATATGTAGAAATAATGTAGAGAAATTAAGGGATCAAACTTTCAAGCTGTCATTAGTTGAACAACATCATACCTGTATAAGGATGTATTATATGTGGATATATTTTATCTATGCATAGCTCTATACGGGTACAGGTGGGAATAATGCTCAAACTGGGAATCAAGCGACTTTGACAAATTTTCTATTTACTGTACCTCTCATGCACCATATGATCCCTGTGATTAATCCAGATTAAATGCTTACAATTTAAAGATAAACATTCCGTTCTCCGCCATATGATGATGCGTGGGGGTGCGAATTGAGATGATAGGTCATTTATAAAACTGAAAAGAATTTATCAATGAGACTTTAAAACAGAACTTTACATAACGTAGAGAAGGAAAGTGTTTTTCAGGTATATTCGGATGTTAGGTGAAGCAATATGAACCAAAGACGCATACCATACATATCTAAGAACAAAACCAATTTCTTTAATTTTGCAGTTTTGCCTTGACAAGGATGGAAAATGGAAATGTTTACGATTATGATATGATAGTCGTTACATCCGAGGAAGTGTGAAATTCTCTAAGAAGTTTATTGTCAAATGTTCTTTTGGTTTATGAAGGGGTAAGAATATAGGAGGGGGGGGGGGTAAACAGAATAACAGCGTTCAAGTATTTTTCTCGTCTGCTCGTGATTGAATACCGGATATTTTTAGGTATTTTTTTAACAGTGAGAATTGTTTTTTTTTTAAATGAAATTCACAAAAATAAAAGTTTTCTTGTTGAATTATATACAATTAGAGCATCAAACTATAAAAAACTCTTTTTAAACGTTTAAAAATTACTTTTTATCTGCCTCTAGATATACCATTTTTGTAAGCCTGTACTGAACTCTCAGTCTTAAAAACATGGATTATCAAAGCAACCAGAATTTATTACGCAAAATCTGTCTTCACACCACTATTATTTGATGTAGGTACATCTAAGTTTTCTGTACAATACGAGAATGCACCAAAATTTAAATTCCTGCAAAATGCTTCCTCTGCAAAACTAGAGAATACGTGACTGATAATAATATTCTACCCAACGACCAGTCTGGCTTTCGTACTGAGCATCATACGGACCAAGCCATTGCTCGACTAACGCAGTTTATAAATAAGAAAATTAACGAAAAAAAAAATTAGTGGACTTGTTCTCTTAGACATTCAAGCTACCTTTGATACGGTTTGACATGAAGGCCGTATCTATAACTTAATTAGTCCTGGGTTTCCGTAATATATCATTAAAATGGTCCAAAGTCTGGTGATACATTCTTAATGGTTTACGTTGCATTGCAAATATCTGCACCCTATCTAACCATAGTTGGCGTTCCCCATGGCTCGGTATTGGGTCGTATACTTTATATTATATTTCCTGCCGATCTCCCAACATTACCGAACTATTAAATATTAATATTTGCGGACGACACAGCTGTCTTTCATCTTCAGAAGTCACGCCAAATATACTTCGTAGCCTTCAAAGTGGTCTAACTGTAATAGCTGAATATTTTAATAAGTAGAAGATCAAACTCAACGGGACAAAATCACAAGCAATTTTTTTTTATCAGAAAACGTAAGCAATGCCATCTACGTCACACGACCCTGGCCATAAGTCAATTCGTAATTCATTCCTCACAACGAAGGAAACACGTTATATATACCTACTTAGAATAAATCAGAGAATATAATCGACCGCGCTATTTGCTTGTAAGTCATGGAATCTTACTCTACCTTACCTCTTATAAATGAAATACTCTTTTGGATTATAAACTCATATATTTACATGATTATTATTTCTAAGAAACAAGTTTAAAATCAATAGATACGGACAAAAAAATAATTATGTAAAGGTAGAAAAAGAAAACTGTTTCATAAAAAATGTATTATTTACATTACTTCATATTCAATTCATCAGCGGGAAAATTAAAATAATTTAAATATTTTGTGTTTTTGCAGGATATTCCACGTACAGTTGATAACCGGCAAGCTATATGGTATAGACCCAGGTAGTACAGGGGCCGGCAAGTTTGAGCTTTTCTTATCTTTTCAAATGTTGTCTTCCATTATTTTTTAAATATTTATTTATGTATTAATTTTGCTATTTTTCTTTAATTTTCTTGATTTTTCTTAAATTTGTTACTTTTTTTTTTATTTTATCTACTTTTTTTTCATTTAATCACGAAGCCATGCGCACTCGTCCGAGTTACATACAGAGACTGCGCTTTTTTTTATTATACCCATTGTAACACACAGTAATAACGCTGATAAAGCAAAATGGGCTCGACACCCATGCATAAAATTAAAAGTTATCCGTATATCTCACCATCCTCACGATAACTAAAGAACGCGTTCATTTAGAGAGGTGAAATTTTGCACGCGGGATTTTTAAGAAAAAATTAAGTTAAGTTCGAAAATGGGACCCAACGGGCAAACGATAGTAATCTGCACTTATACAACTTGTTCGCGATTTGTAAGGAATGTATCATTAATCCAACAGCCGATGGACGTACAGAAGACATATCTGATGCTAAGTTTGACTATAAATTTGGGGTCACTCACCGAATCAAAGGCTTTGTTGAAATCAGGAATTACCAGTATGTACTGTTTAATGATCATTATCCTTAACCATATAGATATTAGATGTGACCTTTAAGAGTGCAGTTTCACAACTGTGACCCGGGTGAAATCCTAATTGCCAAACTGACAATATATTCTCTGCGCCCACATACTCCACGCTTTTGTACATATTTTATCGAATATTTTCGCGGAAATGTGTAAGTAAGGAGGGACTAGGTTTCTTTGGAATTGGAACTAACTATTGCCTGCTTGCATTGAGAGGTAAGGCACAAATTATAGATATGCCTTTAAAGGCATGCATAGCTAATCGCATAGAAACTTTACGTACTTAGGTGGTAACGCAGCAAGGACAATGAAATTAGACTTAATGAAATGAGAACTCGAAAGAACCGCCATCAACATAATAAAAAGAGGACCCATCATCAGAGAAATATTAATGAAAGTTGTAAGCAGGCGTAGTTGTAGCCATATAGCTAGTAGCGAAGTAATTGCTTAGGATGCTAATTTACTTGTGATGGTTTTTACCCATGAATATCGAGATCATGAATATTATTGTACAGCTTTTCATAGGATAGAAACAAAAAAAATATCCCCATTGCGTGTATCGTCTAGAAGTCATCGGGTATTCATAAAAATTAAGAAAAAAACTGGAACATCCTGCACCTCTCATACCATCTCAGGAGCCTTACTGTCTTACCTAGAATCTACATCAATATATCTGCAGTTGGACATTGCTTAAATATTCTTAGAACACCATATATAAATTTCCTTTATATTTAGGATAAAGTTTTTAACATCAGATGTTTGTGTGCAGGCAGTCAGCAGTTTATCCAGGGTCATTTTTCCTACACTGCTAGGTTCCGAGCGCTGTTCTAGCTCTGCAGTTCGGCAGTCTCTTACTCTAGCTATTTTACAATACGTAGCCTATATTCACTCACTCACAAACTTATACTAGCTTATAGCTACACGGCGTGGATACGGGACAGGAGCGTGTGCTTTACTACCCTGTAGACCAACACGATTACCTGCGTTTGGCGGCAGAATAGCTAACACGATACGGGAACGGTATGCGTGCGTTTCCTAATTCTCGGGCCAGCACGATTAACGTGCGCTTGCGGTTGAATTATCAAACACGACTTGCGGATAGGACTAGACGGACGATGTGTCTGGTCGAGCTGCTGGGAGGCAACTGACCAATCTATAAGAGCTGACCGACTCTTATAGCCAGTCTTCTGGTAGTCCACTGGTGGCGGTCAACTCTTATTATTTTGGAGTTAACTTCTCGCTGTCGGATATTTTGCTTGATCGATAGCTCTGATTTCGGCTTGTGTCCACTTGGACGCTCCGTGATCAACTGTGTGATCACATTACTGGCGGTTGGATATTTATAGGCAGTCTGGCTGCTGGTGTCTAGTGTAGAATGTTCGCATCTACT
This sequence comes from Dioctria rufipes, assembly GCA_963924295.1. Taxonomy (NCBI): domain Eukaryota; kingdom Metazoa; phylum Arthropoda; class Insecta; order Diptera; family Asilidae; genus Dioctria; species Dioctria rufipes. Next base: position 175,450,083 of record OZ002743.1, read on the forward strand.
ATCACGCCACCAGCATGGATCACTACTGAGCTGCTGAACATTGGTGTGACCCTCTCTGAGGCTGGCTTACTTTGTTTCGTCTGCTAGACGATTTATTTTTGCTGGTGTCTAGCTGGAATGGATGTAACTTCGTTACAAGCTTTCAAACTAACTCTCCCTTTTTCAGAACGAGGAGAAAATTGGCAGCGCCTGAGCGGGAGATCATTGATTTTTATTTTGAATTTTAATTTGTTTATTTTTTTTTTATTGAATTTTATATTGAATTTTTAGTAGTTTGTAGGTTAGTTTTTAGTTCTGAATTTTGTTAATGAATTTGTGATATAGTTATAAGCTTTTAATTTGAATAAAAAATTTTATATTTGAATTTGAAAAAACTGAGTTGTCCATTAAAAACCGGCACTCCCTCCCACGTCCGAGACTAGCTCTCACACTTATTGAATAGAGATTTCCAGGTTAGGGAGTGTTGTGACTCAGGTGCCCAATGCCCCGAATCACAACCATAATACCGATACATCAATATATCGTCCAATACGATATATTGATGTATCATTAATTGACCCTGAAAATGAAAAATTATTTCATTTTTAAATCACATTCAAAATTTAAAATGCATTTAGAAATGCATTCCCATATTATAACAAAATGCAATTTAGCATAAATTGCATTTTGTTATCAGACACACATTCCACTCACACGGTATGCTCACTTACCTACATACAGTGTCTTCTTACTTTTTTCCCGTATGTACTATGTACATACGTACATTACCTACTTAATCCAACCTAATTGTATGTACATACATACGTACAATTATCAAAATTATTCGCGCCCTTTTAAAATTAATATTTCAAGACGGGCGCACAAGTGCATATCGGATTACAGTTTCCATTGATGCATATAGCTCGCTTCAGAACTTTTAGCATTTTCTCACGTACGTTTTTCAACGTCGTGAGAAAACAATAAAAAAGAAAGAAAAGAGCTTTTGAAGCGTTTGTGGGTACCTGGGGCCATCAAGCCCGATCCTCGGGGAGTTCTTTTCTGAAACGTCGATCAGGGCAGTCCGGGAGTTCATTCGTTAGTTTCTCGGGAAAATCTTAAATTTTAGATAAAAGCTATAAAGATTTTAACAAGAGAAAAATTGTGAAAATAAGAGAGAGTGAACCAGTAGTTTTTGAAAGTAGAAATTGAGTTCTTTTCTGAAACGTCGATCAGGGCAGTCCGGGAGTTCATTCGTTAGCTTCTCGGGAAAAATCTTAAATTTTAGATAAAAGCTATAAAGATTTTAACAAGAAAAAAATTGTGAAAATAAGAGAGTGTGAACCAGTAGTTTTTGAAAGTAGAAATTTGTTTGTGAATTTTATAACCAGAATTAAAAAAATAAGATAAAAGCTGTAAAGATTATAACAGCAAAATAATTAAATTTGTTTGTGAATTTTATAACCAGAATTAAAAAAAAAAAAATAAGATAAAAGCTGTAAAGATTATAACAGCAAAATAATTAAATTTGTTTGTGAATTTTATAACCAGAATAAAAAAAAATAAGATAAAAGCTGTAAAGATTATAACAGCAAGATAATTAAATTTGTTTGTGAATTTTATAACCAGAATTAAAAAAAAAAATAAGCTAAAGCTGTAAAGATTATAACAGCAAAATAATTGTGAGAATAAAAGAGCTAAAATGTTTTTTTAAGAAGAAGTTTTTTGTGATTTAAAACCCGAATTGGTGACAACATTTTAAAAGTAATTAAGGTTGAGTGCTCTCCGCTCGGAGCACGGCACTCGCAGACCATAACAACTGGTGGCAGCGGTGTACCTACCGAAAACCAAAATTAGTGCCGTAACAAAAAAGAAATAAATCAATAAAAAAAAAAGGGAAAATTAATTAAAAATAATTTTTTTTTTTAATTAAACATTAAAAATCCTGCCACAACATATAACAAATTAGTGCCAGCGATAAATAAAAAAAAAAATAAAAAAAAAATTAGCCCGGGTACTCTAAAAAAGAGTACTTAGAGGAAATTGAAAATAAGTGTTTAAGCGCCATAGCGCTCACCGTAGGACCCTTGCGAGGCTTCATCCCTGCCTCAACAAGACGGTTCAGTGGCTCTAGAAGGAAGACAACGAGAAATCGTCGCCCAGGACGTATCATCATCATCCTTCTTCAGTACCTTTAGAAACAATAACACTGCTCCGGCTATTGTTCATTTTCATCACCTCCTTCTACTATATCATTAGGACAAAGCTGAAATACCCGCTATTGCAGTCATACCTATTGGCTTGGATAAAGTTCAAGGTTTTTTTTCTTTATTATTTATATTAATTCATTCAACGCAATATTTTTTTTCTAACGCAACACATATTTTCCACCTAAAAGTGACTTTTTTGTTTAAAACAAGTGAATTTTTTTTTTCCAAAAAAAAAAAGATAAAGTGCAAAATTTCTGTTTTTATTAAATTAAAATCGTTAAATCTTAATACATACACACTCACCCTAGAAGCGACCTCTGCGGCAAGACTTCGTGAGCTTGTTGGTCAGAGGACTTCGATAAAAATCTATATTCAGTCCCCTGCGATAGGACTTCGTGAGCCTATCGGTCAGGAGAAAGATATTGATTGGGAGGAGCAATAAATTAAATCATATCGAAATTTGCACATAATCTAACACATATATGTAATTTATTTTTATTTCCCTATTGTTTATGTCACTTGCTGCTATTATTTTTACACAACTACCCTCTTACATATAATATTACACAAAATACATAAATATATATATATATCAACAAATTCTCAATTTTAATCAAATTACATAGTACCTTTTTTTTTAATAGATATGGAATTGGTTTATTTTTGTAAAACAAAAAAAAAGGGAAAATTTATTTTTCCTTCATTTAATTACATTTTATTTCTAATTTTTGTTTTCTTCCCTAATTTTAACAGAAATAATTACGATAAAAATCAAAAACTTAATAACAATTTTTCTCTTGATATTAATATTCCTAACAATTTATTTATATATTTTCCTCTATCTTATCTCTCCTTTCTCCTCTCTGTTTCACACTAATTTACCACGCGTTATAAATTTCCAAAATTAAAACGAATTTACCCCAATTTGAATTCTATTCAACGCAAACATGACTGAAGAAAACAAATCTTTTGATGAGCTTTGCTTGTCTCAAGTCCCAAAAATGTCAGAAATTAGACAAATTCTGGCCGATTATCACAGAGCCAATAAAAGCAAAAGGACTTCAGAATTTACTTCTGAAAAACTCCAAAATTTGGAAGACGTATGGGCTTCATTCGAAAAAACAGAAACCCTGATTCAAGATCATGAAGATTTTACTGAAACTCATGATTATTTTAAGCAGTCATGCTATGACAAAACAGAGGACTGGTACAATCTTACAAAGGCAACTCTGTCTGATAGGTTGAAATCTATATCAGTCCACACAGAGCGCAAAAATAACCCGTTTTACGTCCCACTTCCAAAAACTTCTCAAAAAACAACTGCAGCTGATAACCAGGACAGCTCAGACAAAGATCAATCGAATACAGTACGATTTCGATTGCAAGAAGATAGACAAAAAACATTATACCATATTATCCAGTCTATAGATAATAATTTACTTGCAACTGCAACCCAGGCATATCTAAACCAAAAATTAAACTCTTTGCGCAAATATTGGGATGATTTTGAAGAAACACACAATGAAATAATCTTGAATGTTGGCCCAAACGACAAAGACAGCGAATACTTCGCAAATGATGTTTACATAAACATGGAAACATCATTCTCAGACACTGTAATTGCGCTGCAAGAACAATTGGACTCTCGATTCCAAAATGTAACGAATAATACAAATAATTCCATAGAGCAGCACCACAATGTCTCTTTCAGAGACCAATCAAGTTTTTTCCCATCTGAAGCGAGAACATTAATTCCCAATTTCAATGGAAATCCGAAAGATCTCCACAAATTTATTTCAAGTTGTGATGACACATACGCAACAGCAACGACGACGAACGACAAACACTCCCTCCTTAGCTTAATAAGGAGTAAATTATCCGCAGAGGCATACGACGTATACAGATACAATCAAATCTCAGATTGGACTGAGTTAAAATCGCTATTGGCCCAAACTTTCGAAGTCAAAACCCCTAGGTCCACACTACAATCTCAATTGACTAACTCCAGACAAAGAAGAGAAGAAAGTGTAAAAGACTTTTTGCAGAGATTAAATACAACACTGTCCAAGCTAAATGAAGCAACACATTCCTATACAACGGACAAGGTGCTCCTACGGTCTTTGTTAAGAGATAATGAGTGTCAGGCTGTGAGAGCAATTGAAGATGGGTTATCCAATCCACAATTACAGACCTTGGCTAAAGTACATTCCGATAAATCCTTTTCTGCTTTAAAATCACACATCTTGGAGCATGCATCACGTTTAGAGCAGAAACAACTTGTTTCCCATGCACAAAACAAGATTAATCAAACTCCATTTGCGCAAACAATAAATTCAAATCTTCGTTGCTTCAAATGTAATAGACTGGGGCATGCTGCATCAAGTTGCCCAGTCATACAACGCACCACGCAAAATTTCAATGCAGTTCCAAAGCTAAACCCCCAATTGCAACGTCCTCCAGATTTTAAGAATGCTACATCTCCGTCACAGGTTCTTAGTTGTCGATATTGCCATCGGATGGGCCATTCTATTGAAGAATGCAGGACGAGCTGCAAATAATTCCCGATTTAACGACAATCAAGGAAATCGGAATAATTTCCAAAAAGAAAAAAACGGTTCCGCAAACAAGCACGGCTGATAGACAGCCACAAAACAGGAACTGGCAGCAGCCAGTATTCCGAGAAATTCGAACTCCACCGCCGAGATATAATAATGCCAATATCTCGGCTAAATCGCCATTTCCAAAGAGGAGAAATAGCAAAAGTCCATCGGCATCCAGGCAGGGAAACTGGATGCAGCGGAGGGTCTCATTCGGCAACCCCTCGCATATAGAAACTACAGCACAAGTCCACAGGAATCCCGAGACAATATCGACGGAAAAATAGGCAGCAAGAAATTAATTCAAATCCCCCTTCAAATAAATAAAAATTCACTAACGCTTTCCTTGCCTGTCGACATCTGTTCTGCTCCGAAGCTTACCTTTTTGATTGATACAGGAGCAGAGATCAGTTTAATAAAACTCCATCCACTGAAACCAGACAGTATCTGCTACAGAGATGCTGTCTGCAATATAAATACATTGTTTACAGAGTCAACTTCAACAGAAGGACTCATCTTCGCGAAATTAACTCTGGAATCTGCGCAAAATAACTCCATCCTAGAGCACCCATTTCAAATAGTGGGAAATAACTCCATCCTCTCATACGATGGCCTGCTTGGTCATGACTTTTTATCTCGATACAATGCTAGTATCAATTACAAACATAAATATATTTCTTTAGAAATAAATGATTCAAATGAATGTTATCCTTATGAAGAATATTTCACTAATTATCCATACGTTTATTTGAAAAGCGAAGACTCAGAAAAGAGATTCCAAACAAAAAGCCTATTATATACGGAGATAACATTCTCCGATATTAATACTAATAAAAATCTATCTCCATCGAAAGCTTCACAAGAGATGAAGCACAAAGGTAAAAGTATATCTCCATCTACAGCTGCACAAAAGGCTCCATCTAGTACAGCTCTATCTCCTTCATCAATAAATTCACAAACAGTAAATTCCAGGAATAAATCAGAAGAGAAGTCAAAGAATTTCAATAAAGTTTTATCTCCTTCAAATTCTATCGAGTCAGAATCTTGTATAACTCTTTCCAAATTCCACAAAAGTTGGAATCATATCCGAAAGAATCGGATAAATTAAATAAAATTAAAATTCCGGCTCGATCAGAATATATTATTGAAATTCCAACTCCTTCTATTCAAAATCAATCGGTTTGTTTCAAGAAGGAAATAAAGCCAGGTTTATTTCTTGGAAATTCGATAGTCGAACCAGTCAACGGTATGGCAAAAGTCCTAATCCTCAACACAAATGATGAGGACGCCGATCTGGCACCTTACGAGGTGAACCCAGTTTACCAAGACTTGGACGACTTTGTGGTCATCTCCACAGACTCTGAAAGAGATCCAATTAGGGGCAGAATAATTAAGCTGCAAAACCTTATAAAATTGGATCACTGTAATTCAGAGGAATCTGAGAGTGTTCGCAATATCTGTAGGGAATTCAACGATTTGTTCTTCATAGAAGGGGATTTCCTTTCATATACAGATGCGATTACCCACAAAATCGAGACACTCCAAGACAAACCGCCCATTTATACAAAGCCTTATAGACTTCCTGAAGCAAGCCGAACGGAAATAAACAGGCAAATACAAGAAATGCTTGAGTCAGACATCATCAGACCTTCACATAGTCCCTGGAACTCTCCACTTCTCCTGGTTCATAAAAAACCAGATGAGAATGGAAACAAAAAGTGGCGAGTAGTGATAGACTTTCGTCGTATTAACGACATCTCTATTGGCGATGCGTACCCACTGCCTAATATCACTGATATATTAAACCAGTTGGGGAAGTCGAAATATTTTACCACACTCGACTTAGCCAGTGGATTTCACCAGATAAAAATGGACTCGAAGGACAGGGAGAAAACTGCCTTTAGCACACCCTATGGCCACTACGAATACAATCGTATGCCATTTGGTTTAAAAGGAGCCCCTGCTACTTTTCAACGAGCCATGAATAATGTCTTATCTGGCCTTCAAGGCATCTATTGCTTCGTATACATGGACGATATTGTAGTCCATGGATACAATCTCAAAGACCATAATACAAGACTCACAGCAGTATTTAGCCGTCTCCGCAATTTCAACCTCAAACTTCAACCCGACAAGTGCCACTTCCTAAGAAAGGAAATTATGTATCTAGGGCACGTTATTACAGAAAATGGAGTCAAACCAGACCCAGCGAAGATTAAGTCAGTTCAGTCCTATCCCAGACCCAAGAAGGAGAAAGACATAAAAGCTTTCCTTGGTTTCGTCGGCTACTATCGCCGCTTCATACCAAATTTTTCGAAGATAGCTAAACCACTCACAAATCTTTTGAAAAAAGATACACCCTTCAAGTTCGATGCAATTTGCGATAAAGTGTTTTGCGAATTACGAAATAAATTAATTTCAGCACCAATTCTATCATATCCCGATTTTGACAAAGAATTTTTTGTCACCTCCGATGCCAGTGACTACGCCATCGGAGCAGTCCTTTCACAAGTTGATGATCAAGGAGATCATCCAATCGCCTATGTGAGCCGAGTTCTCAATGGTGCAGAGACTCGTTACTCAACAATAGAAAAGGAGCTCTTAGCTATCGTTTTCGCAGTTGAGCAATTCAGACCATACGTTATGGCAGACAGTTTACAATTATAACTGACCATAAACCATTAGTATGGCTCATGAATCTGAAAGACCACTCCTCAAGACTAATGAGATGGAGAATACGTCTTGAGGAATACGACTACAAGATAGTCCATAAATCAGGCAAGCTCAACACAAATGCAGACGCTCTCAGTAGAGCTATTCCAGATAGTAGCGAAAATTTCGCAAAACCTACCACCTGCATAAATGTGGTAACTAGGAATCAAGCTAGAGTTCAGGCGAATCTGAACATTCCCGACACGAGTATTATTACTCCAAATCCAGCTCCATCGTCAACAAACAATTCCTCAGTCTTAATAACTGAGACTAATTTTCCTCTTTTACTGACTAAAAATGCGAATCCTAAATTTTTCATCTTGCCAATGCAAGATACAGAACTTGAAAGAGTGTTGGATTCGAAACTAAAATTTTCAGATAAATCCCCACTTTCAGAAACTGAACTGAACTTCTTCAAGAAAAAAGACTCACTAATAATTATATCAAAAACTAATTTACCTTGTCGATCGCAAAGATATAGATCAGACCTCGAAAAGATTTTAACTGAGATCTGCTCATACACAGAAGCAAATCAGTTAAAACAAATTAATATCTCCTTCCCTATATTAGATCCACAGAATCTAATAATTATTAAAACCGCTTTTACCAAAATCTTCGCTAATAAGCAAATAAACATAAAACTGCATCAGGATTCAATTAAATATTTATCAGACATTAATGACATCGAACAAGTTTTAAAAGATTTTCATTCACTACCGACGGGAGGCCATCAAGGCGTTTCCCGTACAATTAAAAGAATCAAAAAACAATTCTACTGGCCTGGCATGTCAGACGACATCGTAAAGCATGTAAGGAAATGTAAACTTTGTCAGGTGAACAAAGTATCCAGAAACCCTAAAATTCCAATGAAAATCTCAAGCATTAGCTCCAAACCTTTCGAAAGAGTGTACCTAGATGTTGTAGGACCTCTCCCAATTTCTCATTCTGGAAACAAATATCTCCTTACATTCCATGACGACCTTTCAAAATTTTCTGAGGCTATTTCCATAGTCGACACCGAGTCTAAGACATTAGCGAAAGCGTTCACGACAACGATAGTTTGTCGACATGGTATTCCAGAAAGTATCCTCACAGATCAAGGCTCTAACCTCATAAGTGGCATGTTCGCCGAGGTATCTAAATTGCTGAGAATTAAAAGGCTCAAAACTACTCCATATCACCCTCAGACAAATGGTGCATTGGAGAGAAGTCACAGAACTTTAGCAGAATATCTCCGATCTTATGTAGCAAAAGATCCACAAGACTGGGATACATGGATTCCTTATGCCATGTTTGTATACAATACAACCCCTCATTCGAGTACTAATTATACTCCTCGCGAACTCCTTTACGGATTCCCAGCCGAAATTCCAAACAATTTAAAATCTTCTCCAACCGTTTGCTATAATTATGACAATTATGCAAACGAGTTAAAAGCGCGTCTACAGCATAGCTTCAAAATAGCTAAGGACATAGCCATGGCAAACAAAGAAAAATCAAAATTGCAATACGATAAGAACTCCGTCCAAAAATCATTTAATACTGGTGATAAAGTCTTACTGAAAAGCAGAGTCAGAGATAATAAGTTCTCACCATTATGGTCAGGTCCGTATGATATAATGGAGATTAATTCCCCCGAAAATTCCACTATCAAAATCAATAATAAAAACAAAAGAGTCCATAACATTGACCTAAAACTTTTCTCAGAGTAAAAACTTCCTCATCTTCAAACATCATTCAGAGATATTAACATAGTGTCATCTTCCAGGTTTCCAAAATGATGCATATAGCATTCATTCTAATTTTCATCCCCTTAATCTACAGCTCAGGAATAGAAGTAAAGCAGCTAAATGCTACTGCAGGCATTTACTTCGAAGAGATTGGCAGAGCCAATTTCTACACCAACAAGTGGAAATTAGTGACATTCTACGACCTGGAAAATTTTAAAACAGAATTCAACAACATCCAGTTCATAGCCCAACAAATTACAGCGACCTGCCGGAAACTGGACAAACACTCAGCCTTGAGCCACACTTGTAACGGTACGTTGTTACAAATAAATCTTATATTAGCAAACATAGAATATAAGAATATGTTACTTGTGACCCAAAATAGAAAACAAAGAGCACTTTTCAATGCTATAGGCTCAATCTCTAAAGCTCTTTTCGGCACATTAGACGAAGATGATGCCAAGATTTATGACGAGCAAATCCGTAACCTCACCCTTAACCAAAACTCCCTCCTATCACTTATGAAAAGCCAAACTGCGATAGTCGAAGCAACCGCAAATGTTTTCAATAAAACTAAAGCCGCAATTGAAAAGGAATTCATGGTCATGCATAAAAAACTAATATCAGTGCAGATAGCCACATCATTGATGGAAAATAGGTCACTTGATAACAAAATATCAATTGAACTGGAATCACTCATTTCACTAGTCTCACTAATGGCATTCAGATATCAAAATACCCAGGCAGAATTAATAGATCTCTTAACAGATTCAAGGCATGGAAAATTTCATCCTACACTAATAACTCCTAGAAAAATAGAAGAATTGTTATCAAATATCAGGCAAGAAATACCAAATACAATGATGCTTCCTATAAATCCCAGAGTAAATACATTATCACAAATTTATAAATTAAGTACAATCTCTGCGAATATTTTCAACAACAAAATAATTATAGAATTCAGAATCCCCATTCCATTCAAGGAACCATATCAAATCTTTAAAACAATACCATTGCCTACTATCCTTAAAAAATCGTTCGTATATATTGAACCATCAAAGGAATATATACTAATAGACTACAATCGTGAGCACTATATTGAACTAGCATTACATGATATCCATAATTGCGCAACGTTGGATCATACGCACTTTTACTGCCAGATCACATCCCCAATCTTAAATGCAAATACTAGGGTAAACCAATCCCAGATAAATTTAATAAAAAAGGAGCCGATTACATCCGATTGTAAAATTTTAACATTAGAACAAGATTGCTTTTGGACGCAATTATCGCAGCAGAACGCTTGGCTTTTCTCCCTAAAACATTCCATCCACGTAGATATTATTTGCGAAAATTCCATTAGCTCACAAGTTCTGCAAGGAACAGGAACAATGTATATCTATCCAAATTGCTATGTACGAAGCAAAGAATTCGTCTTGCATGGACATAGCGTAAAAGTTTCTAAATTTAATTCTTATTTTATCCCAACAATAAACATTTCCAGTATAATATGGAATATGACGTCTTCTCCAAAGGAAACGGATATAGAAACAAATCCCTTAAGGATTATAACAAACGCGGATCTAAAGAAAGTCCTGGAATCAATTCGTTCGCAAAAAGAGCAGGAATTAATTCCGCTCAATCCAATCAACAATCATCATATCCACCACTATACATTATCATATCTAACAATAGCATTAGTTCTCGCTATTGTAATCACCTACGTGTATATCAAATACAAATCAAAAGTCCACAAAGGTAAAAATATACCTCTGGAACCGGACAATATACTTGCAGATGGGCCCACGGCGGCACCAAGAAAGTCTAACTTCATCATAATCCCTGCTCCCAACAGAAGAACTGCAGATAGTTCACCCAATTAATTTTGACATATTTAAATATATGCACTATATATAAGCATATATATCGTGGACTATCGCTCCCAATAGACACAAACCCAATGACTTCAACCACAGGGACCTTTTATAGAAAATGAAAACATTAACACATAAAACAGGTACAGACATTAACAAACAGAACAGGTACAAACAGAGGGCTATTATTATGACAAACAAAAGAACTGAACAACTGTAATTCTTTCTTACGTAAATTGTGCTCGTCGAAATGAAAAAAAAAATAACATCGAACAACACAATCCCAAACAAAACAATCTGATCCAAATATAAAACGACTGGCAAAACCCATTCTGGTACATACGTTCAAAACTCCGAACATAAAATACATTAAAAACTGGAGAAACCATAGAAATAGCCACCTATTCGTACAAGCATATAAGACATACAATGTAAAAAAAAAAAATTGGAATAATGTACAAAAACAATAAGAATCGTTTAACATTAACATTAATAACCATGAACAATAGCAAATACGTTGGCCAATCAACATACATATTTTATCAAGTACGTACGCATAGGATAATTTTAACCAACCTACCTCACAAATAAGTGTCATACATGAAATATGTGATAACAACAAAAAGAAGGAAAAACAAGAGCCGACTCAAATCACAACAACTAACAAACACCACAAAGAGGCAAAAAGGAAGAAAAAGTAGAAAACCACAAAATAACTCATATATATATTGAATTTTAAACTTTATTTAGTAAAAAAAAAAGAACAATCCGTAAGTTTGCATAATTATATCATTAATTATATCATGATAATAGAAAAAAAAAGGGATTAAAATTTATAATTCCTCCGAGTCCGGAACCGTCAAAGGCAGCGGCAAATGTAGCTCCGCTGGATTAGGAGAGGGGTAATAAAAAGATCTCCCAGTCAATATAAGATCAGCACCTTTAAAAGAAAACGAAAACATAATTACACCATGCAACAATCAAACATTGATTTTAAGTTAACTTACCTAAAGCCGACACCGACATTTCATAATTAGGCCAGAGCGAGAAGTGAACCGGATGATACTCGTCAACACGAGGCCGTGCTCCCCATATTACCAGCGATTCACGACCCGGGCAGTTGAACTTGAGCCGTATCGCCCCCTTCCAGCGAGGCCAAATACGCTCAACATAAATCCCTTCGATGAGGACAATATAATAAGCAGGAGCCTGGTAAGCCTGCCTCGACACCCTCATGGCGAAAATCATCTTTGCAACTGACCAAAAAAATTACGAAATTCATGACTTATTCCAAATGCAAAAGGAAATTGCACCTAAAGCAATTCCTACCCAAACAAAACACCCAACAATTTCGTTTTATTGTTGTTAAATATGCCAATATCAAACACGCAGCTAGTATGTGTATACAATGTACCAGAGACGATAATATCTGTCGCATTTGATGACGAAATACCCACACAATTTGTCTTTGAAACACAACACCATTTAGATAAGCAACTTCAGTAAAGCGATAAGCAGAAAAGTATAAAATTGTGATCAGAACACAAAGAAAAACACAAGGGGAATCAAAACCCATACCAACCGATAAATGTACATAGCAAAAGAACGGACCTCATCATCAAAACAATCACATTACAAACAATAACGATAAAGCCCAACACAATAACCTTTTCGATCCTCTAAAATTTCAATACCTACATCTCACAAAAATCAAGTAAAAAGAAAAAAAAACTTCTAAGCAACAACAAAAATTAAAAACGAAATTATGTAATAGATATTCAAAATAGTACGAAGAAAAATAATAATGAAGAACAATATATATATATATATATATGATGTTTGAATAAAATTAAAAGAGAAAAAGGCCTGAATTTTTTTTTTTAAACTTATTTTAGTAATTGAATTACCGTTTTTCTTTTTCGTTGGAATTTATAGATTAGCGCAAATAAGGAAGAAATATTCAAATAAAAATTAAAAGTGGATCCTTTTTTTTTTTTAACAAATTAACTTTTATACGTGTAATATAGTAAATAATATAAAATAAATAAATATAGTATAAAAAAAAATATAGTAATAATAAAATTCCAAAATAAACCATAGTTACACAAAAAAAACCGAAATCGTATATATATAACGGTACCATTTTTTTTATATGTAAGGTAAATAAATAGTCAATATAAATGTTATAATAACGTAAATATAAACAAATATGGTATCAAGAAAACAAAAAAAATAGCCAATACTGTGGCTAGAATACAATAATAGTCTCATATAAGAAACAACCATTAGTTTTTTAAATATAATCAATGAAAATAATAAATTGTAAAGAGATATATATATGAGTAAGGAAATTTGTTTAAACCTAGTGATTATTTACGGCACTTATTTCATATTTATTAGTTTTACTATATCTTATATTTTTTTTTAATCATTTACAGTCAACTATTATACTGTTTCTTCTCAATATTTAGAATTGAGCATAGCTGTCGAGAAAGAAAATTTTATACCAGAAAGCATAAAACTTTCTTTTCCCCAGGGGGGAGGGATGTTGTGACTCAGGTGCCCAATGCCCCGAATCACAACCATAATACCGATACATCAATATATCGTCCAATACGATATATTGATGTATCATTAATTGACCCTGAAAATGAAAAATTATTTCATTTTTAAATCACATTCAAAATTTAAAATGCATTTAGAAATGCATTCCCATATTATAACAAAATGCAATTTAGCATAAATTGCATTTTGTTATCAGACACACATTCCACTCACACGGTATGCACACTTACCTACATACAGTGTCTTCTTACTTTTTCCCGTATGTACTATGTACATACGTACATTACCTACTTAATCCAACCTAATTGTATGTACATACATACGTACAATTATCAAAATTATTCGCGCCCTTTTAAAATTAATATTTCAAGACGGGCGCACAAGTGCATATCGGATAACAGTTTCCATTGATGCATATAGCTCGCTTCAGAACTTTTAGCATTTTCTCACGTACGTTTTTCAACGTCGTGAGAAAACAATAAAAAAGAAAAAAAAGAGCTTTTGAAGCATTTGTGGGTACCTGGGGCCATCAAGCCCGATCCTCGGGGAGTTCTTTTCTGAAACGTCGATCAGGGCAGTCCGGGAGTTCATTCGTTAGCTTCTCGGGAAAAATCTTAAATTTTAGATAAAAGCTATAAAGATTTTAACAAGAAAAAAATTGTGAAAATAAGAGAGTGTGAACCAGTAGTTTTTGAAAGTAGAAATTTGTTTGTGAATTTTATAACCAGAATTAAAAAAATAAGATAAAAGCTGTAAAGATTATAACAGCAAAATAATTAAATTTGTTTGTGAATTTTATAACCAGAATAAAAAAAAATAAGATAAAAGCTGTAAAGATTATAACAGCAAAATAATTAAATTTGTTTGTGAATTTTATAACCAGAATAAAAAAAAATAAGATAAAAGCTGTAAAGATTATAACAGCAAAATAATTAAATTTGTTTGTGAATTTTATAACCAGAATTAAAAAAAAAAATAAGCTAAAGCTGTAAAGATTATAACAGCAAAATAATTGTGAGAATAAAAGAGCTAAAATTTTTTTTTAAGAAGAAGTTTTTTGTGATTTAAAACCCGAATTGGTGACAACGTTTTAAAAGTAATTAAGGTTGAGTGCTCTCCGCTCGGAGCACGGCACTCGCAGACCATAACAGGAGGTGACACAATTTTTTTTATTTTAATTAGAAAAAAAAAAGATTGAATAGGTATATGTAACAAATTAAATTAAATGTACTAAATAATAAACAAAAAAAGAAAATCAAGTAAATCTGTGGGAAAGAAAAGAAAGCAATGTACTAAATAAAGATCGAGATTAAGAACAACTACAAAATGTACCAAATAAAAATTAAGAAAGCTAGAATTGGTCTAAGACCAATTCTTATGATGCCCCAGATGAATGCCCGAATAAAATGTCGTATGGTCACCGATTTATGCAAGTTTAATTTTTGAAGTAGTTTTTCGCATCTATTTCTAGAAGTGTTGGTCGGACAGAAAAAATTATTATAACCAAGTTTATAGGATTTCGTATTCTGAAGAAGGTTTTAGTACAATAAAAATGTCTAGGACTGATGGTTTTTACAGTATATGTAAAAATCCTAAACTTTTATATGGAAACACCAAGGAGTTGTCCGATTTATTCCATTTTTGGAATTTTATTTGTTCCTACTATAAAAACAGCATGTACCACATTTCAGCTCTCTACATCGACGCTTTCTTAGGTAGTGGCCAAATATATAGTGGAAAACGAAATTCTTGTATGGCCACCCCACGAAGGAGTTGTTGTTAATTTTACTTTTTTTTATTTTAAAGTCCGTGTATAAGTATACGCGCTCAATAGTTATTGTGCGCACAGACAGATAGACAGACAGACAGACAGACAGACAGACGGTCGGACGCACATGTAAAAATGAAAATAACTTTGGATATTAAACGTGGTCCAATCCATTTTGCTCTACCATCATAATTTCGAAGTATTACATTATAAAAATCCAAGGAGAAGAGATCGATGAGGATGATAATTATGGAAACTTAATTAAATTAAAAAAGAGCCACAGTGAAAGTTGATCGTTTGGTGTAGTTTTTAGTTATTTGCCTAGCGGTTTCACCTAGTGGTTTTTACAGTTTGTAAGAACTGAGTTAATGTAAATTGGCAGTTTCAAAAATTTGAGAATTTGATTTATTCAAATTTAGTGATCACTATTCAAAAATTTAATGAACACTTTCCGATAATTTGGAGGTTTAATTAAACTCAACGAGGCGACCACTATACGGGTGTAAAAGCTACTCCCCGAAGTTTGGGCTAGTTACCCCCAGGTACCCATCAAAAGCTTGAAAAGGCTTTTACATACTTTTTATTCATTTCTCACGAGGTAAGAAAATCGTACGTGGGAAAACGCAAAAAAGTTCCGATGCCATGTATACATGTATCAAGGAAAATTGAAATCCGATATGCAGTTATAAGTTTTAAGATATTATTTTTAGAAGGGTGAGAATAATTGTAATAATTTTATGTATGTATGGATATACAATTAGATTTGAGGAATTAAGTGATATAGGTATGTGGCGACTCAAATAATATTACTCGCTTAAATTATACTTATACGCTCCTCCGATTCCTCTGGCACTACTCTACAATCAAAATTATTTTCGTTATAATTTCCTTCGAAAACACTGCGTTACGTTTTCCAAATTATTCTTAGAGAAGGCCAAATTATTAAATTGTTCTCAAATAATTTTTCTCATGTCTTTATAGTTTTGAATAAAAGAAAGTATTGTTTTGTTGTAAGGTCGGTCAAGTTCTTAATCGAAACAGAGAATTATTCTTTTCTTAGTTTATAGAATATAATTGAAATGATAATTTGTGTCAGTCTTGTGTTAAAAGGAACAGAGGATTTACTTTGTCGTATCGGAAAATTAATTTAAAAAGAAATGAATTATGTCACATCCGAGTATCATCAAAAGAACTGTGAATTCTGCATAAGAAGAAATAAATCAAGTATATCAACCACATTTTGAAAGTGTTGTTATTAGGGGATAACAAGGACCCCTTAGGTATGGACAGTGTAAATACGAAAAAGAAGAAGTATGCATATCGTAAGAATGGAATGTGCACCTGATAGCAGAATTTTTCAGCACGAGTGATTAAGCAGCAAAAAAAAACACAATTTTTTTTTATTTCTTCAAAATAATTCCCGTAGTTTAGATAAAAACTGTATAATTAAAAACTCCTTGCAATGGTTGCAATCGCATACACAATTTTGCGTAACTTGAATTATAAATTAATTTAAATTTTTTTATTAAAATATCCAGTATATATGTATGTATATTATTCTATGTACTTATATACTTCAAAAGTCATCATAACCACCAACTTAAATGAAATCTGTAAAACCGGGTTAACGTTTTAAAATGCAAACACTAGAATTTTGAGTAGAGGTTTAGCGTTTTAGTATGCTCATCTGATTTACTTTATGTTCCCCAAGATGAACCCTTCCTCTCATGAGTTTTTCAAAGGTAAATGCAAATCTTATGCGGCCTATGAATATTAAATTATTCAAACGTCAATACTTGTGCACATGGTTCGTAAAGTTTTTCACCAAGAAATCGCTATTTCTACGGCATATGAATAATTTTTTGTCCGATGGCGTGAGGAGGTTTCTAAGGCATATGGATATTGATTCCGAGATATGGATTTAAAACTAGACCAGATGGACTTTAGTTCTCTATATTTTTGCAGGTATTTGTTTCTTATTTTAAGAAGGCCCTTTGCATCCTGAAGATGCTTACGAGGTGGAAACATTTTTATTTTAACAAGGTTAATTTTGTTGCTTTGTTTGTATCTGTCCTAACCCTTAATTTAAGCCGATTTTGATCATAAAGTAGCTGATCATCATACAATAATTTACAGCAATTGTCTTGGCTAGACACAGATCATTCTCAGGAGGAGGTCTGTTGCAAATGTTTTAAGTTAAATTATGGTGAATAGAAAGAAAATGTCTGGGAAGTAGAAGCAAAAATTACTGCTCTTAAAGAGCTAACTTATTCAAATCGCACAATTGCTTGAAAAATTGGATTTTGTAAATCTAGTGACCACGCTTTGGAGTGTATTAATTTAAGATGTCGATTTGTGAATTTGAGGTAACTGAGAAGAGAATTGGAGGAAGATACACAATGCAAAAAAAAATCTAGAACAAATAACCGACTATTTCGAGAATTCGGTTTATCGGCTTGTATATGCAGAAAATAATGAATTCGACTTCCTCCGATTGGACATTTATTATTTTTGCAGACGAATCAAAATTTAATATTATGGAACCGGATATACGAGAGATCGGTGACGAGATGAAGGTTATTCCGATGAATGCATAATTAGGAGAGTAAAGACGCAGTTATGATGATATTGGGGATGCATATTCGCGGCAGGTTTTAGACATTTAAATTGAAATTGTGTCCTGACAAGTATACTAGAGTTAAATAATTTCCAGTTTGCGCAGCCTAAATTTCAGGATGATTCAGCACTGCCTTATTGTGGTAAATATATTAGTATTCGGAGAGATTTTTGAACGATTATTTATTTCAAATGGTTACTAATTTATTCCTTTTTTAATAGATAAATCTTCACAGTGAAGAATTAAGATAAGAGTCACTTCCTTGACCTGGAAATAGCCCAGACCTCAATCTCATTGAGCATGACTGGGTTGTAATAAAAACAATACCAGCTACAAAAGAACTATTTCAACAGTTAAAAATTTTGGCCTACTTATTAAACTCCATAACTCCAAATCACTGCAGTTAACTCAGTCAGTACTGGCATATTTCAAAGTTCCATCGTAGGATTAACAATCTTTAATCTTTATACATATGGATAACCTTCCAATGACCTAAAGAAAACTTCGCTTTACGCCTAACACTATTTAAGGAAGGATTCTGCGGGCTTCTATAGAATTGTATAGGAGACCTGTCGGTACCTACTACTCCAAGCCTTATTTATAAGACAGTGTACCTCAATCAATTACTAACTTTTAAGTCTCTCGATTAAACATCTTAACAAGATCATTCAAGACTCTAACCCACTCATATGTATACTTCCAACACATATAAATACAAGTTGAAGACTGTCGGTATTTGTCACCTCTTCACCTTAATTACTTGGAAACAAGAAACATCTATTATCTAGGTGAAAGATTCACCTTATACACTAGCATATGAAATAATCATCGTGGATAGGAGACCATCTCGGGCCGGAAATAACAGAATTCTTGGCGATACTCGTTTCATTTAAGAAATTATCGACGACTTAAAGCTGCGTTTTTATGTTTGTAGATAAAAAGTTTTGGGAGGACCGCAGTTATCGCATCCCAATATAAATTTTACGAATAATCGAGCAAACATTATCGCACCAGGTTATGAATTGCTTCATAGCAATACCCAAACTAGCAATACCGTTTAAAACTAGAGATATGTCTCCTATGTATATCATCAGATACAACTATAGAAGGCGATAGATATCGACTTTATAGAGTTTAGCAGCAATCTATTTCGTGATGAATATCTAGTGATTCGGGTAAGATTGCGATTGATATGGTCAATACAATCCACTACAAGTCCCACAGGTCTACTTGGCTACAGTTGTACCTCGTCTGCATATATGGGGACAGTATCATAATATACTGCTTTAGGAAGTTCGTTGATATAGAGACTTAACAACAACAGGCCGAGAACTGAACCTTCGGACACACCACGTACAGAATGGGAAGCAAATCTAAGATCCTTTGACCAGCTCTGACATACTGAAACCGGTCATTAAGATAGTTTCTGGCTAATGCTATTTCAAATGAACTAAAATTTTAATCACGAGTTAGGTTGAACACCACAGAAGATTGTGCTCAACATTGTCGAAGATTACAGAAGTATTACAGCCACATCATCAGTGGATACTTTCAGTACTGCAATCTCACAGCTTTGATGTGAACGGGAACCTGATTGGCGTGGCGAAAGTAGCCTATTATTATCAACATGTTCGACTATTTACAGGCACATAAGAGATCGATTAGTACTATCATCTCCAAATCTATGTTGAAGAACATATAATAATAGCAATAATTAATTTTAGGTTTCTACTTAATTTTTTCATATCCTACTAAATCAGGTGAGATAATACTAAATTCTTGTATATAGTACAAATTCATTCACATGCATCGATAGCTCAGTTGGTAAGCGCGCTGGCTACCATCCCTGGGGTTGTGGGGTCGATTCCCACCTCGACTTGGACCTGTGCTTCTCCTTCCACCTAGTTTTCCTTCCATTTTCTGCATTATTCCTTAACCCTCGCTATTAATTAATTCTTCAAACGACATTTAATTATGTTTTCTAAGGATATATTCAATATAACTTTGTAATTGACATGTTTCTACGTTATATTTCTAAGGGAAAAAGTTAGATAATAATTTATATATCAATAATAATTTCTATAAATAATTATTCCTCAAGTATCTATGATTATGCTAATAATGATTCTATGATCTATGATTGTTTCTAATGCTTGCCTAATGTATTATACATAGCTTATATGTGAAATATGTAATATTTATTGTCTATAAGATTGTTAAAATCGGTAGACTGACTAAATTATTATTAAGTTATTATAATTCCTTATGAAATCAGATCAAATTTACGCCTGCAGGGCACAAAGCAAATTCTGATCAAAAGATCTAGCCTTTTGTTTAAAATTAACCACTTTGCGAAAGCACATTACTTAGGTATAAATTGTTATTTTAAGAAGAAATTCTTAGAAAAACATGAAAACAATAAAAATTCCCTCATATACCTAAGCATTCCTAAGGCATAGGTACTAAAATGTGTAAATGTTCCTATTTTTCTTTTCTTCAACTAGTCTAAGATAAAATCTTGTCGAAAAATAGTATCTTTACTTTCAAATGGTAAGGGACAAGTTTCACAAAACTAAACTTCCTCCTGATGTTAATTTACTTTTGAAAACCAAAAACTGTCCAAACAACCCAGACTTTGTGGAAACTTTTATGTCATCGCGTCGTGAAGTCAAAGGCATACATACATTATAATAACTACTAACTTATATATAAAACCATCTATATAGAGGCTAAATCGAATTAAATGTTAACTAAGATGCTTCTTGTTAGTTTGTTTTGAAGTTATATTTCAAAAGAAAAAAGTCAAAATTTTTATTTCCTTCTTGAAGTACTTTCGGAATAGAACTTGACTAAATTTACAAGAACTCAAGTGGAATTTTTCTGTTTTCAATTTATGCTGTTGCCACTTCTAAAGTTTTCCGAAGTAAATTTTTTAGTACCTACAGCTTTCAAAAAATATATGTATATGAAAGTTATACTTAATGACTGACATTTCACTAAACTGCACTAACATCGTCATAGAAACAACAACAATAAAAACAAGATATTCATTTGCTTATAAATTACCAAAAATCAAATCAAATTCCAGCGATGAATTGAACAAAAAAAAAATAATAAAATAATTCCCGCAAAGATATTCTCGACAGGGGGATGCTAAACAGGTCGAGATAGAGAGAATGAGTGTTGTCATA
Source organism: Dioctria rufipes (assembly GCA_963924295.1). Taxonomy (NCBI): domain Eukaryota; kingdom Metazoa; phylum Arthropoda; class Insecta; order Diptera; family Asilidae; genus Dioctria; species Dioctria rufipes. Next base: position 175,471,326 of record OZ002743.1, read on the forward strand.
GAATAAGCAGCTAAATTTCTTTTGGTAACAAGAAAAATCTGGGATGATTATTGAAGGATGACAAGATGATATTAATTTCTATCTTCCTTAGAACTAATAGGCTTATTTCTCTCTTTTGATTATACATAAGACTTCCCACGAGCGAACACGATTTTTGTTTTTTTTTGCAAACGGTAAAAGATAAATGAGGACCATTTCTTTTACTTAAACCCTGTAGGAAGAGAAATGATCCTTTTGTTGGATATACCTTCCTCGCGTTTTATGCATGAAATTCTGGAAGAAGCAGCAGATGAAGTGTTTTTTGATTCTTTCTCTTTATTTTTTTCTTGTTTTTGCTTAAATAGTTAAAATTTTCAAAAATTAGATTTTTTGAATGAAGTTTAGAAAATTGTTTATTTAGGTACAAATGACTATAAATTTCGGAGTAGATTCAAGTAATATCATCCTCTAGTTGATATTATTAAGGTAGCAAAAATATAAAAAATTAAATACACAGCAGCAGTTGTTGACATGCAATTTAAAAATTAAGCTTTTTTCTATTCAGCTAATAACATAAGATTATAGTAGGACTATAACTTCCTGTTAACTTTGAAAACAATTCGAAAAATTTAAAATTGTAATAGACGCGCAGGCGCTACAGATTGATACTATCTGGAATATGAAAATCAAAATAAAATATGTTCTTTATGAATTCAAGGAAAATTCGGAGTTCTGTGTTGAAGTCTGCTAACTAGACAACAACATACTCGCTAACAAGCCCTCCAACCTGATTCGTTGAATCTCTCCTGTGCATTTTTAATTTGCAACAACTAGTTGTTGCATAAAAGCGAGTTCCTAATACAGCTGCAGATACAGCTCAACTTGAAAAATCTTCAAAGTCCGTCTGTTTCCCACTTGATAATTCAGCCCACTGTTTAATCATGACTCAATTTACCACCAAAAACTTGCGCAACCCTACTTCTCCATTTGAAAGTAGGCTTCTCTGGGTGATATAAAAATGCAGATTGAGGAAGTCTCAATCGGTATCTCAGGAAGATTGATTGGTTAATCTATTTTGTTTTGCGGAATGTCATTAGGGCATACTAAGTCTCAGCAGGCATGTGTATATCCCGAAATCATTCAGGAGATCTAAATAATATCAAAATTGCGCTCAGTTTAATGATATGTGCAACCAAGCTATAAACAGCTAAAGAGCCTGCTTTTCGTGATTATCAATGACTTTCTTATCAAAACTGAAACATGTCTAAAAGACTGCACGAAACACCTGTAGGTCCATTATACAGAGAGAAAGTTTACTTTTTGAGCAGAGGCAGTAAAGGATTCTAGTCTCCCGTTAAAACCATCAGGAACAACTCCACCAGTTCCTCCATACATTCACTACTGAACAATGCTGAACTGATTATTGACTCTCTGGATAAAGCTAATAATTTGGCGGCTATATTTGCTTCTAATTCTCGCCTTCCACCGACTTAGCATCTCTCATGTGGATGTTTATATGAGCCAATACGCATCTGTACGAGAGATGTGCTTAAAAGGTCCCTAAAGGGTTAAACGTCTGGTTTTTCATCTCCTATTTATCACGATCTGTATGTCGTTTTTCTTATTAGACATACGATAACTAAATCGCGTTCCGCCAATTCCCAGAAATGGTAGCGATCCCTATAATTATCAACCAACTGCAATTACTTCGATTATTCGAAAGTTTTTTTTAGCTATCATTATAAGTCCAAATTAATGAAGTATCTAGAAAATAGTCGTTAATGAGGATCGCCAATATGGCTTCAACTCTGGACGCTCATATGGAGACTTGGTGACTTTTTTTAAGGAATGTTGGAACCGTATACGATTCTGTTCAGTGTGTTTCCGCCATGAAGATTCATACGGCTAGGAGGTGACAGTATACTCACCTTGTCAATCAAATAATTGACTGGAAAGGGGGGGGGGGGAGGTGTCTCAACCATTTTGGAGTTACAGAGCGATTAACAAAATATGCTGTTCTTTTTTTTTACACAACATTCATTATCTTTAAAAGTACAGGGTGTACGGTAACCGTTAACAAGTAGTTGTATTAGCCCCATACTCTACTCCTGTCCGAAGTTATGGCGATCCAAAATAAAAGTCCCGGGGTTTCTTATCTTTTTGTTTTTACTTTGACCTCAGATCATATCCAAAGAGCGAGGTCAAAGTAATAAAAAGGTTAAAAAAAACCGAATCCTTTATTTTAGACCACGATAACTCTGGAGATGAGAGGAGTACGGTATTGGTTGAGCAGTCGTTAGAAAAGCCATGAAGTTCTTCAAAAACGGCTTCTTAACAGTGACCATACACAAAGTACTCGTTAAGATGCAGAGTATTTTGTGAAACACCAGCATATTTTCTTAATGACCCAGTTACTTCGAAGCGGTTGAGATCCCCCCACCCCGCCATAACCATACTATCATTTGTTTGACTAGGTAATTATTAGTTTTGATTTCTCCTATTCTTTTGATACTCTTGCGAACTCCAGAGAGAATATAACATAAGTCAATTGCGATTGAATAACTACTTCGACGAGATTCTCGCTTGGATCAGTGCGAAGCTTGTCGAATTCAATCATAGACGATGTTGGCATATAATATTTTAGCGCTGCGGGAATTAGATTTATTGTGATGGAATTGGTTGCAGCTACAGGTGCTACTGAGCATCATCAGCATATAAAAGTAAATAGAAGCATTATGCACAACATGCAATAACGATTATTTATATAGAGATAGAAAAGTACTTAGGACCTTGGAGTAGATTCTTGAGGTATACCAATAGACAGGCACTTCGGATGGAATCCAGTACTTTACAATTTGTCTACGACTAATGCGGAGAGCGAGTTTGTAGCTAATAATGGAAAAGCATACGTAGCGACAAATTTTCATATTAATTTAACGCCGCTACTAAATTGATAGTCTTGATGAAATCAAGAAGGTCGAGTGAGTAGGTATTGTAAATTGATATTCTTCACTGATATCAAATTCGTAATTTTGTTTAAAAATATTTTTTCCAACCATGTTTGCTAGGAAATAAAGAATTCTGATATGATGGATGTCAACACGCAAATATGGTGTTTATATCTGCCAAATAGGCATACATACTGCCTGCTTCTACTTCGCTGTGATCTGAGCCTATTTATAACTTTCTTTTTTTTTCATATAACTTCATCAGGATTAATGAGAGTTGATTGATTGACGATTGAACAATTTATACATTTGATCCTGGTAGACCTTGCACCAAATATGATAGATATCATAGATAGGCCAAACTATTCTACCCCCCCCCCCCCCGCCCCCGGCATCATACCTTTCTGGTTAAGTGATTATTTTTGTTAGGAAATATAATAAGTGAAGACGTTCGTTTAGCCCCTCAATACCTGCCAGTAGAAAACTCTAACACAAGCGGTGGATCTTTCAAGGCCTAATCGATTTGGTATCTTAGGTCAATATGATGCAACTGTTGATCAAAAAGCACTGTTGGATTTAATAACTCCAACGGCACTCATACTTTTTAATCAGTGCAGCGATGTTATTAGCCCAAGGCGAGAAGACTTTGCAGTAAATTTGCATTTTATCGTATTTTGCATCACTTGACTGAAGGAGCTAGCAGACTAGATTTTGAAACAATGGACGGATCGGAGAAAATTGGCATCATTTTTGATGGTTTTGCTTTGAAATCTTCGCAGAACGAACATGGATGGAACAATCCACATGCATTGCTTGCAGTCATTGAACAGGATATTAATCGAGTGTTATTCAATCTTGGGTTATTCCTGGATAATGAAGAGTCTTTTACAGAGCCACCCCGATTTTCATATGTAAGGCGGTCTGCATTGGCACGAAGTTCATAGCATAACTGTTCAGAAAATTGAATAATTGGAACGAAGAATTTCAACTGTAAAATTTGATAAACACTACTTAATCAGAGTGATGATAATGAAAGTCTAGCGTTAAGGTATGTATTTTCCTAGGTATGAACTCTAGTTCATATTGGTTCATTCGTATATCGCACAGCCAAGAAATTCGAATATGAAGCATATGCGGATGACCTTATTCTGCTTCTAATCACGTCTTGTAAGACTAATTTTAGTTTTATTTTTCTTGTTTGAAGATCGTTGAATTATTTTCTAGTGACGAACTGATAGTTAATCCGACGAAGCAATAGTATTCTACAGTTAGCCATGAAACATCGATTAATTTACAATCCGAGGATTTTTTGTTATACTATACAGTAATCTGTCACGGAAAGCAACTTTGTGTCTACTAAATACTCGATGTTATGAAGGCAAATGTACATGAATTTAAAGCTGACTGCCAACTACTAACATCTCCGCCAAACATAATGTAGTTGCAACTGGGCTATTAAACTGCAAGTGGTTCACTGGATGTAAAATTGGATATTGGGGCCTTACAAACGACCAAACAGATTATAATTTAGAACACACCAAAAGTTAAGTTTAACTTAACTTGTCCACTCTCGAAAATAATCCTTTAGTCGAAGACTGTAACTGATATTTGTAGGAATGCACGCAGGGTGACGTTGAAAATCAGTTAGATTTAGTCAGGTCACAGATCATTATATTGTTTAGTTTGCGGGGGGAGATTTATCTGGCCTGCATGTTATGGCATCATTAGATCTATGGATTTTTGGGGAACTTCTTCCTTCAAAGATAACGTAATCAGAGCACATATTTTATTTTTTAAAAGTCTGACATTGAGTTTTCGTATTCACTAGAAATGCGCACCACTATCTTCCAGGTGAGAGCTTCGATGTAATGATGCCAGCGAAGCATATCGCTATCTTGCTAAATACGTAGTCTACTCCAGTGGCTCTAAGGGATCGCGATATAGCTTATACGTATCTTGAAAGCAGTATAGGTAAGTGTTTTATACGGTTAGTATTTACAAAACACTTTCTCGCTATGCTCTATCTACTCTCGTTTTTGGCAGGCTTGACGGACTTAGTAATTAAATTCTTTACATATATGGTGACATGAAATATTAATTGGGCAAAGTAAAAATAATATAACGAAATCTTATATTTACCTAGATGAAAAACGTCTTTGTTTACAGTGCTTTCACAGACTTATCATTGCTTGTCGACGCGTCGGATACGTCCATCGGCTTTTAGTCAGTTAAGGTTAATACCGCGGAATGTAAGTACAGCATTTACGATAGCGAACTATTGGCAGCTTACAAAGGCATCAAGTACTTTCGCTTTATCCTGGAAGGCCGTTGTTTCATCATTTTCGCGGACCATAAGCCCTTAACTTTTCCCTTCAATAAAGACTCAGAAAAAGCGGCATATGAATTTCACAATCAGTCCACAACAGATATTAGGTACATTCCGCGTAAAGAAAAAAATCAGAAAAACCAGACCTTTTTTACCACGTGGACTCCGTAAGCTAATTTTCGATTCAGTACACAGTTTAGCACATCCGAGTATTCACTACACTAAGCAAATGATCACGGCTAGATATTTTTGGTGAATAAACCACCATTGGGCACGCTCCTGTTCGGACTGTCAGCAAAGTAAACTCTCGTAATAATCTAAGTGACTTTCCACCCTGTTCAGGATATTTTCAGAATACTCACGTCGATATTGTAGGTCCGCTACATTCTTCGCAAGAATACAGGTATTACCTCACTATCATCGACAGGTTCACGCGATGGCTTACGGCAATCCCACTAGACGACATTGATGCAGAAACAGTGGCAGAGGCTCTATGGCATACCTGTATAGCTTGTTTTGGAATACCCCGGAGGTTCATTACCAGTTCCTTCCCTCAAAAAAAAAAAAAATAAAATATCGCCCTTATACGTAATTTCATCCAGCTTCGAACCACTCTAAACAGTCTCTCTTCAAATTGAAGGAGATTGACAAGTATTCTCACGTTTTCGCAAGGACAGACTTAGTGCGAAGTCAATTACAAGCTACTTTTGAGGGCCACATGCAAGGTCATTAGAAGCTATAGCAATTTCTTCACACTTAAAATAAAGAAAAGCGAGGTTAATACTTCAGTAAATCGTCTTAAACCTTAGCAAACAATATCGTACAACAATATCGCTGACCAGAATTACTACCCGGATAGTTCCTACAGACAAACACCATTGAAGCCAACATCGAAGTGCTCTCAGCGAACGCCTGGAAAATTTTACCACAAGACACCGATACACTGGACAACGACTTCAATGAATAATGATCTAACACGAATAATTCCTTTACGTCAATACAATTGGGCCGTTAAAAATAGCGGAGTGCTCTCACCCAGCGACTGGAGACACATTGCCCTCAAACACCGTTCCACCAGATTAAACACAGGTCAACCAGCCGTTGTCTGGAAGTATACAAGACTAAACAGACTCAGAAGCCATGTCGTCAACTGCATTATTACACAACATACCGAAGGATAAGGTTCTTCCCGGATGTAAATACAGTTATACAACAACAAATTACTCGGGCAGGACGAATCACAAAGCCGCCCGCTAAATATTGCTAAAACCCAAAGGTTTTGCTGGTGGAGGAGCACTGTGTTGGTACATAAGGCGACATTGTTCCTGGTAAGTCCTTAAGGAATTTGTAGGGTTTAATGTGAAAATCAATGAAGTACTTGACGATTTGCGAGAGGTGAAAATAGTAGGACTATGACGTAAGTAACAAAAGAGAAAATAATTGTAAAAATTAATAGCAAGGCTGTGTTCAACTTTTGGCTAGAGCCGGCTATAGCTGGCTATAGCCAGAATGGCTGTACCTAGGGCTCTTATTTGTGTGAGTAAATGCCAAACTTGCGTCATTCCATAAATTGTTTCAATTTCATTGTAAGAATTATATCGAGTAATAAAAGTAAATTAATTGCAATAGCAACTATAATAAAAGAATGACTTGATTCCTTAGAAAATAAGTGAAACCTATATTAATAAATAATTAAATCCCAGCGCTAATATTCAACATTACCGTCCTTGTCTGTTAATAATGGCACATTATTTTAGTAAATAATTTCAGCTTTGCTATCCACACAATAATTAAATTGAGACATTTTTTTGGTTACTTGACACCAAAAACTAAACAAACAAACGTCAAGCTACTTTAGCTTCACCTCCAAAACACTAACCAATTTGGCTGTAGCAGGCTGCAGCCAAGAATTGAACAATAAATTCTGACAATTGAGCCAACATATACAGATATGATTTTCGTCATTTATAGCTCTTATTTTTGGCTTAAAATTGGCTATTGCCAACAACTGAACGACCTCATTCTGGTTATAGCCTGCTATAGCTCAAGTTGTCAGTTGGTTGATGTTTCTGTTTTGCGTTAGGAATTAAATAAAACTGTTTTGAAGCCTATATTAAAGAAAATAATAAATAAAAGCACACAAATAAAAAAATAGGGAGCAATCATACTAAAAATATATAAAAATTTAATAAATCTAAATTAAATACCTGTGAAGTGTTTCATAATAGACAATCTTCCAAATAACAACTAATCTAAGAGCTGCCACTTTTTATATTAGAGTTCTTGTTGAATTAAGCAAATGCCGTGTAATTTATTACTAAACGACTTCTAAAGGGGACTTGGCATATAACTATACCAATAAAAACAAGTACAGCGAAGTATTTACTAGATACTATATTGCATACATCGAATAAATATTTTATTTGTCTTCTTATTTTCATTTTTTTATTTTTAAGTCGATATTGTCACATTTGGATTTATTGTGATGCATAGCAAACAATTGGAATCAATTTAAACTCTTGCTCTGCTATGTATGTAAAAATATATACATGCATTTCTTGGGTGTTACTTTCAATCCCCAGTTTAGACATAAGCAGCTCAGCACAAAATTGACTCTAAAAATTGCGGAAGTGAACATTTCTCTTTTAAATGGAGTGAGAAGTTTTACATAAATTCAATCGTTTTGGGGTTGAATGGAAGAAAGATCTAACGATTTTTTTTTTGTATATCTTTTACTATTTCAATGAAATACAAAGTCAACTTTAATCTAAAATAATCTTGATATGAACCATCTTTGGTAACGTCTCTTTTAGGAGGAAGTCACATTAGAGGTGAGCAGAGTTGTGACGAGCACTATGTTATTTGTTTCGATTGAAGTTGAAGTAAAGGGAAGTTTTTACAGGGGTGTTGAACATGATTTCCAGAACTCAATTGAATTTTGAAATATTTTCCCAGATAGATTCCGTGCCGGCTTGACAAAACCATCTACACTTCGTAAACGGCTTGTCAAATTCGAAAGTTACTTTGTAAATTGGAAAAGTTTATGCAAGTAGGCATATTAATATCCTGAGAACAAAAATAACTAAATTAATTATTATCCTGTCAACCTGCAACGCAGATAGTCTAACTGTTCATTTTTTATTCTTTGTTGTAAAAAATCAAGTATACAAACGTCAAACCTCTAAATAGAATGAAAACTTCTCTATTAATTAAAAGATTAAAAGAAAAAGAAGACCGAACAATTTATGCTTTTCTTATCCAATACATACAAACTCGTTTTAAGAGTTCATGTATTTGGTTTCCTCCAAGTCGTAACATAGATCTCTACTACAGAAACGACTGCTATCACAACTACTAAGCCTTTCGACAGGCCAACTTCCGCAGTCCAGCACCTCTACTGTTGTTGCTGCTTTCGTCGACTTGGCTAACCTTCGCCTGCTAGCTTGCAACCAACCTACATCCATGCCATAACTCCTTAGGTCACGAACCTCAAGCGTACATCGGAACGACGGGATCTAGGCTTCCATCTTGCTTGTCATAGGGACAGTATGGCTTTGCAAACAAAACTCATTCGGCAAGCTGAACTGGTGCTTAGGCTTCAAGAGAACTTGGGCTCGATCCGAACAGTCACCCAGGATATCATAGGGATAGTATGGGTATGATGCACAGCTTATTCGACAACCCCAGTTTCATATCAGATAAACTAGGGTCTTCAATACATTTCAGATACGGGTGCTGACCAATTAATCTGATTATTCACCTGTCGTTTCATCACCTAATACGATGGAATCAAGACACATCGAGTTGTACCTCACCTCCACGAGGCTTCAATTTCTCACTTGCTCTCGTGGTGAACAGCCCCTTCAAGACAACGTATCTGGCCTCCAGAAGTATGGTTGTCTACCTCAGTCAGAAGTCTCATATTCCATCTATGGAAGACAGTCGATTCCACTAATAGCTCGGCTACCATAAATTAGCCCATTCAGAAACAATCGAAGCAAATAATTGCAATATTATTTCTAAAGGATTACATTTACATTCCAATCTTCTTATGAGGGAAGCGGAGAAAGAAGGTAGTAACGGCGTGTAGATAAGTCTTAAGAATATAGCTCTGCGATGCAAATTAGACCAGATAATGTGTACATAGGTATACTTAAATTTATTATTAGAACAAGCTCTATTCGAAATATGGAAATTTTGAAAAAAAATAAAAAACATTTCTTATATTGTTACGTCACGCTTTCTCGACTTGTGTCTTTATTTACTATTACAGAGTACTCTAGGAGTAAAATTCCAAGAGCTTTGGAAAAAGAAAAATGATATTAGGTTTACTGATATGCTTCCAAGCGAATGCTTCTCTGGAAGTAATCTGAAGAAATTTCGTAGTTATTGCTAAAATTCTATAAAGCTCAATGCGATCGTAACTTTAAAATTTTACCAGATTTTGTCTTTCCGCTTTACATCCATCCAGGAAAACAATCTTTTTTGTCGTATACTTTATGTCCTTTTTTTTATTTCCTCAAAAAAAAAAAAAAAAAAAAAAACAATTAATTTCATATATCTTTGAGTATAAACAAATCTTTACAGACGATTTTTCTAGGTTATGTCAAACGTAAAAGTTGAATTTTGCTCAACTTCTCCGTTTCCATTCGATTCATTTTAGTGTAATGTATGCAATTGCACGTATGTCTCATATAAGCAAATTTTACATTGTACGAATCGGATCAAAACGGTGAAATTGTGTTTCACACTTAAGAGTTCAGAATTACTAATAAACTAGATCTACCAAACCCCATTACTATATTTATGCTCATCGAGTTGTAATTACCGTCAATTATTTCGTCCGTATTATCTTTCATCATTGTGCTGATTTGTCACCAGACTAGTCAATGTTATAGCATGCTTGAAAATTCGGATATTATTGAGGAGACATAGGTTTGCAAAAACTGTCATAATTCCAAATGTAATATAGTTCTTATTTGATTATGAAAATAGAATCTTTACGCGCATCAGATGGTTGCAAAAACTAAATGGTTGAAAGACAGATATAAATGGTTCCCAAACATTTTTAACGCCTGATATTGGTTTGAAAAGACAACTAAGAATTGACTATCATTTCGCAAAAAAACTCATTATAGTTACAAGATTATCGCAGCTCGATTTTAGTTCGCAACACTCACATGGTTACTTGGGAAAGTTCTCCATGTGCCATCATTACTTATCATTCATTCAATAAAGAATTAGATGACAGCATAAATTAAAATTTTTCCAACACTTCTTGATATAAATAGTCGTTCAAGTTTCTGGGTTAGTTTCTAATTCAAAATGCACAGGATTGCACTCCAAAAGACGCAAAGATTTTGATTTAAATGAAAGTTTTCTTTCACCAACACATACAATCACACATACATACAATATAAATTCAATAAAAGATTTTAATGACTAATTTGTTCAATTATGCGTTAACAGAAAAATGTTAAAGTTTCAACTGGAAGCAAGGACAGCATTCATAGGAGAAAAGTATCCCCAACAACTTGAATTTTGTAACTTTTCAAATTTTATGACTTTATGGTGCAGGGAAGGTAATAAGAGAAAAATATCAAAAGGTGGGAGAAGAACTGAGTTTTCCAATTAAAGGACGTGCCGTAACTCGGGGAAAACGAAGTATTTTAGTCTGAGAATTTATGAAAATTGCCAACTTTTCTTTTTTTTTCTTTTTGTATTATTTCGAATTGTACTCATTACAGGAAAATGTCACGGAAACGCGATTTAACGCCTATTAGTGTTTCAAGTGGAAAATGTTTGTGTACGGACGATTTATTAACTAATTTGCGACACCTTACCTGAGAAGTGTTTTCCGGGATTCAATTTTTGGTCAAGAAATATATTTTTCAGGTGTTACGTGATAAGAGTCAGCAGATTTTTTTTCTTCTCTCTCATCGTCCTTTTTCACTAAAGTATGTGACAATAATGCTGACTATCACTTTCTTAGCAAGATATAATGGAAAAGGGAAGAATTTGATGAGTTTGGTTGGTATGTAGTACGTGCGATATGGTGAAAATCTGCTCACGCTTGTTCGTTGTAATATTTGCTTTATCAACGGATTGTACAATTTTATTGAATAAATAATTGCTATTGGCGAATATTAAAAGCATGTTTATCAAGTTTTAGAAGTGACAATAGGTGTATGAATAATTATCTAAGGCAATATAAATGTTTAGGAAAGTACATTGTGCAACTTATCTCTTATTCGTAAGGTCCCCAATAATTGTCTGCCATTATCAGAACGTAGCACACTTTTCAAGAGATTGTAGATGCGTCCCAAGTAAGAAATGGACGAAGATAATCTGTTTCACATTCAGATCAAAAGGACATTAGAATAATATATGAATCTACCTTTTGGAGAGAGATAGTAACCAAATACCAATGTAGCCAAAGTATACGTCATGTATAGAATAGGAGCCTATACTGGGAAGACAGCCCTTTGCAGATAACCGCAGCGTAAAAGGGACATTCCCAAATGAAATAAGTGAACAAAGCAGCGTGTCGTACGAAAAGGAATGTGTAAGAAAGGGAGCCCGCAAAGCCAAGATTTCGAGTCATTAAGGAACTAAAGGCCGAGTTACATTACAATATGACGCTGTCGCGAGACGCGGTCGCTGTCGCTAAACCTGTCAAAAGTTGAAATGTATGAAAGTGCACAAGCGCGGGTACAGTGTGTCGCTAAGGGTGTTGCTGACGCTGGTTACGTTGCTTAAAGTTGAAAACATTTCAACTTGAGACGCGCAACAGTTGACATCTGCAGTGGAAAAATTTGATTTTTGCGGGAAATTTAAATTTGTAGTGAAAATGGTGAGTTTAAAAAAAACTGTAGTATATAATAACTGATTAATTTAATTATTTCCTGTTTGTTTTTTAAGATGTAAACAAAATTAACACATGTTATATTAATATATATATATATTAATATTATTAAATGTATTAATTTTGTTACCATCTAATAATGAAAAATACATTCGTGCTTATACTGTTTACGGCACCTATAAAATAATGCAATTTTGTAATTTCTTTATAGGAAAAACAGAATGTGGAAAAATTTATTGAGGATGTAAGGGGTCACCCAATTATTTTCGATTTGAATCATCCCGCATACAAAAATGTGCGGGACAAATTGAAAGTTTGGGTGGAGATCGCAGCTGCCCATAAAATGTCAGGTAAAGACAAAGAATGAATTAAATAATACTGCATGTTCTCTTATGATTTATTTTTATATAATGTGTATCTACTATGTAATTGTCTATCAATATTTTTACATGAATACTTGAGTAATTGACTTGAACTTCACTTGAAGCTCTCTGCCGCAAATATAAGTATGACATATTAAGTAAATAAAGAATAAATTGAAACTCGTCTGCATCCTTAATTTTATTCATTTTATTTCAAATTTTATATACAAAATTGTGCACATATAACTTCCTGATGACAGCCAACTTTGACACATTAAAGCGACATCATTGGAACAGCAATAGCAACAGGCACTGCGTCCGCGTCAGCATCAGCCACATCATTCGCGACCGCGTCTCGCGACAGCGTCACATTGTAACTCAGCCTTAATACACTCTGGATGCGAAGTAAATAACTCTATCAATTCGAGCTTCTTGGTCTGATGATCGAAATTAATGGTTATTTGTCGCCTTTATTTTATGGTAAAAGAGAAGCTTATTCCAGAACGAATCAGTTCCTTACTGATTCGAACTGCAAGGCTTCGTCTTAGGCAGGGTCGGATTAACCATTACGCAAACTAAGCAAGACGTGCTCAGGGCATCAAGAGAAAAGCAGCACCAATGAAATGGAAATTTAAAAAATTTAAGTCATTTTTAAAAAAAAAAAATCCATGAACAGCTACATATTTTAGTACCCGTTTGGCTAACCAGATATACTTTAAGATTATGTTTTATTTATGATTTGTTTTGTTAATTTAATAAAAAAAAAAAAACCACAAAATATTGTATGAAACGATTTAAATTAATAACTTATAAAAATCGGCGTGTATACGTCATTAGAATTTGTTGAAATTATACACGGCTTTTCTTTCATATGTTTAATTTTTTGCTTCCGACAGCAAACTTAGCTGTCAAATTTTTGACAAAAGAAAAGCTTAACAAAATTTACTCGAGAAAGTAGTTAAGCTATGTATGTTCTGGACCACTGTTTTAGCTTCCAGGATTTCGCCACAGATGGCGCCACCGTCGCTAGGTGGTGTAAATCCATACTAAATGTGGGTTTGTGTCTTGGATGTCCTGGTTTATGTCTTGGGTGTTGGGGATACGAGACCACTTTGGGGGATACGAGACCACTTTTAGCACTCTCCAGCATAGGGAAATAGCATAGGATTTCGATTTTGTTTCTGAAGTTCGCTTATTTTTCATCTCGAATCTTGGGGATACGAGACCACTTTGGGGATACGAGACCACTTTTAGCTCTCTCCAGCATAGGGAAATAGCATAGGTTTTCGATTTTGTTTCTGGAGTTCGCTTATTTTTCATCTCAGACTCGTAGCCTCAAAGTTTTTCATCTCGAGTTTTGGGATACGAGATCACTTTCAGTTGTGAAGGGGGTGGGAAGCTTTATTGATGGATTTGGTCTTGACTGCGCCCTAGCGGCATTAGTCGGTACTACGGTTTTCTTGGATAGATATGTGGTGCGCCTAAATGTAGGCTTTTGGCTTTGAACTAATATTAGTAATAATTAAAGTTAACGGTAGGAAATTTTTGTTCATGCCAATGGATTCTAGATGGGTGGTTTGTGAGGGGGTATTATAGTATAGGATAGGGAGGGGGGTAATGAAATTTTCATCAGAAATCCCCTACGGGCTCTGGTTTTCGAGATATTAGCGTATTAATAATTCAAGTTATTTTTGTTCATGGAAATTGGATTCTAGGTGGTGTAGGGTGGGACGGGGGACGAAATTCTCACCAGAAATTCTCTACAGGCTCGCCATTTCTTGAGTAAGGTTACCTAGCGGCATTAGCCGGAACTACTAGCATGCCTTGGTTTTGCTGTTTTCTTTTATTAGCGGGGAAGTTATAGATATCAGCATGACGTCATCTTGGTTTTGTTGTTTTCAAGTGCTGTTGTAGATATCAGCATCATTCGAATTTCGCAACATGATATCACCTTGGCTTGATGTTTTCTTATTATTATTGGGTCCTGGGGGTGCGTGTATTGAAAAGTAAGTAAGTCGGTACTTACATATGTTGTTCATCTCGGGCTTGGGGATACGAGATTACTTTCAGCACTCTCCAGCCCTAGGATATTTTTTGTCCATGCCAATATTATTAGTACTAGTGGGGTAAAATTTTCATCAGAAATCCTCTACGGGCTATGGCTCGAGGATATTAGCGATCTTACCTTTTCAGGTGTAATTAATATTAGTAGCTCAAAAACAAAAAAGCAACAACAACTATAACCTAAGTTGTGGATTAAAGATTTGATGATATTAATCTGTCGGTGTTTTTTATAAACAAGATTGCACCATATGATCATATATCTAAAAATAGATCAGGCGAAGCTGATTGGGGCGAATGTAGGTAGATATGTTCACTTAGATAAGTAATGGAAATTAGTAAATGTGTAATTTTGCTCTTCAGGTGGAATGCTTCTGATTTTATTCCTTGCATAAACAAATTCGCACAGTCCAGCAAAGTAAACAAATTCGCAGTCGAATAATGTAAACAAATTCGCACAGCAGCCGAGTAAAGTAAACAAGTTGAGCGATTTATGCATTATGATTTATGTATTACGCAATAATTTCAACATGAGTTCTAAGGACACTACAAACCTTCTAAAGCCTACGGAAGAAAGGAGTAAAGAATATTCATATAAAGCTAAGTCTACATCTATGAAATCGATGCTTTCCAGAAATAAAGAAGAAAGTTTTTCATCCAAAAACGAGTCGACTGTCCCCTACCAACAGGTCGAAAAATCAGGATATTCCAACAAAGATTGCAAAAAGTAAAGACAGAGAGATGTTATTTGTGAAAATGGTGCACAAGGAACCTTCTAAGGTCATGTTGGTCTAAAGGCATAGGGAATATTCATTATAAGGATCAGTCTATATCTATGAAATCCTGGCTTTCCTGAGCTAAAGAAAAAAGACCTTAGACTTAAGCTATAATGTAATTAAAACAAATTATTTCAATAAATGGCATTATAACCATAATACAATTTTTATTTACAATACATATTTTAGACTAGACTAGACTTAATATATTTTCTGCGACACATGTCGCTTAATAGTGATAATTGAAGCAAAAAAATGATTATTGCTCACACCGTGTGTCGCTTTCAGCCAAATTTGTTGTTTGCAGATGAAGTGAACATACTTTCCTTATGTAATCCATTGGGATCACTTTTGATATATATCATGAAGCTTTCTTAATCATATTATGTAATTTTTTTCAAATGTGGTAAGATATCCTACTAGAGTTATATCATTCCAAATACCCACTCTCAACATCGCGGTCTTCACTATTGAACTTGAAGCATTATCAACTTTTTTTCAACCTTCCTGATACTCATACAACACCATTTCGAGGAGATAAGTGCCAAATACCATCCAGCAAAACTTTTAACTTAATACATAACTTACAGTACCTACTCTCAACCCACCACCACGGTCTTCACTATGGACATAGAGAATTATCACATATCTAGCGAGATTGCTGATTAGGATTTTACTGCTTATTCATAGCTCCCATACAACTTCCACTACTCACTTCAGACAACATATCATACCACATTAATATCATAACACAGCGTTCGTCTATCAAAGCTTTTAATTTAACCCACTCTCAACTTAATGGTAAGTAAACAATGTACCTGCCCCCAATAGTATGAAGATAAAATTATCATATTCTTATCAGCTTCATGTGAACTATGATATCGGGGAATCAATCAAATCTTATAACAGTGTGACTGATTGAGAAATTTTATTGAAAATAAAAAACAATTCGTCATAAAGACTTTTCAATACAAACTCCTAGATACAAAAAAAACATTAATCGCTCAATTTGCTTGCTTTACTCGGCTATATTTGTTTACGCAAGATATCAAATTACCAGCGACCTGGCCACCTTTTCTAATGCTTTAATTTCCATTACTTCTAATGATTTCATGTGTCTTACCATCCCAAGCAGCCGTGATCAATTTTTACACATCGAATATCATAACATGATCACTCTTGTTTATAAAAGACACCTACAGACTACAACTTACGTAAGAGTTGTTGTTTTTTTCAGCAAAAGAAATTTTCAAGTATATCTTCCACTACTCATCTAAGACATCATATCCCACAGATTAATATCGGTTGTTGTTGTTTTCAGTTAAAGAAATTGGGAATCTTACATAAATCGCTCAATTTGTTTACTTTACTCGGCTGCTGTGCGAATTTGTTTACTTTGCTGGACTGTGCGAATTTGTTTATGCAAGGAATAAAATCAGAAGCATTCCACCTGAAGAGCAAAATTACACATTTACTAATTTCCATTACTTATCTAAGTGAACATATCTACCTACATACGCCCCAATCAGCTTCGCCTGATCTATTTTTAGATATATGATCATATGGTGCAATCTTGTTTATAAAAAACACCGACAGATTAATATCATCAAATCTTTAATCCACAACTTAGGTTATAGTTGTTGTTGCTTTTTTGTTTTTGAGCTACTAATATTAATTACACCTGAAAAGGTAAGATCGCTAATATCCTCGAACCATAGCCCGTAGAGGATTTCTGATGAAAATTTTACCCCACTAGTACTAATAATATTGGCATGGACAAAAAATATCCTAGGGCTGGAGAGTGCTGAAAGTAATCTCGTATCCCCAAGCCCGAGATGAACAATATATGTAAGTACCGACTTACTTACTTTTCAATACACGCACCCCCAGGACCCAATAATAATAAGAAAACATCAAGCCAAGGTGATATCATGTTGCGAAATTCGAATGATGCTGATATCTACAACAGCACTTGAAAACAACAAAACCAAGATGACGTCATGCTGATATCTATAACTTCCCCGCTAATAAAAGAAAACAGCAAAACCAAGGCATGCTAGTAGTTCCGGCTAATGCCGCTAGGTAACCTTACTCAAGAAATGGCGAGCCTGTAGAGAATTTCTGGTGAGAATTTCGTCCCCCGTCCCACCCTACACCACCTAGAATCCAATTTCCATGAACAAAAATAACTTGAATTATTAATACGCTAATATTTCGAAAACCAGAGCCCGTAGGGGATTTCTGATGAAAATTTCATTACCCCCCTCCCTATCCTATACTATAATACCCCCTCACAAACCACCCATCTAGAATCCATTGGCATGAACAAAAATTTCCTACCGTTAACTTTAATTATTACTAATATTAGTTCAAAGCCAAAAGCCTACATTTAGGCGCACCACATATCTATCCAAGAAAACCGTAGTACCGACTAATGCCGCTAGGGCGCAGTCAAGACCAAATCCATCAATAAAGCTTCCCACCCCCTTCACAACTGAAAGTGATCTCGTATCCCAAAACTCGAGATGAAAAACTTTGAGGCTACGAGTCTGAGATGAAAAATAAGCGAACTCCAGAAACAAAATCGAAAACCTATGCTATTTCCCTATGCTGGAGAGAGCTAAAAGTGGTCTCGTATCCCCAAAGTGGTCTCGTATCCCCAAGATTCGAGATGAAAAATAAGCGAACTTCAGAAACAAAATCGAAATCCTATGCTATTTCCCTATGCTGGAGAGTGCTAAAAGTGGTCTCGTATCCCCAAAGTGGTCTCGTATCCCCAACACCCAAGACATAAACCAGGACATCCAAGACACAAACCCACATTTAGTATGGAAGCTAAAACAGTGGTCCAGAACATACATAGCTTAACTACTCGAGAAGTGTCTAGTAACTTCTCATGTGTTATGCCCTCTTCCGCATAAAAGTTTTTACTTGATTTTATGCAAAGTATTTTGCTCTAAAGTTACCAGGCAGACCTATTATATCGGAGCAAAATGGGCAATAATTGTTCCCCACTAGGATTTTTATTTTTGAGCGAACGAATGTGGCGGGGTCGAGTCCAAAGTATGATCGCTTTATATTTCTTATTGGCTCCACGCAACTAACGGAGCTGTGATTGGTTCCATCAAACTATTTATGCTGGTAAATTGTTCAAAAAGTTTTGATCAATTATACAAATATTCTTATCTAATTAAATGACCAATGACCATTTCACTTCTCTCTTTCAGTTTTATATTACTAGAATTTTAGCTGAGTTCATTTTTATGTTTTAATGTATAAATCAATTACCCTTCAACGGGAAATCCTTTTCTTGGATTGAACATACTTGCTTTGGTTCTTGTAACAATAATATTGTTTTTTGGTTAGAGGTCAACTGACACATAAGCGCATATTCATGCTTTGAATTTTATAATAATCAACAGTGATTCGTTTGTAATACCGGAAACTTTATGGCTATCCTAGTACCACGTAATCGAAAAGCCGCGATTAAAGGCTTTAACAAAATTGCAATAAACAAAGTGGCCGACTTCCGACGAATTGTCACGAATGGCGGCGAGTGACAGTTGTGAAAATTGAAAATTCTGCAGCTCCCCGATTGTATGTAATCTTGCAGGTGATATTTTTTATAAATATCGCAGAGATTCTTCAAAATTGTCTGCAGTTATCAACTAATGTCAAAACTTTCGCATTTATATTTAAGCGCCTCGCAATATCCAAACTCAAGTCTTTTTTGTCCACTTGCCTATACTACTCGTCTTGTAAGTTGTAAATTATTTTGTGTCTTCACACAATTTTTCCTTAACATCAATGTTTTTTGCATTTTTGAAATTGGGGCGGTGTCCTACATCCCTAAAACGAGAAAAATAAATGCGAAAGCAATTTCATTCGTTTGATTTTGTTGGCAGTACTGGAGCGATCGACGATCAAATTAGAAATTGATCAATTCCGATGGCAAGTTCGTCGGCCACTGACCGTCAGCCGTCGTAATTTGAGCATCCGCAGAAGACACTGTTCCTTTAAATCCTTGATAGAGAACTTTTCTGCTCGTTTGCCTGCGGCCATCGCAATTGTGTTTAGGGCTTAATACGAATACCGACAATATTGAGAGTGTCTTTCCAAGTGCTGATATTGGATACATCATATTCTTATAATTAACGATAGCCAATTGTTCAGCTGAGCGCTCATTTTATCAGGTTAAGTATATAAAAAATCTCAAAAGAACAATTATGCAACAAGGCAGGCTTGATGCTTTAACTCTACTAAGTATAGAAGCAGATGTTTTACGGAAAATTAGTTTTAAGGAACTTATCAAAGATTTTGTCACTATAAAAAGTAGGAGAAAATTATTGATTAAAGAAATAAATTGGACGTTTAAATATATAAACATTATATTCAGATTTAATTGATAGATTTATTTAGGAAAACAAAATTTTATTTTACGGTTTATATTTGTTAACATTTTCAATATGGGCGCAACAAAAGCATTTCAGTGCTTGGGGTCCCTAAGGACTTTAATCCGGCCCTGGTATTAAGAAAGACTACCACTGCGAAGCACAAAATGTCTTTAGAAAAATAGTCAATGCGCATATACATATATAATGAAATTGAAAACGAAGGTCTCCATGCTCAATTCTTTTCCCAACTCACCTAACATTTCTTTTTACACACCTATAACTTAAATACGTATATTAAAGTTTTGAAGGCTTTTTACCACAACTATTAATTGGACGTATTTTAATATATAACATCCTGGAAGGGATAGTGTAGAGTTCATTTCGTATCGTAATAATCAGAAATAATATCCAATCTATATACAAATTTTTCAAGCCCTAAAATAAAGGCAATGATTATGCAAAAATATTTTAATTCCACCTAGAAAATATCTGCTCAATCATATATCTACCAGACCTCTACAAGGAAGTTTTAGATTAATCATTGCCATAATTTCCACTCCAAAAATATCACCTTTGACACAGATCAGACTCTCTAATTTCCAACTTGGCAGCATAGCGAAACTTTTTGAGCAAATCTCATACCAATACACACACACACAAACCCATCGATGACATGCAAATATATCAAAGAAGAGATGGTATAAAATTATTAATTACTCATTATGATTCGAATCTCACCAAATAACACACACGAGATGCGACGGCATGTATTCCTAATGTTAAAGAGTGAATTTTATTTGATCTGGAATAAAGCTAAATTTTCAAACTGATAAATTTATTAATTCCCAAGCTGCCAGCTAGCTTCTGCCTTGACCTATGTTTTGTGCTGAAACAACTCCTTTTGAAATCTTATTTCAATGGAGCTTTGACAATGAATTTTAATAACAATTAACTCAAATTATCAAAATAACAATGTTCAAAACTAGTCATCTCTTCCAATCCTGCTACATAAATTCAGGAAAAATCAAAAATGCAAGTAGGTACGTACAATTATTTTACCCGCAGTTTGTATAATTTAATTCAATTTTTGCTTCAAAATAACTAAAGTTAAGTAGGTACTTGACTAGGAATGGTAGGCAAATTTGTCCTTATCTTAGTCTCGACTAACATCCATTTACATGTTGCACTATAATAGCGTCCATAATTGTAGTTGGAATAACACTTTTTAACCACACACTGGAAAACTATAAGAACGTGCCTAATCGAGACACGCCCTTAAACTTTACGCATAAATTTCGAAAAGCTTCCAATCAAAGTCTCTCCTTTTCTTACTCTATACAAAAACTTTTTGCTGAGTGACGTAGAGCAAAAATTGCTGGAGAATTGCCAACGTGAGTGACGTTTAGGACGCCATAGGAATTATAAATATGCATGAAAAATGTTAACATGATTTGTAGTAGTTATCGCATGAACAAATTAAAATAACATGAATTAACGTTGTTTGCATAACTTAAGGCATAAACGCGAAAAAGGTAGATGATGAACTAGTTATAAGCGTACTTCTGTATATAATATATCCGGGATCAAAAGACTTTCCATTAGAAGTTAAGTTAAGGAGAGGAAATGGTATAGGTGCTGTTGGCTTTAATTGGTAGTAGAACAAAAGTACATACGCGGAGTATTGAAGTTCGATTACGTTGGCAACGATTTTTTTTAGCTAAATTTTTCACCTACATTCATGCAAATTTATGATAAGTGGTAAGTAACAAGAAGGTTTATAGTTGATGTAAGTAGGGATACTCTCCTACCGGAAAACAGGGGTTTATATTCTAAAATACGTAATAAATCTTAAAAAGAAGCAAAATGTTAACACCTGGCAAGCGATTCCTCAAATATAGACCAATTGCATTTATTTAGTTACTTTCGAAGGTTTCGAAACACGAATCAACACCCAAATGATGAAATGTATAGAAACTAATCACCTTCTGAAGATTTAGTAACATTACTTACCGAGAGTTGGAATCAATGCCTCCATAATTTTGGTGAAGATGAGATCATTGCATTAGATATCTCGAAGACCTTCGATATAGTCTGGTATCCTGCTCTTTTAGCTTAACTACAGGCATTAGGTCTAAACCTCTATTTTTAATATGGATTAAAGGTTTACTCCCTCGCCAATAAATTCAAGTTATACTCAACGGAGTTACTTCTGACCATTTTATAATCCATGCCGGCGAACCTCGAACTTCTGTGCACTCTCCTACTCTCTTCCTCATTTATATTAATGGTCTGTTTGCTCTTACTTTCAATCCTATTCATAGCTTCGCAGACGACAGCACCCTTGATTTCGTGTACTCATTCAAATCTGTAGCTTATTCCCGGGTGAATGTTATAGTTGACAAGCGAAGCCACATGTTCAATTCACTAAACTATAACCATATAACAATACTCTCTTAGGGCATAGCGAATCGGATCTTGTTTAATGGTTTCAAAACGCAATGTTGTCTGTTATCACTCAACCGTACACCAACTCCCACTACACCCATTTCCATCGATGGAGAAGATATCTCGAAATCGCCATCCCTTAACATCTTAGGAATTGAAATATCCAACAATCTTAGTTGGTCCGATCACATTTTTGGTATTGCCAGAAACGCGATGAATTGCCTGGGCTTTTTGGAAAGATGTAAGAAATATTTGGATCCATTACATTTTGCACAAATCTAGCAGCCTCATATCAGGCCTAGATTTGAATAGAATTCTCATATTTGGTTAGAAACTATACGCACTGAATTGTCCGCGTTATACAAAGTCCAAAATAAGGCTTTCCGGCGTACTAGCTATGAGATATGAATAGCAACCATTGATTCCCAAGAGCACCGGAATAATATCGGATGTCTGTCTCCCTTTTATCGCTACTTCTATGGACATTGCTCTGACGAAATTTCTAGTCTGATCCTTTGTAGAATTCTTCCTATGCGCACCACACGAGCTGTAACCATTGCTCACCCTCACACACTTGAAGTCAAATTCGTGTGTGCCATCAACTCTTCGTATGCAGAACAGTACGAATGAGGAACAGTCTTCCATCCTCTACCCCCCCCCCCCCGCCCCCCCCCCCTCCACCCCTCCAGTTATGAGCCACAAACATTTAAGCCTAATGCGTACCGTCACCAACTTGTTTCAACCCCGCAATTCCCTAACCCTTCTTCCTGTTCTGCCAAGGCTGTGATACGGCATCATAGGGTATTCCCTGAGCTTTGGTAACATCTTTAAAAAAAACGAAAAAAACATAAAAAACAAAGAAACGTCAGAATTTTAACCGCATCTCGTAGAATCATTCTGGCTTTTCTCAAAGCAGCTTCTATCTTCTCCTCTTTTAGCGAAAAAAAAATCATTATACTTGGAAGTATTTTAACTAAATTAAGCAAAATTTCAACACATCGAAAACAGGCAATCAAAACGAACAAACCCCATGGCCCAGCTGATTTATTTCTCAAAGAGTTTTACAAATAGTGGTCTGTTACATTATGAGTTGTGTGTATGGCATTACTCAAACTAGAGTTCGTACAAAATCTGCGAAAATTCCAACCAATTTCATTATAAAAAAAAAAAAAATTATAAAATAATAACAAGCAAAATTGGTCTAAGACCAATTCTTATGATACCCTAGATGAATACTTGTACGTCCTTTAGTATGGTCTCTGGTATCTGTGCAGGTTTGATGTTTGAAATGGATTTCGCATATATTTCTATTAGGGTTCGTTGGACAGAAAAAATTGTATAACCAATTTTATAGGATTTCATATTCTGAAGAACTTTTTGGTACATTAAAACCATTGAAGACTTATCATTTTGACAGTATACGTAAAGATCCTAAATTTTTATATAGGAACATCAAGAAGGGGTTGCGCGTTTTAGTCCATATTAGAAATTATAGTTACTATTTTTATGAATACACTATGTACAAAATTTCAGCTCTCATCGTTGATGCGTTCTCAGGTAGTGTCCAAATATATAGTGAAAAACGAAATTTTTGTATGGCAACCCTACGAAAGAGTTGCCCGATTTGTGCCATTTTCGAACTGAACTTTACTTTTTTTTTAGTGTATATGCATAATTTCAGCTCTAAATAACAAATGGACATTTAAAAATTAAAATAACTTTTGATTTTATGCATGGGTGTCTAATCCATTTTACTCTACCATAAATATTTCTATTTGTTACAAATGGAATGACAAAATTAGTATACCTTATGATTTCATATAGTGTATATTAAGTAAAAAATACTGATATAATAAAAAAATATTGACTTTTTAATGACGACCATCCGATTATCTACTGGATTTACATTACACATTAGTTTGTTCAAGAAGCTATTTTTTGGATTCTCCGGTATATAGTAAAAACTAAACAAATTTTTATTTGTTATTTCATCACACAATACATTTGACTTGAAAAAGAAAAGAAAAAATAGAACAAAGAAAAGAAATGAAAAATGAAAAAAAAAACCAAAAAATTGTGAAAAATAGAAAAACATTTTTATTAAAAAATTTAGAAACAGGTGTCATTCGAAAAAAATCGAACCTGTGCACGCCTGCAGTGGGCTGAAAAAAGAAAAAATGAAAAAGGAGCAAGAAGAAGCGCGATGAGATGAGATCTGTTTTAAGCATACCGATGAGTGTAAGGTTTTCTGATAACACGAAATGCTTCCTCTTCTTCCTTTTTTTTTTTTCAGCCCACTGCGGGCGTGCACAGGTTCGATTCATTTAGACTGAATCTGGTTTTTAAATTTTTTGAATAAATTTTTTTTTCTATTTTTTTCAATTTTTTGTTTTTTTTTTCATTTTTCATTTCTTTTCTTTGTTCTATTTTTTCATTTGTTTTTCAAGTCACTCAATTTTACTATTTGCGACCTGTTGATGAGTCAAAACCAAGAATTGGAACTTGTCATCCAAAATTACATGGGATGTCTGATGAAATAACAAATAAAAAATTTTTTAGCTTTTACTATTTACCGGATCCAAAAAAATGCCTTCTTGAGCAAATATAAGTTTACCCCGTTAAAAAATCTTAAAGAGTAATCTTTAATTTTATTACACATTAGGGAAAATCCCAAAACGTATAGAGAATATGAACATGAATTACAT
This sequence comes from Dioctria rufipes, assembly GCA_963924295.1. Classification (NCBI taxonomy): domain Eukaryota; kingdom Metazoa; phylum Arthropoda; class Insecta; order Diptera; family Asilidae; genus Dioctria; species Dioctria rufipes. The sequence continues at coordinate 175,496,187 of OZ002743.1, forward strand.
TGACATTTTTCTGATATTAAATTGTATCTAATATCTATTCATTCAGAACAAAAAATTTTTTTCATACTACTACAGCTAGCATTGTGTTCCGAATACACACTAAACACAAGAACATCTAGAAGGAAAGCATTTCTCAAGCTAAAATATCAAAATTTGATAAAAGTATCAACTTATTAAAATCCCATAGATATTCGAGAAATAATACAGTTATTTAAGCATTGATCCAGTTTAACATAAAATATTTCCCTCTTAAAATATTTACAGGCATACGGATGCGTTGAGAAAACATCACTTGCTATAGTGAACATCTCGCTATCTTCCTCCAAGTGTGCCTTTAATGAAATTCCCTCAGAATTTAGGAGGAAAGCAATTACTGGAACATTTCCTCAAAGCCATTTATCGCCTTATGAAAATTAATTTAGCTGAAGTATTTCGTCCTCTTTCAGCGCGTCCATGCAAAGGAAGATATTCTATGTCCCACGGGATATTTTCGCTTCTAAAGTTAAATTGAACTTTTGACAAAAATTTGACTCTGAAATGAATTTTTTTATTCAGATTATTTAAAAGGGGGAAAAAAGTTTAAGAGAAAATTTTGTGAGTGAAACTTAATAAAATCACGAAAATTGATTTATGCTTATCGGGTTACATGGTTTTAGTGACGTATAAACAGGTATTTTTCAATTGAGGACCAAGAAAATCACCTGCTTTACATAGCAAGAAAAACTAGTAAGTAAAAGAGTTTTAGTAAAAAATATAAATCGAAAACAAACAAAAAATATTATTAACCGCACTTGTTTCCTTCATAGAATTCTCCTTCTTCCGCCTTTTAAGGTTTGATTTATCTTACATTTTGCTGTAATTCACCCAACACTGTTCAAATCAATTTTCAAAATGCTTCCAAAAAATCTGAATTGTGCAATATTACCAATGTAATCTCTGTCAACCCATGATGCTTGTACTGCGGTGGACAAGATGCATTCAAGTAATTTAATATTTGTGCTTCAGCTAGACATAACCTTTATTAAAGAAATGATCCGAAATTGGAACAAAATTTTAGGTCGGACATTTTCCAAGCTCACGTCAAGATACGTTCTAGAACTGGGGAAGTATCTTTAGAATTGTGGTACAAAAAAACAAGCTATTGTCAAAACTGAATCAAATTATTCGCAACTCTTAAATTATTCATGAATTCGAAAATAATAGTACACTTAATCGGTAGGTATATAGATACTCGTTTACTGAGTACTATATCATGGCAGTATTATAATATAAACGAAAAAGCAGATAAACTCACTCGTTTAAGAGTCAGCTCGGATAATTTCCCTCACTGCAAATGGAATTATAATAGGTATTACTGTAGAGAAAGTAATAATAAAAGCATGTACAGTTACAATTACGTTATAAATTTGATCATCAGCAATTAGAATGTTCTTACTATTCCTGCTCATTAATCAAAAATAAAGTATGAAGTTCCAATATCTTTACTCTAGACAGACTATCTTTACAAGTTTTTAATTGAATGGAATAAAATATGCACAGCGTCATACAAATGCAAGTGCATCATGGGACCTTGGCAACATTTTGGTTTAATTTCAAATGGAGCAAATTTTAGTCCATACTAGTGAAATTGCAGTAAAAGTACCACATACCATCATTAAAATGAACTGAATTTATTGGAAAGTGGATAAATTTTCCAATAAATTCAGTAGTAACAGCAATCAGCGGATTGCGAATGAAATCGCTCTGCAGCTTATCTTCTCTTTTTTTGGACCTTTAAAAAAGTCTTCTGTCTAAATTCTTTGCAACTTACAGCAAATACTCGGACATTTTCTTGATAGTGTTTAATTAAATTATAGAACAATGCCAGCATATTTAAGGCAGAAAGACATCCAAGTAAGCCTGAGGACTGGTCTCTCTCAGGCTTCTTCATAGCTCGCCTAAAGGCTTGACTCAGAGAATTAAAAACAAAATGATACCACTGGGCTCGGTGCTGACACTGTAACTTGGATAGTATTTGCTACATTTAATTTATATTCTGGCCAGAAATAATTTATTATCGGTTTTCAAAACTGTTGATTATAAATTTCAAATACCTCGTTTGACAGAACAAATTTAAGAAAAAAAAAGAAATGTGTTGACTGTTGACAGAAGTAGGCCTGAGAGAGAAATTTTCCAACATTGAGCAAAGCGCGCCTTTCGGCTAGGCCTTGAGGCTAGCTGCAGTTGATCTATTCTTTCTTCTAGGCACATAATGGAAGCCAGCTCGATGTAAAGGGGTGGGTTAATATAAATTCAGGCGCCACATGGCTTAATAGACCACAAACTTTATACTACCAGGAAATAAATTAAAGGAGGGATTTGCACAACTATATAAGTTTAACGTTATCGACTAGGCATATGTCCTATCGTTTTACTCTATTTGTATCTAATTACCTCTCTCAATTTCTTACTATATCCTTAATTCTCTTGTTTTCTATATTCGTTTATTTATCTCTTTCTATTTCTCGCTCTCTCTCCCTCTACCTTTCTTTCTATCTCTCTTTTTCACTCATACTTATCTCTCTCTTTATCTTTATTGTTTACGCGAGGAGAAAGGCTCATCATCGTTAAGTATTTCTTCAATTCTCTCTCCCTTTGCCCCCCTCTCCTATCAATCCCTCTCTATCTCTCTCTACCTCTCTCTCTCTCTCCATTTTGTCTATCTTTCTCCCTCAAGAAGTTTGCACGAGAAGACACAGTTATTAAACCAATAAGTCAGTCCCCAATTCCATGGACTACGACTGTGCTTGCCGGTTCGTAGCGTTTGGTGTCTTATGAGAAATGATCGCATCTTTAGGAGGATGGAGCTATCAGAGTGCTCGACATTTAACATAACTCGAGTTGGTTAATAAAAATAATAATAAAATATCTATATATCCTGTTAAACGACATTACAAGATTGAAAATTTTTACATTGGTATCTATTGAACAGACGGGCAAATCAAAATTTCCAATTAGGATAAAAATCTTAACCAAAATAAAGACTGATTTCAAAATCAAAATCAAAGTGAAATTCGTATTAAAAAAAAATTAAAACTGACGAAAGGTAAGATCATAATTAACATAATAATTAAAATCGAAACTACAATTAACAAATTAAAATTGAAAGCAAAATCAAAAATTTAAAAACTAGATCAAAATTAAAACTGAATGAAGGGAAGAGAAAAAATCAAAGCGATACAAATGTGTATGCATCGCAGCCCAAAAGAACGCAACTCTATGAGGCCGTCTGGATGTTCCAAATGATTTTTCCCGGCTGGATATTACTAGGTAGCTTGTTCTAGAAAAGAAAGTGTCTGAACAATGTCAGAAGTCTCAAAGATTGATGTTTGGAATTACTTAGTTTACCTGGGGGTTACACGAAATACTACAGCTTGCATGCAACTTGCACTGCCATACCTCTTGCACGTGTGATCCCTTTTGCCATGCTGGCACCTCAGCTTTCAGCGTACTTGCATAAATTGTGGCAGCTGACGTGGTAGTAATTTGGCATTATACAGCTTTCAAGATGGCGGAAAAACTTATTTGAGAGCGGAGCTTTTCAAATTAATAAATTTATACCGGAAAAATGAAATTTTCTAGGATCATGTGCATTACATCATTTAGCAACACCTTCCTTTTCTCGTTCCTTCTGCTTTTCCGATTCTACTACTTTCTTTTTTGCTAAAATTTCCGACATATACAAGACTTTAGGTCTGAATGAAATTTTTTAAATGAACTTGCATGCAATATCAAGCGAACGGCACTCTGCTGTCAACTTTAAAAAGGCGTTGCAAGGGAGGCTTGTATGCAAGTGGTACTATCTCGGGTGTTCTCCGGGTTATATGGGCCAGTATGCTGCTTCTGGTGCACAAAATCTGTAGATAGGGAGATCTTTCATTCCTGTTCCCAACCACCATACTACCAACAAGCTTTCGTGCGGCAGAGGCAGCATACTGACCCATCTTAACTGGGTCAATCTAGGTATTAAAAACGTACATCTTCTGGTAGACTTCAGAGGCCGCACCAATTAGCTGGATGTAGAAGTTCGGCAATTGTAACGAGAGCTCCTCGGGCGCAAGTCAAAATCTTGATCAAATCAGTGACAGTTGCGGAACTGGAGGCAATATTCCAATAATACTTTCCTACTACACTCCACCCAGTAATTAATTTTTGTTAACTGAATTTCCTCCTCCTCCTCCATCTCCCTCCAGTATCTTTTATTGAATATAAACGTGAGGTAAGTAAATATATTTAGTAAAATCCATTGAAATATACGTTGTATAACAACAAACAACAATATATTACCAAAAACGAAACTAAATATCAGTTTCAGAGAGTCCTATATTTAGATTGCGCTCATGGATACCACATTTATGTACATTTTTTATGACTTCATTATACGTGAAATATTTTCGGTGGGATAAAAACACATTTAATAATTTCTAGCTACACATTATCTTTGCTTCAATGAAACATTCAGACAGAAATACAGAATTTACGTGGGAGACTTTTTCCTATGCTCTTCGACTGAAGAGAAACATAATTGCGACAATAATTTATCCTCGAATTGATGCTCATCAATCCTCTAGAAATAAATAAAATATTATGATGTCAATTGTGTTGTCAATTTGGATAGGTCTCATGGAAAAACCGAAAGTAGAATATAACAAAAGTCATTCAATTTTATGAATACGGAATTTCTATTCCTGAATGAGAAAAATATTATACATATGTATATGTAGAATAATTCGTCCTGCTTCTGGTATTCTTGTTTGGAGTTTTTCCATTCAATATTTACTTCTAGCTAACAATTTCATCGAGCTCAAACAGTTCTTATATTACCATTCATATCAGTACCTATCAAGCACTAAATTCCCTGCTCGTTAAACCCATATTTCTCTTGCCACGTGACGGTGTCGCTGTATTAAAAGGTATAGGTACTCCCCATTCATGGTAACACAATCCCATAATGAATCACAAATTACGCAATAAATGTTCTTAATTTTCTTAATTTAAAATTAAATTGTCTGAAAGGGTTGTGGTGCGACTTCCTTCATATACATTACATATTATGGTTAAACCACAGCACCTTTTCTAAGCCACCGCCACCTCCGTCGGGCATCTCGATTGCTACTGCTATACTATAATCATTATATCTACATAGATTCAGTCCTTGAAAGGTAGACAGAAGTAAAGAAGTGATAATTTCTCCACTAATTCCATGCACAGCTGGCAAGTGGAAACGTCTCACTTTATTCCATTCCGCAAGTTCACTTTTCAAGTACCTACTTTTTCTCCATTGATTTCTATCTCCCGAGATGCTTATAATGGATTGAGGAACTGTCGCAGTAAATGAAGCAGGTGAGATTTATGCTAGGATATAATTGAAATATTGAAAGTATAACTATTGAAATGCAATTCAGAGATAGAATCATGGATAAAAACGGGAGTTGTTTCCATGAGAATCGAAAAAAGCCGACTTATGTGTATTTGAAATGATTTCTAAAACTTCGAAGGAGGTTATAAGTTAGGATTGCTATCTCGGTTCTAGAATTCGATTTGAATAGGGTAGACAAGAAATATTTATTTAGAGTCATATTTTCAAGTTAACCATAAAATCATAATATAAATATCGAATTTTGGCAATAAGGAAACCAGATCTATATAAATAACTATCGATGTTAGGCCGCTGAACAATGGTAAGAACTAATCACAGATTTGTTTGCTCGTCCATCATCCGTCAACGAAGTAACTGCGCCACTGGAAACACGCTAACACTGTGTACTCTGGATGCATAATCTATGTAATTTTTCATTGGACTGTTGACTTGTTAATGTGGGTATGCGTTCTTGAGTTCAATATCAAATGCAGAACAGTTGAAAATTTCCTCAAAAATATCGGAAAAATACATTGTGGTTAAAAGTTTTACAGAAAGGAATGTAAAATTACATAAATAAAGTGAAATAGTCCGTCATGGAAATTGAGTATTACATAACTGTAGTGTAAAATTCAATAAAGATATGAATTTTAGAAATAAATATGTAAAATTCAATAGTCAGTACATTTAATTGGCAAAATTACAAAATTTGTCATTGAAAAATACTAGTTTTATGTAATTTGTCATTATTTTACTGATATTTTGAAATTTACTTAAATTTTGGAGAAAATTACACAACTTTCATGCACGTACATAGCGGTTATCTAAAATATTACGTTATTATAGTAAACATTTTATATAAAGTTTATTTACATTTTTGACCGTGTATAGTATCAAATTTTGTACGATGATACGGAACCCTTCGTGCGCGAGTCGGCCTCCTCACTTGGCCGGTTTTTTTCCATTTTAATTTACAGTTTGATATAGGTTATTCTGTAGGAAGTCAATTGTATTTTAATACATCCATGACAAAATACCTTTACTTTTTTTTTTGCTGAAGGTTAAGTAATTGTGAGTTAAAAAACCAAAACAAAATTTTTTTTGTTCAATGAAAACCCTTTGCTTTTTTTTAAGACAATCACAAGAATCATATCTAATTAGACCTAATTGAAGTAGCTAAAAATAACGGCGTTTTATAAGTGTCCTCTCCTCCTCACTGTAGTCACAAGCTTCAGCCTTTATATTTATATATTTTTTTCGGGAGTTCAAAACACGCTATAATCAGAGAATGATTTTTTTAAAGCCAAGTATAACTAATCAACCTGATCCAAACACGAATTTTTGTTAAGCAAGTGGCACTTAAATCACCGGTAGTAACACTATTTGCATGATTTTTTATATGACAATCAATCATGTATTAGCTACGCTCTGAATGGTGAGACAATTTCTCCCAAAACAATTATAATTAAACCTGAGGATACTCGTTCTTATTCTGAATTAAAGCCACTCATGCAACATCACGAAAAGGAAGAAAATGAGGATATTTCGTGCCTGAAAAGGAAGAATATGATTTGCTTTCTTTAGATTTTGTCTCTATATAGTGATTTTATCGTTTTAAAATTCCCTACTATGAATACAATGACTTTTGGAGATATGCCAAGTTTCGTTGAGGAGATCAAACCGCAATGGTCAAAACGGTTTGAAGTAGAGCTGCGGTTGCTAGAAGGTCTGCTTAAAGCGGAATACTTGAACTACTGCTTGACGCAGGAAACTACTGTCTTGGAAGACCTGCTTAAGGCAGGGAAGTGGTTATTGAAAAAAGCTTATCTGGAAACAAATAAAAATATCGGTTAATCAGTTGCGTGGTATTCTCGGGAATTATTCTTTATTAAATCTCATTTTTTTTTCTATTTTCATACAAGCAAAAGCCTACCCAGCTTAACCTTTGTATGTTCAGTAAATTGTTACTAGATGCAAATTTACTTTGTTTGCAAAGTGGTTGGTAATCTATTTGAAAATGCATGACCCGGCACAGATGCGCCGCCACAGGTTTACTATTTGTGTAAAGTAATTTCAGAGGATCACGATGGTCTTTTGGAAGTTCTATTGCTTCCTAAGCTATCATCCATACGGGAAAACTGCCTATGAGTAATTTTTAACTTTTTTTCTCCAGCTTCTCAAAGGCGCTCATTTTTGTATGCCTTAATTAACAAAATTATCAAAATATTTCCAACAGAAACGTTTAGTGATTAGCTTTAACTAAAATTTTGCTACAATTTTTTTTTAGAAAGGTATGAATTTAAATTAGACCACCTCTGAATTAGCAGTAGACCTGTTTTCCGCAAAAACGAAATTTTGGAGATTAGGGCAACTTACATATTATGATCATCACTCTCACAGAAAAGAAAAATTCGGTTAAAGACCGAGTCTGGCTCGAGCAGCGTACAACAACTTTATCAACGAATTTTATGAAGATAACCTCTATGTATTATTTCAGAAGCAACATGCTTTAGGTCACAAATTTACGGACAACCTGGTGCCGAAAAGGCCAAACCCATTAGTAGTATCAGTGACAGCTACAGTCTTTACGGCCACCAAGTCAACACTGGACCGACTTGATTCACGGACTTCAACCTTTATCTTGAGATCGTACCAGTTCAGGCGGACATACGGACTGACTGGACTTAAGGAAACTATCTAATCTCAGAACACTTATTTCCACCACCACCCAAGTAGCACCATATAACTTAAAAGTCGTATAAACCTTCTATGTGTCATATGACGTCGATATAACTATGTATTACGACAGAATCGTCATAGAGTTGAGTCTTATTATAGTCACAATTAATTAGTTTTATAAACATCGTGAATAAGTCTCCCTTAGCTGCCACACTGGGGTCAGACTGACCCCAGCCGTATTCAAGTTCATTTTAAAACTCCCGCTTTTACAAATATAGACTATAAACTACACCTGTTGTTAGTTGAAGAGTGCCCCGACCCCTTGAGCCCTAATCAAGTATTAGAAAGCGTTAGTGTAGCTCTGGCAGCTGTACAAAGTTGAGTGGTGCCGTAAAAGACCCCAGTGTGGCAGCTACAATTATTCATCGAATTAAAAAAAAAAATTTTTTTGTGTTGTGTTTTGTTATGAAAGAATCAAGCTGCCAACAAGACAACGATGTGTTTTCGTGCCTTCGAAAAGAAGATAGAAAGACAAACGTCGCATGCAGTAGCTGTCAAGCACCAATTTGCGAGGAGCATCGTCTTACTTTTTGTCACTCTTGCGTTGTTAATTGAATTTTGACTCATACTACAATTTCAAAAATTCTAAATAAATACCTTTTTTTAAACGCCGACTATCAAACTATTTTTTTCCTTAAAGATACATATTCCAAGAGTACTCCACTTAATTTTTAGCTCTTAATATGAAAAAATAAAAAAAAAAAAAATTTTTTAGTGAAAATAGGCATTTTCACCATTTTTTTGCATTCAACAATTTTTTTTCAATACTAAAAATTATTTTTTCATAAAAACAACCATTTTATATTTTAAAGTAAGTATTAACGAATATCAGGAAATTTTTGTTAAGAAAAAAAATCAATATGTGCTTCGCAATCAATTTTTTTAACACTGGGGTACGAAACGACCCCAGTGTGGCAGCTATGTTATTCGGCAGAAGTGTGGCAGCTAAGGGTTAAGAAGTGTAAATTAATTCAGCTATTAGAATTATTCATATACGTTAACTAAACGACTCTTCGTATTAGAGTAGTATTGCTGCCACAAAACAAATAAAATAACTTTGTTACATTTCTAATATAACCGAAATAAGACAGCCATACGCATAACGGCCGGATATACGTCGCGTAATAGTTGGTTGTAGTGAAGTTTTAACCTGACTGTTTTAAGGCTAATCGTTCGTATATTTCACTAGTATACCACAAATAAGTTACAATGCGGCATAAATGTCAAAATGGACTCAAACAAAGGAAAAATAGGAATACCAGAGTACTCTAAAGTAATTACTGTTAAGTGTAAAATGATAAGATTATTTACAAAACGCAACTAATCTTTATTCCATTAATTCACACAGTTAATTTATAATCATATATATATAAGTATATGTAATAAATGCAGCAGAAACTTACACAATGGAATTCTATTTAAAATACTAAAATCAAGTTCTATCATTTCCAATAATGTATATTTAGTATTAGGTTCCTTATGATAGGCAAATGCTGGGAGAATGGCACTGCCTTGCATTAAGTTTATGTCATTAATTACGATCAGTTCGTCTTCTGAAGCTTCGTTTTGATATTGGATCTTGTTGTTTCATTCAATTGTAATTCAAAGTTTCGATAATCGGCTGTATATCATTTCTTCCGCTTTTTGGGTCTAAAAGAAAAGCAATATTACAACATAGTTTAAGTATGTAATTCTATTAGTGCTCATACAGCGAAAATTAGTCATCTGATTCAAATCTTATGCGAAAAATGCTGATATTGAAAACAAATTTACTAACAAATTTGTTCCTTTTCGACGTATTGCTGCCTTTTTAGACGAAAGCTGGACTTACCTTTTTTCTGAAACACCGTATCGCAAAATGCTGGTAATGACTTTTCAATAATGCTTGCTTCGTCAAAGGAATTTTTGTTTGCACTTATTACACTGCACTGGAAAGAAAACCAATCTTTTACTGGCTTGGAAAGTGGATTCTTTCGGATCATTTTTACTTGCAGTTTATAGTATTTCTCGGCCATCGCAAGATATTATGATCTTCCCATGAAGATGGCACTGCTGAAATTAACTTTTCCCCGTTTTCTTCGGTAGATACCACTTTAGACATTTTAACTATCGCACAACAAAAAATCGAAGCTGCACGCACGAGGTACGGAAGTAATCTGTCAAAATTTGTATCAGTCGCGAAAACGTCGGAGAGAAGACACAGACAGTAAATTAATATAAGAGTCGTATAAGAGTTGTTTATAAGACATATTTTCTAATTTAAGATTGCAAACTATCTCAAATACAACTAAAGCCATATACAAGGATCTTGAGCTGTAAATACGTCAGTATACAGTCACAAATAAATGCGCCATATTGTTATGGATAGAAAATCCAGAGAATTAATAATATGAGAACTTTTTTCCATTTACTAAGATTTTCAATGCCATCTACCGGTTAGGTTGCAGTATTTTGAATGTGCAAAATTTAGGGATCTGCTTCACATTGCTGAAAATACATTTTGTAGCAAAAATAATTTTATGTAAATTTCAATAAAGGATTATGTAGACTTATATTGTAATAAATAGAAGGGCCGTAATGTTTACGCATCTATTTTACAAAACTACACAGTAAAGTTTTCTCCGCAATACATTTCAACATTTGCTGGGAAAGATCCAACTCAATCACAAAAATAAAAAGAGTTATAATATTATGTATATTATACTTGATTATTTTTGTAAGAAGCTTTTATAGTTTCTAGATGGAGATAAGTTTGCATCTTAATTTTGGACTTTCAAAAGACCAAAAAGTTTCATGAAAGTTATTACAAGGTTTTACTATTGTATGCTATTATGCAATTAATCAATCATGCCGAAAACGTAATGCAGAAGCGTGTTAAATTGTCAAATTTACAACCGTCCTCTGATATTTGTTTGACTTTATTTATCTTGTGAAAAAGTCATTTTAGTGGTTACAAATGAGCTACAACAGCGTCGTATAACTGAAATACGATTCCCCATTTTAGTTATATGAACGTTTTGTATATGATTTAAACACGTCGTAAGTGTAAGTCGTTATGACTATGGTCAGTCATAAGAAAGTGACACGACTTTCTTATAACTCGATTGTGCTATTTGGGCAGCTTTCATCTTAAGATCGTGCAAACTCAGGCTGACATAGGGACAGCCTGCGTTTAAGGAAAAAAACATAATTTCGGAACGCTTACGGTCGCCAAATTATTATAGGGAGACTACTAAGTTTTCTTCCTAGTATTTTAGGTATATAACCCATGTATTTTAGGTATTTTAGGTAGTCAATAATTGAACCGTAACTAGGTCAAACGGCCTGGGCGAAGCAGTTACTACAATTCCACTTTCAAGACATAATCATTACAGGTATCAAACAATCTAGTTGAATCTGATTCACAGATTGATTTTTGCATGCAACCCTTTTCCTCTGTCAAGCAATTCGTCCGCCTGCATAGCTCAGTTCTAGCTTCAAGTCATTTCATTTGGCCAGGTGGTAGTAATTTGCACGATTTGCTCCTATAAGCTTTCGCAGCCTCAAAAATTCAAGCCATCGGCTCCGTGTGTCATGCAAACCAAACCAAACTGTCACAGTTCCTATTCCAGGCAGACCTGATAATAAACACAGGGCAACTTCATCGTACTGAGGAGACGGTCATAATAGACGCCCTTCTCAATATACTTGGAATTTCCCCCTAAAGGATCAATACCTAACACTGATAATATCACAATTCTAGGTGTAGAACCAAAAAAAAAGGAGGGCGTTATTTTTTCGCGGAGTTTAGTTTTATCTTTATAACTAAACCAACTCACCAAAAATTTGAAATAATTTTTTTGAATCCATGAAAGTAGCTCTCTCAAACGATACCCCACACGATATAAAAAAAAAACAGTATTTTGTTTTTGTAGGGGGTCCAATCCACCCCTTACAAATAAAAAAATATATTCATATTTCGTAATCTTTAAGTATCGAGATATGTGCGCGTCATAAAGATCTAACATTGTACCAAATTTCAAATTCCTACGTTACGTCGTTTTCGAGAAAAACGTCTGTCTACGGCAGACAAGCGGACGCAACAGTGATCTTATAAGGGTTCCGTTTTTTGCGTTTGTTGTACGAAACCGTAAAAATATTTCCGTTTTTACTATACCTTATAGTGTAGAACTGTTAGAAATATACTTTGAAGCTATGGTGTATTAGTGAAGGCACCTGTTTCATGGTTTTGGATATATCTTCTGAGGATTTTAGTATTACGCTTGCATTCTGAGTTGGAAATAATGTACCCCCTACTATAATTTTCAATGTTCTATGAAAACGATCAGAGAAAAATCGGACGAAATCTAATTCAATTATAATATATAATATGGACACGTGATACGCAGTACCTATATTACATTATCTTCCCAATTAATATTCCGAACTGAAAAAGTCGAATATTCTTGTTGAAAGTGGGTGCTACATATATGGCACTACCTACAGAATGCTTGCTAGTATAGCAAAGTCATTGCGCTTAGACACCACAGTAATGGGATTTTCGAGGTACCAATTTCCGCTGGGATAAATTTTCGGTTATTTCACTACTTCGATTTCTATACTCTTTCAATTTAACTCATTTTCCAGATTGCGGAATAAATCGACTCAGAAGGAACTTTATCAGCGACAGAATTGAAATGGAATTTCTTGGTATTAACGGCCGGAAATTATTCACATTTTCTCGGGATTCTGGTAATGGAAATCTTTTTGTAAACGAGAGAATTTAATTCATTAAAAAGTGTAAAGCTAAGAGACTTATATGGATGTTCATTAATATTTTTACCGCTGTAGGTGTACCTTGGGGGAAATTTTGAATTTTACAATTTTATGAATTAGAGATTTTCATGGAATTTTCTGTATGGTTTAATATTTTATATAGCCTTCCTCTGTCTGTTATAGTCAAATGCTGTTATTGATTTTTAACCCAATTTCCCATGTTTAATCGACTTGAAACCTTGCATACTCATGTGTTCTTGTAGACAATACAATATATTCCATCAAATTTAAGTTGAGATTTACCTCTACTTCCGCTGTTCGTCAGTTCTACTTATCTTAACTGGAGCTTTATATTGTCAGAAAATTTGTGGCGCGACGCGTCTTAACCGGGTCGCACATTTTCGAACACTTGATTAACTACTTTGAAATCTAGTCAAAAATTGATTCCAAAATTTTGCACCCAGAACACTTTGTTGAACGCAAAAAGGTCTCAGCTAGGTATGCTCTTGCTGTGATTTCTGTAAAATAAAAATTATCTTTAAGCCTAGTAATTGTTCATGTCAACCGAGAAGGACACCTAAGAAAGAATAATAAAAATAATAAGTCCGATTAATAAAGAATCAGCGTATAAGGCGGACAGCAAATTGAATGAGACTCTTTCCTTTACGCCATAATAATTTATAGACTTATGTTACAGAGAACAAAGTCTAGATCCATCAGTTGTTATTCCAACATCGGCACAGAGGTTGAATAAGTTCGCAGTATACCGAAGCCCCACAATCAGAACATCAAGACAAACGTGACGTTCTAATGTCCTCTCATATCTACTGGACCAGGTTAACCGTTGTGACAATCGCATTGAGGTTCAAGCCCAAGACGGAAGCAACCAGACCTCTTCGTCTAAAGTAGTTCAGCCAACAGTTGCCTATAGGCGCCATCGCTGTTGAGCGTTACTTTTCTAGTTACTTTTCAGATCGATTGTCATAGGGATAGTCCCAGCTTCTTCTAAATGAGTTCAGCGCTATAACAGGTAATACCATTTGTTGCTTAACCAAGACAGCGCAGAAGGCCGTAAACTTCAGTTATAATCGCCCACGTTCAAGATTCTGTTGCCAAATTGTCATTGGGACAGTCTGTCCAACGTCGAGGGTCGATACTACTGACAATCCACGGAGCAGTTGCTGGCACCACAGCCACGAAGTCCTGTAAATACAATTTCTCGGCTGTTTCTCTTCGCCCTGTGAGACCTGCGTATTAAGAAGAACGCATGTTGGTTTTCATCTCGAGTCAGCATTGGTGCATACCACCTAAATTGACCGCATTTCAAGAAGAATGAATACTCTTACGTATGGAGTATTCCGCTCAAGACAACATTAGTGCAGATCAGTTAAATTGGTTGGCTATTATGAAGAATGAATACACTGACGCTTCAGGTATCCACTTCAAGTCAGCAATTGCAATAACCCATCTCACTAAAAACTCTACCGAAAAGATGTGTAGCAATAGAAAAGCCTTAGTGAGTGAAGTTCACAAAATAATTTTTTTAGTTCATTTCTTCTCCCCTCCCATCATACGAAAAAAAATCGTACTGTATTAGAAATTTTCAGAAATATGGCTGTATTTTGTTTCGGTTTACCTTTGATTTCGCATTCAATTTACGTGTATTATTCAACAAAAGAAGAAAAAATTAGGGATTAAAAGCAACAAACAAAGAAAATTTTTTAAGCAATACTTGATCCACCATTTTTTTTCTTACCAATTTGTTTTTACATTTAACTGTCCGATCGAGAATTAACACCGTTTAAAAAATATACGTAAACATCTGGTCGGATATTAAAACCCGTTTAGAATCAGGGAGTGATTTTGAAGAAGTAATAAATTTTCAATATTGGTCAAGTATTGATGCTGTAGAGCCTTCTGTTTCATCATACAACTCGTTGATTTTTGGTGGCAAGTTTCAAGTATTTGTTTTGACTCATCAGCAGGTCCCAAACACGTATGACTTCGTGTGGGATATCCCCGTACTTTGTGTCCTATCTCCGAAGATACCGCCTCGATATTTCTTTATTTTATGTCATGTGAGTATTCCCCGTATCTTCCTGTCTAACTGTTGACGTTTGCGCGAAATATCTCGTCTCAGTACTTTCCTTGGTACTCGGTGTGAGTAATCCCCGTACCATCTGTCCAAGAAATTCCCCAGTTGAGGTGAGCATGGGATATCTCGCCTCAACATTGTTCGTGTACGCCGTGAAAAAATGCCTGTACGATCCACATTTTCCCTACGTATTTAAGTGAATTAATTTAAATAAGAATCAAACCACTGGTACACCGTGTGAGGCATCCCCCGTGCCATCCACCTTTTTCCCAATTATTTAAAGCAGAAAAATTTAAATTAGAGTAAAATCGCCATATGGGAATTCCCTGTATCTCCTCTAAATAGTTAGTTTGCGTAAAATATCTCGCCCACCGAAACTCCGTTACAAAGTGAATGAATACCAATGAATCAATGATGCCTTTGCTTCATAACTAGAAGAGCGAATACAAAAAAAAAATATTCTATAGAATGTTTTGATATCTCTTACTTCTCAGATCTGCGAGATTAATTTTGCTGCAGCTGATGTTATAAAATAAATTTTCAGAAGCCACAAAACAATAAAAATGATATATCACGCGCCTCTTACAACATTTCATTATACATATGTATGTACTAACTACAAAATCTAGAAGGCCATACACTGCTAGTGCAGAAGTAATTCTACCAGCTGTTAGTAAGGCTTTACAAAAGTGACCAATAAACCAGTTGTGACTAGGTTAATCAAGAAAATTCCAAGCTCATAGGCATACAACATAATGACTATTTGATGAAATGGTCAAGGTCATTTTCCAATTTCACAAGGTCTACCTAAATTGAAGTTATCCATCCAAATTCATAAGAACCTGCGTAAGTGTGGAATTAATATTTTCTCTCTTAGTCCGGTTCTGTCCGAATACAGACTGAAAATTTCCATTCATTTCTCCCTATCCATTTATCTTATAATGGTTAAGGCAATGAGTAGTTTATATTAATCGAATTTATATTATGTTCATCTTTCGTCAATTTTTTTTTTTTATATATATATATTTTTTTTTCCATTCTTAACACTCTAAAGGTGAGTGAGGTCGTAAGTAGAATTCACTTGAACTACTGACGATTCTGCACAAAACTTTTTAAAATTAATTTCGCAGTATTCATGAAATTGTTTTCAAATTCGTATAAATTCTACCTCATTATCCTCGTTCAAGTGTTTTTTTTTATACACAACACACGTTAAATATGTCAATATTTCCATGCGTATAGATTTGCTCTGTAAACCCACATTCCAATCTCATTAAGAAAATATAAATAAAAATTCAACAATACCGCCTACGGCAAAAGCTGTTGCTATGCTATACAAACTCCTTTGTGGAAAACGATACTAATACTGAACTTACCAATTTTCATTGACTTACTTTTACTCTCTGCGGGTATGAGTATATGAACGATCTTAAAAATTATTCTGCTTCTCCTTACAAGTAATGGGATGAATATATTCTATATTCGTTACTGCAATGGGAGACTTTCTATTTCCGCCTGCTCAACCTGGAAAGAAGGAATTAACATGGGAATTGAGTTGTATTGCTGGGGTATGCACAAGCTTAAAGCATCTACACAGATAGCATTGGCAATGAAGAGAAGACACTAAAGCTGAGCGCTGGAATATGCACAGAAAATATTATTTAAAAAAAATAAACTACTCTGAAAGAAGTAGGTTGGAGCCTTGGTTGGCAAAGGACTGAAAGAAGTAGTGCAAAGTACTTTTCATACATAGGATATACATATAATATAATTTATGTGAAAAATGCATGATAAAATTATTTAACTGACTATAGGAGATCATATCATTCAGGAGGAACCAGGTATTGTTTTTATATAACTTAAATAGTTGAGTCTATAGGGTTGAGGGTTGAATTTGTATGCATAATATGAAAGCCCGATGATTACAAAGGAAAAAGTAGTAGTTATCCAAGTATCTAGTCAATTAGTAATTCTTCCCATAGTTAGTCTCTAATAACATGGTCCTCGAAATGTGTAGAAATTTTTGGAACTTCATATTAATCAGTGTGATCTATTTTATTTTCAAACAAAATCAATCTACATTTTAATGTGCGTCTAATAGTGCAAAGCATTTTAAAGAAGCCTATAAAAATTTTAATCGAATGTTAATGAGTCTCAAAAAACTAAAATAAATTAAGAATTTCCAAAATCACTCGAATTCTTTAATTTTTCTCATATTTTCTCAAAAACTTTCAACTACACAGCATTCACAGCTAACTTAACCCATCCCCGATATGATGCCAACTCTAAGTTCTCTGGAGTGAAAGAAAATAGATTTCACATACTTTCAAATTTTTCATAAATCCCAAAGGAAATATCTCTTTCAAAATTAAACTTTGTGAAAATTTCATAAACGCATCTTGTTATAGTTTGGAATCAATTTGTCGAGAATTCTTCAAGCTTTTGAATACAATCTACCATTGCAAACTTAAAATGAAAACTGAAATGGAATTTGTATACCCCCTGCATCCCATCCTTATGAAATATGAAAGGTTTTATGAAACTTTTGACTATTTCAGCATAAAAGTTTATGCTAAGTGTATCCTCTAGTACAACTAAATAAGGAAGATTATAAAAATCGCTTTTAATTTGGTTGTAACGAACGATCTCAAAATATTTTGTTGATTTACTTTAACTTACTCCGACCGTGGCGGAATGAAAAACAGAAGAAAAAAAAAATTAAAAAAAGAAAATTGCTATTTGCGAAAGTGGGGTATTATAAGTAAGCAGGCGAATATTATGTGCAACTGACATATCCTTGCAAAATACATACAACCCAAAGAAAATTCCAGAGACACTATTTCAATGTATTGGGATGGATCTTGAGCTTGAGAATCTTACGAATGAATTATGGACTCCAAATCAAGACCAAGCAGTTGAAGAAAAAGTATTTCTTCAAAATAGCATAATCGTTTCATGGAAACTTCCAATCGAAGACATCAGAGTAATATTACACAGAATAATTGCAAAATTATAATATGTGAGAAATTTTATCTAGAAAAGTGCAGTAATTTTACAAAAAATTGTAAACTAAAACTATTACGCTTTTGCTTGATTAATCTTGGAATGTTGGATACATTTTACAAACATCACGGGAAAACACAAGAATATGCAAGATGGTCTTAACTCAACGCTCTCCTCAACCAGTGGGTCCCCTTAATCATTGAGTTCGCTCAACATTTGAACGGTCACTCGAAGCTCGAAATTTGATCGGACTGACTGCTCGAGCGGACTCACTGCTGGAGCGAGCTCTCTGTTCGAATTCTACTGAATTCTTCTGAATTCTTCATACCGACAGGTTTTTAGGGCACTAATGAAACCTGTGGTGCAAACCATTTATTGTGTGACTCGCACACTTTAGTTCGCAAATTACTTGAATGAAAGTCGACGTGACTGTTTTGGCAATATTAAGAAACAACGCTGAAAACAAAAGTATATATGTTGGCACTCATGAACTACACCGTACACTATACACAATGTTCAAGTCGAAGATTTGCCAAATTTAACTAATTTACAAAAAATACTGCAACCGGGAAGACAGTAGAAGAAAAGTAAGGGATCGAGCGATGATAAAAATGGTAATGAGCTATCAAGATTAAGAGAATGACCGACGAATCGAGGAGAGCTGCGTAAATCCCCGATTTTCAATTTGATCGAGATATTTCTAAAAAATTGATATGTAAAAGGAGGATATGGTTTTATCAGAACTTCGGCGAAGAGCATAGATTTCTAGATTGCTGCCAAATCATAGAGGAAAAAATAAATGGTCTACATCAACGTCCCAACAAGGAGAACAAGCAGGCCCAGGTAACGAAAAATAATGACGTAAGACGAAATTTGTATTGCGGTAAAATAATGTCACAGTAATTAAAGGTGTACAATCAGTTCGAAAAGTTATTAATAAATGATGGTTGGTTGTTAAAAAAATTGTGTTTTTATTTTCTTATTTTATACAAATCAGATAACGGCAATTGTAATGGTAATGATTATCTGAACTAAACAATTATTTTCTGCTGTAGAATTTAAAAATAATTCAGAAACTAAGTTTTGTCTTATGCATATATGAGCACACCCAAATCCTTCGTTAAGGTCGACTTTCATGACAATTATTATCGAAAGTTTCCATTACAATAGCTAATAGTACAAACGAGTAATTGGCATTATAATTGCCATTATCAATACAGTAATCGTAATTAAAAAAATTGTAATGGTGATGGCAATTATAATGACCATGAAAATTTTACATGCGTGCATATATGGTATATATAGCAGTAGTTCGTTAGTTTTCAAAGTAAATGTCGCCTTAATGATAATTTTGAAAGGAACGTCATGTTACTGAATTGCAAAAATATACAGTAAAATGCTGATTCTATTAACAAATATAAGTGGTTTTTCCAAAAATTCAATTATAACATTTTTATTTGAAGAAGTATAGTTATACATAATATTGAAATGAAGATGAAAATTAATAAAAGCAAAATTAACATATTTAGTGACTTTTTTGTGAACTTTCCTTATTTGATTGAAATTTCACGCTAATCACATAAGATTTCACTTATGTCAGTTAAGACATAATTTGAGTCCAGCCAACTGAAATGCTGGGTCCTCTCAAGCAGTGAGTCCGTTGAAGACTTGGGTTTCCTCAACTAGTGAGCCCGGTCAAATTTCAAGCATTGAATAATCGCTCAAATGTTGAGCGAACGCAATCATTGATGGAGAATAGGAGAATTTTAAGAACTTTTATTTATAACAATTCTAAATAAAATTATAAATACAAGAGGAAAAACAAAAAATAATAAATCAAATTAATTAAATTAACTAATTATTCTACTTAATAATTATGCATTCAAATATACCTAAAACAGATTACTCGTCGTTATACTATTTATTTAGTGAAAAATTAATACAATATACGTTAATAAAAATTCACACTGGTCTAGCTTACGACTTCCAGTAATTTGTGGTGCATTCCCATGAAAAATTAAGCTTCAGGATGGTTTCCGCCACTTTTTCTTTGATGAAGTTCATTCAATTTTAATAATATTATATTGAAGAAAGTTTTGTCATTGAAATTTAATACATTATTTACATAAATATTAAAACAAAAATTCCAAATCATAAAAAACATTGAAAAATTCATGATACCATCAACATACCTACCATTTTAAAGTAGACATTTTAGCGATTAAAATAAGCCTGGATAGAATATTTATAGTAAAGCGACAAAAAATAAATAAAATGCAATTTAGCATATATTGCATTTTGTTATCAGTCGTATACTCCGTTCTTACGGTACACTTACCCCCATGCAGTATAATGTACATACATATCTCACATCAAGGAAACTTACTAAAATTATAACAGTGATTTTTACTAAAAAAAATTTAAAAGTGCTCCTTTTCCTTGAAAAAAAAAAAGTTCTTTCTGTTTAAAACGAAGGTGAGAGACCAATTTAAAGAAAATCAAAAATCAATAAATCCCGAGGAAATAACTTGTCTTGGTGTTACAAAACTCACAGCGAAAGGCTTTAAGGGGTTGAGTGCCCTCGGCTCAGAGCACGGCACTCAAACCATAACAGCTAAAATGTTGTAAATTTACTCCGTTCAATGTCGACAAATTTTATGGTATCATTTATCCTTATATGTAGGACTACCTGTTTGTTTTTAGAGTTTGCTGCTAAATGAATTTGCTGGTAATATTACCAAAGGTGTACTTGGTATGAGTTGTGACCTCTAAACTCGGCTTACACAAGATTTGAATGTTTCAATAATTATAAGACACCGAATTGCGATAATGATTTAAATATGGACGCAAAATTTGCATATTTCCAGAATCGTTTTGTCTTAGACGTCCTAAAATGTCCTGCTAAGAACTTTGAAGAAGTGCTCAGCTAGTCCTGCCATCCCTTGTTGTTTTGGGTTGTTGTAGTGCTGCTTAGTGATTTGGCACAGCCCTCTGCTATATTGTTACTGTTTCCCATGTTCTCTACTTGTAATGTCAGAATCTGCTATTTGTCTTATTTTTTTAGGGGCGGCGCGGTGGACTATGAATTCATCCACGAAGTTGACAGTATTTATGCGGCGTCGATCGTTGATCGTTTGGTGATATTCTTGACTAGCATTACTCTGCGTTCGTTTTTTTTTATAATTAATTGCTTCCAAGGTGACTCTAGGCTAACCCATGATTTGCAAAATCACACGGTTGTAGAGTTGCACATTGCTGTCTCCACGTTAATGTCACATTGTCTGGAACCTATCTGGGTGCTCTAGCGGAACATTTATGGAAATCCCAATTATTTGGTAATCATTCTCAGACCTTCTCAGATTAATCATGTTGCGTGGCTTGTATCTGACTATGGCGATTTAGTTATGAGAATGTGATTATAACTTCTCACATTTGCTCTTTTAACATTTCCGAAGTCTTACGCTATACTTCTGCATCTGAGACTAATAGAAATATGTGTAATCCGACTTCAGGTTTTTCCATTAAGTGATATCCCGGGTATTATTTTATGGTTAAAAAATGAGTACTGCGCCAATACCATCATATTTTGTTCCATGTATTATCACACCAGCTAAATTCATTGAGATCTAAAATAAAAATATTGTTATGGGTCATTTCATTTAGAACGAACTTCATCCATTTTATATCTCTTGCGCAAAACTCTAAGCTTCTAAAATTCAATTTGTGTACGATATCGAAACGATAGATTCGTCAATATACTATTCCTAGGGTATATTTCTGGGTTTGTAGTGTTTGAAATTTTTCAAGGAGAATTTTGTTAATTTTCGGTATACATTTGGCAACCCCACCGAGTATGTCATGGACATTCAATATTTGGCCTTATATTAAAAGCTACCAGAGACCACCACAAGTAAGTATATTGAGGACTTGATGGGGCGAAACAATTAATTTAATATGGTAAAATTTGCGAGTACTTCGACAAAATGTTAGTTATAGTTAGTTCCATCCTATTTTTAACGGGGCATCGCAGGGATCTATCCTCGATTCCTTTCTTTTTATCATTCTTATTTATGAAATTCAAATGGTGAAATCATAACAATAGTGTTTGCAAATGTATGGGTTATTAGGAAAACGTTTCTTCTGCGAAGCATTTGCAAATCAACATATCCTACTTATACTGATGAAATCCTTATTGGTTGTGCTGATACTGTAGGACCGAGAACAATCGCTAGATCTTTTTGAGGAGAAAAAAGTTATTTTAAGGACATATAATAGAACAGGCACTCGTAGATACTGCGCTGGCTTATTATTCTCTTAACTCCCTGACTAAACAACACTTAAAGCTCAATATATATATTATAAGCTTCTTGGCTATTGTCTTAAAAAATCCAGATATCAGAATGCAAAGGATTCAATTCACTTTCGTAATTAATATTATTTATCTTAATGTTGAAAAACCGGACATAACTTTTCCAACACCATTAGATATAGGGGAACGTCAATAGAAAGGAACAAATAAATCAGCCACATATACGCACGTGAATTCCGTTCGTACTTCGTACGTTTACTGTGCAAATAAGCGTTCTGTAATCCTATAAAAGGTTCGTAGATGGAGGGAGTAAATGAAAAATAAAAAATTCTGCTGATACAGGAAATGCCATTTCAATTTATGACTTTTAGCTCAGATAGACCTGAATTGGAAATATTATATTATATATATGGATGAACATGGTAAACAAACCATCAGCCTGTAGGCTTTGACTCTTAATCAAAAGCTCGTTTGGGTCGAAATTTTATTAAAACAGGAAGTGAGTTGAAGTTTCGACAGAAATTGCCGTACCCTGGAATCGAAAATGTGTTTACGAGCATCAATTAACTATATGATGGAATTTCTGTTCCTGTGTTCCCATACAGCAGAGCTCGGTGACTAGAAAGGAAGGACGGACGAACATGAATTCGGGAGAACTGATGGCTTATTAGATCTACTGAAGCTACTTGAAAAGTACAAAATTTATTAAACTTGAGACCATTACCATCTGTTTTCATGTAGAACTATGTTTTTGGAATATGGTGCGCTTCTAACTTATATATAGCTCAAAGACATGGTATACTTCATGTTCGATGAGTTCTAGGAAGTTAAGATTGTTCCTTTCGATATCCACAAAATTATTTTTTTGTACTGTTTAATTACAAAATCTGTAATTGATTGTCAAAATTCAACTGTAGTTATTATTACTAAGGCTTATTGCTTACCTTAGGCACCAAGTCATACAATCTAAAGGATATCAATATTTGTGTTTTATAGTCGTGCCAATGACAAAATCTTAGACTGCCTACTTCATATCATTCGGGGCTGGAATCTCTTAGTTGGATGTATCAGCTTTTGGTGGGCAATTAAGTTGCAAAGCATGTGTACTTGTGTTTTATTCCCGTTCATACAAAAGCGATATATTCGTCGTCAGCCCTAGCTATCTTTTCAGATGGCATCTAGAGGACTTGTTCAGTGTGAAAATCTGTTGAAAGCATCTACGGTGGTAAATTGTGCAAATTTGTGGTAAATACCCGTCGCCATCCTGGTTTTTTGGGAAGATGGTACCAAACCGATGGTAGACAAAGATTCTGCTGCCTTTTCTATTAGGTCTGACGTTACGTTTATAAAATTGTTTCGAGTAATCGTTCAAATCTAATCATAATTGCTCTTGAGAACTCCATACGCCACATAATACATGTTCAAGAAGGCTATTTTTTGGATTATCCGGAACAACAGCAAAAGCGAAAAAAAAAACGGTATTTATTATTCCATCACACAACTCATTTAATTTTGGGTGCCGAGTTTCAAGTCTTGGTTTTGACTCATCAACAGGTCCTAAATAGCGAAATTGAGTGACTCGAAAAACAAATGAAAAATAAATAAAAAATGGGAAAAAAACGAAAAAATGAAAAAATTGAGAAAAATGTAAGAAAATTTGTTATAAAAAAATCAGATTAATTCGAAACGAATCAAATCTATGTAAGCCCGCAGAATGCTGAAAAAATAATAAATATACTTTTGTTATCAGCAGAAACCTTATAGTTTTCAGTACAGTTTGGTTTCTACCTGCCGTAGGACGCTTGAAAAAGATCAAATTGATTTCATCTCATATAAACTCAGAATAAATTCTGAGTGGGAATTATTTGAGGCAATTCCCCTATATTCCACCAAGGAAGAAGAAACAAATATAAAGTTTCCCCGGTAATAAATCATAGTAATATTTATATAATATAATACATAACCAGAGCTTGAATATTCATCAGTTCAACACACGATCATTTTCAAGAACGCTTCTAGTCAACATCGAAAAATTTAATCTTCAAGCTGACAAATTCACAAATACTAGTACGTCATCTTCTACCTTTTTGGTGCACTTTTGGTTAAGTTTGCCTCTACATCAGCAATTATCTAGATAGTGATAACCGAGTTAATTTGGGACAAATGATTGTAATTCATGTATGCTAGTTGTTGTGACAAACTTAGAGCAGTTGATCTCTTCCGTCAGGATAGCTTGAATCAAGGTAGTTATACCAACCTGCTTTTTCATAATTGCAGATCTGGCAGTAGTCGGAATAATCGTGATAAAACTGATGATCAACAATTATCATTGTATCCAAAGCGGATATATCGATACCACTAAGTGTCTCGATTCAAACGCTTCATTATAAAATATTTAGGTATTTTAACTTCGGTAAACATTGGTTAAAATCATAAATTTTATCTTGAGATTAACACCGCAATTAACTTAAAATAATATTTAATATGGGAGTCATGAGGCCATAAATTAAAGGCGTCGGTATGATTAATAATTTGTTTTTTTATCAAGGACTCTTCGAATTATTAAATTAGTTAGCTGAAAATCGAAACCAATCGCAAATATCGAAGTTCACTTTTAAACTGCAGTTTCAATAAAGGAAGGAAAGCTTCCCGTTATAACCTCTGAGCGTTTATTTAAGAATGACCAAAACATCCTCTAATCTGGGTCGAAGTTCTCTGCGCAATGTTATCAAGCCTGACACTAACGGTCTGCGCAATTTCATTAAGTCTTGTGTAAAAATTGGCACTAGCCCATCAGTAGCAAGCATAGTAAGTGTTTGGCTGTAATGCTCACTTTTCACTAACGGTACACTTGGTCAATCGCGGAAAATGAACTATATCGGAAAGTCTGGCTTTGGCTATAACGAAAGAGAGGAATGCACTGGTAATTTTTTTTTGTCGATGAAATGGAGACGTACTGTACAGATACTATTGCCTGCGGATATTGCTACCCTTGACTAATTGGCAAACAAAATAACTTCCCTATGCAATAAAAAAAAAAACATTTTTCATATGCCTTCAAAATGTGTGTATCGTAAACAAAACTTAAATAAAAACTCTCTCCGTCCGATTTACTTGGTATATGTAGTGATAACAACAGAATTGGATTGGAACAAAAAATTGTTGAATTGACATAAACCTTCCCATAGAAGTTAATAAATTAAATATACAAAAACCTTCGTAAAGCATTACGTTAGAAATGAATAAAATCCAAAACAATTCAATTGCCATTAAAAACAAAAACATAAATTTTAACGTAGATTTGCAAACATCTAAAAACGTTGCAATCCCATCCACCCTGTCATGACCTCACTTCTTTCTTTCAATAAAACTTTTTAAATCGCACGGAGTTGAAGTTCTTGTTGAATAATTTATGATCGCACGAAACATGTGGCAGTTGAATTATTCATGAAATTTAAAGAGACTTGGCTTGATAGTTACAAAATAATAAAGAACACAAATACACATATGTAAATATGACCATCTCATCAGACATACTATGGTCCCATTAGTGTTTCGGAAAGATTCGAGTATTTATTATGAATGATTTGTACATTAAATCTTATAAATTGTTGATGCTATTAACATTTTGATGCAGATCTGAATATGCTATCTGCATAACATTAAGATTATCAAAGTGTTATGTTAATAGTTATTTGAGGAATCAGAATGAAAGAAGTGATAAAAAAAAACTTCGACACAGAAGTATTCCAGTGCTCCAAGTGTTGCAACACTTCACCAAATAGTTCGACATGCATTAAAATTAAACACTTGATATTAAAGTTAACCAACTCCTCCACAAATCCTCCTCTAACAACATTTGCTATCTTACTTAGTTAAATACGTAAATCTGTCAAATAGAAATTTTTTTTATATCGTTCGGAATCAAGTTAGCTAGTGTTTCGTTGTTGGAAGAAAGTTAATTCCATTTGCTGATAAATCGCTACTCTTTTGAGGGATCCAAATTGACAAAGAGCTTAAAAAGTATATTATCCATCGCGTGAAATGGTTTTCTGAATTTCATTGCAATAAGCAAGAATGATTCTGAGCGCCAGGGATGTCCGAATAAGTTTAAATAGAAGAGATAATAAAACAAAAATCCATGATACTGTATTTTGGCCGATCAGCGAATTAAGATAGTAGACATATCAACGAGCGTATTCCCATAAACATTTCATAAGTTCATAAGTTTCACAGTTCCCCAAAACGGGAATTAATTATTTCGAGGCAGTGTTTAGATCTATTCATGGAAAATCTATATGAGTTTTTGTAGCGGTATATTGTAATCGCTTATTAAACATGGATCCATCATTACACTCCAGAAATAAAAGCGCAGTGAAAATAATAAATTTCTCCTTGCGAACGTGCCCCGAAGAACTCCAAAACAGTTCCATTGGATTTATTTGACGCTAAATGAATTTACGGAAACCAGCTCCGTTTGGAGAGAACAAAATATATCTTCTACTACAATAATGCGCACCAGCTCACGTGTCTGGAATTTCCATTGTCAAAATTGTCGAATCGCGTTACGAACTGATCCCCCATTCACCTTATTTTTTTGTTTTTGCGCCTTGAAACTTCCAACGTACTACGTAATTATTTATACATATATATACGTACTGACCGCTGAAACAAATGAACATTTTGAAGATTTAATAAAATCGTATTTGTTGGATATTTGACCAAAAATGGGAAGACAATTGGATAAAGTCTAACGAACCGAGAGGAGCCTAAAAAAGCTAATATAAGGAAATCTTTCATTTCAAGGTCACTAACTTATCAAACAGTCCTCGTATTTCACGCAATATGCTTCAAGAAAAGTATTTCACATTTATCTTCTAGATCTACAACTTAAATCGAATCCTTTGAATTAAGTGTTTTCAGCTCCAAAGACGTATGAAAAGCATTGAAGATGCATTCAAGCTGGTGATATTAGGAATTTAGCTTCTAAAAAGTTTTCCAGTTCTGCAACCCAAGTGGATTTTCTCGGTCAGCAAGATTCGGATGCATTATTTTTTACTTCTCTCTCCTTTGCGAATTGCATCTTCACTTAAGCTACATCCACGAGAGGATAATGCTGAAACTCACAATTATAGATCTTCAAAGGAATTATTCGAACAAACAAAAATATATAGGTATTGCAGGGGTTGACTCACTTCCCCGATTTGAATATTGATCATTTATGGGGAATACTAGTTCGAATAATATTTGGAAATTCAAAACAGTATGACAATGTAATTGCCAATTAGGCACGCCTGGGTAAAAATTCCAGCCACAAATTTGGAAAATTTATTTAATAGTATGAAAACAAGAATTGTCGAGGTTATTGGAAATAATGTTAGAAAAATAAATATTTATAATGTCGATAATAAGAATTTATAGTAATACCTGTGACAAACAGCTAGTAAAGATACCATAGTACACGCATAAACTTCATATATGTCATTGCATACTACCGGTACGAAGTTATTAGCAATATACGAGGTTTTTTCCATAGTAGAAGGAACTTTTTAATGATTTCAGCACCACTTTCTGATAGTGATAAAATTATATAGTTTTTGACATGTTGATATTTTCTTATGAACACGGGCGTAATTCGAAGTGAGATATATACATACTATCAAATACGATTGTTCTTCAAATTACCCTTGTCCAAAAACGCATATTTTTAGTCTATTAATTTCCCAAATATGCTAATGTTTGGTTCGTTCTACTTCTTCTTGTCTTTAATGCTACTAATCTTAGGAAGATTTTGCTTTTATTTAAATACTGGATTTTAAAATTACTAGATTATATTTAGGAGATCCATTCTTAAATATCTATTTACTTTGCTCCCTAAAAATATTTCTAACGTTCTCGTGACAAGTTTTAAAAGCTGCCAAATAAAACTATTATGCAATCTGTCACCTAACATGGTATCCACATACCATACTAGTCATAGACACTCATTTGCATGATAAATATACCAAATAAACTAATAAACTATGGTAATTTCTTAATATATATATGATAAATTACAAAAAGGCAAATTTTAAAACGTATACTCTCCTCGTTATGTAAATAGTTGAAACTTTTTGTGATAGATAACATTACGTCCATGACAAGAAGAATTCAACACTTCGAATTGATAATATCGTGCTAATTTGGTAAAATCTCATTTCTGCTTATTCCAAAAATTTACGTTCCAAACAAAGCATCTTCATTCCCATTGATGAAATAAACGTAAGACTGAAAGGTGAAATGTTTACTAAAATAAAAATTCGAATATCATTAAGTCCTAGATGAGCTAGGTTAGGTTTGCCTAGCACGCTTCACTTAGCCTCCCAGTGGGTCCATTGTGTCCCTTATCTTCATGGTATAACATGGGTCACCTAATATACCATCTCTTTTTTTCATCAGAGCGGGGCACTCACAAAGTATGTGTTGGACGATTTCGATTTCCTCCGAATTCTGCAGAAATTGTTTGCTGTTATACTCAGTTTTCTAGCATGGTCTCCTATGGTCCAATGTCCCTTAATGACCCCTACGAGGTACCTGGTATATGTTGTGCGCCATATAGCAGCACTCTTGTCCTCTTTCTGTAAAATGCAGGCTACATTTGCCTCGCGATACGGCAAGTTTCCCTGTTGATCCGCCGGAGGAATGCCTTTTGATAGGCGACTCTGATGATATCCTGTTTTAGGGTTCCTATTGGGTTACTCACATAAGCTATCGCTGCGGAGCTATCCATTTCAGTACCCTTTTTGGCCAACTCATCAGCCATCTCGTTGCACGCGATATCCCCATGGACAGGTACCTAGCATAGGGTCACCTTACGCCTTGTAGTCAATTCTTCAAGACTGGTCTTGCATAACTGCACCATTTGTGATTTTACCAGCACAGCATCCAGTGCCTTAATGGCTGCCTGGCTATCAGTGTATATACAGATATGTCGTGCGGACTCTGCACGTAGATGACAGTATTGCCGCCTGGTAAATCGCCACAAGCTCTGCCTGAAAAACACTACATCTGTCAGGCAGTCTATTAGACAGTCTCTGGAGTGCGTGTAGCGTCCTACAAACATACATGTAAATATACATATATATAATTCATAATTAATAAATCAATCGAAAAGAATGGAAAGTTTGAAAAGGTTTTTTATATAAAAGCAAGAGAACAAATATACATAAATATTTAGATCAAAAAAATTTGCGAGTATTTATTGTAGTTGCAAAGCATTTAGTAGAAAACAATTTTTGTTGTTTAAAGAGACCAAAAAGATAAGAAACCGGTAAAGAAATTTCTTTCATGATCAGCTGATGGCTGTCATTGCTAACTTTATTGGAAAAACTTTCCACTTTCCAATAAATTTAGCTCATTTAATTATGGTAGGTGGCACTTTTATTGTAATTTCACTAAATGGAGTAAAATTTGGTTCATTTGAAAATGAAGCGAAATGTTCCAAATGGGTATTTGATGGATTTTATTTGTGTGACACACTGCATATTTGACTCCATTTAATGAAAAATGAAGTCATTATGGAGACAGTCCGTCTAGGATATTAGCAACAGTAGAATTTCACGTAAAATGAAAAATGTACGCAGCATAAAACGTAAATAAAATAAAGAAAAATTTTTATGTAAAAATCGATAGCGAAGAAAATATTAATAGCATAAAATACGCTCATAAAAAAGAAAATAACAAATGAAGTTTTTGATATAATAATAATAGATAACGGGACTTAAAGATATTTGTTTTTATAGATCACCCTATGAAGTTTTCCCCTCCGTTTAGAAGTTATGGTTCAGCAAAGTTAAAATTTCGGAACTAACTAGTATTTTCATCAGAAAAGTATGTCATCAACTCCAATTTTTCATATTGGATTTTAGAAGCGCAAAAGCTTAGCTTTAAAAAGACTTATTACACACAAAATAAAACCTTTTCTGTGTTTTTGCACTTCTTAAACATATCCAGGATGATCTACAAAAACATACCCAAATATTTTAGGTCCCGTTATCTCAGAAACCTTCAGCAATACCCCTCCCCCACCCATAAAATTTTTTGCTTGTCTAAGAATGGCCTATCCATAACCTTCGGGTGCAAGACAAAGTACAGGAGATCCCTGTCTAATAAACTTAAGAAAAGTCCAGATTCTGTTTATAACGCTCCCGAGTTCCAGAATGCCATTTTTTTAAAGAAAAAAAAAAAAAAAAATGGAAACCAATTATAAAAATTTAAGGAAAAATGAAAAGAATTTAAAAAAATTAAAAAAAAAATTATAAAAATATGAAAAATTAAAAATTAAAAAATTTAAAAGTTACAAAATTTTTTTTATAATTTGTTGTTTTTTATCGATATTAACATATATTTAACCGACTATTTCACAGACATAGTCAAAGAACAAGTGTCCTGAAAAATGCAGTTAATGTGGTTAATCATTTTCACTTTTATACTATTCAAATAACGTTATTTAGTTGTATGCAATTGAATTTTATTAGCTTAATATCTATATACATACTAAAAAAAATGTACATGTATTTTAAATAAATAAATATAATATGGTTAAAATAATGATGAAAACCTTCAGAAATAATTTTGTGTTTGATAGAAGGAATATAATTTCACCAGCGAACTTTTAAATTTAATCAACAAAAGTTGTTCTTCCGAAGACTAAAATCAAACGATAAATATCGCAGGAAATTTTATCAAGACATTTTACATATTCGTAATTAAAATATCAGAAAGGCTTTATCAAATAATAAAAATAAAGTGGGATCTGTAATAACTTCGTTTTATTATTAAGATTTAATCAGCAATAAGGTAAAGACAATGAGTACCTACCTACCTACCTATCTACTGAGTTCAGAATAAAAGCCTTAGAATGATGGATGGTATTTTCACTGCAGGCATTTATTGCTACTAATTAAAAACAAACTAATTGATGATTTTATCTATGTGTATCCATTGTGTTGTGCAAAATAATTTTTAAAATTCTCGCCATATTGTGGCGGCCTTGATTAACTTTCGATGGGTTTTGGAAAAACTCAAGAGAAA
The DNA here is from genome assembly GCA_963924295.1 of Dioctria rufipes. NCBI lineage: Eukaryota > Metazoa > Arthropoda > Insecta > Diptera > Asilidae > Dioctria > Dioctria rufipes. Next base: position 175,527,558 of record OZ002743.1, read on the forward strand.
TACTTTCAAAATGTCATATGAGTGAGTGCTGGCCCGATTCTCTAAATTGCTCTATGGATATTGATAATTATGGAAAAGTGACGTGACACTGATTTTTTATATCACTTATATAACCTAAACTCCTACCCATATAAAGAATTCGTCTTCTTACCTACCCAAAGACTATTTTTCTTTGTTTTTTTTCCGATATCTCAACGTGTGGTCATCTTGGTAGTCATGTCTCTCATCAAATCAGCGGTTCATATATGAAGCATCACCAGCAATGGACGAACCTGAGTACTTTTTCTTGATGGGCCTTTTAGAATGATCCTCTTGGGGCTCGGAAGAAAGTATCTGTCCTGGCTGGAAGAAGAACCTGAGACAACCGAATCCTTTCTGTGCCGTTTGTTCGCCTTTTGCTGGCGCAAGGGGGAGGGGGCTGCAGGTGAGTACGGTTTTAGTGAGAGGCCCTTTTTTAACAGGGTAGCACAGGGATCTTCGTCCCCATGCTTGCAAAAAATAAATAAAATAAAAAAAGAGACAGCTAAAACCAGGTACCGAAAATAAATTTATTTACGGTGACTTCATAAAGACAGGCTTTAAAATAAAAATATGAAAACAAAAGTGCCATAGAGCTCCTCAATAGTAAAAAAATACAACAACAACAAAATTGTCGCTCATTACCGCTGTATTTGTTTGTGAAAAATATAAAATATTTTGCTTCATTTGACATACAAATAATTCTCCATTCTCGAGATACAATGTTTTGAAAATGACATTTCATCGTAAAATCACAAGATAATTTTCATATTGAATAGCTGTATAAAGGCTGTTCGGTAAAGAAGTAGGATGAAGTATTCGAATGGATTCCCTGTAGTATTCTGATCATATTTGTTGTTCTAAACTCCGCTCTCCTTCCTCCCACCTAAAATACCTCTTTCCCCCTCAAATTTATATTTAAAAATGTTACGTTTTTAACTCAAATGTAAGGTCGTTCAAGGATATCGCAGTATCAAATTAGACCACGCTTTCCAAAGAATACATTTCATCCAATTACAAGATATGACAGGATGCACAAAATGTTAAAGTTTATGGTCAAACGCTTCAGTTATCCATCGTTAAAATTGAATTCTTGAAACCTTTTCATATAAATCTATTCTGTTACCCTTGATCCCGCAAAATTGTTAAACCACGTACAGATTTTGTTTTACGTAAATGGGACGAATGAACAGTCCTTTAAATAATGTGAGTTATCTGATTCCATTCAAAAGCTATTGATATTTTTATGATTTGCGAAAAGTGGAACAAGTATAATTTCCATAGCACAATAAGTGGTCTACGTGATCAACTTCTCTTAAAAATACCGACTTCTTCATATCTTTTTGGGATTTTCTCACATTTTATGCGTGAAAACTTTTAATTAAATAAATATGTAAGAGGAAAGTTTTAGATGTTTGTGTTTTTTATTTATTTATTATTTTTTTAAAATAAAGTAGCACTTACCTGAACTTTTTTGAAAATTTGCAACATTTTACCTAAGACCCGAACGTACGTCTTGCTCCAGCTAAAAACATAAAGAAGAAGACTTTGAACTAAAACTGTATTTGAAATAATTATAGTTAATTGAAGAGCGTATTAGCTCTTGATGGAAAAAATTTGAATTATAGAAAACATTAACTTTTAATTAAAGTATCCGCTTTTTTGTAATTTAACGCAAAAATATTATAACGATCGAAATTGGTTGGAAATTATTTCTCAATTGCACAAGAAATTTAGTACGGTAAATGTATCGAGAAAACCGTGGGCCAAAGAAGACACATATCTTTAAACAAGTGCTTCGTTTCTAAAGCTTTAATTAAAAATAAGGAGTTTTCATAATTTGAAAAAATTGACTTCCATTGCAGTGCATCCACTCTATCTTTATGTGTGTCAAATGGTTTCATATGTTGCGAAATATATCACAGCTCTGTCTACCAGGTATTTGGGTTCCAATTAACATCGGCGCACCCGCTGTCGTAGTCATGCACTCTTACACGATGATAAGAGCAGAATACCATCCCCATTAGAAATGGTAATTGGCAGGACCATAATACGTGGACAATAGCATCTACTACACCAGGACGGCTCCTCTGTAGCATTTCTTCGAATCTCTGCGGCAATATCATGGCAGATACGAAATCCGAATAGATGGGAAGAAAATTCTTTAATTTAGTATGCAACTTATCGTATTAGAACCATTCCCTACCACGCCGGGTGCTCCTAACGACACCCCAAAATAATGCAGAGAATTGCGAAATACGAATTGTAGCCGGTAATGAGCTGAGACGAACAGTGAAATCCGTTTTCCGATCGGACATACACCTACAGAGTTAGACGCGATCTAAATGGCGAAAATTCTGGTATCTTAGTTCGAATGAAAAAGAGGGAAATACTAAAAAAGTGAATCTGCGAATGGCTATAAATAGCTATTTAAGCCTCTGAGTATAGGAGTTTGTGTACTCAAACTTCTTCTCAGGACATAAGGAATTCGATTCTCTACCAGCTTTTCCAAAATGTACTAGATCAAACTGTGACCTCCAAGGTTTCCCCCGCTTAATTGAAATAAACATTTCTAATAAAATATGTTCAGAGTATCATAATGCATCGATCAAGATATCGCTCATGTCTAGAGGTATCGGGCCTAAAATGGGCATTCCCCTTTCGTCACTAATAAATCAAGTCAGCAAATACTGACGAACAAATTTTACGTTTCACTCATGAAGCAATGCACTCTGAAAAAAGCAATTGCTGGCAGTATATATATGTATATAGATGGTAATTAATAAAACTATTGTTCTGAGTAAAAAGTTCTTCCAAGTTGGATTTTATTACTGATACCAATAACCAATAACAGACCAGTAATTACGAATTCTAGTTCAAAATCAACATACAGTTGATTCCAACATTTTGCATTGCAGATTTGTTCACAATATGAAAATCTGGACTGTTGTTGACGCGTTCTTTTATTATAAAAAATACTAGTTAAATATAGAAAAACAACCAGTGAGGTGTGAAGCGAACTCGCTTATGATGCGTTCTGTACCATCGTACAAGACTTAACACTATGTACTTTTTAGATTGAGCGAAAAAAAAGTGTGCCCCAACTATATTTTATTTCCACTATTTGTTGTTATACATAGAACCTATAGTATTACTAACTCTTTGACAATTTCATGTGTATACCTATTACGGTTCAAGGGATACAGTGATTGTTAAGGTCGAGGAAAACACCCCGAAAAAATCACGAGGCGCCCCCATCCTTGGTTTAATTATTAGTTTTATTTTAAATTTATTATTTGTTGTTATAGCGGCCATACATAGAAATATATACTCTACCTATTACGGCTCATAAGGCACAGTCCGCTGACAGACAGACAGACAATGGAGGCTTAATTATAGGGTCCCGTTGGCTCTCTTTGGTTACGGAACCCTGAAAACTGAGTTAAAATTCACAGATGTTTAAATTGTTGAGACAAAACTTCGAAACGGAGCGAAGGATTGCAAGATATTATAAACCATTAAAAGTCTCTCAGAATTTTCTCTTTTTTCTTTTCTTTTTTTTTTATATTATTAAGCCAAGCTCAGGGGATACCCTATGATGCAAAGCACAGCATGGTGGCAGGAAGGAGATAGGGAAAGGATTAGGGGATATGAGGAGAGTGGCGGAGGTGCCAATGTATGTCGCCCTTAAACTTCCGCATATTGTATGCCGGAGGGAAAACAGAAGATGGTAAGCTGTTCCACATTCGGACTGTTCGGGATAAAAAAACATCACGGAATTTTATTGTACAGCCGAAAGTAATTTGAAGGGTTAAAGTATGTGAGCGGTTTGCAGCGCGAGTATTGCGTGTGTGAGATCTGTGCTCAAGCTAAAGGGGGGTGCCGGTTATGAAAGGATAACTCAACTTTTAACAATTCAAATATAAAATTTTTTATTCAAATATATTGCTTAAAACTAATATCTCAAATTCAATTCAATAACCTAGCTTACTATATCTCTACGAATTCAACACTTATACTATCTTAAATTAAACAATTCAACATAAATTCAATAATTCAAAAAATACTGCTACAGAGATTTGTTCTCCTTATTTCTGAAAAAGAAGAGAAGAAAAATGAATTTACCATTAAATTCATGAACAAATGAAATAGAAGTTTTTGTGCTGCACGTCTAAGCGCTATAGTAGTAATAGAAATAACTAATTTGGCAGAAGTCAATTTCTGCAGCAAGAGTAGATTCCTGCTTCAATGATGGATGAAATAAAGCAGAAGTAGATTTCTGTAGCAGGAGTAGATTTCTGCTTAGACGTAGGATAGAATTAAAGCAGAAGTAGATTTCTGCAGTAGGAGTAAATTCCTACTCAGGTGGGAGATGAAAAATAAGCAGAATTAGATTTCTGCAGTAGGAGTAAATTCCTACTCAGGTGTGAGATGAAAAATAAGCAGAATTAGATTTCTGCAGTAGGAGTAAATTCCTACTCAGGTGTGAGATGAAAAATAAGCAGAATTAGATTTCTGCAGTAGGAGTAAATTCCTACTCAGATGGAAGCAAATAAGGTTTAGGATAGTTGGAAAAATCAGATTAAACTCTGATGTGTTCAGATTAAATTCTGAACTAGGAATGGCTGATTTTGCTGCGGCTCGCTGCTTATTTATAGCCGCCGCAAACCGCTATTTTGTTGCTTCAAACATGCGTTGCCCTGGCAACGCTAATTTCATAGTTTCGTTTCTATTGCGGCGAGAGCGACAGCAGCTGATTTGTGTAATGTCATGTTGATGACATTAAAGAATGTAAATAATCGCAGCGAAGTGCGATTTTTTTGGTAAGTTGGAGATATTTGTATGTTTATTGTTTATTTAATAAGTTTCTAATTTATTTTTAGATGAAATATAATGGAGGAAGCCCCAGGACGGCGTTGGACCAAAGGGAGGAAGTTCCCTTATATTAGATAAGTGTCTTTTTTTTAAATTTATTGTAAGATAAGATTCTTTGTGTTCCGTTTTTTAAACATTTTAGGAATATTATCGGAGGAGAAATTAGGGAATCATCGTGGGATACTGGTGTGGCCTGAACAGCGTGCAGGAATCATTCTACAAGGGATTAGACTAGATATTTCATCAGAACATTGACCATGCATATAGCGATAAAGGAGCGAAAGGTATCCAACATTGCGGTGGTGCTCGAGTGAGTCGATATGACAAGTTATTGCCAAATCGTCAATGAGCTTGAAGGCTCTCTTTTGGACAATATGCAATGAAGCAAAGGCTGTGCGACCAGCCCCGGCCCATATATGGGAGTTGTATTCCATTCTAGGTCTAATACACCTAATACACCTTTTCAAAAATCCAAGACATTTTGATGCTACTTTGGCAACAGAGAAGATGTGATCTGTCCAGTTTAACTTACTGGAAAAATTAATGCCAAGAATGTTTAGTGACGGTGAATCAGAAATTAATGCTCCATCATTAGTAATAAATCATTATCATTTAAATGTAAAGGGTATATAATACAATATTAACAGAAATCTTTAAACCACTTAAGAATTACCCAATTGCAGTCACTGATTGCACTGTACACATTTAGTTCAAAACACTGTCAGAGACCGCAATGAGTTTAAATAATCAATAAAACTTTTGCCACCTAACCATCATACTCCAGAGCCAGCCAAAGTGAATAAAAATTAAGAAGAGCTTAAAACTGATGCCTTGGTGACTTATAGTTGGAATTACGGTGACTAATTCCTGATCACTGAGACCAATTTCTAATCACCGCGGAGAGCTCTTGACTACCGAACTATAGTTCCTGACTATAAAAACCAATTTCTGGACAACTAAATCTAGCAAATGGAGACTTGGAACAACGCATATCCAAGGTTGCTAAGTTAACAGGGTGCGCTAAGTTGGAAGGACTTTACGATTTACATGAATTCTCAAATCCATACTTGTTGATTTTTATAATTTATCGTAAAAAAACATCTTATATCCAGCTGTAAGAGAAAAATTTATAAAAAAAAAACAGAAATCAAAAAAGGGCCAACTGCTTCCTTCCTTTTCAATTCTCAATTTGTGTTCCCCTCTTTTTCATTACAATTTTCGAGCAAGGATTGAAATTCCTGGAATCTCTGTCACATTTTGTACATATATGTATAGACTCGACACAATTTTTATAATGTCACTGTCTTCCTTTCAAGTGATTTTGAAAAGTCAAAGGAACGATAAGTACCTAAATAAAAAAAGTCAATTTTAATATTGATTTTTTGACTTTAGGAAAATTTAGACATATGTAACTTGTACATACGTATACATATGTAGTATGCAGGTACATACATATTATGCTCCATCCTAAGGCTTGCAAAAGAAGGCGGAGACAGGGAAAAACATTGAATGAGTTTTATCGGCAAAATTTCGTTTGAATCCTTTCTTTTCTGGAACACAAATTTCCTGCATCAATTACAAAAATTGAAAAAAAGTGGTGCCTTGAAGCGAGGAGTTCGTCTTTCTCTATTTAAAAGTTAAAGAAATAAAATAAATTTGCTAGTATTTTAGAACAGTTGAAAATTTTACACAAAGACAAAGTTTTTATTTCTTTTCAATTTATTTGTTCCATTTTTGTTCCAAGACACAGGGGGTTTTTTCAGCTTAGAGACCTCATTGTATGTAGAGCCTCTTGTGTTTTCATCTCAACTAGCCCCTTACTCAATTCAGTTCAATTACATTCAATGAATTTATTAATTCAATTATACACAAGAATATTGCAATTTTTATAGTTAGTATGTAGCTAATATTGAAAATAAAAATATCTTAAATAATATACAAAGCAAAAAAGAGAGCAAAGAATGTAAAGAAAATGAAATATACAAATAAAAGATTGCAAAATAAGAGAAGAGAATAAATTAAATAACGATCAAACGTGAATGCCGTAGGAACGCAGCACTCTTAATGAAGAAATAAGTAACGACTCATTTGTCTAGCCATGTCTTTAATGAAGTTGTCCTGTCAAACTGGTTTTGATAAACTTATGACATTAAAGAAGCGATTTAGATCGAATTAACGCGATATGCTGTGCTTTTAATTATTTCATTTTTCAATTTAACAATTTCCAAATGAGAAAACCTTATATTAAAAAGAATAAGTTTGTGACTTGCATTTCTTTCTAGCTATAATGAAGGAAGACGACACTTCATTAGAGTATTCCATTATCATTCGATTTTCGAGCCATAATGACGTATACTATGTGACATATGGCATTTTAATAAAAAGTTAGTACTTTTAATTCATTAGATCGTGCTGTGTGTCTGGGTTATAAATAGTGAAATGAAATAAATAACCAAATGGTAAAATTCACTCTTTTGCAAATCAAGCACCTTTAGATAAATCATATTTACAAAAAATAATCAAATAATATTAATAGTATACTCAAATTGAGCTAATTTTTGACAAATAAAAGCATTAATTGGTAAAGATCTGAGTTTTAGTATACATGCTTATTATGGCTTCCCATTGTACATACTAAAAGTCCCCATCAAAATCTGTTGCGCTCGATCCACCATTTTGGAAAAAAGGTACACTTTATAAGTTTATTGCCTATATCTCGGCAAATATAACTGATACGAAAAAATATTTCAGATAAGAAATAAAGAGTATTAAATTTCCCATAAAAAACCATATCAACATTTTTTGTTTCCGTACACTGTAAAATCGGTCAAATATATTTTTTGAATATTATTTAGAAATAGAGAGAGAGAGAGAGAGAGAGAGAGAAAGAGAGAGAGAGAGAGAGAGAGAGAGAGAGATAGAGAAAAGGAGGTATTATATAGCGTATTTCTGGCTCGCTTCGTCGGTAAGTCCAACCCAAGTAACAATTTTTCCAATTTTTGGTGACTGAAGGTGATGGGTAGTTTTATACGGGGTATATAATGGTTACTAGGTTATATGACAATTCGAGTGGTTAGATAACTGTTTTATAATATTACCAATTGGTGGCGTAGTTATATTAGAGTTTTCTTATGTTTACTAATGGTTATTGTGGAAGTAAGTTACTAAAGGTTTTATAAGTTGGTGATGGAAATGTTTTAATTACCGGGTTATATAACTACGAATAACCATTACTAGACGGTATATAAGAAAGTTTTATAATTATTTTCAACACCACGATATATAACTTATTGGTAATAAGTTTTTATTGCAGTATACGTAGTTACCCTTATATAACTCTACAATATTCAGTAATTTCGGTGACTTCAATAAAAATTTGGAACTTTCGGTAATACATATACCCACTATAAAATATCGTACACTTTTTTTGTGGCCCTTTAGTAACTACGGTGATCGTTATAAAAACAAATTACTTTTAGTATCGAATGAAGCCATTATAAAACTGTTTTTGTTTGTTTAACACAATATAACCAATGGATATATAAGAACACTAACGTCTGTTTTTGTGACTATAAGATATATAACATTACCAAAAGTTACATATTATGACTAAAGGATGGCATGGTGGTTCCTTTAGTTTATATAATATTTATAGAAGTTTTATAAGGGTCATTCAGTTTATATAATAGAGCCAGAGTTTATATAAAACTATTTGAAGTTTTATAATGGTAATTTCTGCATTTAAGTACAAGCCGCCATTTTTTAATCTGTGAATTGCAGATAAAAAAGAAAATGTCGGTTAAGCCAATTTTTTAAATTGGAAATATATGTCTTCCGTTTTATTTTCATATGAAGAAAATACATCATTTTAATTAAAATTATTAAATATTGCTTATTTTTAGAGCGGTCTGTACTTCTTAGAAGTATCTGTGATGATATTCAGAGTAAAATTTGAATTGCAGCTGAAATTCCCCAAGCTCTATGTCAAGATAATATTTCAATCACTAAAAGTAATCAGTCTGAGTCTATGACAAAAAATAAATAAATCGAGAGCACCAAGGGTTTTATAAGGGTTTTATAAGAAGTTGTATTAAGGTAACTAGAATATTTTTGTTACTATTTTATAAAACTTTTAGTTACATAACAGTACCTCAATCAGGTAACGGTAACCTTTACATAATCCTCCATTTAAGCTCTATAAGGGGTTTGTAGTGGTTACAAAGATGTTTCGAGTACTAGTCTATATAACTCAAGTTATATAATTTGGTAATGGAAACCTTACGATTACTACTATATAAAAAAAATTGTTTCTTGGGTAGCCACAGACATGAATAACAGTGGACCGCTCACACCACTGAAATTGATTGCATTGTCATAGGATCAGTTTTCCATAGTTGTCTCTTTATGGTTTAAGTACTTTATTGCTCGTTCTACTAACTCCAGTGGCCCCGCAGGAAAGAAATATTTACTTCACGAAAGCAGAAAACGGAGAAAATTGGCGAAAAATTTACTCTTCGCGTCTCTTGAAATCACATGAAGGGATTCAGGATTATATTTTGTTTGCATATACCTTCATTAGTTGTGACACCACATCTTGTCTTTTTCAAAAAGGTAAACGAAAATGCTTAAAATTGTTGGAGCAACGAAATACACACAATTCCATGAACGCACAGCTTTGACGAAGTAAGAGTCAAATTTAAGAGAGTAATGAAAATCAGGAATAAGTAAATTAAAATATCGCACAGAATTCAGGAATCACAGTTGATTGGTAAGATACTCTAGTTGACCTGTATATGTGATTTTATGGAGGGAGATTAATAGTCTTTTCTGTAGGTACTCGTTGAGAGAACAACCCAGAAAGTAATTATTGAAAGATCACGTCTAAGTCCATACAAGAATCAAACGCAATCATTAAATGCTACATTCAGGCTTCCTAAATAAGTGGAATTTAAGTGTAGAAATACTAAGCTGCCAGTTATAAAATAAGGAAAAAGAAGTGATCTGACCAGCAATAACCTGGTAAAAATTGGCAGAATAATAGCCGATAACCATAGCTCACGAAGGCCTCTTGAAGTAACAAGCGGGAGATCAGAGAGCGTAATATCGCTCCGATAAAAGGCAAGAGACGTGAAAGGATTCAGTATTAAATTATTATTCTCAGCCCAACGTGCGACATGTACTAAGTCAGAATTCATCCGATCGAAGCAATATTTGCAGAGGCGGATAGGTCTGGTGATCCTAAATTGTACGTCATCAGCACACAAATGAATATTGTAACTATCAATGGAATTGTGGAAATCATTTATAAGCACACTGCTATGCTAAGTTGCAATGGACACAGGATCAACGCGTCTCTCCTTATGAAAGCTACCTATGAGCGCAGCAGACTAGTAAAGTTAAGATACAATCAGTAATGTTTTGCAACTATGTAACCGGTGGAGCAAGCTACGACAATCCAAATATTCAATTATATGAAGAAACAATAACTTCTCTAGTATTTTGACCAAGAAGGAGAGAATTCTTATAGGGCGGTAATCAGTTAAACGGTTAATCTTAGGTACGGGTAAGACTGTTGAAGTTTTCAATATAGGGAGTAACAGAGAAATGGTTAGATAGGTGTTTACAATCCGTAGCAATGGCTCAAAAATCCATAGGAGAAGTATTTTTACAAATCTAGGAGAGATTCCGTCAGGCCCTGTAGCATTGAATTGAATAGGAAATATTGCATTCATAACTTCAAATTCATCAACACATCTAAAATTAAAGTCATCATTATTATCCTATTCCAGAATGCGCAGAGAGCTTGATGATAAATTAAATGTGGAAGAAGTTTCCAAAGATGAGAAATGATGGTTGAATAATCAATGATGAATATCGTTGACAAAATTGCTTTGCCGTATACACCTACCTTTGTTCATAGATTTCTGGTAGAAAGATTATGCAAAAGTTTTGCTGCATAGTACTACTTCTTGGTTGTATGAATTTTAGCATTAACTGTAAACTTGTATTATTGTCATTGGTCGTTACGCACTGAAATCTGCGGAATAAATAAACTCGTTCTGAAATAAGAGATCGAATCCTGATGTTTCCCATATATACAGAAATAAAAAGATCATTTACTAATTCGTCAAAAATTTTAATCTGATCATTGACAGAGACCAAGGCGTTACTCCTCTGCTCTCCGGAGATATACGGGGTGTTTCGTGATAAACTGATATATTTTCTTATTCACCCTGTAACTCTGAAATGGTTGAGATCGCGCCCCCACCCCAGAATACAATGTATAATTTATCTACTTGAGTACTATCACCTCCTTCCCTTTGGATCTTTCACCAATAAACACCCTGTATAATTTTTTTAAGGTTGACATGGTTTATTGGCTGCACATCGAATCTATGGAGAAAAAGATTAAATTGTTCAAATCTCGATGGAACGACTTGGACTTGGATAATCTACATCGAGAACCTGAGTTCAAATAACTTTTTCAAATGTAAAAAATCTGAGGGGCCAATGTCTTCTCAATTGCCAAGAAACAACAGAAGATATTCCCAAGGGCAAGGAATTCTGACAGTTAGTTGTTTTTTTTTTATCTAGAAACACACTCTGGAAATTATAATCTTGTATGTGCGCTTCTGAATTATGTTCAAAGTCTCACTCTTATATTGGAATATGTTTTGTTCTATTCTGTCTTCTGTCGTGTAAACCTACGACACCCCCACAATCAGTTAAATTAAGTTCATGCCTAGGCGCATGCGTCGCGGAGTTTTTAATAAGAGAAATATATTACCGGATGTTGGAAGTGTATTTGATCCGTTGGGTTAGTTGTCGCTATATATTATAGCACTCTCAACATTATTGCTTATGTCCACATATGCAGTTCTTCGCGAGCAAGGCAGGAGTCGATGAGCTTGTCTTATGGTCATAAACACATTCCTACTCAAATTGACGACGTCCTTTCGCAGGCCATTTTCCCCCCATATAAGAATATAGGACATTTTTCTATGGACTATGACAAATTTCATAGGACTTTTCAAGAATTCCCTCATTTTCCGGAGCCAGACATAAACAAAATGACATTTGTTGATGAACCACCTTAAACGGCCAGCCAGTTGAACATTACCATTTTGGCTGCCTGAACTATATTCATTAATACTAAGACAGCTCCCCGCACAGATATGCTAATAGAAAAATTCCTGAGGGTCGACAACTTTCATGGCTACAAGCCAGTCCACCTGAGATTTCCTTTAAGTAGGAACCACTCAATTAGAATGACGTGATCCATCGAATCCCATTGTCTGTCACAAGTACACTGGAGGCTGATTTCTGCTTTGAACTTCTTCTTATTTATATCAGATGAAGACAGTCGAGCGGTATGCCTCTATATTTAATTAAATAGGACTGGGAGAACAATTTATTGGCAGCTTAACGCTTTGGGAATGAGGCTTAATTTCTGCTTGTTTTTAATAGCAGACTTCCATTTGGCCTGGTTTTGCATAAGAGCCTCTGATTTTATTACAATTGGCTTCATTGATTATATGATTGAATTCCATGGTAGTCATACATTTCTACATACTTTTGACGGCGAATTCATATGCAGTTTTTCGATGGTTTCCCTTAGCTTTTTCTAAAGTTCGCCAAAATATCAATTTTCAATAAAAAATATGGGAGCCGTAATTTGTTTTAGTTAAACAATAAAATAGCCTTGAATAAGCCTTTAAATAGTTTAAAACCTGTTCTTCCAATTGGGTTCTTTAAAGGACGTAATACTACACTATATTTAACCCCATTACTCATCCCACAAATGTATCTCATGAACAAGATAAAAAATATGAAGCCGCTTTTATTAAAATTAGCAAAAGCTGTGGCAACACAAGAAATTTATAACAGAATCTGATAATTTCATTCTCTAATCGAAGGTAAACCTATTCCCGTTAATTAAAGCAAAGTAAGCTAAGAGTGTTCTACAAAAGGAGGGTACAATTACAAAAACACTCAATTGTCAATTAAGATATTTAAAACCTCCTTTAAGGCATCTTATACCTTCTACAAATAATTGAATGTGATTTTTCCTTTCATGACTACTGTGTGTCACAAATTATGCCTCCCTTGTCTTATTAATTATTAATTATGTAAAATAGGGTCTGAAATTGGACTATAATTAGTCTTAAAGATGTAATCTTCACATTCTCTCTATTCTGAAGACTCTCCGTTTTCATTAGGGTCAAACTATGGCACGTTTACTTGGCTAACTAATAATTAAATTACTACACTTCTAGCAGTAATAAATTTGAAGGTCTGCTGATAAATACCATGTAAGTAGTTCTATTCCACTTTCATTATAAGTTTACAGATAGTGTGTTTCTTGTCCTCCCAAATGGGATTCAATCAATTTTTCTGCTCACATTATCGTATATTCAGAGAATTAAAGGATTTGCGTTTGATATTTCAGTTCATGACAAGAAAATTAATGATAAGAATTAGTTATTGAGAAAATGATAAATTAAGGGCAACTTTTCTAGGGAATAAAATACGCATTAGTTAACATAGATTGTTAAGAGTTAATAGGTAGAATTGATGGGTGAGCATTTTTAGATATGCGAATGTACTCAATATTTATTTTTCTATATTGACATGAAAAAGGAACGTTTTCAGTGGCGTAACAAATGCGGTCACGTGGAATATAATCCTGACTATGTCTTAAAAATAATGAATGGTTCTCTACAGCCACTTTTTTTACTCAACCCGTTCCTCCGAGAGAGTGGTTTAAAAAAAAAAAACAAAACAAAACAAAAAATAAATAAAAGTCTGAAAACTGTCATATCCGAGAATATCAGAGTGCAGCCTAGCTCCGCGCTGTTTTTTTTTTGCGTTTAGCCACCACGCGGCTCTTGATATTAGAATAAACTATATTTCATCGAGGTTCTGCTCAGATTTCCAATAAATATCATTCACTAAATACGTTAAAGTTCGTTGTCAGCTATCTTGTGATTTTAGCTTAGTTCTTTACTGAATAACCTAACTGAATTTAATGAGGCTGCAGCCAGTAACCTCCATACCAGAACCGCCCATATAATGTAGCAAAGGTGAAAAGCCAGGACGCGCACCGTATTCAAGTCACCAAGAGCGCGTATTGCAATTGGCACTATTAAACATATATGCAGAAAAAGCAGAGAGCATGGCTGTCTCGAAACCCATCGTTGACTTCCCGAACGTGCCATGCAATTATATGCTATGGCTCTATATTGCTTACTGTATAAACTGTGCCTTGAGATTAAAACAGAACTGAAATTTCAGTTTTAATTCATTTATAATAAAACCCACCCAGCTGTCAAATTGTTAGATTAAATTAAAAATTACATTCTAGGTAAAAAGAAAATACTTTCTCAAATCAAGAATAGTCTTCATATTTTTTCAAGAAAAAAGTGCTCGCATTAAGGATAAATTTCTCATTTTTTTCTTAGTATTAGAAAATATTTCTAATATTAAGTTGAGTTCACTGAAGTGACGCTGTTAAAATTTTTGATTGCCTTATACTCTTTTTAAAACCAGTATGATCTTTAGCAAATCTCTAGATATTACGAGTCTAAAATTTACAGAGATACGAAAAAACTCATTATCAATATTCCGTGAAACATGTTAGGATGTTTTTGTAATTTCCATTTTCAGGTTATATATTTTTCAGTTGTAAGATATCTAAGGAATTATGTACGAAATTATCTGCAACTGGTACTATATTCAGCGAGGTAAAGGCATGCGCTGCACATATGTTATGGCTACTATCAGGGGCGGATTTGATCACTTGGCCGCCCTAGGCCTATGGAAGATTGCCGCCCCCCTACTCCCTGTAAAACACGAAAAATTGAATGATCTATATCCAGTGAAGGGACCCCAGGCTAGAATTAGCGGAGTAGGTTGCCTCATAAATCGGAGTAGATTTGAAAAAAATGGAGTAGAATTAAAAATAACACTTTCCAACGAATTATTTTATTTAAAAAAACGAAAAAGTATAAAAATGTAATGAAATACCCACAACTACAAGAAAAAATCGCCGCCCCCTAAATCTGCCGCCCTAGGCCCGGGCCAACTCGGCCTATAGGGAAATCCGCCCCTGGCTACTATTCTGGATCGTGCTATTGTAATTGCAATTGATAGCTTTGCATGAAAGACAGCTTTCAAGTGGTGATGGAAGCCTACGGAACATTTCGAAGAGTTTTTCAAATAATAAAAGGACTATTCATCCAGCCTGTAGCCTTTCATTCATGCGCTCATTATTTATGAAAAAGATTTAATTACTCCATTTCTTAGAATTCATGTGTATCCAGCCTAAGTATCCCGTATCCACACGTGCTTCTGATGCAGCGAGAGGTTACGTATTCATGTGTTCGGCATCAGAGGATTCTGAAATTTACATTTCACTGCTCTGTCTAAAGGTCAACCCTACAGGCTAAGTTCGGCAAGTTATAAGCTTATAACGGGACCTTAATTAACTGTCACGAACTTAGTCGCTTCTATATCAAGAGATCTCGCAGACAAAAATGGGGTGTAAGACTCTCGGTGTGCAGTACTCGCAATCTCACATTTTATACATTATATTGTTTCTTTGTCATTCAAGTCCAGCACCTATTTCCGGTGTTCACCGTCGCAACTGAGTGGCCCAGAAGCATAACACATATTAACATCACAGAGCTACTTAACGCTCTGGAGTTGATTCTTTCTGACCATATATACTTCATCGCCGAGCCAGCCTATCAAATAATTGGTGTAATCACATAAATACCTAAAATATTTTTTTCTTATAGTCCCCAGAGACCTAACTGTTCTATCTCCGGAGATATCCACTAGCCAGATCTAAAGTAGTAAAATATCGGGAGTGCCCCAGTTGGTCGAATATATCTTCGATCCTAGGAAGTAGAAATGCATCTCCTATTGTAATAGAATTCAACTTCCGGAAATCGACAACAACACGCCATTGCTTTTCCCAATTTACTCCTTCTTTCTTGGGAACAACAAGGAGGGGTGCTCGGAGTTATAATGTAATTTCTTAACATTTTGTCCACTTGGTCTCGTATTATGGTTTTTTGTACCTCTGGTAGTCTGTACATCTTCTGATTAATAGGCAAATGACCTTGAAGTAGAGGAATATCATGTTTAATAGAATTAGTACAGGCTAATTTAATAAGAATATATCGTGGTACTCATGGCATATATCAAGCACCGCTATCATCCCATAAAATTTTTTCCTCCAAAATTTGAATTCGCTCCTTTGCCGTGTGTTGATTCGTGGTGTTTATGCAGAACACACCAGCTTTAATTCTCGCATTAACTTTATTTTGTTGACTTGCTTTTATGCGGTTATTACTTTCTTGTTGTGGTGGCGTTGCAAGCGTTGAAAGTCGTATAAAGATTTTGGAGACTTTAGTCTCTGTAAACCGGAAACTAGAGGTCAAGATAAAGATACATGTTAAGAGACCACATGTATCTTTATCTCAAGACACCTATTTCTGGGCCAGTACCAACCGCAGGCATTACACAGTGGTCGGTGTGGTATTATAAGTCTTAAAGCGTTCTTACAACTAAATACTTCATTCACCCTACTTCTTATAGGATACATATACGTTTCTTCCGTCTTTTCCAGATAAACAATGGACACTTTTAAATCTGTTGTCTTGCTTGAGGTTCAATTGAAAAACGTATTTTAAAAGAGCTTATGCGTTTAATTAAGGTAACATGAAACCTACAGTAAATATAGAAAATGAAACAAAACATTTCGATGCCTTGTATTCTACACTCCGATCTCTAGTTGTTTAAAAATAAAGTTAATATTTTACAGCATTTGTGTTAATGTTACAAGTAGTGTAAGTCAGATTTAAACTATCATTAACGTGGTAATTTTTTATTGCAGCAATTTAAACACCAAAATTCCATTTATTTTAAAAATTCAACATTTTTTTCTAAATTCTGACCAATATTGAATTAACGTAATTAACATTGTTGCAAATGTAGACAAAAATCCTAAAAGGAATCCATTATTTAATTCGAAAAATCCACAAATACAAATGCTAGGTTCTTTCAAGATAGCTCCAATATACAAAATTTCAATCTGTAAAAAAAAAACAATCATTTAAAATATTATTGAATTAAACATCGACATAAATCTTACATTTTGTTTAGTTCTTTTGTTAAAACAAAACTGATGAACCCCTTGAAGTTCAGACTGAAATCTCGATTTTTTCAACAATACTTCTGCCAAAAAAATAAACATAACAAATTCCAGCAATTCTAGAGATTCGCTAGTAAATAACATAATCGACTTTTCCCTGACTAAAATAAAAAACAGATAAACCACAGCACTGTAGAACCTTGTAGTAATTATAAAAAATAATGGAACTTTAAGAATATATTGAAAATCATCTAAAATTTCACAAAGTCTTGAATAAAATCTTTCAATATTTCTAATTTTGCTGCAATAAGATAAACTCTCAGGGTGATTACCAAATAGATTTATTTCATTAGAAATAGCTATCACATAGATACCGAAACGTTCAAAATGTAAAGTCACCACGACAAGACCTACAAAACATAAGTCAAATAAAACCGTAGCTAGCAGTCGGCCGTATATAACTACAAAGGCGGCACAATAACTTAAAACTGAATCTGTAACCCTTCGCTGAAAAACGTATAGTGTTATAAATGAAATTTTTAACACACTTAAAATAAGTTTCAATACGACAACTATTAAATAATTCAAATCGATATCGTCATGCTCCGCTAGATACGTACGAGTTTCTTCTCTAAAATTTCTAATCATCCGATTTAATCGGAAAAGGTTAGATTTTCGTACGATAATTTGTTGTGTTAAACTTGTTATTATATTCGTAAAACCTTGAGTTAATTTTATATAAGCAACAAATTTGAGAAAGTTTTTAGGAATATTCTCTACTATTGGTCCACCAAAAATTATATGAATGGGGACACTTGAAATTAACATAAATCCACACACGAAACCAGTGTACACAATAGAGGCCGAGGAATATTCAATTAAATTTCCATCCGTATTCAAATTAAAAATCGTCAGACCTAAATATTTCGAACAATAATACAAAAATGAAATTAGAAATGACAATAATGAATCAGCGCGAATTGACATGTTTTTCAGAACTCAATTATACTAGTATACGAAAGGAGAGAAAAGAGGTGAAATGTGAAAAAGAATATCACGTAGGTTCATTTCTTTATGAATTGTGGAATTATTTTTATTAAGTTGATTCAATCTTTCCGAAGCCTTTTAAACTAATTGAATTTTCATGTGTACTTTGTTATACTTCAGCTATTCGAAATTTCAAATTTTTCTTACATACATAACTAGAAGCTCCTTGCTCAGTAAGTGCACAAAATCAATATGAGCACTTCATGCATATTAAAACATAAATTACGGAAAACATGTAAAGAAGCATATCGTAATCACGTGTTGCGAAAGTTTTTAAGAAAATTTTCACAAAAGCCTCCATTTTTAAAATGCACATTGATATCAATGGTTTCTATATGAAATATATACGATACAAGACAAAAAGCGAGTTTTATGTAATCAAGTGTGGGGGAAAATTAAGAGTAGTAAAGAAAGCTCCAGTATTTTTAGAGCACCTCTTCTTCCAAGCAATACATCTCTCTAAAATAACCGTGTTCCTATAATCAATTTCAGCAGATACTTAATTAGGTTTCATCCCACACCGTAATGTGGTCTAGGGTACTTTGGTTTAAAAAGAAATATAAAAAACATTTTTTTAAATCTCAAAATTCTTTCAAATGGCGCAAACCTCTTAGTTAAAATCTATCTATGTCGGTCTTAGGAGAATTTAGAGAGTTGATAGATATTATAAATGAGTTCATGGAAGATACTTATAATGTGTACCTAACCAGATATTATATCCCGAAGCGGTAAGTCTGTGACGCCTGCATTCCAATTACTGACTAAGACTTTGCGCAAATGTTAACTGCATGTTGCAAGATACAATTGTAACTTCGAAGTGAGCTGCGACTTTGATTGAAACTGAACTTTGTCCAAAGTGCAAAATTGCTATCGGCTGCGACCAACTTCAGTTCAATTATAGTTCAAATACAGAATAACATAAACAGCAGTTCAAGCTTTAATTTAATTTCGAATTTCATATCAGCGTTGACTTCGATTGAAAATCAAGTCGCAGTGGACAATTACGACTTCTCAGTCGAAGTAGACGTTGAGGTGAAATTTGTAATTAAATTACGACTTCGACTTTTCCATGACCGCGGACATTTCTGAACTGAATTTAGCCGCACCAGACACCAACTTTTCTCTTTGAGCAAAGTTCAGTATCAGTCGAAGCTGCAATTTAATCCTGCCACGTGCATTTACCATTTGAGTAAAGTCGAAGTCGACTGAAAACTCGTAATTGTAATTCGGGCCTTAGGAAATCACATATCCGTCCACTATGTCAAGCACACTCAGTCTCTACAGTACAAAATATACGAGTAAATATATACCCTAATAAAATCTTCTCCACAGAGTACATAATCACTGAGAGCATACATCACTCAGATATTTGCTCTCCTGTTTGCGCAAGTCGTCACCACAGTGCGCCATACGTATAAAAAGAGGGCCGTTATTGCAATGAAGCCAGTTATGGATCGAGGCAGCACCAGATAGACCAGTTAACTTACCGCCAGTAAGCGAAAATCAAGCACTTCCACCAAGCAAAGCCAGTCGATCTACCGCCAGTGAACCAGAGCCGTAGACCAGGCCAAACCACCAGCCCGAAGCCGACCACCGAGCAGAGAGGACATCAGTAGTCAGCCGACCATCATGGTACCAAAGTTAACTTAAGGATGAGTTAGGACACAGAAGAACAAAACTGGAGTTTTTCTTATTTTCAAGAGAGAAAGAAATATGTGTCATATACATACTTCAGTCTTTAGAGCACCCTCAATTTTATAAGAAAAAGAAAAATTCCGCTTTGGCCAAGGTGCTGAAAGGAGATGCAAAATTTTTCTCAAATAAAATTCTCATTTTTCCCAAATATCGCAGAATACAGAACAGCATGACAGTCACCTAATCTCTTTAGAAAAAAGTGAACATAAACAGAGGCATGCTCTGTTCAAATATCATTGGATTACAGTATCAATGTTGGGAACATATCACGAGATTACAGCAACAATTTTGGGACATTCACATTTTCAAATTTCTGTATTTGTTTGTTACTGTTAACATTTAAAGGGAAAACAATCGAAAATCTCTTCTGTGTCCTAACTTCTTATTAGGTTAACTTTGACGGTACAGCCGAGGGAAAAATGCAAACAGGCATCGTGCTAGAGTAGAAGTCAGTTGCCTTCCAGCAGCTTGACTGAACAGATCGTCCTCCCAGTCCCAGTACTTATATTACTTCGTATTGACTATAACTACGGCATCCGTACGTTCATGCTATTGGTCCAGGCTATAAGCATTCGCGCGAATAGTCCACTCTATAGATTTAATTATATTAGTAGGCATATTAGTAATGAAGTTTCCTTGAAGCAAAGATCCAACAGAAAATCCATATACATAATTACCAATTAAGCAATAGAGAAGAAGAAAAGATAGCAAGTGGATTTGACAATCTGTGTTAAAATTAATTAATAAATACATTTTCATATGTTGCTTTATTTTTTCTTTTCTTTTTGTAAATTACTTTCATCTGGACTTGTTCAGGATGGATGGATAGCTTTTAAGTGGTTAGGGGATTACTGACTTCGTCAACAGGCATCCATAACTATAATCACAATGGTCTAACTGCAACTCATGCCTAAACTTTTAAGATTTAATCTGAGTTCTAGCATGTCGTATTTTACAATAAAACTTTTCTTCTGTATATCAGAAAGAAAGAAAAAGTTATTTTTTCATTTTTAGTACAATTTATGTAAGAAAGTTTTTTATTTTAAAAGTTTTTTTTTAACATATTTTATTTTTTACTTTTTAGTCGTAAATTCTATATACTCTCTGCACATTCCACTCTCGACTCTTTACTCATATCACACACGCCCCAAATTGGACAAACCCAAGGGTGTTAGTTACCAGCCCCACCCTGAAACCCCCCAAATACCATGTAAATCCATCCACGTTTACTACTCTAAAACTCTTTCAACATGACACTCAGGTGCTCAGGAGTTCAGAAAAAAAGCTTTTTAGTCAGGGGTCTGTGAGTTAATAAAAGCGTAGATGGCACAAGAACTCGATGTCGCATGGCATACTAGAGAAGGGTATACAGATTGTGAAATGGGTAGTGCATTCTGGAATGGACCATAACATCTTTTAGAGCGTATCGAAAGCAAATCTTTTTATAATAGCAGTTTTGTATACATTTTATCGATTTCCTCAACACTTCAGATACGAAAAAATATAAATCACTCGACGTATATACATCATTTCAAATGTTGTGGTCCATTGTGGAATGGTCCACCCAGCCATATAAATTTTGTATTCTTTTTTGGTACTGCATGGGCCATCTAGTTCTTGTGCCTTCAATGATAAAATTAACTTAATCAAAACGACAGGACGTATTAACCCTTTGCATTCGAAGTATTTTCAATGTTCTTGGGTGTAAAGTTGTATTTATTTTTAGTAATCCTGTATACTAGTACTAAGCTGATAAAACGGCAGAAAAGCTTACATTTTGGGTACAGATTTGACAGGTCATTTCAAAGGGAAGCTTTCGAACTTCTTAAATTCACATTTTTAATACGTATTAGAAATGTCAGTAAGCAGCCGCGAAAGCCTTAAAAGTTATATTCTTAAATTCAGTATGAAAAATTGATACTGATGACGTGTTTTTTGATAAAAATAGTAGTAAAATAAAAAAACTGAGGGTTCCGAAATTTTAACTTTATTTAACTATAACTTCAAAATGGAGTGGAGGACGCGGAGGGGAATGTTTATTTACGTTCAGAAGTTACAGGGTGATCTATAAAAACATACGTAAATATCTTTAAGTCAAGTTATCTCTGAAACCGTTAGAATTCCCCCAATCAATTCTTTGGCTGTTTAAGCATCCTATCTATAACCTTTGGGTGCAAGAATACATACGGGACACCCTGTATCAGAGCCCTTTGCACTCGTATGTCATGCCGGAAATAAAGCACTAATCATTCTGAAACCGACCGTATATAATAGCAATAAATAACTGTAAAACAATATATGGCATTTGAGATCTCTTGCCAAGCTTTGTTGATTTATCGGTACAGTTTTTGGTTACAAGCCGTACGAGGATTTTTTCTTTTCGTCTGATTTAGTATATACATAAACTAATTTTCCAATCGAAAATGGAGTACGAAAGCATACAGTACAGTGACAGTGAATTTGAATATAAATAAATACAAGTTAACACCCAACAGCATTGAAAATGAAAATAAAGACAGAGTAAATCAGATTTGTCATCTCCAGACTGACATACGAGTTCTCTTACAAATTTCTATTGTCATCTCCAGCATAACATACGAGTGCAAAGGGTTAATATTTTACTGAACGGTACCTATTAAGGGAAAATGATTAAGTGAAATATTAAAATCCTTAGTGACGTAAATTTGAAAACATTAACACAGGAGCAATTACTGCCAAAATTTAAGGAACATTGTAAGCTCTCGTAAATCGCGTTTGATAGGTAAATTATTAGCACCTGCGAAAAGCGATCATAGTAGATACTATTCGCTACCTGACTCCAGACAACGAATTTTTCTCATCTGGGTAAAGGGAAGCCGAAACGTCAATGAAACTGATACTAATCCAAAAGGAACGTAAGCTAATAGCTAAGGAAACTGAGTTTTTCAAAAAGGAGGGGAGATTACGTAAGTGCGATCCCCAACCTAGGCAGTTGTACAGAAATCATTATTAAATATTTTTCTAATTAACTCTATTCAAATTTTTTATAGTTATCAGTTGACCGTAATTGAAATTGTACACATTTTTATGGAAATCTAATCTGCCAATTCAACTTGTAACAATTTATTTCTATGCACTACTCATGATGAAATTGACTATTCTGTATTGCTTATCAGTAAATCCATTGTTCAACAATCAGTTAGAATTAGCATACCATGGTCCCAACAAACTTGTTAAATTGGCGACAGATACCTTTTGAATTTCATTCTGTACGGACCTAACATTTATCAGTCGGTGATTTTGCGATTTTCTTAAAAAAATGTCAAGCAATTAGTGTTATGTTATAAGTTTTTAGTTAATTACAATAAATAACATTTAAAGATAAAGGAATCGAGTTGTCGGTTACAAACAGCAGTATTCAGAGGAGCACACTAATTTTACTCCTAGAGATGATGTAGCTGGCGTAGTACCAAAATCTAATCCTGCAAATTAGTTGATGGGTAGAAAAAGTAAATGTGTTAAATCGAAGATATGTATAAATGGGCCGGAAAATTAGCTCTCTTTTCTACTACAAATAATCTTATGGGAAAAGCTAAGGACTGGACTGGCAATATGTTAGAGCCTCGGAAGAGTTCCCTGAAGCATTGATGAAGACGTTTTCTCCCGACGAAAATGAATCTGGTATTCATATTACGTTGATGAAGAAGAGACGGTAGTCAAACAAAAAGCTGCATCAAACAAAAAGCTGCACGAATACATAAGTTCCATGCAAACGATAGGTTTGAGAGATAAGGTGCCCGAGAGAACCATTGAGAAATACATTGTTATGGTTATGAGGGAAGATGAATTGTTTTCATCCATACAGGCTAGACAAATAGAGGTCATTGCAGAATTACGCGATATAGGCGATTGGTACAGACAGCATTTCTAATGAAAACCCTAAGAAGGAAAAAGCCAAATGACAATTTAAATGTGAAAACTTAGGAGAAGGATCACAAATTTAATGTTTTTAATTATGTAATAAAATAGAATACATTTCCAAAAATTTCAAACTGCCTCAGAAACGCGAACGATGTTCCAAGTGCGAAGGAGTTATAATTAAGAATGAAAACCATGAATGTGGAAAAACTTTCAAGACAGAATGTAGACGAACAAGTGCCGATGAATATCAAAAGCTGATAAAATTAAATGGCCAAGAAACTGTTTCTTTGATTGACTATAGTAGCCAGTGTAGCTTGATTTGAGAAAGCTAATTAGAAGAGTTAGTTCATGGGAAACGGGAACGGATTCGTACAACAACAAGTGGACTTTATTGCGAGGAAGTGATGGCATACGATAAACAGTTGGCTAACATAGAAATCGATAATTGTAGAATTTTACGTTGTAACAAATAAATGGGTTCCAACACCCGTATTGATTGGTAGAAACATTCTAGACTAACCATGGATTAAAATAAGAAAAAAAACAAGGTAAGCTACTTATCGAAAACCAAACAAAAATAACCAAGTCGGGTGCGGTGACTTGAGAAAATATGAAAAATCTGATTTGCTTATTTTGATGAATAAATTTGGCTCTCAATTTGCAATGGACGGGGGCTAACTTGGGGCAACTAAGCTAATTAAAATTAAAATAAATTTTTCGATTAAAGAACAATATCAGCTACCTTTAGAACACCTGAAACGAATTGGAAGAAGATTCACAGCATTTATTACCCCCTCAAAACTATATGAACATAACAGAATGCCGATTGGGTAGACTAACACTCCTACTCCTGGGTAAAGTTTATAAAGATTTACCTAACGGTGACATTTTTATTTATATGGACGATATCGGTTGAGAAGGTGTGAGCTTGTGAAAGAAGACATATAATATTTAAGGCACAAAATTACGGAACAAGCTCTCCAATCATACGATATCAAAACGAGAGCAATATTTAAGTTCAAACGGCCAGGAAATGTTACGGAAGTGAGACAATTCCTAGACCTAAGTGGCTAATTTCGTAAATTTATACAGGGATTTGCTACGCTTACCCAACCACTGAATACATTTTTGTAGAAAGATATTCCTTTTCAATGGGAAGGTACACCTGAAAATGCTTTTATATCGTTTTAGAAATCTCTAACCAACGAACCGGTATTAGTGGCATATTCTGTGAAAAAGCCGCAGTATAACGGGGCAAATCAATATCAGCGAGGATGAAAGGGCGGACGAGCTTACTCGGCTTGGTTCAGCCTCGGAGGAACCTGTCTCTACAGTCGGGATTGCACCAAAACACCTTATCTCAATCACTTCAAGCTGAGCTGACCGCCGACACAGTTGCCTTTGTTTAGAAGATCCCTCGGGTAGAACAACAAAGGCACTCTGGGGTAAACCAAACATGAATCAAACTAATATGCCCGTAGGATTTAACATGACAACACTGAGAACTCTGGTGTCCATTCTTACTGGGCACTCCTCACTCAGGAGCCAGATCCACAGGATGAGGCTTGTTGATGATCCTACATGCAGGGGTTGCGGAGAGGAGTCCGAAACACTGAACTACTTTCTATGTCACTGCCCGGCACTCTCAGGACGTTACAGAATTATTGGCTCACACCTCCTGGACGAGATACACAATACCGGAACTATACAGGAGCGTCCCGTTGGGACCTACGAGCAATCGTTCATGGGTCTGTTGGGTGAACAAGGAGCCTTGACTTGGCCTACGTTCGGGGGACACTCGGGGTCCCAAACCTCTGTTTCAATCAATAAATATACAGACGCTAGTGCTGGCGAATTGCTGAAACCCTAATGTAAGAAGAAGATGGATCTAAGAAGGCAACTATGAGGTGGAGGCATTGGCCGTGGTTGAATCTTTAGATAGATTCAAGTATTACTTGGAGAAACCTTCACCAATAGTGCTGCACTAAATACTGCTCTGCAGATATGAGAATTAATTTCGCAAGTAGCCAGATGGTGGCTCCGTTTACAAGAATAATCTGTTAGAGTTGAGTCTCGATTTGGTACACGTAGATGCCTTCAGTCGCCAACTACATAAAGAGTCTAGCGAACCGGATACGGTATGCTTAAGAGTGATGAAAACCGAAATAAGTACAGAAGATTGGATACTTACGATGCAGATGCAGGACGGGAAGTGTAAACATGGGTCCCTGTATGTCTAGAGAACGTAAAAATGAACTCTCCTTTCTATCTGCTTTGTCGTTTCCGCTGATATCGTTGTGACCTGGTACCGAATGAACGAGTACCCTATTTATCCGAGAGATTGTATTGAGGGTAGTTTTATACTCCAACAATGCCAGTTTGGAGGTTGTAAAGGGTTCTGATAGGGCTTTGGTAGCTGCTTGGCTATCCCAGCGGATGGCAATCTCCTTATCCTTAGTGTCTGAGTTGAAAAGATACCTTCTCGCTTTAAGGATGGCCTTAACTTCCACGTGCAAAGCCATGAAATACCTTTCGAGGTGAGTGGCAATTTCCATATGAGGCTCCTCGCCGAAAACACCTGCTACGATATTTTTCTCAGGGTTGGAGCCATCCATCTCTGTAGATAATTTGTTAATTACTTTACCATAGAGTGTGAATCCCAATCTCGATTTAAATTTGCATAGTATCGAGGAGGTGCTCGTTGTCCCTATCAATGTCAGGTACTATAGACTGTATGAATTCAAGGATGGATTCGTGCGGAACTCTTGTGCCAGTATGAATATAGATCTGTCTGATATGATGTGATAGTGATAATAGCAAAGGGTATTAAAATACATATGAGTATTATGGAAACATTTTACTTGTGGGCACTTTCTTCGGTGACGACATTAAGTGAGCTTTAGAGCATAGGAAACATGAAACATTTTCATGGTAAGTTTATCGCATTATCCTAGGCAATTTCATGGTCTAAATGTGGCCGCCAGTCTAGACAATTTTTGAATGAACCATCTTACATCAATTTTTGTCATTTTACAAGATATGATGATTCGAATATACGTTCTACGAAATGTTGTGATTCATGCGATAGAATCGTTCACCTCGAATTCGTTGATCTAACCGTACTTATCACAAACGTGATTGTTATGTCAACTAAAATAGTAAAGTAAAAGATAGTACTTCTTCGATAAGTGTATTAATATTTCTTCACGCTTAAGGCTCTTTTAGGACTGAAAAATTCATTTCATATTTATCTCTGCATAATTCTTTCCTTTTCTGGATGTAGTTTGTACTCAGTATGTAAATATTATAAGCACAGGAACTCTGACTATCGCTGGAATTAAGACTTTTATAACTCACTGTTAACATCTCCAGAATAAATCCCACGATAAACTAGGATACGAGTGACAACGTCACTGATTTCACTCACGCAGAAAGTCCTACAATGAAAACCAAAAAGAGAACATAAATATACTTCTTTTGTATTAAACTTGGTTCTGTCATGCTATGCAAGCTGAAAAGCTTCTAAGCTCTGAGTATTTAAAGATAGTAGGAAGGAACTTTTACGGACCTATAATCAACAAGGTAGCAATGGGTGGAAAACTATTTATCACTGTTCGAAATACTATTCATTGCGACTATTGATTCTATCAATTCGCATTCGTAGCCCCAATACTTGGGACCATAAAGATTTAAATTTTTTCTTAATTATTTTGGTAGAGCTTTAAATTTATACAACACTTTGTGGCAATAAGGCCTATCCTCTTCGGATCCAGATTATAACCACGAGTTGCATGTTGTACGTCTGGAGAAATAGTACGTTTTTCCTTTAGAGTAATAGCTCTAGTCACTCGTTCAATGTCAACAGGTATAAATACGGATAGCGTAGAATGAGCTATCTATAATCAATACTCTGAAAGCAGTAGCCAGGGCTTATCTGTTAAGAATACCCCTTTCGATATCTTCGTGACCGGCCGCGATCTGAGCGCAGACAGATAGGTATTGACTTAAACTTTACAGTTGTATCTTTTAAAAATAGTCAAACGTCCTTAGTCAGCTTGTTGTTCGTTTGTTTGTTTTTGTACCATTTTACATCGGAAGTTGAAAATCAACAGTATTAAAGGTTTACCTAGCTAACACTTTCTGCATCACTTGACACAAAAAGAAAATGGTTGGCAAAAGCGAAGAACTTAAAAACAAAAAATTTGTGAATCTTTCCTTTGACTCCTGAATGTCAATTTTTAATGGCTCCTGGTTTATTTCTCGCAGTGTTGCCACTTGTTATCCAGACGAGAGATTTAACTTTTGTTTTTTTTTTTAATTTATAATACTGTTTTGAGCAAATGTTTGCTAGGATTTTGCCAAACTCGACATGCAAAGAAAACGAGAAATACAGTACTAGTTTTCCAATTTCAACCTCAGTATAACTTTAAAAGCCTCAGCCTGGTGAGCCTTGCAAACATTTACAACTCAACATACGAACTTTGACAACTTCTAAATGATAGCAGTTAATAGGGATGCTTGCTTGAAAATTAAAATTATTTTATAATAATTTACTACAGCAAAAATAAGTTTTGACGGTAAATATATTTCGCAAACTTTTTTTCAAAAAAATTTCCCATACACTTTTTGCGTAAACAATGCTGCCATCAAATTATAACAAAAATTAACTGTCAAAGCTGACAAACTTACAACAGAGTAGAAAGTAGATCTAATCGAGTTGAACCTCAACCTGACCGGCCTCACCAAATTTGTTCATTGGAAACTAGATAACCTGGAGGGTGATTATGTTTATTTATCGCACGTTAGGCGGCCAATATTTTAGTAACATATTTTGCCATTTCACTTTTTCGTACTTTTATATTCACCATATTCGTTTTGATTTATCCTTTTCATCAACCACAAAATAAACTAAAACGAATTTGCAATAAATAACTATATGTACGACAAATTAGTCAACTGCTTCCGAGGTTTCGACAAAAACTATAAACTATGGTAAAAGGAAATACTAGATCAAATTAGAGCAATACATACAAGCTGAATAATAACATAAAAAAAGCAGTGGAAAAGTTCATTCCATTTTGTCGTATATTCGTATTCATATTTATTATACAGTACTTTCTTATAAATTAATAAACCAAAAAACATAATTTTAAAATTAATTATTATTAAACTGCTTAAACCTAATGAATTATTAAAATATAAAAAAATAAAAAACTGAAAGGAGTAATAAAAGACTAAAGATTATGTGACTGAAGTAACCTTCTAAAGGTATGCATGCTTTCCGCCCCCTGGATATGCTTGGGTAAATTATTCCAAAGACGAATCAACTGAACAAGGAAAGAACCCTCCATGACTCGTTTTGAGAATCTGGAAATAAGAATTTTTCGGTGTCTTGCTGAACGAAGAAATTTTAAGCGATCATAAAGATATCTAGGCTTGCGTGAGGTAATAAGGCCGAAGAGGTAGATCAACGCTCTACGATACAAGTTTGTCTGAATTACAGCATAACAAGGATGTTCTATAGGATGTGATGTGATCATAACGTCGCAGGCCATGGATAAACCGAAGCCAGTCATTAAAGGCTACATCCATTTTACGTTGACTTATAGTATCTAGTTTAGGGTAAACAAAGTTTCCAAAACAGAAGTGAGGCAAGAGGAGAACCTTGATAAGTCTTTCACGAGTGCGGAGTGGTAGTATATCAGCACACAACCACAACAACCGCAGACCACAATAAATTTTCCTCAATTGTGCGCTTATATAATCTGTGCACTTCAAATTACAATTCATCATAACTCCAAGGCTCTTAACCTTATCTACATACGGAAGGGTAACAGAGTCGATACAAACTGGTGGAAGCTCGGGGTCAAAGCTGGGGTTCTGTATTGGGACTGCAGAGCATTTGGCATGGTTTATCATGAGCCTACTCAGATAGGTTTACTATATCCTCGTTAATGCACCCCAAACAGTTTTCCATAAGGACGATAGAACTACTATGGTAAATCTGCACGTCATCCGCATACAACTCAACCTTAGCGAATTGACTTTTCTGTGGCAGATCATCTACAAATAAAGAGAACAGAAAAGATCCAAGAATAGAACCTTGTGGAACACCGCTACATAGTGATAATAGCCCAAAAACAAAAAAACGTCAGAGTTTTAACAGTATCTCGTAGAATCATTCTGACTGTTTTCAAAGTAGCTTTGATCTTCTCCTCCTTTAGTGAAGAAAAGCCATTATACTTGGAAGTATTTTAACTAAATTAAGCGAAATCTCAACACATCAGAAACAGGCAGTCAAAACAAGCAAAACCCATGGCCCAGCTGATTCATTTGACAAAGAATTTTACAAATAGTGGTCTGTTACATTATAAGCTGTGTGAATGGTATTACTCAAACTAGAGTTCGTACAAAATCTGCGAAAATTCCAACCAATTTCAATATTATAAAAAAATATATATATATATATATATATATATATATACAGGATGTCCCAGAAATCAACGTCAAGCCGGAATCGGGCAATAAACCAAGTCGTAACAGTTATCAGAAAACTATGAAAAAAAATCTTGGTAATGCACTTTTCAAATTATAAGGATTCAAAAATAAATCTTAAAAACTGACACACTGTGATGATCTTTCAAGTCCTGTGACTGCAAAGATGAATTTTACGTCAGTTTTTTTTCTGTAATGTAACCATGAATCACCCTTCTGTAAATTACATTTAAAAGTTAAAATATAACTCAGTTTCAAATAAAAAGTTAGATTTTTGCCCAACATTGCATTCAAAATAATTACATTACCCAACTTTAACCGACTGTATTGTAAAAAAATGTACTACACTATTTTGACAAGCAACATTTAAAAATGGCGGGTTTAAGAGGGATTCCAAGAGGGTATGACACTTATACTAATTGATACTTCTTAATTGAAGAAAAACATTTTTTAATGAAGTCGGATTTCATACGATTTCAATTGAGGAGAAGATTTACGTTATTTTGACTGGTGTGAGCGAGACAGATGGTGACGCTTTTTATTCAGTGTGAGCGAGATAGATAGTGACGCCACCTTGACCAAAGGGTACCACTGGTAAAAAAGTAATTTGTTAGTTTTAGGTGCATTTGAAATAAAATTCAGTTGTGCCACTGAACATTTACGGCAGCATGTGGTATCAACAAGATGGCTATCTAGCGCATTATGCTCTCTCAGTAAGAGAGAGTTTATCAATCGAGAATACCCCGATAGGTGGATTGGGCGGGGCGGTACAATTTCGTGGCCTGTCCGTTCACTCGACTTAACCGCGTAGATTTCTTTTACTGGAGTACTATAAAGGAAAAAGTGTACTCTAAACCTATTCAAGATTTAGACGAGCTGCGCCAAAGAATTGCAAAAGCCGCTGAATACTTCAACTCGAGAAGATACGCCCGTCTTATTACGTGATCACTTTTAAAAAGATGTAAAGCTCGCATTGCAACTGAAGGCAAACAGTTCGAACATATGTTATAAAACCTTGTAAATCTGATTTAATAAAAATCATAGCTAAAAAAATCCAACAACTGAATTGTATTTCAAATGCACCTAAAACTAACAAATTACTTTTTTAACCAGTGGTACCTTTTGGTCAAGGTGGCGTCACTAGCTATCTCGCTCACACTGAATAAAGTAGCGCCATCATCTGTCTCGCTCACACCAGTCAAACTAACGTCACTCTTCGTCTCAATCAAAATTGTATGAAATCCGAGTTCATTAAAAAATTTTTTTCTTCAATTAAGAAGTAGCAATTAGTAAGTGTCATACCATTTTGGAATACTTATTGAACGCGCCATCTTTTGATGTTACTTGCCAAAATCGTGTAGTACATTTTTTTTACAGTACAGTCGGTTAAATTTGGGTAATGTAATTATTTTGAATGCAATGTTGGGCAAAAATCAAACTTTTTATTTGAAACTGAGGCAGTTATGTTTTAACTTTTAACTGTGATTTACATTACAGAAAAAAACTGACGAAAAGTTAATATTTGGAGTCACAGGACTTGAAAGATCATCACAGGGTGTCAGTTTTTAAGATTGATTTTTGAATCCTTATAATTTGAAAAGTACATGACCAAGATTTTTTTCATATTTTTCTGATAACTGTTACGACTTGGTGTATTGCCCGATTCTGGCTTGACGTTGATTTCTGGGACACCCTGTATATAAAATAAAAACAAGCAAAATTGGTCTAAGAACAATTCTTATGATACCCTAGATGAATACTTGTACGTCATTTCGTATGGCCACCCATCTGTGCAGTTTTGATGTATGAAATGGGTTTTCGCATATAATTCTATTAAGGTTCGTTGGACAGAAAAAAATTGTATAACCAATTTTATAGGATTTATAAAACCATATAAGACTTATCATCTTCACAGTATACGTAAAAATCCTAAATTTTTATATGCGAACACCGAGAAGGGGTTGCGCGATTTAGTCCATATTAAAAATTATATTTACTATTTTTAAGAAAACACTATGTACAGAATTTCAGCTATCAGCGTTGACGCGTTCTCAGGTAGTGTCCAAATATATAGTGAAAAACGAAATTTTTGTATCGTAGGGTTACGATTTGTGCCATTTTTGAACTTAATTTTACTTTTTTTTAACTGTACATGCAAAATTTCAGCTCTAAGTACACGCGTTCTCGAGTTATCGTGAGGACGGACGCAGAAATGGACATTTAAAAATTAAAATAACTTTTGATTTTATGCATCCATTTTACTCCACCATAAGTATTTCTAGGTGTTACAAATGGAATGACAAAATTAGTATACCTTATGATTTCATATAGTGTATAATGAGTAAAAAATTCCTATATAATAAAAAAATATTGAATTTTTAATGACGAGACGACCATCAGATAATCTCCTGGATTTACATTACACATTAGTTTGTTCAAGAAGCTATTTTCTTGGATTCTCCGGTATATAGCAAAAACTAGAAAAAAATTTATTTGTTATTTCATTACACAACCCATTTGATTTTTGGTGGCAAGTTTCAAGTCTTAGTTTTGACTCATCAACAGGTCCCAAATAGCGAAATTGAGTGACTTGAAAAACAAAAGAAAAAATAGAACAAAGAAAAGAAATGAAAAAATGAAAAAATTTCAGAAAAATTGAGAAAAATAGAAAAACATTTTTTATTAAAAAATTTAAAAACCGGTTTCATTCGAAACAAATCGAACCTGTGTACGCCCGCAGTGGGCTGAAAAAATAAAAAAGAAAAAGTACGAAGAAGAAGCGAGATGAGATGAGATCAGTTTGATCTGTTTTAAGCCCTACCGATGAGTGTAAGGTTTTCTGATAACACGAAACGCTTCCTCTTCTTCCTTTTTCTTTTTTCAGCCCACTGCTGGCGTACAGAGGTTCGATTCGTTTCGAATGAATCTGGGTTTTAAATATTTTGAATAAATTCTTTTTTCTATTTTTTTCTATTTTTTTTTTTCATTTTTCATTTCTTTTCTTTGTTCTATTTTTTCATTTGTTTTTCAAGTCACTCAATTTCGCTATTTGGGACCTGTTGATGAGTCAAAACCAAGGCTTGGAACTTGTCATCCAAAATTACATCGGTTGTGTGGTGAAATAACAAATAACAAATTTTTTAGCTTTTGCTATATACTGGATCCAAAAAAATGCCTTCTTGAACAAATATAAGTTTGCCCCGGTAAAAAATCTTAAAGAGTAATCTTCAATTTTATTACACATTAGGGAAAATCCCAAAAGGTATATAGAATATGAACATGAATTACATTGATATTTTTCAGATATGAAATTGTATCTAATATCTATTCATTCAGAATAACATTTTTTTTTTTCATTCTGCTACAGCTGACATTGTGCTCCGAATACGCAATAAACACAAGAACATCAAAAAGGAAAGCATTTCTCAAGCTAAAATATCAAAATTTGATAAAAGTATCAATTTATTAAAATCTCAAAGATATCCGAGAAATAATACAGTTATTTAAGCATTGATCCAGTTTACCACAAAATATTTCCCTCTTAAAATATTTACGGGCATACGTGCGCATTGAGAAAACATCACTTGCTATAGTGAACATCTCGTTTTCTTCCTCCAAGTATGCCTTTAACACTAACGAAATTTCCTCAGAATTGAGGAGGAAGGCAATTGCTGGAACATTTCCTCAAAACCATTTATCGCATTATGTAAATTAATTTAGCTGAAGTATTTCGTCCATTTTCAAGCGCTTCTATGCAAAGGAAGATTTTCTATGTCCCACGGGATAATTTCGCTTGTAAAGTTAAATTGAACTTTTGACAAAAATTTGACTCTGAAATGAACTTTTTTATTCAGATTATTCAAAAGGGGGAAAAAATTTTAAGAGAAATTTTTGTGAGTTTATCGGAGAAAAGACGGGTCTTAAATGGTTTTAGTGACGTATAAATAGGTATTTTTCAATTGAGGAGCAAGAGAAAATCCAACGAAAATCACCTGCTTCACAAAGCAAGAAAAACTAGTAAGTAAAAGAGTTTTAGTGAAAAATATAAATCGAAAACAAAAAAACAAAATATTATTAACCGCACTTGTTTTCTTCATAGAATTCTCCTTCTTCCCCATATTAAGGCTTGATTTATCTTACATTTTGCCGTAATTCACCCAAACAATCTGAATTGTGGAATACTACCAATGTAATCTCTGTTAACCCATGGTGATTGTACTACAGTGGAAATTTATGAATTTTCTCAATCATCGTAAGATATTCAAGTCATCTAATATTTGTGCTTCAGCTGGACATAACTTTATCTAATTACCTATATTATTAACTCTCTTGTTTTCTATCTTCATTTATTTATCTCTTTCTATTTTTGGCTCTCTATCTCTCTCCCCCTTTCTTTCTGTCCCTTTGTCACTCATACTTATCTCTCTCTTTATCTTTATTGTTTGCATGAGGAGAAAGGCTCATCATCATTAAGTCGTTCTTCATTTATCTCGCCCTCTGTCCCCCTTTCCTTATCAATCCATCCCTGTCTATATTTTGTCTCTCTTTCTCCCTCCAGAAGTTTGCACGAGAAGAAACAGTTATATTAAACAAATAAGTCAGTCCCCAATTCCGTGGACTGCGACTGTGCTTGCCGGTTCGTAGCGTTTGTTTTCTTATGAGAAATGATCGCATCTTCAGGAGGATGGAGCTATCAGAGTGGTCGACATTTAGCATATCTCGAGTTGGTTAATAATAATAATAATATATCTATATATCCTGGTAAACGACATTACAAGATTGACAATTTTTACATTGGTATCTATTGAACAGACGGGCAAATCAAAATTTCCAATTAGGATAAAAATCTTAACCAAAATAAAGACTGATTTCAAAATCAAAATCAAAGTGAAATCAGTATTTAAAAAAAAATTAAAACTGACAAAAGGGAGGAGATCATAATTAACATAATAATTAAAATCGAAAATACAATTAACAAATTAAAATTGAAAGCAAAATCAAAAATTTAAAAACTAGATCAAAATTAAAACTGAATGAAGGGAAGAGAAAAAATCAAAGCGATACAAATGTGTATGCATCGCAGCCCAAAAGAACGCTACTCTATGAACCCAACAAAAGGCCGTCTGGATGTTCAAAATGAATTTTTCCCCGCTGGATGTTACTAGGCAGCTTTTTCTAGAAAAGAAATTGTCTGAAAAATGTCAGAAGTCTCAAAGATTGATGTTTGGAATTACTTAGTTTACCCGGGGGTTACACGAAATACTACAGCTTGCATGTAACTTGCACTGCCATACCTCTTGCACGTGTGATCCCTTTTGCCATGCTGGAAGCTCAGCTTTCAGCGAACTTGTATAAATTATGGCAGCTGACGTGGTAGTAATTTGGCATTATACAGCTTTCAAGATGGCGAAAAAAATTATTTGGGAGCTGGGCTTTTTAAATTAATAAATTTATACCGGAAAAATGAAATTTTCTGGGATAATGTGCATTACATCATTTAGCAACACCTTCCTCTTCTTTTTTCTGTTGCTTTTCTAATTCTGCTACCTCATTTATGGCTAAAATTTCCGACATATACAAGACCTTAGGTCTGAATGAAATTTTTTAAATGAACTTGCATGCAAGATCAAGCGAACTCTGCTGTCAACTTTAAAAAGGCGTTGCAAGGGAGGCTTGTATGCAAGTGGTACTATCTCGGGTGTTCTCCGGGTTATACGGGCCAGTATGCTGCTTCTGGCGCACAAAATCTGTAGATAGGGTGATCTTTCATTCCTGTTCCCAACCACCATACTACCAACAAGTTTTCGTGCGGCAGAGGCAGCATACTGACCCATCTTAACTGGGTCAATCTAGGTATTAAAAACTTGCATCTTCTGGTAGAATTAAGAGGCCGGAATACTAAATTAGCTGGATGTAGAAGTTCATGATCAAATCAGTAACAGTTGCGGAACTGGAGAAAATATTCCAACAATACTTTCCTACCACACCCCACCCAGTAATTAATTTTTGTTAACTGGATTTCCTCTTTCTCCTCCATCTCCCTCCACCCTCTTTTTCTGAATAGAAACGTGAGGTAAGTAAATATTATTAGTTAGTAAAATCAATTGAAATATACGCTGCATAACAACAAACAACAAATATATATTACCACAAACGAAATAAAATATCATTTTCAGAGAGTCCTATATTTAGATTGCGCTCATGGATACCACATTTCTGTACATTTTTTATGACTTCATTTTTCGTGAAGGATTTTCGGTGCAGAAAAATATATTTAATAATTTCTAGCTAACATTATATTTGCGTCAATGAAACATTCAGACAGAAATATAGAATTTACGTGGGAGACCTTTTCCTATGCTCTTCGACTAGATTTGCGACAATTATTTATCCTAGAATTGATGCTCATAAAATCCTCTAGAAATAAATAAAATATTACGTTGTCAATTGTGTTGTCAATTTGTATAGGTCTCATGGAAAAACCAAAAGTAGAATATAACAAAAGTCATTCAATTTTATGAACACACAATTTCTATTCCTGAATGAGAAAAATATTATACATATATGTAGGATAATTCGCCTGCTTTCTAGTATTCTTGTTTGGAGTTTTTCCATTCAATATTTATTTCTAGCTAACAATTCCATCGAGCTCAAACAGGTCTTATACTATATTATCATTCATATCGTTACCTATCAAGCATTAAAGTCCGCTCGTTAAACCCACATTTCTTTTGGCACGAGACTGTGTCGCTACATTAAAACGTATAGGTACTCCCCATTCCTGGTAACATAATCCCATAATCACAAATTGCGCAATAAAAGTTCTTAATTTTCTTCATTTAAAACTAAATTGTCTGAAAGGGGTGTGGTGCGATTTCCCCAATATACATTATATATTATAGTTAAACCACAGCACCTTTTCTAAGCCACCGCCACCCCCGTCGGGCATCTCGATCGCTACTGCTGTACTATAATCATTATATGTATGTACATAGATGCAGTCCTTGAAAAGTAGACAGAAGTAAAGAAGTGATAATTCCCCCATTAATTCTATGCACAGCTGGCAAGTGGAAACGTCTCACTTTATTCCATTCTTCAAGTTCACTTGTCAAGTACCTACCTTTTCTCCATTGATTTCTATTTCCCGAGATGCTTATAATGGACTGAGGAACTGTCGCAGTAAATGAAGCAGGTGAGATTTACGCTAGGATATAATTGAAATATTGAAAGTATAATTATTGAAATGCAATTCAGGGATAGAATCGTGGATAGAAACGGGAGTTATTTCCATGAGAATCGGAAAAAGCCGAATTATGTGTATTTAAAATGATTTCTAAAACTTCGAAGTAGGTTATAAGTTAGGATTGGTATCTCTGTGCTAGAATTGGATATGAATAAGGCAGACAACAAAAATTTATTGTGAGTCATATTTTCAAGTTAACCATAAACTCATAATATAAATATCGAATTCTGGCAATAAGGAAACCAGATCTATATAAATAACTATCGATGTTAGGCCGCTGAATAATGGTAAGAACTAATCACACATGTGTTTGCTCGTCCATCATCCGTTAATGAAGCAACTCCCGTAGAAACTGCGCCACTGCAAATACACTAACACTGTGTACTCTGGATACATATTCTATGTAATTTTTCATTGGACTGTTGACTTGTTAATGTGGGTATGCGTTCTTGAATTGAATACCAAATGCAGAACAGTTGAAAATGTTCACAAAAATATCGGAAAAATACATTGTGGTTAAAAGTTTTACAGAAAGGAATGTAAAATTACATAACTAAAGTGAAATAGGCCGTCATGGAAATTGAATATTAGATAACTGTAGTGTAAAATTCAATAAAGATATGAATTTTACAAATAAATATGTAAAATTCAATAGACAGTACATTTTATTGGCAAAATTACAAATTTGTCATTGAAAAATACTAATTTATGTAATTTTTTATTATTTTACTGAAATCTTGAAATTTACTTAAATTTTGTAGAAAATTACACAACTTTCATGCATCTAAAATATTACGTTATTATAGTAAAAATTTTACATAAAGTTTATTTACATTTTTAACTGTGTAGTGTTAAATTTTGTACGATGGTACGGAACCCATCGTACGTGAGTCCGACTCGCAATGACCGGTTTTTTACTTTTTAATTTCCAGTTTGATATAGGTTATTCTATAAGAAGTCAATTGTATTTCAATCCATCCATTACAAAATACCTTTCCTTTTCTTTTTGCTGAAGGTTAAGTAATTGTGAGGTAAAAAAGCTAAAAAAAAACTGTTTTTGGTTTAATGAAGTCTCTTTGCTTCTTTTTACGACAATCACGAGAGTCATATCTAATTAGAACTAATTGAAGTAGCTAAAAACAAAGGCGTTTTATAAGTGTGCTTTCCATCTCACTGTAGTCACAACATTCAGCCTTTATATTTATATATTTTTTTCGGGATTTCAAGACACGCTATAATCAGAGAATGATTTTTTATCAACGAGTATAACTAATCAACCTGATCCAAACACGAATTTTTTTAAGCAAGTTGCACTTAAATCACCGGTAGTACCACTATCTACATGATATTTTAAATGATATTCAATCATGTATTAGCTACGATCTGAATGGTGCGACAATTTCTCCCAATACAATTATAATTAAACCTGAGGATAGCCCTTTCTTATTCTAAATTGAAGCCACTCATGCAACATCACGAAAAGGAAGAAAACGAGAAAATTTCGTGCCTGAAGAGGAACAGTATGATTTGCTTTATTTAGATTTTGTCTCTCTATAAGTGATTTTATCGTTTTAAAATTTCCAACTATGAAAATAATGTCTTTCGAAGATATGCCAAGTATCGTTGAGGAGATGAGACCGGAATGGTTACGCCTCTTATCAAGAAAAACTATTTGAAGTAGATCTGCGGTTGTTAGAAGGTTTGCTTAAAGCGGAAAACTTGAACTGCTGCTTGGCGCAGGAAACTACTGTCTTAGAAGGCCTGCTTAAAGCAGGGAACTGGTCTTCTCGGGGATTATTCTTTATTAAATCTCATTTTTTTTTCTATTTTCATACAGTCAAAAGCCTACCTAGCTTAGCCTTTCTGCGTTCAGCAAATTGTTACTAGATGCGAATGTACTAGGTTTGCAAAGTGGTTGGTAACTTGTTTGAAAATGCACGACCCGGCACAGACGCACCGCCACGGGTTTACTATTTGTAAAGTAATTTCAGAGGATCACGATGGTCTTTCGGAAGTTCTATTGCTTCCTAAGCTATGATCCATATGGGAAAATTGTCTATGAGTAATTTTAAACTTTTTTTCTCCAGCTACTCAAAGGCGCTCATTTTTGTATGCCTTCATCAACAGAACTATCAAAATATTTCCATGCAACAGAAACGTGTAGGGATTAGCTTTAACTAAAATTTTGCTACAATTTTATTAAGAAAGGTATGAATTTAAATTAGACCACCTTTTAGAAGCAAGCTCAGAATTAGCGGTAGATGTTTTTTCCGCAAAAACGAAATTTTGGACATTATGGCAACTTACATATTATGATCATCAGTCGCTCTTCGAAAAGAAAAATTCGGTTAAAGAACGAGTCGGGCTCGGGCAGCGTACCAGAAGTTTATCAACGAATACTCGATCGACCGAATGCAAGTATATTTAAATCTTGCTGAAAGAAGCTGAATAATGCTCAATCAGACTGACGCAAGAGTAATTTTATAGGAGTTGGTCTTGTTAGTAGAGTTGTCTTATAAGTTAGCTCGAAAACATTTTCTTTTCTCAGAAGCTATGAGATTGATGAAAAAAGCGGAGCTTTCCAGTTAACCTTGACTTGTGGCGACACTTTCGTTTGGGACTATACAACCGATAGTGCACAAAAACTGCTATAATCGCTGTAATTAATTTCTAAAAAAAAAAATAAATAAAATATTTTTAAACGACTTGCTAATTACAAAGCGGAATTAGCTAGATATGCTCTTGAACTTATAAAAGTGAGAAAAAAACAAAAATGTAAAGTTTCTAATGTTTTGGTTTTGAATTGTATGTATGTATTATTCCAGAAGCAACATGTTTTAGGTCTACACAAGTGGACGGACAACCTGGTACCGAAAAGGCCAACCCATTAGTAGTATCAGTAACAGCTACTATCTTTACGGCCACCAATTCAACACTAGATGGACTTGATTCATGGACTTCAATCTTTATCTTGAGATCGTACCAGTTCAGGCCGACATACGGACTGACTGAGCTTAAGGAAACTATCTAATCTCAGAACACTTACAGGTATCAAACAATCTTGTTAAATCCGATTCACTAATTAATTTTTGCATGCAACCCTCTAGCTCTGTCAAGCAATACGTGCGCCTTCATTTCATTTGGCCAGCTGGTAGTAATTTGCACGTCTGTCATGCACGTATTTCCAAACCGTCACAGTTGCTGCTCCAGGCAGACCTGATAAACACAAAGGGCAACTTCATCGTATTGAGGACACGGTCATTATAGACGCATCTCCTCAATATACTACGTTTGTTGTACGAAACCCTAAAAATACTTCCATTTTGACTATACCTTACAATGTACAGTTGTTAGACACATACTTTGAAGCTATGGTGTATTAGTGAAGGCACCTGTTTCATGGTTTTGGAAATATCTTCTGAGGATTTTAGTATTACGCTTGCATTCTGATTTGGAAATAATGTACCCCCTACTATAATTTTCAATGTTTTATGAAAACGAGCAGAGAAAAATCGGAAGAAATCTAGTTAAATTTTTTTCCAACATTAACAACTTCTTTACCATCAGCAAAGGGACAAATTTTAAATAGAATTTATACATCTTTTTCATGTAATTTATTTCCCTCATGGCAGCAATACATTTATTCCTCAATTTAATGCTCTTTTATACTTCAATGTTCTTTACTACATTAATGTAGAAGGTAGGTATTTATATAAAAATATTCCCTATTCTTTCATTGGCATATAATATGTAGACGTAATACGCAGTACCTGTATTACATCATATCCTCCCTTAATATTCCGAACTGAAAAAGTTGAATATTCTTGTTCAGAGTGGGTACTAAATATATGTATGGTACTATCTGCAGAAGGCTTGCTAGTATAGCAAAGTCACTGCGCTGAGACACCACAGTAATGGGATTTTCGAGGTACCAATTTCCGCTGGGATAAATTTTCGGTTATTTCACTACTTCAATTTCTATACTCTTTCAATTTAATTCATTTTCCAGATTGCGGAATAAATCGACTCAGAAGGAACTTTATCAGCGACAAAATTGAAATGGAATTTCTTGGTAGTAATGGCCGGAAATTATGCACATTTTCTCGGGAAAGAATATTCATTTTTAATCATTGTCAGGAATTCTGATTCTGGTAATGGAAACTTTTTTGTAAAGGAGAGATTTTAATTCATTAAAACATGTAAAGCTAAGAGACTTATACGTATACCTTGGCGGAAATTTTGAATTTTCCAATTTTATGAATCAAAGATTTTCATGGAATTTCCTGTATAGTTACATTTTTTATATAGCCTTCCTCTGTTATAGTCAAATGATGTGATTGATTTTTAACCCAATTTCTCATGTTCAATCGACTTGAAACCTTGCATACTCATGTGTTGTTGTGGACAATACTATATATTCCATCAAATTTAAGTTGAGATTTACCTCTACTTCCGCTGTTCGTCAGTTCTACTTATCCTAACTGGATATTTATATTGTCAGAAAACTCTACCGAAAAGATGTGGAGCAATAGAAAAGCTTTAGTGAAGGAAGTTCACAAAATAATTTTTTGAGTTCATTTCTTTTCCCCTCCCTGAATACAAAAAAAAAAATAAATCGTACTGTGTTAGAAATTTTCAGAAATATGGCTGTATGATTCGATGGGGAGATGAATTACAAAAAGAAAAATTATTTTGTTTCGGTCTACCTTCGATTTCGCATTCAATTTACGTGTATTATTCAACAAAACAAGAACAAAATTAGGGATTAAAAGCAATAAATAACGAAAATTTTTTAAGCATTACTCGATCCACCATTTTTCTTCTTACCAATTTGTTTTTACATTTAACTGTCCGGTCGTGAATTAATACCCGTTTAAAAAACTTACGTAAACATCCGGTCGGGTATCAAAACCCGTCTAGAATCAGAGAGTGATGATGAAGATGTAATAAATTTTCACAATTGGTCAAGTATTGATGCTGCAGAGCTCTCTGGGTTACTCGGGAGTGAGAGTTGTGCCAAATTTATCAAATAATATTAATTAATACACGAAAAAGGAAAGGTATACTTCCGTCTATAGTAAAACAGCATGTGTTGGCAACAGAGCGGTGCATTAAAAAAAAAACCGTTGAGCCAGATATTTTTCTTGCAACTGCTTAATAACCGTGTCATAAAACTGGCGGCAGATTAGCAGGATCTGCTGCCTGATGATCGGAGCAATTCTCTACATCCCTTATATAGCAATCAGTTCTTAATGTATATGCACAAGTCTGAGACGAAGATCATTAAGTAGTACCTGATAAATCAGTAGTGTGAATTTAAGTTATTGACTCCATATTGAGAGCTTTCCAGCCACACCTCGAGGAGATTCCGATAGTCTGGACCCTAATGCGTATGCCTTCGTGTGGGATATCCCAGTACTTTGTGTCCTATCCGAAGATCCCACCTCGATATTCCTTTATTGTATGTCATGTGAGCATTCCTCGTATCTTCCTGTATAAGTGTTGACGTTTGCCCGAAATATCTCGTCTCAGTACTTTCTTTGGTACGCCGTGTGAGAAATCCCCGTACCATCTGTCCTAGAAATTCTCCAGTTGAGGTTAGTGTGAGACATCTCGCCTTAACATTTTTCGTGTACGCCATGATAGAAATGCCCGTACGATCAACATTTTCCCTGGGTATTTAAGTGAATTAATTTAAATACGAATCAAGCCACTGGTACACCGTGTGAAGCATACCCGTGCTATCCACCTTTTTTCCAATTATTTAAAGCAGAAAAATTTAAATAAGAGTAAACACCGCCAGGTGAGAATTCCCTGTATCTCCTCAAAATAGTCAGTTTGCGTAAGATATCTCGCCTCCGCCGTATTTTCCTCACGTCACCCATCTTTATCCCAGACTCTAGAGGCAAGTTGTGCAAAGTTTCCCTTTACCATTCCATAGTCTCCCAATAACACAAAGAATGGAATAGCTAATGATTAGATCTTGTTTAGTGTATTATTCTAAGACTTATGATTTTAAGACTTATTATTTTAAATATTAAATAAAGAATTATTATTGGTAACTGAAGGAGTTTCATTTTAAGGAACCCAGGTTCGACGAGCTATCTGCAGTCATCCCACCGAAACTCCGTTACAAAG
Organism: Dioctria rufipes; assembly: GCA_963924295.1. Lineage (NCBI taxonomy): Eukaryota > Metazoa > Arthropoda > Insecta > Diptera > Asilidae > Dioctria > Dioctria rufipes. Next base: position 175,571,129 of record OZ002743.1, read on the forward strand.
TGAATGAATACCAATGAATCAATGATGTCTTCAGAAGTAGAAGAGCAAATACAAAAAAAAAAAATATTCTATAAAATTTTTTGATATCTCTTACTTCTCAGGACTGTGAAATTAATTTTGAAAACTGCAGCTGACGTTATAAAATAAATTTTCAGAAGGCACAAAACAATAAAAATGATGGATCAGGCGCCTCTTACAACATTTCATTATATATACTAACTACCAAATTTAAAAATCCATACACTATTAGAGCAGAATTAAGTCTACCAGCTGTTAGTAAGGTTCCACGTACGTGTCCAGCAAAATCAGTAGTAACTAAATTAATGAGTAAATTCCATGCTCATAGAAATACAGTATAACGACGATTTGATAAAATGGTCAAGATCATTTTCCAATTTTACCAGGACTACCCAAATGGAAGTTATCCATTCAAATTCATAAGAGCCTACGTAAGTGTGGAATTATTATTTTCTTTCGTAATCCGATTATGTCCGAACCAACTGAACCTTCTCCTTGTACATATTTACCAAATTCAAGACTGAATACATTTATTCGCCTCACAATTTGTCTTATAATGGTTTAGGTAACCAGTAGGTTATACAAATCGAATTTAATATTCATATTTGGTATTTTTTTCAATTTCTTCATTCTTAACGTATAAATTCTACGCCATTATCCTCGTTCAAGTGTTTTTTTTTATACACAACAATCGTTAAATATGTTAATATTTCCACGCGTACAGATTTGCTCTATAAACCCACATTCCAATCTCATTAAGAAAAAATAAATAAAAATTCAACAATACCGCCTACGGCAAAAGCTGTTGCTATGCTCTGCAAACTCCTTTGTGGAAAAGGATACTAATACTGAACTTATCAATTTCCTTTGACCCACTTTTACTCTTTGCGGATGAGTATTTATACGAACGATTTTAAAAATTATTCTACTTCTCCTTACAAGTAATGGGATGCATATATTCTATTTTCGTTACTGCAATACCAGACTTTCTATTTCCGCCTGCTCACCCTGGAAAGAAGGAATTGACATGGGAATTGAGTTGTGTTGCTGGGATATGCACAGGCTTAAAGCATCTACACCGATAGCATTGGCAATGAAGAGAAGACACTAAAGCTGAGCGCTGGATTATGCACAGAAAATATTATATATAAAAAATAAACTACTCTGAAAGAAGTTCGTCGGAGCCTTGGTTGGCAAAGAACGGAAAGAAGTAGTGCAGAAGTATGTGAAAAATGCATGATAATAATATTTCAAGAATGACTCAGTAGGAGAACATATCATTTAGGAGAGAGCAGGTATTATTTTTATGTAATTTAAATAGTTGAGTTTATAGGGTTGAAGGTTGAATTTGTATGTATAATATTAAAGCCCGATGATTACAAAGAAAAAAGTAGTAGATATCCAAGTATCTAGTCAATTAATAATCCTTCCCATAGTTGGTCTCTAATAACATGGGTATCTAATAACATGGGTTGTGTGATGAAATAACAAATTAAAAACATTTTTTATCTTTTGCTATATAGCGACCGGAGAATCCAAAAAAGTTCCTTCTTCAACAAATAAAAAAACAAAAAAAAACAAACATGGTCCTCGAAATGTGTAGAAATTCTGGAAACTTCATATTAACCAGTTTGATCTATTTTATTTTCAAACAAAATCAATCTACATTTTAATGTGAGTCTAATCGTGCACAGCATTTTAAAGAAGCCTATAAAAATTTTAATCTAAAAAAACTAAAATAAATTGAAAATTTCCAAAATCACTTGAATTCTTTAATTTTTCTCATATTCTCTCAAAAACTTTCAACTCCACCGCATTCACAGCTAAGTTAACCCATCCCCGATATGATTCAAATTCTAAATTCTCCGAAGTGAAAGAAAATAGATTTCACATACTTTCAAATTTTTCATAAATCCCAAAGGAAATATCTCTTTCAACATTTAACTTTGTGAAAATTTCATAAACACATCTTGTTATAGTATCGAATCAATTTGTCGAGAATTCTTCAAGCTTTTCAATACAATCTACCATTTCAAAATTAAATATGAAAACTGAAATGCAATTTGTGTACCCCCTGCGAAAGGTTTAATGAAACTTTTGCCTATTTCTGCATAAAAGTTTACCCTAAGTTTATCCTCTAGTATAACTAAATAACGAAGACTATAAAAAGCTCTTTTACTTTGATTGTAACGAACGATCTCAATATATTTTGTTGATTTACTTTAACTTACTCTGACCATGCCGGAATGAAAAAAAAAAAAAAAAAAAAATAAATCTATTTGCGAAACTGGGGTATTATAAGTAAACAGGAGAATATTATGTACAACTGACATATCCTTGCAAAATACATACTCCTAAAAAAAATTTCAGAGACACTATTTCAATAAATGGGGATGAGTATCTTACGAATGAATTGTGAACTGCAAATAAAGACCAAGCAGTTGAAGAAAAGTATTTTCCAAAATAGCATAATCTTCTCATGAAGACTTCCACTCGAAGAAATCAGAGTAATATTACACAGAATAATTGCAAAATTATAATATGTGACAAATTTTATGTAGAAAAGTGCAGTAATTTTAGAAACAATTGTAAACTAAAACTATTATGCTTTTGCTTGATTAATCTTGAAATGTTGGATACATTTTACAAACATCAGGGGAAAACACAAGAATATTCAAGATGGTCTCAACTCGTCGCTCACCTCAACCAGTGAGTCCGCTTAATCATTGAGTTCGCTCAACATTTGAACGGTCACTCGAAGCTCGAAATTTGATCGGGCTGACTACTCGAGCGGACTCGCTGCTCGAGCGAGCTCTCTGCTCGAATTCTATCGAATTCTTTTGAATTACTCATACCGACAGGTTTTTAGGACACTAGTGACACCTGTTATGTAAACCATTTATTGTGTGACTCTCATACTTTACTTCGCAAATTACTTGAATGAAATTCGACGTGCACGGTTTTGGCAATATTAAGAAACAATGCTGAAAACAAAAGTATATATGTTGGCACTCATGAACTATACTGCCCACTGTACACAATATTCAAGTCGAAAATTTGCCAAATTTAACTAATTTATAAAAAATATCGCAACCGGGAAGACAGCAGATGAAAAGTAAAGGATCGAGCGATGATAAAAATCGTAACGAGCTATCAAGATTAAGAGAATGACCGACGAATCGATGAGAGCTGCGTAAATCCCCGATTTTCAAACATATTTCTAAAAAATTAATATGAACAAGGAGGATATGGTTTTATCAGAATTTTGGCGAAGAGTATAGATTTTTAGATTGCTGCCAAATTATAGAGGAACAAATGTTCGTGATTGATTTCATCGATATACTGTGTGTTAAAAATTCTTATACATGTACATTTTGTATGTATGATGAAGGCAATAATTGGTCTACATCAATGTCGCAACAAGGAGGACAAGCAGGCCCAGGTAACGAAAACTAGTGACGCAAGACGCACTTTGTATTGAATGTAGCAAAATAATGTCACTGTAATTAAAGGTCTACAATCAGTTCGACAAGTTATTAATAAATGATGGTTGGTTGTTAAAAAAATTGTGTTTTTATTTTCTTATTGAATACAAATTAGATAATGGCAATTGTAATGATCATGGCAATCTGAACTGAACACATATTTTCTGCTGTAAAATTTAAAAATAATTCAAAAACTATGTTTCGTCATATACATATATGAGCACTCCCAAACCCTTTGTTAACGTCGCCTTTCATGACTATTATTATCGAAAGTTTCCATTACAAAAGTTAATGGTACAAACGAGCAATTGGAATTATCATTCCCATTCCCATTATCAATACAGTAATCGTAATTAAAAAAATTGTAATGGTGATGGCAATTATAATGACCGTGAAAATTTTACATGTATGCATATATGGTATATATAGCAGTGGTTCGATTAAAAGATTATGCATAGCAAAACGTTAGTTTTAAAAGTAAATGTCGCCTTAATGATAATTTTGAAAGGAAGGTGATGTTACATATGAATTGCAAAAATATACAGTAAAATGCTGATTCTATTAACAAATATAAGTGGTTTTCCAAAAATTGAATTATAAAATTTTCATTTGAAGAAGTATAGTTATATATAATATTGAAATGAAGAAGAAAATTAATAAAACAAAATTAACATATTTAGTGACTTTTTTGTGAACTTTTCTTATTTGATTGAAATTTCACGCTAATCACATAAGATTTGATTTATGTTAGTTAAGACATGATTTGAGTCCACTCAACTGAAATGGTGGGTCCTCTCAAGCAGTGTGTCTGTTCAAGACTACGGTTCCCTCAACCAGTGAGTTCGGTCAAATTTCGAGCATTGAACAACCGCTCAAATGTTGAGCGAACGCAATTATTGATGGAGAATAGAAGAATTTTAAGAACTTTTATTTTTAACGATTCTAAATCAAATTATAAATACAAGAGGAAAAACAAAAAAAAAATAAATTAAATTAATTAAATTAATTATTCTACTTATTAATTAGGCATTCAAATATACCTAAACCAGATTACTCGTACTTATATTCTAAAAATATACAGGTAGTTTTCTATAATACGAAGAAAGTTCATAATCTATTCACCAGACTTAAAGATCGAGATCCACATGAATTACAGTCTAATGTGGTATATAAAATTCATTGCAAGTCATGTGAAGCATGTTATATTGGCCAGACTAAGCAATTATTAAAGAAAAGACTATACCAACACGGGTATGATTGCAGAACTACCAACAGTCACAAAAAAGAGATGACAGCCCTAGCCAAGCATCATTTCGAAGAGAGAGACCATGTCTTTGATTTTGACAATACAAACATCGTGGACTATGAAAATAATTGGTACAAACGGAATATTAGCGAAATGATATACATACAACTCAATGACAACAACATTAATTTTCGGACTGATACTTTAAACCTAAATCCAGTCTATAGGACACTATTAAACTCATACAAAAACACTTTAATGAGTTAGAAAAAAGAGATTGATGTTATTATAGTTTTGAAAAGGTCTTACTCCCACTTTGTTATACCAGTATTAGACTATCTGTTTTCCTGTATTTTTATCTACATAGGATGCTATCTGACAGCCGTAAAAAAATTTTTAGATTTTTTAGATGCTCCTTACAATTTGTTTAATCTTTTTTTAATGTGTAATTTCAACAATAATTTTTATAATTCTTACATATAATTTCTTGAGGTAATGGATAGACCATTTTAATGTATTACTGTTGTAAATGAATTCTTTATTATGTATCTTTATAGCCCTGAAGAAGCGTTGAAATACAACGGGAAACGTTGGTGAAAAGAAGAAAAGTTGTTTTAATTTCCCATTCCAGCTACAATTTAGAAATTTAATACATTATTTACATAAATATTCAAACAACAATTTAAAATCATAAAAAAAAAAAAATTATGATACCATCAACATACCATTTTAAAGTTGACATTTTAGCGATTAAAATAAGCCCGGATAGAATATTTAAAGCTATAAAAAATAAGGTTTTCCATAATTTTTTTTTTCTTTTTCTTATTTTCGAAAAATGTAAACAACTCGGAGTGAATCACATATTCCAACAACAAAGCATGCTTATTCAATGAAAAAAGAGTTATACCTTCACAAAATTACATGTAAATTGAATTGTTTTAATGAGAGAAAAAATAAAAAAAACGAAAAATAGGTTTTCCACCAGTTTCTTTGAAAATGTGAGGTGTTATGTTAAAAAATGCCTTGTATCAATGTTTTGATTTTTTTATTATTTACAACTCTTATAAAGCACATTTTCCGCTAGGAGGTCACGTTCGAAAATCCCAAAACTTTCAACCTCTTACCTGTTAATAATTTGTTTGTTTCAAAAATGTATTGGCATCAGTCTATATGGCTTAAATCTAAAATTGCATGGCATAATTAATTGAATCTTTACAAAAATACTTTCCGAGTAGAATAGAAGTGTGACTGTGTTAACTGAAATTGATTAATATCAATCTAAAATTAAAAGCTAATATAAATCGATTTCATTGAAATTAATAATGTTAGCTTTTTCAGGATGAGTTTTAGGTGTAATACATTTGGTATAATTTAAAGCAATATTTTGAATTTTCGCATTAATTTGATAATTTTTCTCCCCATACTATTAATATTACAATCCAAAGTAGCAATTTTACACTGATAAATTTCAATTTTATTGTGAAAATTTGCGTACTTACTTTTCTATTATGTAATTTTACTCATTTCCACTACTGTATAGAACTAACTAAGCTATATTGTGAACCATGTTCCCAATGCCCCGAATCACAACCATAAGGTCAATGCATCAATATATCGTCCTATACAATATATTGATATATCGGTATATGACCCTGAAAACCAAATATATTTTAATTTAATTTCAATTTCATTCAAATTTCATTTGCATTTAAACATACATTTCCATACTGAAACAAAATGCAATATATATGATATTGTATTTTGTTATCAGTCGTATACTCCGTTCTCACTTACCACCATGCAATTTAATGTACATACATATCTCACACCAAGGAAACTTATTAAAATTATAAAAGTGATTTTTACTAAAAAAATTTAAAAGTGCTCCTTTTGCTTGAAAAAAAAAATAAAAGTGATGTTTCTGTTTAAAACGAAGATGAGAAACCAATTTAAAGAAAATCAAAAATCAATAAATCCCGAAGAAATAACTTATCTTGGTGTTACAAAACTCACAGCGAAAGGCTTTAAGGGGTTGAGTGCCCTCGGCTCAGAGCAAGAAACTCAAACCTATTCTTGAAAACTTGTCTAGAAATTTTACAACCAAACATCACAAAATGTTGTAAATTTACTCCATTCAATGTCGACAAATTTTATGGTATCATTTATCCTTATATGTAGGACTACCTGTTGGTTTTTAGAGTTTGCTGCTAAATGAATTTGCTGGTAATATTACCAAAGGTGTGCATGGTATGAGTTCTGACCTCAAAACTCGGCTTACACAAGATTTGAATGTTTCAATAATTATAAGATACCAAATTGCAATAATGATTTAAATATGGACGCAAAATTTGCATATTTCCAGAATCGTTTTGTTTTAGACGTCCTAAAATGTCCTGCTAAGAACTTTGAAGAAGTGCTCAGCTAGTCCTACCATCCCTTGTTGTTTTGGGTTGTTGTAGTGTTGCTTAGTGATTTGGTACAACCCTCTCCTATATTGTTACTGTTTCCCATGTTCTCTACTTGTAATGTCAGAATCTGCTATTTGTCTTATTTTATTTTTTTAGGGGCAGCGCGGTGGACGATGAATTTATCCACGAAGTTGGCAGTAGTTAAGCGCCGTCGATCGTTGATCGTTTGGTGGTATTCTTGACTAGCATCCCTCTGCGTTCGTTTTTTTTTTTATAATTAATTGGTTTAACGGTGACCCTAGGCTAACCCATGTTTTGCAAAATCACACGGTTGTAGAGTTGCACATTGCTGTCTCCTGTCTCCACGTTAATGTCAATATTGTCTGGAACCTATCTGGGTGCTCTCGCGGAACATTTATGGCAAACCCAATTATTTGGTAATCATTCTCAGACCTTCTCAGATTAATCACGTTGCGTTGCTTGTATCTGACTATGGCGATTTAGTTATGAGAATGTGATTATAACTTTTGATATTTGCTCTTTTAACACTTCCGAAGTCTTACGCTATACTTCTGCATCTGAGACTAATAGAAATATGTGTAATCCGACTTCAGGTTTTTCCATTAATACCCATTAATACCCAGGGTAATATTTTATGGTTAAAAAATGAGTACTGCGCAAATACCATCATATTTTGTTCCATGTAAATTCATTGAGATCCAAAATAAAAATATTGTTATGGTTCATTTCATTTAGAACGAACTTCAGCCATTTTATATCTATTGCACAAAACTCTAAGTTTCTAAAATTCAATTTGTGTACGATATCAAAACGATAGATTCATCAATATACTATTCCTAGGGTATATTTCTGGGTTTGTAGTGTTTGAAATTTTTCAAGGAGAATTTTGTTAATTTTCAGTATACATTTGGCAACCCCACCGAGTATGATCATGGACATTCAATATTTGGCTTAATATTAAAAGCTACCAGAGACCACCACAAGGAAGTATATTGAGGACTTAATGGTGCGAAACAATTAATTTAATATGGTAAAATTTTAGAGTACTTCGACAAAATGTTAGTGATAGTTAGTTCCATCCTAATTTAAACGGGGCATCGCAGGGATCTATCCTTGATTCTTTTCTTTTTATCATTCTTATTTATGACATTCAAATGGTGAAATCATAGCAATAGTTTTTGCAAATCTATGGGTCATTAGGAAAACGTTTCTTCTCCGAAGCATTTGCAAATCAAAATATCCTACTTATACTGATGAAATCCTTATTGGTTGTGCTGATACTATAGGACCGAGAACAATCGCTGGATCTTTTTGAGGAGGTAAAAGTTATTTTAAGGACATATAATAGAACAGGCACTCGTAGATACTGCGCTGGCTTATTATTCTCTTAACTCCCTGACTAAACAACACTTAAAGCTCAATATATATATTATAAGCTTCTTGGCTATTGTCTTAAAAAATCCAGATATCAGAATGCAAAGGATTCAATTCACTTTCGTAATTAATATTATTTATCTTAATGTTGAAAAACCGGACATAACTTTTCCAACACCATTAGATATAGGGGTACGTCAATAGAAAGGAACAAATAAATCAGCCACATATACGCACGTGAATTCCGTTCGTACTTCGTACGTTTACTGTGCAAATAAGCGTTCTGTAATCCTATAAAAGGTTCGTAGATGGAGGGAGTAAATGAAAAATAAAAAATTCTGCTGATACAGGAAATGCCATTTCAATTTATGACTTTTAGCTCAGATAGACCTGAATTGGAAATATTATATTATATATGTGGATGAACATGGTAAACAAACCATCAGCCTGTAGGCTTTGACTCTTAATCAAAAGCTCGTTTGGGTGGAAATTTCACAAAAACCGGAAGTGAGTTGAAATTTCGACAGAAATTCTCGTGCCCTGGAATCGGAAATGTGTTTACGAGCATCAACTAACTATATGATGGGAGTTTCTGTTCATGTGTTCACATACAGTAGAGCTCGGTGACTAGAAAAGAAGGACGGACGACCATGAATTCGGGAGAACTGATGGCTTAATAGATCTACTGAAGCTACTTGAAAGGTACAAAAAATTATTAAACTTGAGACTATTACCATCTGTTTTCATGTAGAATTAAGTTTTTGGAATATGGTGCGCTTGTAACTTATATATATCTCAAGGACAATGTATACTTCATGTTCGATGAGTTCTAGGAATTTTTAGCTTGTTCCTTTCGATATCCACAAAATTATTTTTTTGTACTGTTTAATTACAAAATCTGTAATTGATTGTCAAAATTCAACTGTAGTTATTATTACTAAGGCTTATTGCTTACCTTAGGCACCAAGTCATACAATCTAAAGGATATACATATTTGTGTTTTATAGTCGTGCCAATGACAAAATCTTAGACTGCCTACTTTATATCATTAGGAGCTGGAATCTCTTAGTGTATCAGCTTTTGGTGGGCAATTAAGTTGCAAAGCATGTGTACTGGTGTTTTATTCCCGTTCATACAAAAGCGATATATCCGTCGTCAGCCTTGGCTATCTTTTCAGATGGCATTTAGAGGTCTTGTTCAGTGCGAAAATCTGTTGAAAGCATCTACGGTGGTAAATTGTGCAAATTTGTGGTAAATACCCGAATTTGTTCTTGTCCTTAAGTCATCCTGGTTTTTTGGGAAGATGGTACCAGACCGATGGTAGACAAAGATTCTGCTGCCTTTTCTAATAGGTTTGACGTCACGTTTACAAAATGGTTTCGAGTAATCGTTCAAATCTAATCATATTGCTCTCGAGAACTCCATACGCTACATAATACATGTTCAAGAAGGCTATTTTTTGGATTATCCGGAACAACAGCAAAAGCGAAAAAAAAATTTTATTTATTATTCCATCACACAACTCATTTAATTTTGGGTGGCGAGTTTCAAGTCATGGTTTTGACTCATCAACAGGTCCTAAATAGCGAAATTGAGTGACTCGAAAAACAAATGAAAAATAAATAAAAAATGGGAAAAAAACGAAAAAATGAAAAATTGAGAAAAATGTAAGAAAATTTGTTATTAAAAAAATCAGACTAATTCGAAACGAATCAAATCTGTGTAAGCCCGCAGATTGCTGAAAAAATAATAAATATATTTTTGGTATCAGGAAACCTTACAGTTTTCAGTACAGTTTGGTTTCTACCTTCCATAGGACGTTTGAAAAAGATCAAATTGATTTCATCTCATATAAACTCAGAATAAATTCTGGGTGGGAATTATTTGAGGCAATTCCCCTATATTCCACCAAGGAAGAAGAAACAAATATAAAGTTTCCCCGGTAATCAATCATAGTAATATTTATATAATATAATACATAACCAGAACTTGAATATTCATCAGTTCAACACACGATCATTTTTCAAGAACGCTTCTAGTCAACATCGAAAGATTTAATCTTCAAGCTGACAAATTCACAGATACTAGTACGTCATCTTCTACCTTTTTGGTGCACTTGGTTAAGTTTGCCTCTACACCACCAATTGTCTAGATAGTGACAACCGAGTTAATTTGGGACAAATGATTGTAACTCATGTATGCTAGTTGTTGTGACAACCTTAGAGCAGTTGGTCTCTTCTGTCAGGATAGCTAGAATCAAGGTGGTTATACCAGCTATCTTAGGTCCCGTTATCTCAGAAACCGTCTGCAATTCCCCTCCCCTACCCATACAATTTTTTGCTTGTCTAAGAATGGCCTATCCATAATATTCGGGTGCAAGACAAAGTACAGGAGATCCCTGTCTAATAAATTTAAGAAAAGTCCAGATTCTGTTTATAATGCTTTCGAGTTCCAGAATACCTTCTTTTTTAAGAAAAAAAAAAATGGAAACCAATTATAAAAATTTTTATAATTTCACAGCGAACTTTTAAATTTAATCAACAAAAATTGTCCTTCCGAAGACTAAAATCCAACGATAAATATCGCAGGAAACTTTATCAAGATTGACATTTTACATATTCGTAATAAAAATATCAGAAAGGCTTTATATAATAATAAAAATAAAGTGGTTTCTCTAATATCTTCGTTTTTATTATTAAGATTGAATCAGCAACTGAGTTCAGAATAAAAGCCTTATGGAATGATGGATGGTATCTTTTACTGAGGGATTTATTGCTACTAATTAAAAACAAACTAATTGATGATTTTATATATGGCTATCCATTGTGTTGTGCAAAATAATTTTTGAAATTCTCGCCATATTGTTACGGCCTTGATTAACTTTCGATGAGTTTTGGAAAAACTCAAGAGAAATACTTCCAAAAATCGCTATGATTGAGTGCTGGTACATTCTCTAAAATGTTCTATCAATATTAATAATCATGGAAAAGAAACGTGACATTGATTTTATATATCACCTATATAGCCTAAACTACTATCCATACAAAGAATTCGTCTTCTTACCTTCCCAAAGACTATTTTTGTTTTTTTTTTCTTTTTACATCATCATCAATGGACGTACCTGAGTACTGTTTCGTGATGGCCCATTTAGATATGACTTTCTCTTTGAGCTCGGAACAAAGTATCAGTCTTGCTGGCACAGAAGAGGGGGGGGGGGTGCTGCAGGTGAGTACGGTTTTAGTGAGGATACCTTTTTAACAGGATAGCACAGGGATCTTCGTCCCCATGCCTTAAAAAAATAAAATAAAAGACAGCTAAAACCAGGAACCAAAAAAAAAACTTAATTATGGTGGCTGTAAAAAGTCAGGCTTCAAAATAAAAATATGTAAACAAAAGTGCCATAGAGCTCCTCAATAGTAAAAAGTACTATTGAAGAAAAAAAAATATTATTAACAATAACAAAATTATCGCTCATTGAGGCTGTAAGTTTTTGTGAAACATATAAAATATTTTCGTTCATTTGACATATGAATCGAGATATAACTTTTCGGAAAAAAAAACTGTTTTTTCATCGTAAAATCACAAGGTAATTTTCATATAGAATGGCCGTATAAAGGCTGCTCGGTAAAGAAATCGGATGAAGTATGCGATTGGATTCCTTGTAGTGTTCTGATCACGTTTTTTACCACCTAAAATACCGCGTTCCTCCTCAAATCTATATTTGAAAATGTTACTTTTTTAACTCAAATGTAAGGCGTTCATGGATATCGCAGGATCAAATTAGACCACTTTTTCCACAGAATACAGTTCATCCTATTACACGATATGACAGGATGCACAAAATGTTAGAGTTTATGGTCAAACGCTTCAGTTATCGAGCGTTAAATTGAATTCTTGGAACCTTTTCATACAAATCTGTTCTGTTCTCCTTGATCCCGAAAAATTGTTAAACCAAGGACATAATTTATTTTTTCTCTTAAATGGGACGAATTAACAGTCCTTTAAAAAAATGAATTATCTGACTCCGTTCAAAAGTTATTGATATTTTTATGTTTTGCGAAAAGTGGAACAAGTATAATTTCCATAGCACAATAATTTTTGAGATTTTCTCACATTTTGTGCGTGAAAACTTTTAATTGAATAAATATGTAAGCGGAAAGTTTTTAGATGTTTGTTTTTTTTATTTATTTATTGTTTTTTTAAATAAAATAGCACTTACCTTAACTTTTTTGAAAATTTGCAACATATTACCTAAGACCCGAACATACGTCTTGCTCCAACTAAAAACATAAAGAAAAAGACCTTGAACTAAAACTGTATTTCAAATAATTATAGTTAATTGAAGAGCATATTGGCACTTGATGGAAAACATTAAAATTATAGAAAACGGTAATTTTTAATTAAGGTATCCGCGTTTTTCTAATTAACGCAAAATATTATAACGATCGAAATTGGTTGGAAACTATTTCTCAATTGAACAAGAAATTTTCTGCGGTAAATGTATCGAGAAAAACGTGGACCAAAGAAGATACATATTTTTAATCAAGGTTTCGTTTTTAAAGCTTTAATTAAAAAATTGACTTCCATTGCAGTGCATCCACTCAATCTTTATGTATGTCAAATGGTTTAATATGTTCCGAAATATATCACGTTTTATTTTCCAGGTATTTGGGATCAAATTAATATCGGCGCACCCGGTAGTAATTATTCACTTTTACACGATGATAAGAGGAGAATATCATCCTCATTAAAAATGGTAATTGGCAGCACCATAATACGTAGACAACACGATCTACTGTACCAGGCCGGCTCCTCTGCAGCATTTCTTCGAATCTCTGCGGCAATATCATGGCAGATGCGAAATCCGAATAGATGGAAAGAAAATTCTTTAATTTCATATGCAGCATACCGTACTGGAACTACCCAAACCCCCGCAGGGTGCTCCTATCCACACCCTAAAAGTATGCAGAGAAAAATGTTCTTCTACGAATTGTAGTTGGAATGAGCTGGGCGAATAGTAAAATCCGTTTTCCGATCGAACATACTCCTACCGAGTTAGAGGCGATCTAAATGGCGAAAACTCTAGTACTACTGATCAGTTCGAATAAAAAAGAGGAAAAAACTAAAATTGAATCTGGGGATGGCTATAAATAGCTATTTAAGTCTCTGAGTATAGGATTCTTCTCAGGACCTAAGAAATTCGATTCTCTACTACCTTTTCCAAAACGTACTAGATCTGTGTCCATCCAAGGTTTCTCCCTCTTAATTGAAAAAATATTGTTAATAAATTATGTTCAGAGTATCATATTGTATCGATCAGGACATCTGTCATGTCTGGAGGTGTCGGGCCTAAAATGGGAGTTCCCCTTGCGGCACTAATAAACTAAGTCAACAAATACTGACGAAAAAATTTTATGTTTTACTTATGAGGCATTGCACTCTGAAGAAAAAAATTGCTGGCAATATCGATTGATCGATTGATTGCTAAGATACTCTGGTTGACCTGCATATATGATTTTATGGAGGGAGATTAATAGCCTTTTCTGTAGGTACTCGTTGAGAGAACAACCCAGCAAGTAATTACTGAAAGATGCCGTCTAAGTCCATACACAAATCTAATGCACTCATTCAATGCTACATTCAGGCTTCCTAAACAAGTGGAATTTAAGTGTAGAAATACTAAGCTGAAAATTATAAAATAAGGAAAAAAAAAGGTGATCGGACCAGCAAGAACCTGGTAAAAATTGGCAGAATAATAGGCGATAACCATAGCTCACGAAGCCTCTTGAAGTAACAAGCGAGAGATCAGAGAGCAAAATGTCGCTCCGATAAAAGGCAAGAGATGTGAAAGGATTCAGTATTAAATGATTATTCGCAACCCAACGTGTGACATGTACTAAGTCAGAATTCATCTGATCGAACCAATCTTTACAGAGGTGGATAGGTCTGGTAACTTAAGGTTGCACGTCATCAGCATACAAATGAATATTGTAACTATCAATGGAATTGGCGACATCATTTATAAGTATACTGAATAATGATGGACCCAATAAGTACCTGTATGGTACACCGCAACTATGCTAAGTTTCACTGGATACAGGATCAACGGCTTTCTCCTTAAGAAAGCTACCTATGGGCGCAAGAGACGATTAAAGTTAAGATACAATCAGTGATGTTTTGCAACCTTGTAACCGGTGGAAACCAAATTGGTAAGGACTGAGCAAGTTACGACAATCCAAATATTCAATTATATGAAGAAACAATAACTTCTCTAGTATTTTGACCAAGAAGGAGAGAATTCTTATAGGGCGGTAATCAGTTAAACGGTTAATCTTAGGTACGGGTAAGACTGTTGAAGTTTTCAATTTAGAAAGGTACTGAGAAGTGGTAAGACAGGTGTTTACAATCCGTTGCAATGGTTCGAAAATTCATAGGAGAAGTATTTTTACAAATCTAGGAGAGATTCCGTCAGGTCCTGTATCATTGAATTTAATAGGAAAATTGCATTCATAACTTCAAATTCATAAACACATTTAAAACTAAAGTCATCATTATTATTCTATTCCAGAATGCGCAGAGGGCTTGATGATACATTAAATGTGGAAGAAGTTTCCAAAGATGAGAAATGATGATTGAATAATCCATGATGAATATCGTTGACAAAATTGCTTTGCCGTATACACCTACCTTTGTTCATAGATTTCTGGTAGAAAGATTATGCAAAAATTTTGCTGCATAGTACTACTTCTTGGTTGTATGAATTTTAGCATTAACTTTATTTTCTGTAAACTTGTATTATTGTCATTGGTCGTTGCCCACTGAAATCTGCGAAATAAATAAACTCGTTCTGAAATAAGAGATCGAATCCTGATGTTTCCCATATATACAGAAATAAAAAGATCATTTACTAATTCGTCAACAATTTTAATCTGATCATAGACAGAGACGCAGGCGTTACTCGTCTGCTCTCCGGAGATATACGGAGTGTTTCGTGATAAACTGATATATTTTCTTAATCACCCTGTAACTCTGAAATGTTTGAGATCGTGCCCCCTCCCCAGAATACAATGTATAATTTATCTACTTGAGTACTATCACCTCCTTCCCTTTGGATCTCTCACCAATAAACACCCTGTATAATTTTTTTAAGGTTGACATGGTTTAGTGGCTGGACATCGAATCTATGAAGAAAAAGATTAAATTGTTCAAATCTCGGTGGAACGACTTGGACTTGGATAATCTACTTCGAGAACCTGAGTTCAAATAACTTTTTCAAATCTGAGGGGCGGATGTCCTCTCAATTGCCAAGAAACAACAGAAGATATTCCCAAGGGCAAGGAATTCTGACAGTTAGTTGTTTTTTTTTATCTAGAAACACACTCTGGAAATTAAAATCTTGTATGTGCGCTTCTGAATTATGTTCAAAGTCACATTCTTATATTGGAATATGTTTTGTTCTATTCTGTCTTCTGTCATGTAAACCTACGACACCCCCACAAGCAGTTAAATTAAGTTCATGCCTAGGCGCATGCGTCGCGGAGTTTTTAATAAGAGAAATTTATTATCGAATGTTGGAAGTGTATTTGATCCGTCGGGTTAGTTGTCGCTATCTATTATAGCACTCGCAACATTATTGCTTATGTCCACATACATTCTTCGCGAGCAAGGCAGGAGTTGAAAAGTTTGTTTTATGATCATAAACATATTCCTACTTAAACTGACGACGTCCTTTCGCAGGCCACATAAGAATATAGGACATTTTTCTATGAACTATGACAAATTTCATAGGACTTTTCAAGAATGTCCTCATTTTCCGGAGCCAGACATAAACAAAATGACATTAGTTGATTAACCACCTTAAACGGCCAGCCAGTTCAACATAACCATTTTGGCTGCCTGAACTATATTCATAAATACTGACACAGCACCCCGCCCAGTTATACTCATGGAAAAATACCTGAGGGTCGACAACTTTCATGGCTACAAGCCAGTCGACCTGAGATTTCCTTTGAGTAGGTACCACTCAACTAGAATGACGTGATCCATCGAATCCCATTGTCTGTCACAAGTACCCTGGAGGCTGATTTCTGCTTTGAGCTTCTTCTTATTTATATCATATGAAGGCAGTCGAGCGGTATGCACCTATATTTAATTAAATAGGACTGGGAGAACAATTTATTGGGAGCTTACCGCTTTGAGATTGTGGCTTAGTTTCTGATCCACAATATATGCTTGTTTTTAATAGCAGATTCCCATTTGTTCTGGCTTTGCATAAGAGTGTCTGATATTCGTACAATTGGCTTTATTGATTATATGATTGAAGTCTATGGTAGCCATAGATTTCTACGTACTCTTGACGTCGAATTAATATGCATTTTTCCGATGGTTTCAGTTAGCTTTTTCTAAAATTCGCCAGAACAGCAATTTTCAACAAAAAATATGGGAGCCGTAATTTGTTTTAGTTAAACATTAAAATAGCCTTGAATAAGCCTTTAAATAGCTTAAAACCTGTTCTTCCAATTGGCTTCTTTAAAGGACGTAATACAACACTATATTTAACCCCATTACTCATCCCACAAATGTATCTCATGAACAAGATAAAAAATATGAAACCGTAACCTGCTTTTATTAAAATTATCAAAAACTGTAGCAACACAAGAAATTTGTAACAGAATCTAAACCTGATAATTTGATTCTATAATCGAAGGTAAACCTAGTCCCGTTAATTAAAGCGTAGTAAGCTAAGGAGGGGTACAATTACAAAAATACTCAATTGTCAATTAAGACATTTAAAATGTCCTTTAAGGCATCTTATACATTCTACAAATAATTGAACGTGATTTTTCCTTTCATGACACAGAGTATGTACAAATTATGCCTCCCTTCTCTTATTAATTATTAATTATGTAAAGTAAGGCCTGAAATTGGACTATAATTAGTCTTAAGGATGTAATCTTCACATTTTCTCTATTCTGAAGACTCTCCGTTTTCATTAGGGTCAAACTATGGCACGTTTACTTGTCTAACTAATAATTAAATTACTACAATTCCAACAGTAATAAATTTGAAGGCCTGCTGATAAGTACCATGTAGTTCTATTCGACTTTCATTATGAGTTCACAGTTAGTGTGTTTTTTGTCCTCCCAAATGGGATCCAGTCAATTTTTCTGCTTACATTATCGGTCCATATTCGGAGAATTAAGGGATTTGCATTTGTTTTTTCAGTTCATGTCAAGGAAACTAATGATATGAATTAGTTATTGAGAAAATGATAAATTAATGGCTATTTTTCTAGAGAATAAGATAATCAATAATAAGATACGCATTAGTTAACATAGATTGTTAAGAGTTAATAGGTAAAATTGATGAGTGAGCATTATTAGATATGCGAATTTACTCAATATTTATTTTTTTATAGTGACATGACAAAGGAACGTTTTCAGTGGCGTAACAAATGCGGTCACGTGGAGTATAATCCTGACTATATTCTAAAAATAATGAATGGTTACAGCCACTTTTTTACTCAACCCGTTCCTCCAAGAGAGTGGTTTGAAAAAAGAAAAATACAAAAAATAAATAAAAGTCTGAAAACTGTCATATCCGAGTATATCAGAGAGCAGCCTAGGTCACGCTGTTTGTTTTTTTTTGCGTCTAGCCAATACGCGGCTCTTGATATTAGAACAAATTATATTTCATCGAGCTTCTGATCAGATTTCCGATAAATATCATTCACTAAATACGTCAAAGTTCGTTGTCAGCTATCTCGTGATTTTAGCTTAGTTCTTTACTGAATAACCTAATTGAATTTACTGAGGGTGCAGCCAGTAACCTCCATACCAGAACCGTCCATACAATGTAGCAAAGGTCAAAAGTCAGGACGCACACCGTATTCGACTCACAAAGAGCGCGTGTTACAATTGGCAATATTAAGCATAGATGCAGGAAAAGCAGAAAGCATAGCTGTCTCGAAACTGATCGTTGACTTCGCGAACGATAAATTTCGAAAGAACACGTCCTAAAAGTGCCATGCAATTGTATGCTATGGTTCTATATTGCTTACTGTATAAACTGTGCCTTGAGGTTAAAACAGAACTGAAATTTCAATTTTAGTTCATTTATAATAAAACCCACCCAGCTGTCAAAACTGACTTTCTTGCTTTTGAGCAATGTTGGATTAATTTGAAAATTACATTCTATGTGAAAAGAAAATACTTTCTCAAATCAAGAATAGTCTTCATATTTTTTCAAGAAAAAAGTGCTCGCATTAAGGATAAATTTCTCATTTTTTTCTTAGTATTAGAAAATATTTCTAATATTAAGTTGAGTTCACTGAGACGCTGTTAAAATTTTTGATTGCCTTATACTCTTTTTAGAACACGTGTGATCTTCAGCAAATCTCTGGCAATTACGAGTCTAAAATTTACAGAGATACGAAAAAACTCATTACCAATATTACGTGAAACATGGCAGCATATTTTTGTAATTACCATTTCCAGGTTATATATTTTTCAGTTGTAAGATATCTAAGGAATTATGTACGAAATTATCTGCAACTGGTACTATATTCAGCGAGGAAATGGCATGCGCTGCACATATGTTATTGCTCCTATTTTGGATCGTGCAATTGTAATTGCAATTGAAAGCTTTGTATCAAAGACAGCTTTCAAATTGTGGTGGAAGCCTACGAACATCTTTTTTTCTGGGATAACTGCTAAACGGTGAGATAAATGCTTTCAAGATTGGCTGCACTCTATGCAAAAGTTTGTAGACTATAAAGGATAATGGAAAACAAATTCTGAAATTCGATTTTTAATCCGTAAAATGGCAAATCATCTTATGTTTCAATCTAAAAAGTCAAAAAAACAGCTTCTCAGTCGTATATTATCTATGAGTACTTTGGTACGAAAGGGTCCTCGATGAATGATAATGTATATTCTACGCCTCTAAGGGTTAAGCTACACGAAGAGAGACTTCGGCTTCCTGCGAGCGTCTCTAGAGACGCAATAGAATTAAGAATAAAGTTTTTATTAAATGAAAGCGTTATTCTGTTGTTCTGGTTTAATGTGGAGGAGTCTTTCACTGCTCAAACAGCCAACAAGTATCAAAGTGCGAGCTTAGGTATTACAAATAGCGCCATAAGCTCTTGTAAATTATTTAAAAACGCCTTCTAATAACAGAGTTTAGGAGTAGGGATAGTAACGGTCATGATTTTCTAAAAAAAAAAAACAAAAAAATCATTGTGCAGTGATTTTTGTTATGAAGTTCTTCAATAAATTGATTTAGATAATATATGTTAATCGGTATTACGTAGAATTCATGCCTACTTCGTCCTAGGTGTATCCAGCCTAAGTATCCCATCCCGTATGCAGACATGCTTCTGATGTAGTGAGAGGTTCCATATGCATGTGCTGTGCATCAGGAGATTCTGCAATTGACGCTTCACTGGTCTGTCCAAAGGTCAGCCCTACAGCCTAGATCCGGCAATTATAAGCTTATCACGGGACCTTAATTAACGGTACTTAATTTCATATCAACTTCGACTGTCATCGGACCAGTACGAAGTTGTATCACTAACTTAGTCACTTTTGCATCAAGAGATCTCGCAGAGAAAAAGGGGGTGTGAAACACTCGGCGTGGAACACAACCAATCTCACATTTTCAACATTATATCTCATTGTCAATCAGGTCCAGTATCCATTTTCTGGTTTCAGCGCCGCAACTGAGTGACCTAGCAACATAACACATATTGACATCGCCAAACTAATTAGGCGCTCAAATTGATTCTTGCTCGATATATCCACTTCATCTCTGAGCGAGTCTATGAAATAACTGATGTAACCACATCAATACCCGAAATTTTTTCCTTATAGACCCTAGAGACCTAACTATTCTATCTACAAAGACAAAAGTCTTTTGCAGTATAAACATTTTGGAGATTTTAGTCTCTGTAAACGGAAACTAGAGAACAAAGCTCTATCATTATTACAGGCATTACACGGTGGTCGGTGTGGTGTTACAAGTCCTCAAAGTCTTCTTCCAACTAAATACATCAAATGAGTGTCCTTCATTAACCCTAATTCTTATAGGATACATCTACGTTTGTTCGGTTTTTCCAGATAAACAACAGACGCTTTTGATTCTCTTCTCTGCTTAAAGTGCAATTGAAAAACATATTTTATAAGAAATAATGCGTTTTATTAAGGCAACATGAAAACTGCAGTGAATATATAAAATGGAACAGAACATTTAGACGCCATGCATTCTACACTCCGTTGTCCTGTTGTTTAAAATAATCTAATATTGTACAAATTTTTGTGTTATTTTTACACGTAGTGCAAGCTAGACTTATAACATCATTAAAATGGTAATTTTTTATTGCAGCAGTTTAATCATTAATATCCCTTTTGTTTTAAAAATTTAATCATTTCCTTCTAAATTCTGACCAATATTGAATTAACGTAATTAACATTGTTACGAATGTAGACAAAAATCCTAAAACGATTCCATTATTTAATTCGAAAAATCCACAAATGAAAATTCTAGGTTCCTTCAAGATAGCTCCAATATATAAAATTTCAATCTGTAAAAAAAAAAAAACAATTATTCAACATCTTCTTGAATTAAACGTAGAGATTAATCTTACATTTTGTTCAGTTCTTTTGTTAAAACAAAATTGATGAACCCCTTGAAGTTCAGACTGAATTCTCGGTTTTTTCAACAATATTTCCGCCAAAAAATTAAACATAACAACTTCCAGCAATTCTAGAGATTCGCTAGTAAATAAAGTTATCGACTTTTTCCCGATTAAAATAAAAAACAGATGATGCACAACATTGTAGAACTTCGTAGTAAGTACAAAAAATAATGGAACTTTAAAAATATATTGAAAATCATATAAAATTTGACAAAGTTTTGAATAAAATCTTTCAATATTTCTAATTTTGCTGCAATTAGATAAACTTTCCGGGTGATTACCAAATCGACTTATTTCATTAGAAATTTTTATTACATAGACACCGAAACGTTCAAAATGTAAAGCTACCACGACAAGAGCTACAAAACTTAAGACAAATAAAACAACAGCTAAGAGTCGACTGTATATAACTACAAAGGCGGCACAATTGCCTAAAACTGAAGGTTTAACCTTTTTCTGAAAAACGAATTGGGTTAACACAGACATTTTAAACACACTTAAAATAAGTTTCAATACGACAACCACTAAATATTTCAAATCGATATCGTCTTGCTCTACTAGATATGTACGAGTTTTTCTAAAATTTCGAATCATCCGATTTAATCGGAATACGTTAGATTTGCGAAAGTTAATTTGTTGTGTTAAACTTGTTAGTATGTTCGTAAAACCTTGAGTTATTTGCATATAACTGAAAAATTTGAGTAAGTTTTTGGGAATATTTTCTACTAGTGGTCCACCAAAAATGATATGAACGGGGACACTTGAGATTAAGAAAAATCCACACATGAAACTACTGTACACAATAGAGGCCCAGGAATATTCAATTAAATTTCCAACCGTATTCAAATTAAAAATCGTCAGACCTAAATATTTCGAACAATAATATAAAAATGAAATTATAAATGACAATATTAAGTTAGCGCGAATCGACATGTTGTTTAGAACTGAATTATACTGCATATACACGAACGGTGAGAAAATATGTGAAATGTATAGGTGACTAGCGCGTAGGAAAATTCATTACTTGATGAATTTTGGAATTGATTTTTTTAAGTTCATGCAAACTTCCCGAAGCCTTTTAAAATAATTAAATTGTCAATTGTACCTTGTTATACTTCAGCGATGTGTAAAAACTATTTCTTTGTGAAATTTGAAATTTTTCTTACATATATAGATAACTAACTAGCTTCTTGCTTAGTAATTGCACAAAATCAATATGAACACTTCATGCATATTAAACCATAAAGAAGCAAATAATAATCACGTGATGCGAACGTCCTCCAGAAAATTTGCGCTAAAACCTAACAGCGCTCCTGTTTAAAATTACACATTGTTACCAATGGTTTCTATATGAAATATATACTAAATAGGAATCAAATGCGAATTTGCTTTAATTAAGTATGGGAAAAATAAGGAGTAGTAAAGCTCCCGGCTTTTTAAAGCACCTGTTGGGAGAACTTATAGAGTTGATAAATATTATGAAAGAGTTTGTTGGATGATCCTTATAATATATACTTAACAGGCGGAAATTCGGGTATTATATTAAATTTGTATTCATGAGTGAAACGGAAAACCCCTCATAATATCCCGAAGCAATAAGTCTGTGATACCTGCATTCCAATTACGACTGATCTGTTGACTGCGACTTTGTCCAAATGGTAAATGCATGTTGCTAGATAAAACTGTTACTTCGAACTCGGCTGCGACTTTGATTGAAACTGAACTTTGCTCAAAGTGCAAAGTTACTATCGGCTGCAGCCAACTTCAGCAGTCCATGCTTTAATTTAATTACGAATTTCATATCAGCATAAGAAAATTTTACCCCATCGGAAAGCTCCCCATTCACTTATTCTAAATAAAAAACAACCCATGTAAATTCACACATGTTTTCTACGCTAAATCTCTTTCGTCACGAACAACACTCCCAGGCACTCAAGCAGTCAGGCTCTAAGAAACAAAGATTTTTAGTCAGGGGACTGTGAGTTTAACTTTTTCTTATTTTTATTATGCAGTACTTACTACCGACTTAAATTAAAGAGTAAAACATAATTAAAAAACTAAAAATAAAGCTAAGCCAACGTAACTAATAAAAAAGAAATTAAAATTTGAAAAACTTGAAAAAAATAAAGAAGTAAAAATAGACATTAGAAAACTCAATAATAAAAAATAATAAATATCAAGAGGAAAAAGAAAAAAAAATTACAAAGATAATGAAGGAATAAAAGAAGGAAAATATATTGAGAACAGAAAAAAAAATAATAGCAAGAGACAAAAGTAAAAGTATAGATATGAAAAAGAAAAACACCTTCTAAGAAAACATTGCATTCATGTCATTACCTTTATAAGTTGCAGGATCAGAATGGAAAAGGTCAAGATCACTGAAATAATCATAATGAGATCTTTCAATTCTAAGGATACGCGACTTCAATCTTATATTTGCGCGAAGTGATTCAGAATTAAAAACTAATATTCGCCGTGTAGGACGATATGGCATATTTATGCAAATTTTTGAGAGAATGTCAGGAGCATCCATTTTGTTATTCAGCAACTTAATTATCAAGATAAGTACGCCGATTGCGTGTCATACACAGTCTACTTAATCTATCGTTATATTCGCAATTTTAATTTTAATAATATAAACCGAGTAAAACGTCTTTGAGCGCCCTCAATTTTTGAGCATATGTAGCATAAAACGTGTTCCATATAAGGGACGCATACTCTAAAATACTCCTTACGAGATTGACTTAAAGCACTTTGAACGATTGAACTTCTTTAAAAGATTTCGTACGTCGTAAAATAAAACCAAGGGAATTAAAAGCCTTATTAGAGATATTATTGATGTGCTTGTCAAAAAAAGCTTATCATCAAACATTATACCAAGATCACAAATTTCAACAACCTTTGCTATACGAATTCTATCAAGGTGATAATAATAGTGCATGATATTCAACTTTCTAGTAAAGGTACTATATTTGCATTTGCTAAAATTTAAAGAAAGTAAATTATTTTTATACCAGATAAATAGCTGCTGATTGTCATATTGCAGCGGAATGAAATCTTGTGGGTCCTTTATTATTTTACATATTTTCGTGTCATCAGCATATATGAAGCATGATGAGCTAATTGCATCTGGTAGATCATTAATATAAATTAAGAATATTAGAGGTCCAAGTATAGTGTCTTGTGGAATTCTAGACGACTCTGAGTTAACGAGTCTGCTTTAAAATCATTTATTACCGCACCTAAGTAACAATTAGTCAAGTATAACTCAAACCATTCAACAGCATTGTTATCAAAACCCATGCTAAGCGTCTTGCTAAGTACGATAGAATGATTTATCTTTCAAAAGCCTGTCTCATATCAATGTAAAAGGGATCAACTTGTTCTCCTTTATCTAGTGCTATAGCAATAGCATCAGTAAATATAGATAAATGAGTGACTGTAGACCTACTTGGCAAGAAACCATGTTGGTTATTAGATATGTGAGACTTGAGTTGTGGATATTTACAATATTACATATATATTAATTTTTCAAACATAAGAGGTTTTGACATTCTGTTTAACACTCAATTTAAAAACTGGGTAGACAAAATTATGCTTCAATTTAGTAGGGAAAAACCGGTCTTTAATAGACAAATTAATTTTGAAATCGGACACGTCAGGTTTGAGGTTTATAAAAAATGTTTGGTATGCCATCTGAAAAAATAAGTTCTATATCCTTGAGGAAGGGTTATAGGTAAATTGCTTACAGAAGAGCTTCCAGAACTATAGTCCGGATGACTCCAAAGTCTATCATCATCGATTTGAAATATGTGGTCAAAATATGACTAATTTATTTCTTAGATTTAGCTAAATTCTCATTTAGGCTCATTTCAGTAGGACAGGTATTAGAGAGCTTCATATTTTTGATAAATCACCAAAAAATTCCACAGTTAGATTTCAAACCTTCCTCAGTATTAGCAATGTATTTCGAGTTGAATTTCAAACCTTCCTCAGTATTAGCAATGTATTTATTATGACATGTTTTGATCATTAACTTTACTTTATTGCGTAACAAAGAAAAGATTTTATAATACTCAGGATGTCCTATCTGATTAAACCTCCGCCTATATTTTTGTCCTTTAACTTAATGGCCTGTATTAATTCCTTTGAAAACAATTTAGGATAGTTCGAGGAGCGTTTAGAAATATTTGGAATATATCTGTCGATACATCGGTATAAAGTTTCTAAAGTTTCATAAAATAGCTCAAATGTGGAATCGATGGTGAGCGATGCGAAAAATGACCATTCAACACTTGAAAGAAAATTATTAATTTCCTTATAATCAGCATACTTGTATACCTTTTACTTAAACACTTCTAGTAAAATCTTTCCTTTGTTAATATATATAAAAATATCAAGAGCTGGATGGTGAGAATCTATATTCGAAAGAGGGGAAATATATTGAAATACTTCAATATCGTTACAATTAATATTAATGTTCGAATCATTTTTTTTTATTATTATTATATTATTCAAATTGGCAGAATGAGATACAGTTCGATAAAGAAAATGTTATACGGTTAATATTAGAAATCATTTGCATTGAAAATTTATTCACATCATATTCCCAAATCACATTAGGAAGATTGAAGTCATCGAGGACTATAATTTTAGAATTATATCCAAGTTTAAAGATCACATTTGAAAAGTTGTTAAAGATATCATCATATATTTCAAAAGTAGATGGTGGGCGAATATACGACATAAATGGAATAATGATTTGTCTTGAATTTAATCCATAAGACTTTATAAACAGTCTCATATTCAATATTTCGAGTGGCACGAAAATTTTTATTAACAGCAAGAAGAACCCACCTCCATTGATAGTACCTGACGACGAATGATCTCCATCTTTTAGAAACACATCATACCTACCATCAATGATCCCACCACTGTTAACCGAATTTAAAAAAATAGATTCACTAAAAGCAACTAAATCATAATGATTGCTCAAAATAGCTAGCCTAACCTTTTCTGTTTAGTACGTCCGCCACAGAAGAGTTTAATTTTTCCCAGAGAGTATCAAGAGTGCTATTATTTTTTACCTTTATAGAATTAGAATTTTCGAGTATTTTAAAAATGTGTTCCCTCCCTTCACCCATACATACAAAAATAAATTTATGTAAATATTTCCATTTCCTTGAATTCCAATATTACAGCTATACATTATTTATTTTAAAACAACTTAATAAAAGTTATTTAATAACAAGTGAAAAAGCTAGAACTAGTTTAAGACCAATTCTTATGATACCCTAGATGAATGCCCGTATGAAATTTCGTATGGCCACCCATTTGAGTATTTGAATTTTTGAAATGGTTTTTCGCATATAATACAAGAACGGTTCATCGGACAGAAAAAATGATCATAGCCACTTTTATAGGATTTCGTATTTTGAAGAAGTTATGAGTACAACCAAAATGTCTGGGACTGATCATTTTCACGGTATACGTAAAAAACCTAAATTTGTATATGGCAACACCAAGAAGGGGTTGCCCGATTTAGTTCATTTTTATAATTTTATTTGCTATGACCATGAAAACACCATCTGCTCAGATCTCTATGTCAACGCGTTGTCAGGCAATGTCTATAGTGGCAAACGAAATTTTTTGTATGGCAACCACACAAGGAGTTGCCCGATTCGTCTCATTTTCGAACTTGTTTTTACTTTTTTTTTTAAGTCCGTGTATAAAATTTCATATCTCTAACTACAAGCGTTCTCGAGTTATCGTGCGCACGGACGGACGGACAGACGGACATGCAAAAATCAAAATAACTTTTAATATTATGCGTGGGTGTCCAACCCATTTTTCTCTACCATCATTATTTCTGCGCGTTACAAACGGAATGACAAACTTATTATAGTCTATAGATTTCATCTAGCGCGTATAAGAAATCAACCCGCCAAATTAAAGTTTTGCACTATAAATCCTTTATATGTCAGGCGATTGATATTTATTGAAATTTTAATTGTGGGTGTGCGTGTACTTGCGTTTGGGTTTGCGTTTGGCTGCGTGCACGCGAGTCAAGTCGGTAAATTTAACCGACATCGTGGAACATGCCACCTCAGAACAGAGTGCCTGAGATGCCTGACAGCATAAATCATCATCTGAGATCTGTTGCCAAGCTTTGTTGATTTATCAGTATAATTTTTGGTTACAAACCGTGCGAGGATTTTTTGCTTCTTGTTTGATGCAATATATATAGGTATGTACATAAACTAATTTTCCATTCGAAAATGGATTATGAAAACATACAGGATAGTGACAGTGAATTTGAAATTAAAGAAATACAAGTGAACACCCAACAACATTGAAAATAAAGACAGAGTAATTAAATATGTCATCTCCAGCATGACATAAGAGTGCAAATGGTTAATATTTTGCTGAATATGAATATGCTGAAATATTAAAATGCTTAGTTAGGAAAATTTGAAAACATTATCATTGGAGCAATTACTGTCAAAATTTAAAGAACACGGTTTAACCCGCCGAGCGTAAGGTTTAAATGCGTAATATGGAGCGCAAGGTGGGTGTGACAAACCTATATATAAATTACTTAACTTTAAAAGAGTAATACATATATTTTTTTATTTTATTAAAACCACTACTTATATTTTTAACCAAAAATAAAAATATTTCTAGATTTTCGAGATTTATTAAAGGAATTAACGACATAAACAATTAGAATTTATATTTCTTGCATGTCACACATACTCCCCGATTTTTGTGAAAAATATAAAAAAATTACATAAATTATTTTTTTTTTCAATAAAACAAAGTCAAGTTATTACATAATTACTCATCTTGAGATGTAGTGAAATCTTTACAAACGGAAATAGCATGTTCCATACATAAATACTGGTCACATTGGTAACAAATATATGTAATTTTGCGATCTTTTTTAGTTGCACATAGCTCACACCTTCTTATATGTAGGTTCGTTTTTGATTTAACTACTATTTTTATCAAAAAACTTGTCAATACTACCAATTTTTCATACTGGATTTAAGAAGTGTCAAACATTGAATTTGTATGATTTTCATATATTTTTTTATTTGGCAAATTTGTTTCTTCTTAACGAAATATT
Organism: Dioctria rufipes; assembly: GCA_963924295.1. Lineage (NCBI taxonomy): Eukaryota > Metazoa > Arthropoda > Insecta > Diptera > Asilidae > Dioctria > Dioctria rufipes. The sequence continues at coordinate 175,599,504 of OZ002743.1, forward strand.
TATTAGGAAACCAGATTTTGATATTGTGGACTTATTCAATGCGAGACATACCAAAGTTTTGTAGTCCTAGGTTTTCTTAAAAGTACCGATTTAGATTTTGCAACTGACTATTGTATCCTAATATAATTACCTATGTAATTTATTACCTTTAATTAGACTGTCAGGTGTCTTCTTAGAGCTGTTTATAAAATAATTTGTGCCATAACCATAAAATGTAATGACCGGAATTGAGCTTTTCATGATAAGTCACCTCTAATAATTGTAATTTACATGAATTAATTCGAATCTTTTATACTGTATTACCTGAATGATCAATCATATAGCCTTTTAAGAGTTTAAAAATAAATATACTTTATCATGTAATGGCATGCTAGAGATTTAGTTCTCTCTGGGAGCCCCTTTCACTGATGAAGGTTGATGAATAGGTCCGGTCATTTTTCAGTTTCAACTCATATGAGCATTAAAATTCAATGTCAACAGAAGCCATGGGAGGTTGGGGTACTACACGCGGGGGATCACTATAACTGGACCCTCCCTACATCTCAAATGGAAAATAGTGCTTGTTACCTTCAGGGCTGAATGCATGGAGCTCTTTTGCTTTTCCAAGGCACGAAACTTTTCGGTTATGGTGCATTCTCCACAAATAGTTGAGTTGCTATCGTGCCGATATGAATTAGAACCTACCCCGGAGTGACTTGTCAGCTTCGCCTGACAGACTGGACTGTACGTACCCCACATCACTCACTTACATAAATAGCATAAATAATGCTCTAAGGATCTTCCAACAAACTCATTTATAATATTAACAATATAGATCTTCCACTAAGAGGTATTGGGCATTTAATTTTTTTTTTATTATTGTTTATAAAGCAAAGTTCTTTAGATCTCGTTATGGTATTGGGTAAAATCTGATTAAGTTGCTTCTAGGAAGGCGGTTGACTTAATAAGATGTATGCCTTGGCAGAAGAGGCTCCCTAAGAAGCCCGGAGCTTTGTTACTACTTCTTAAATCCCTCCATACTTAATTAAAGAAAACACACATTTGTTTCTTCTTTCATATATATTTCATATAAAAACCATTGATATCAATTGTAGTTTTAAAACGGAAGCGCTGTTAGGCTTTATTGAACATTTTCTGGAACTTTCGCAACACTTGATTACGATTTGCTTCAATATGCATAAAGTGCTCATATTGATTTTGTGTAATTACTGAGCAAGAAGCTTGCTAGTAATGTATGTACGAAAAATTTCAAATTTCACAAAGAAATGGTTTTTGTGCATCGCCATCGTTGAAATATAACAACGAACAATTGACAATTCAATTAGTTTAAAAGGCTTCGGAAAGATTGCATCAACTTACAAAAAAAAAAAAAAAATTACACAATTCAACGAGAAATAAACCTACGCGATATTCATTTCCACATTTCTCCTATTTTCTCACTTTTCATATATTAGCAGTCTAACTCAGTCCTAAAGAAAATGTCGATTCGAGCTAACTCAATATTCTCTTTTATAATTTCATTTTTATATTATTGTTCGAAATATTTAGGTCTGGCGATTTTTAATTTTAATACGGATGGAAATTTAATTGAATATTCCTCGGCCTCTATTGCGTATAGTGGTTTCGTGTGCGGATTTCTTTTACTCTCAAGTTTCCCCGTTAATATAATTTATGTTGGACCAATAGCAGAAAAGATTCCGGAAAACTTTCTCAAATTTTTCGCTTATATGAAATTAACTGAAGTTTTCGCGAACATAATAACAAGTTTAACACTACAAATTATTGCACGTAAATCTAACGTATTCCGATTAAATCGGATAATTAGAAATTTTAGAGAAACTCGTACATATTTAGTGGAGCAAGACGATATCTATTTGAAATATATGGTGGTTGTCGTATTGAAACTTATTTTAAGTGTGTTAAGTGTTTCAATGCTAACACTATTCGTTTTTCAGAGAAGGGTTAAACCTTCAGTTTTAAGTTATTGTGCCGCCTTAATATTTATATACGTTCGACTGCTAGAAATGGTTTTGTTTGACCTTTGCTTTGTAGGTCTTGTCGTGGTAGTTTTACATTTTGAACATTTTGGCATCTATGTGATAACGATTTCGAATGAAATGAATCGATCCGGTGATAACTTGGAAAGTCTACCTAGTTGCAGCAGAATTAGAAATATTGATAGACTTTATTCAAAACTTTGTGAAATTTTAGATGATTTCCAATATATTCTTAAAATTCCATTATTTTTTGTACTTACAAAGTTCTTCTATGCTGTGCTTCATGTGTTTTTTACTTTAATTGGGGAAAAGTCGCTTATGATATTTGTTAGCGTATTTCTAGAATTGCTAGAAGTTGTTATGTTTATTTTTTGGCAGAAGTTTTGTTGAAAAAATCGAAATTTCAGTCTGAACTTCAAGGGTTTCATCAATTTTGTTTTAACAAAATAATTGAACAAAATGTAAGATTTTTCTCGACGTTTAATTCAAGATGATGTTGAATGATTGTTGTTTTTTTTTTTACAGATTGAAATTTTGTTTTTTGGGGCTATCTTGAAGGAATCTAGAATTTGTGTTTGTGGATCTTTTCAATTAAATAACGGAATCGTTTTAGGATTTTTGTCTACATTCGCAACAATGTTAATTACGTTAATTCAGTATTGGTCAGAATTTAGAGAAATATAATTGAATTTTTAAAATAAAAAGAATCGTAGTGTCTAAATTTGACATGCACTACGTGTAACAATAAGACAAAAATTTATGCAATATTGACTTATTTTAAACAACAGGATTACTGCGTACAGCTGTCAAGGCATCCAAATTACTGCAGCCTTCATGTTCTCGTAATGAAATGCATTATTTCTTGTAAAATATATTTTTCAACGGATCTTAAGGCTAAAGAACAGCTTCAAATGTGTTCATTGTTTATCTGGGAAATACCAGACATAGAGATAATGAAGGACACTAATGAAACATGTATGGTTGTAAGAACGCTTTGAGGAATAATAACACCACACCGAACAGCAATGTAGTAATGCTTATGGTAGGATCCGGCCTAGAAATGTTAGTCTTGAGGTAAAGATACACGGTGAGAAAGCTTTGATCTCTTGTCTCTGGTTGAGACTGTCTAAAATCTAAAAGAAAAAGATCACTTATCTAAAATGTAACTGTGAAATGATGTTTGGTTACCACATTAGCTCTCTAGAGATATTTGTTGATTGTTACCTCTTAGTGTTGATATTTTGGTGCAGTGTTAAAATTGTATTATATATTTTTTCTAGATAAAATGGTATCCACGCTTCATAAAGCAACAGCAGTGTTGTTGAAAATGAAAAAAAAAAAAATTTCATCAATTTCGGCTAAAGAAATTTGGAGAAGTAACTTTTTCTTATTGTATTTCATTTTTTCAACCCACAAGTCCCAAAAAACGAATCCAAAATTTAATTACTAGAAGATAACGGCAATAAAATTGCACAGTTTTTTTATACATCAAAACTTCACTGTAGCTTTCTTTTTTACTGGGAACATATATACATATATGACTGCATTTCCACAATTTCAAAAATAAAAAAGGAAATAAAAACTTTAGGTATACTGTTAAAACCTTGGAGAATTACAGCAGTAAATTTCACTTGTTAAGTTCCAACTAATTATAACCCGAATCCTACTATATCTGCAGTGAAATATGTTGAACTATAACTTCGTAAAATGCTCATAAATATTCCTGTGAAGGTAGCACCTGGAAAGAATTTGAAATTCAGAGTAAAGATAAACCCTTAAATATAATCCCGGACTTGAAAGTTGAGAGAAAACTTACATAATATGCAGCCTCCCACTGTTGGGTGCTCCTTGGAAAGAAGTATCTAATAATTGAACATATAGGATTTACCCCTAAAAGGGGTTAACCGTTGGAAAAATTATGGTTCGTAGATTGCTTGCAAATGATGTTATTCCGCTGGTTTAGAGTCAGGTGTTCCTCGTTGTTGAAGGATTTTTTTTTTCCAAAGTTTTATGTATGATTATATATAAAATCTTTGCTCCTATCCGATATTATCTTACTCTTGGTTGGTATAATGCAGCTTCATATGAAATAATTGCTTGAAAGCATAATACTTTATTCTGCATTTGTATATAATTGGAAAGCAAAATTCTAGCTTTTTCTGAAACTTAAACAAAGAGAATGATAAATTCACGCTCTGTAAAATACTCGTAGATATCTATTTATTACAAAGGCTGGACAAACCAAACAATCGCCCAAGCATTATGTTGGCAATGTTTTTATTTTATGTGTGTTGAGCTCTTCGACGTTAAACGGATTTTATTAAATGTATCTCACTGATTTTTCCAAAAAATTGTACTATTACTATACGCTCTCTATTATTCTTTCGCCTATATGTGGGGTATCTCAGGGATCCACTCTAGAGCTTTCACCTTTTTTAATATATTGGTAAGTTCCCCGAAATTTATTTAGAAGAACATTTAAAAACTTATGTTTAAAAGAAAACACATCGAAACAATCTTAGAATATTTGTTCTTTTTTTTTATTATAATTAGTGTTAATTCCGGAGTAGCAAAATAAATAAAAAGGTAGAAAGGAGTCGTACCTTGTTTATTTCATTTATTGCCTAAAATTAATTTTATTGTTAGTGATTGTAACGCAAATGTTGAAAGTGAAAGTGAATTATGTAATTGAAAACATGAACTTAATTTGGAAAACTTTCATCACAAGAATGCAGAGAATAGTGACAGTAGCACTAGAACCATGACGCATGACAGCACTTGATTCTCAATGCATAACGTACACATTCATATATCACCGTTGTATTATTTATGTTTTGTTTTTGTGAATTTTGTTGTGGGCTTATACAAATGATTTGTTACGTTACATAGTTCTAGTGATAATGAACGGATGGACGGATTGAAAAGAGGTTGAGGACACATGCAGGGTTTCTGTAATGTAGGCTACAAAAGGGGCCTTTGTTCACCCGTCCTCATGTAGTTCTTCCAGGAGGTGTCAGCCAAAAAAATCTTTTTCCAGAGGGAGGATTTTTTTGCTCTTTCCTCATATCTTACGAATTGGGCTACAATAAATTTATTAAAAAAAAAAGTCAAATTCAACATGAGCTTCCATAAGATGAATTTGTGTATAATTTGAATTATTCATTTGGTAGAAGCTATAAGTTTTAAGCATTTTTTTCTATCTAAGAACTCTTCATTATCTTTAATTTTCATTACTTGATTTTTCTATAACTTGAACAAAGCCTGCCAAACCAACCCTAAGAAAGAATAGTTCCCAGAAGGGAATGGTGCGGGTGTTGCGAGTTACTCTCCTCGTCCTATCCACGTAGGATTATCAACAAGTCCCGTCCTGTGTAGGTGACCCCTGCGAAAGGCATTCCCAGTGAGAATTGACACGGGAGTTACCAGGGTTGGATTGTTTAGTTCCAATATCTTTTTCATTAAGCTTGGGATTGTTGTTCTCCATATTATCTTTGTAGTTCTACGCGAAGGGTCGTCTATCTAAAGACGACTGTGTTGCCAGTCGGCCCAAGCTAAAATATTATAGGCAGGGTGTGTGAGAAAATGACTCTGAGGCTACATTAAAACGAGCAAGCTTGTCCACGTCTTCGTTTCTGCTGATATCTCTGTGATCTGTGAACCAATGAACGTGCATCCTACTTATCCGAGAGACGGAATTCCGTTTGGCGGTTCCAAAGGATTTTAATTAGGCCTTGGCAGATTTTTGGCAATTCCAGCAGATGGCAATCCCTTGTTCTCAGTGTCTGAATTCCGCTTGGAAAGCCGTGACATGGATTTCAAAGTGTTAGGCAATTTCCATATGAGGCACCTCGAAGAAAACGTCTGCTGCGATATTCTCCTTTGATTTGGAGCCATCTGTGTAGATAATTTGTCAATGACTGTAGCAAGAAGTGTGATTCCCAATCTGCTCTAAATGATATTTTCGATTTAAAGTTGCATAGTTTCGAGGAGGTGGTCGCTATCCCTGTCGATGTCAGGTGCTATGGACTATATGAATTCAAAATTGGATTCGTGCGGAAATCTTTTTCAGTGTGAATTCAGCTCTGGCTGATATGATGCGATGGTCATAGTCTAAGAGCCAGCAGTAAATTTTTGGTGTGAAATATAACCAAAAAATTAATGTATACGTATTAAGTTAAAGGAAAGGCAATGTCAATTTTTTTCAAAATTGAAATACTTATTATAACTATTTAATGCACGTCTTAAAAAATAGAGCGGTTTTCCCTGAGCACAAATATGTAGGTCCAAGACGTTTTGCGCGCGGTTAACCCCTTGCCGCTACTCTAACCTAACCCAACCTAACCTAGACAATTTTCGAACGAACCACCTTACATCAATTTTTGTCACTATACAAGATTTAATGATTCAGATGAACTTTTTATGAAATGTTGTGGTTCATTAGATAGAATCGTTCACCAAGAATTCATTGATCTATCAGCACTTATCAAAAATGTGGGGTTGCTATGTTAAGTAAAAGAGCTTACAGTAGTTCTGCGCTAAATATATTAATATTTCTTGAGGCTTAAGGCTTTTCTAGGTCTGAAAAATTCATTTGCTGAATACTGCCATATCTCTGCATAATTCTTTCCCTTTCTGGATGTAGTTTGTACTCAGTCGGCAAATATTATAAGCTTTGACTATAGCTGGAATTAAGACTTTTGTAAATCACTGCTATAGTATCACCAGAATAAATCTTCAACCTTCTATCTTCAATCAGCAATCACCGACTGCGATGTTTTCTACGAATCTAACACTGTGCCAAGAGGGGATATTCACCACCAAAGGTGCAGTGTTTACAAGCACTTGTGCTGATTTGAAAAGTAATTAGGCTGATGCACTTTGTATTCAAGTGTCCAGAGGCATTTGGGGCCAAGTTGCTCCGATAACCACCTGGCTAATTAGCTTGCTCTATGGCAATGGCGACAGAATACTGTATACGATGGCTTGAATTCATACTGTCCCAATAACAGTCGGTCTTAAAGTTGCAATACCAGGATTGAAAGCGAGGGTAATGCACAATCCAGATACCAATTGCTCAATTAAGGAAGAATCTCTGAAATAAGCTTTTATATTTTGCGGCATACTATAGAAATCTTAGCTAGCTTGTTGTGCAGCAAGTTTTATTTTTTTTACCTTTTTACTTCGAAAGATGACAATTTACTCTTTACAATTTGTTTTACAATGATTCTACAAAATTAAAAGCCTACCTATAGCTAAGCCTTTCTGTATTCCCAATACAGTGTGCAGGTTTTTTGTAAGTAATATATCACTTGAACAAAATGAAAATGGTTTGCAAAAACAAAGGACTGAAAAACGTAAAAAAAAAAATTGGTGAATCTACCTTTTGGCTTCTGAACATCAACGGCCAAACTATAAAGGAGCAAAATTAACATGATGCGTTTGAACTTGGAGAAAAACTAGTAAGCAAAGATCCAATTCGATGATCCAAATTTTCATAATTGTAATCTCCATACGTCTAAATTTCTTTTTCGGGGTGCTACGGACACATTTTTGAATTTTTAAACGTTGACGTGTGGGTTCAAAGAGGGCGCAACTACTAAAAAAAAATCTCTCCCAACTTTTGCCGCCCTACTCGGCCTTTGGGGAAATCCGCCCTTGCCCATGCCCATCCCTCTTGTAATACAGACGAGAGAATGAACTTGTTTTAAAATTTTGCATCACCTTTTTATAATACTTTTTTTGAGCAAATGTATGTTAGAATGTTGACAGATTGCGCATGCAAAGTAGAAACTGTCTATTCATGTCTACTATGATTTTACTAATTTCCACATACAAAACTCCTTAGTAAAGAGTAAAGTTTATAATTTGAGTCCTGTATTTATTCGTTGAAATTTTTACTATTTTTAATTCAGAACACAAATGGTAGAATAAATTTAATTACGGACTGGGAATTCTTGTCGCTTGATGAGAGAGGAAAAAAAGGCAAAATATATTAACCTATTGTGTGACAAATCAGAAGAAGACTGTAGTTCTAATCTTTATGTTTAACAATTAGCCATTTTATTCCAGATGCCACGTCAATTTAGATCCCTTACAACCGGAATAGCAACCAGAAATAATATGCGAACAACAGAGTTCCGGTGCTTCCATTTATTGTAATAATTTCAGTGAGACTATCAGAGGACAGCCTGACTTATGTAGAAAGCTCACTACCAGTCATCCAGCGTTTCCGGAAGTAACAACTTGCAGACCTGACTATGAAATTGGCTGCCCTCAAACCGCTTCCTTTATTCAAATCACCGATTAATTACTGCGATCGTGGTCGCAACACTTTAAACTTGCAGATCTACCTTTGGCACTGACAGGAACATACAGCGTGTCCCAGATTAATAGGATTATATTTTGCCAAATTATTCCTACCATCCAAAAAAATAAAAAAAATTGTACGACAGGAGGGGAGGGGAATGTCACACTACCAAGTTGCAGGGTGATTAATAAATTATGATCTTTTTTCATTAAATACCCTACATATTTAAAAGTACAGGGTGTACGGTCTATTTTACGACTGCGTTGTATGCAGAACCTTAAGATCTTTCCAATGAATTATAAACCACCTCTGTAGCCCTCCCCACTCCAGAGTTATTATGCCGCAAATTCAAAATTGTGGTTCTAAATTTTGTTGTTTTTTTTATTCTCCGTTATGTTTTTTTTTTTAATAACCCCACTAATATACATTTTTGTTACAAAATTTCGAAATTATTTCAATAATACAAATTAAATTTTTACCATTTTACCTTTAGACAAATTCAGCGAAACCTTACTTCCAGAAAACTTATCAGGAAGGAAAACGTGATTTTAGCCATCTATCCTAATTACTTCACAAAAATACTCTTGGGGAGACTTACATCGGCGGACATGCCTGTAGAAAGAAGATATGTAGTGCGATACGAGGAGTCATGCATCCAAACGTTTCAAAACAGTCTTCCGTATGACTAATTTTAGATATGTGCTTCTATTTCAATAGCGAAAAACCAAATGAAGTGTTACACTTTTTCACTTTTCGCAAAACATTGAACGGAAGCAGGTATTGAAGAGATTCGTTCTACGTTTTAAAGGACTACATATTAACGGGTCACTCTTGACATGAGAAAAAAAACATTATGTCCTTTGTGTAATAATTTTACGGGATCAAGAATAACACTAAAAATTTCTATGAGATTTTTCAAGAATTGAATTTTAATTCTTGATAACTGAACTGTTTAACAATTTAAATCGTATCATATTGGATATCGTTATAAGGGATCCTCTTTAGAACCAGTACGCAAGGAATGATTTTACGGAGGGAGATCTAAAGAAACGTGTGATCAGGACACTTCGATGAATCCATAAGTATACAGGGTGGAGTGTTATTTACCAAATACACTGTATGTATTCTGCCAATCCAAAATACCCCATCAGTAGCGCATTCATCATTTGGCTTTTGGGGGGAGATGGGCATAGGTGTCGACAGTCCAAAGAGAGGTCCGAAAAATATGAGGTCCCGTCCTATGCGTATCTGTCACTTAAGAATTGATTCTTTCGAAAATCTAGAATAATCTCCATGGACCATAAAGTCACTATTTTATTTATCTTTAATAAATTAGAGGTAATTTCATAAACAACGAAATCCATTTATTTATGACCCACGCAATTTGCGCCACTTTCTCAAAAATTTAAAAGGACCGTACAAATTTATAATTGGTGGCAATTATAACTATCGACGTGTATTGTACGTCTGAAACTGACAGAAAATTTCCAAAATAACCTTCCTACCGGTCTGGTATACCTACCATACATTTTCCCTACTACTTGAATGCATTTAATGGGAAACAAAATTTTTTTAATCCATATTTTGGTACAATTATCAAATTTTCTTACAAATGGAATATAAAAAAGGCAAAATCTATATTGGTTGCACGGTCGATCAGTGATAGCTGCTGGGAGGTTATTTCCCTAGGCGTGTGATTAGTAATTAATTTAATTTGTCGCGTTATATAAAGGATAGTCATCCTGGTTTGTAAAAAATTAAGAAATAACTAGAAATAACTGTAGAACTTTTATATCTTACGGCCGTCCTGTGCTACAAACATCGGAATGTAATATTTCGGACGAAAGATGCGTTATTTGGAAGGATTTATTGGAACCTTGATTTAACTATAAAGATTCAACTTTTCAGCGAGAGAGCGGAACCGTCCGCGGGCTGGAAAACGGGTAGCTCATGTGCTCGGAGCGCGCTTGCTGGGGATACCTTTTTTGCGCTACCTGAGGTACCTTCATATATTTGGTGAAAACATTAGCCTTCAGATTCAGCTCAATCAGTTCTTGGAGGAAGAAGAAGGGCCCCTGTATGGTACTTGAATAGTTGAAGTAAGCTTTCAAATATTTTTTATAACGTTAATCTTGACTTCTTCTGGGAACAACATTTTCACTTCGTGGGGCGCTTTACAGCTTCATCGGATGAACCTCTGCGCATTTGAAAGGTAGTCAATTTGCGGGGCCATCAGAAAACGATTTTTGGCAAAAATTGATTTAGAAATAAGTTTTTCGTCCGTTGAAAAAAAAAATCAGGGCAAAAATCCGCGCTGTTTTCATACGCTGTCATTTTGTTATTCAAAGGTTTTCTTGAAAACGAGAACGGGTAAGGCCCCCCAAATTTCTTCTAGTTTCATAAATTTCAACCGCATTTGTTTCGGATTAACTGGCAGAGGTGGACCACCCCGCGCAGACCAAAACACGCAGTGCACCGTTTTGTTTTTTGGGAGCTGGAGCCGCCGTTTTTTTTTTTTTTTTTTAAATAAAGTTAGTATTTACTCTCCACTGATAGAAGAATAAAATACGGTAAAATCCATTTCCAAAAACATTTATTTTATGTAAAACAAAATTCCCAAAGTACATGAATTTTTCAAGTCTCTCGACGGTAACCTCCCCTGGTTTTATTTTATCGAACTTTGTAATAATATACAGAATACATTTTATTCACGATTTTTAAATAACGTTGAGAAAAACTGACCAATGGACCACCTAGGTGGAAACACCCTGTATAGCCAAGATTCCTGTGAAATTTCATGAAAATAAAAAATGGTCCATTCGCAAACTTACTCAAAATTAGTCAATTTTCTATGAGATGACTCGGATGAGACTTTGTTTTTGCTGTTTTTGTGTTTGGCTTGTTTTATCAGATGATCAGATAGCAAGGCGTTACATCCCTACCTCATTTCGCTTCTGCTGTTATGTACTTATATTTAGTATTTAAATGTTTCACAAAATACAACTCTTGAATTCGAGCTTTTATTTATGTATCTTTGACAAACTGATGGACATAGTGATGAACGCGAGTGCTTTCAATTACGCATCCCACTCTAAAAAATCAAAACAATTTAGGTATAAAGCTAGGAAAGAACTAGCCGAGTTCTTTGTCACCACCCTACCATGCTTCCATTGTCCAGCTTTTGTCATCCGTAAGACGAATCATTACAGTAGAATGAAAAAAAAAGGACTTACAGATATTTTGAATAAATGCTGAAAGGATGAATTAAAAATGCTTCATAGCAGTATTTTATGGGCAAATACGTAAATAAACAATGATAAAAAAGCAAAAATATAAAAAAAAAACTTACCTTAATTTATGTTGAAATTTTATGTTTTTCATCAACACACAGAAAAGTTAACACTGTACTGCGGTATCATAGAAATTTTGATTACAAAAAAAAAAAAAAAAAAAACCATTGTGGTATGTATGTATGCATGTATGCATTCGCATTCCCAACAGATTTTTTCAATTAAAAAATATATTAACTGCACTGTGGTGTACATGCATACATTTATACTGGAAGCTTATACACACGGAAACAACACACAAGTAAACATGAGAATAACTTTAAGCTTGTGCACAGCTCTTCAATTTCACTTATCGTACGAATCGCACGAAATATAAAATTTTTTTATTAAAAACTTCCGAACGCGTCTATTGGCAGGTGCAAATATTCACTTGATAATATACAAATCTAGCCGGTCTTAATTGCCGCCATATTTGAATTTACGACCATGATGTACACACAGCGAAAATTCCGTCGCGACTGTCTTCATTTACAAGAGTGAGGAAAAGAAATGGAATGAATGCTTCGCCCAAGTGAACGTTACAATTTGCTGCGATGCTCCTAATGGTTGCAATCGCACGTCGTCTTTTGATTTTTGACAGATGTTGCGATTTGTGATTGGAGATCAACGTAATGTAACGCAATCACTACCAGGAAAACAAGAGTAGAGCAGCAGCAGGTGTTCGATCGACGTACTGGACAGGCCAAGCGATTTGTGTTGTTGACACGACAAAGAAAAACGACACGAATTAATTGTGGTTGGTGTGGCGGGCGAGCGATGGAAAGATGGATCACTTGGGGTAACTTTCATCGCGTCTCGTTGAGTTGCGGTAAACAAATTCAAGTTTGAATTTCGAAATTCTAAAAGGAGTGAAGAGAAAGCATTTTGTATGGTGGAAATTTACAATGCGTTGAGCAACGGAATTAAATTGTTTTTTTCTACATTCGTCGATTTCTACAAGCGGCGCCTATTTCTTAATTATACTCAAACAATTTTTGTTTTTTTTTTTGTAAAGATATTTACAAATGTCCTTGGAGCATAGAATTAAAGCTGTTTTCAAATACTAAAAAAAAAAAGAAAAATAAACCAAGTAACTTCGAGAATTTGAAATGTTAGTGCTGCCACTTACCTTTCAAAACATTTAAATTATTTATAGAGGCAATTTTCATTACGAAAAACATCATTATTTGGGTCCGTTTCAATTTTGAATTGCAAATGCAATAAATTTGACAATCTTTTAATTTAATTTATAACTGAGATGAAAATTTTAATTGTGGGTATAGGTAGAATCTAGGTTTAAGAACTAAACGAAATTATTATATATACTAAACGAAATTATTATATTATATTTCGAGTGAAACTTTATTAATTATATTCATAAGAAAAAAAAATGCATTTCAGTATCTGAGCTTGGTGGCTTGAATTCTAGTAATTGCCTGCAATATTATAAATTAGGATGAAAGAATTTTGAGTTACATCTCAGACAGTCCCATGTTAACGTGGATGTAAGGTTGTTCACTTTAAATGTCAATAGTGCAGCCTTCTTCTCATATAATATAAGTATTTTTTTTATATAGGCAGGAGACCAAGGCGGCCCATTGTGCTAACGTACTAGAAATACTTTCACGAAAACCTTCCAGTCCTCTAAATAAAGCGCATCAGGTCAGGGGAGACCCAAGTGTATCCAGCCTTCTCGGAGCAAAGACCGGGCAAGCACTCAGAAAGTGTTCCGTTGTGTCAATCCCTCCTTTCAGGAAAAACAGATTCTTAGATCTGTCATCAACTCCTATCCCTGTTAGCTGAGCTTGATGCGACGTGTGGCGTGTGATGATCCCAACCACAGTTCTGCATTGTTCCAAGAGAAAGTAAAAGAAATTCCTATTAGACCCATCATCATTTTATTACCAATTGCCAATATTAATATAACTCTGATTTTCAAAGAACAACTTTTCACTACTGTACCTGACACAGTCACCTTTGGAAATTTTCAAGAGTAATGCTTAAAAGTTAAAGATTTCCCTAGTCAAGGTGCGTACCTGCGTACTTATCGAATCAGATACCAAATGAATTAATTTTTAGTTTAGGTGAACATATTAAGGAAAAATTATTGCAGATTTAAAGGAGGCTAAATGTTAGGGAATAGTTTTTGACAGCACTCCCGATTAAAGCAGAACTGACCAATAAGTCAAATAATTAGATGCTTGCATGTGGAAGATGGCATTGTGGAAGGTCAAAAATCCTTCTTACTTTTTTTTTCTATATCGGGAAAGACTGTCGAAGATATATCAAAAGACATTACAGAAGCTGAAAAATGATGGACTGGATATTGCGTTGTTGAGGACTAAAAGCTATAACAATACCACATCATCAATGTGACGTGTATATGGAGGAGTACATGCAGCAAAATATTCGAAAAGTCAATCCAAGATTTCTGTTCAGCCAAATTATTTCTTAAATATTTGTAGAGTCCATACATTCCCATGCGTTCCCTCTAGCGGCACATGTTTTGGAACTGTAGAGAATTTGGATTCGTCCTCTATACAGAGATGGGAATTAAACTTTATTAGCGAATAGTAAATAAATTAGAGAGTGCTGTAAGTAGGAACGCAAAGATTAATATACTTGGATAAAAGATTCATTTTTTGAAAAAGGAATAAGACCAAAAGTAGAACAGAATTGTTATACTCTATAGAAAAGCCAACAAATTTTTATCAGCGCAATAAAAGAATTAAAAGAGATGATTGAAATTATTTATGAAAATAGAAAGAATATCGTTTATGTAAATTAAAGAATCCAAGAAAACTTTTTATTCTGCGATTCTGAATTACAAGTGCTGCTGGATGAAGCTGAATAGAGCCTATCTAATAGTACATTGATCTTTCTAATTTAGTTAGTTATCAATCCATACTTCTAATTGATTAATATTCACATTCTTTGCCCAACGCTGTTCCTTCACACTATTTTCAGAAAATTGCAATAATTAAAATTAAAATTATTAAAAATCGTTAATTATTTTTATATAATTAGTTTATACCAAAAACCGAAAACGACCTTTACTTAATGTTTTTTCATACGTTATGAAAAAAAAAAAAACTGATTTACGCTTGTAAAGTAAGTTTGTTTAATTCTCTTTTGGATTTTTATTTTTGAATGACTCAGATTTTTAAAACTGATTTCCCTCCCACTTCCACCGAATCAATTTTCTTAACACGTATATCCATCCATATTTCTGACAGCAATACAATATTCTATCAAAATTGATGGATTTTTTGAAAGGTTATTTTGAGGAATACACCGATCGTTTTCTAGAAAAATATTTAATTTTCTATTTCATTGCTCGACGTTTCGGGTCCAAGTGCGGTCCTTCTTCAGGAGCTCTATACATTATAACATTATTTACATATGAGTTCAAGACTTAGAACAAAAACAAAAATGATTAACTAGCTACGAGGATATTATGTAACTGAGCGATTGTTGACTAGAAAATGTTTAAATTATATGACTAATACTACGGCTTTAGTTTGTTCAGTATGTATTTGTAATTTTTATTTATTATTTCTATATCCTACCTTAAGTTTATAACTTTGTTTTTGTTAAAGTGGTGCTTGTTTATTAACATATGCTTTATTTTGTGATAATCTTGTTTATTCTAAGCCTTTATTTTAATTTATTAATAATGTATTTTTCTTTTTGTTGTAATTTGTTTTCCACGTTGCTTATGTGTTATTTATTATTATCTTTAAAAATTATTTATACGCCACAGAGAGAAAAAGGTATTTAAAATATTTATATTTATAATTTTTAAAAAAACTTCAACTCATATGAAAATGACATTATGTGTATAGAGGTCGTGAAAAACGGCCGCACTTGGACCCGAAACGTCGAGCAATGAAATAGAAAATTAAATATTTTTGAACAAAACGTTCCATGTATTCCTAAAAATAACCTTCAAAAAAATCTGTCATTTAAGTAGCCCGATCAAAAATATACGGTGATCTGGAAACCTTTCAGCTGTAAATTCATCTATCAAATTTGACACAATCCATCCCCGCTCTTGGCTCCCTCAACCGATGTATTATGAAATTTGGAAAAACAACCCCAATATGGGTATCTATGAAAAAGTAAGAATGGAAGACATTGAAAATAATAAAGCTCCTTTCAAACTCCTCTCTTGAAATTCAAACATTTAGAATAGATTTTAAATATATTTTTATTTATGTAGAAACAAAAATAGTAATGAAATAATGAACGGTACCCAATTTTGAAACTAACAGAGGTACGAAAAAAGGCACTAGTATATTTTCCCATTTCTTGAACTTTAAATTCTAAAGGTATTTTCTTATCCATATGGCTATGCATAGCCGATAATTGAAATTATATCATTACAAAACTACCTGAATACTTGTAATATTTTTATGTAACGAAGATGCTGCGTCACTTACAATAACATATAGATTTGCGACAAGATGACCTGCAATATTCTTCCATAACATATCAAATTTACGTATGTAAATAAGTATTTAAAATTCAATGTACATATATAGAAATATATAAAAGATCTTATTAAACTTGATTCTGTTCATAACATTAACCCAAGTGAAACTTATTAGAGATATATGGTTAAAGGAGAAATCAGTAATGGAGATATAAGCGCCCTTATAAAACTTGACTATGCTTATATGGACAAGCCAAGCAAAAGTTATATAACAAAGTTAATATAGGTTGTAAGAAATTTACATTTATGTACATGAATGACATGTTGTCTCGCTAATCCGATTTCTTTATGTAAGTTGTCAATTATTCCATCTATGATACCAATGTACGAGGTTAAAAATGTTTTACTTTTAAGTGGTGTTCACCATATAACTCCATGTTGTAATTAAGGACCTGTTATTATTAACCGTGAGTCCTTCTCTTGGATTTATCTAGATGACTAACTTTTTGTTACTTTTATTATTTATTGAAATTGTTAAGTTAAGTATGTATGTCAGATTTTTGATTTTCATTTTGTTTTGGTATCCTTAGATTGCTGTATGGATAACTTAGTAAACACTATAACTTATTAATGTAGCTATACCTTTGTCATAATTGGCAGATTCAAGGCGGTGTTTCGAACCAATTGGATTACGAAACTTAGTCAATTGCTTAACTTTCTTTTTGTATACTTTGTAGTCAAGTTTGATGGGCTTCATACCCACGGTATTTTATTATTTTAAGTTACTTAGACCTTCTTTCTTATAAATCTACCTACCTTAGTACCTGCTCAATCACTTTCAGTGTTTACTAATTACTTTTTTTTTGCTTGTTGTTTTACTAATGTATTTGCTCATAAGTATAAAGAAACCATTGTTAATATATATACCCACCTCTTATGGACGAAGCAAAGCAGTAGACAGAGAGGAATACAGAAAAGAAAAGAGGTTAATAGCCTATGCAACATAAAACACAGGAATGGTCCACCGCCATAAGGAGGATAAAAAATATTTGAGCTTAAAAATGAAAAATGTCAACCTATAAACATTGAAGCTATACACATACTATGAAAAGAAAATATTACGAGAAAGACCAAAATATTTCAAATTTTTATGACTTTCTTATAAAACTATATGAACATTCACGGGAAATATTGGATATTTTTAAATATTCGTAATGCCCTCATCAAGACCTTTTCAATGACTACTGATTTGTTGAAATCGGATAAAAAATAGGAAGTTTTAGTTTTTTACCACTTTTTCATAGGATTTTCTTAATTAGATTTGAAGTGCAAAATTTTGATTGTTAATATCTTCTGAACGATAAATGATAACTTCTTGAAATAGGAATTAAAGGACATAAATAGCTGTATTTTTCTTCTCTATTGGAAATCTGTATAGTTAAAGAGAAAGATGGAATAACCCGAAAAATTTCGTAAAATTTAATTTAATTTTTTGAAAATCGTATTATTTGTTTAACATTTATCCCAGTATATATATTCTAATTGCTATGTAGTTTCAGAAAAAAGCGAATGTTTCAATTAAATGATATTCTTCATGGAAAAATTTACAAATCAATTTTCACATCTCGATGTAGTGCTATAGAATATTGAATTATTGTTATTTATGTCCGATTAAACTGCACAGTAAAAGAAACAGGAAGAAATTTAAAAAAAAAGTTAAGAATTGTCGGAGAACACATGATTAATTTAATGCGTAGTACAACCCCCCCCCCCCCCCCCCCACCCCACCCTATTTATACAAATCGTATAAAAAGGTAGGTAATTTTTGTTTTTTACCCTTTTGATTGGAATTTCTCAATTAGATTTAAACTCCTGAACGATAAAAGATACTTGCTTCAAATATATTAATTAAAAGATGACTCTGCACGTCCAAATTAATTTAGAGTGATTTCAACATTTAGGATAATTTTAATTAATTTTTTAAAAATAGTTAGTATTATTTGTTTAACATAAAACTTAGTATATATACTCTATGTATTTACTATGTATTTAAAATTTACTAACTAGATTGAATATACCACCGATACTAAAGCAATTACTCTCAGTATCTACTCAAAGCATCTTGAAGAATGATTTCTATGCAACCTGGGAAATTAAAATATTTTTCAAATCCATCAGCTATACTCAGCCATTCCTGCTTCCCAGTTCGTATCTTTAGAAAGTATATCAGGAATTTCCTACAAATCTAAAAGTATTCAATGCTTTCGACGACTGGTACAGATTTGAAATGTTATTTATGATACTAAATATTTGTATAATTTGAATAAATTCAATCGTTCTGCAATCTTTGGACCTCCCTACACTGTAAAAAATATTCGGACTATTCCCTAAATTTAATACACGTTTTTCCCTAGAAATAAATGTAATTTTCTCTGATAGAAAGAGAAAATCAGTTTAATTTCCCCAAATCAATGAACATTCAAAGAATTTAGGTATCTGGCTCCAGAAAACGTAAAATTTCCGAAATGTTGAGCGCTCTTGGATATAAGGAAGAGAACATTCAACGAATTAGGTATTATGATACATTGTTTATGGAAATATATTTTCGTTTATATAATATACACATTGTTTTTGAAAACAAGTCATATATTGTTTTTCAATATTTTGTTTAAGCGTGCCCAGCGTACCAACATAACTTCCATTCTACTTAGTAGTATGGACCATAAGAAATGAGCTATTCAGCTCATTCTTATATTTTTTAAAAGGGGTGGTCTTCTATCACCTTCACCTATGGTAGCGAGTGGTGCGGTGCTATCACCTATTCTCTACATTTTAGGGAATAGTCCCTACATTCTAAGGAAAAAAAAACAAAACAACAATTTAAAATTCCCATATATTAGGGAAAGTTCCCTACATTTTAGGGAATATTACCTAAAATGTAGAAAAAAAATAAAAAAAATGTAAATTCCCAACATTTTAGGGATTATTCCCTAAATTTTAGGGGGGGAAACAAAAATTCCCTACATTTGAGGGAGAAAAACCTACCTACATTTGGGGATGAAACCCTGATCTTAGTTTTCCAAGGTGGAGCTTTCCATAATCTTATCGACAAATGCCTAACTTTTGTGGCACAAATTGTTGCCACTCACTTTAGGGAATTATTTTTTACTGTGTACTAGTTTCACTAAGTTTTCTAGGTCGCTAGGTGAAATTCTTGAAAAATGCCTAATGCTATTAAATTTACTTTCAAGGGTCAATTAAAAATTAAATTGCGTTTGGTAATAATAATTTTTCTTTAAGACGGGATTTTTTGATAGGATTTTGTGGAAAGACTTTCAGAACTTCATTTAAAACATATTGGTAGTGGATCTTTTTACTAAATATACACTACAAATATTCATTTCTGAGCATACCTGGGGCGGGCCTCATTTAATGTTTCCGTCACTGTAGCAGGAGGATGGCATCTTATATTCAGGGCCGGTGTATAATATGTATTTGACAGTGTTTATCCTTAACCTACGACATAACCTATATTCTACTGAAATATGTCAGTGTTGTGCTGATAATAGAATTAAGGAATGACTACTGACCATATATACATATAAGTAAAACTAAGCGGAAATTCTCCATTCAATTCAATTCAAATTTAGTCAACTCTGCAAACTGGCACTGACCGGGAGCATTTCAAATTGCCGGGCTATGAACACATTTTAAAATACACACGAAATTTGAAGAGCAATAGAGGCAGGAAAATTTTGCCGGAGAACATGTAGAAGTAGGTACGCCAATCCGATGCTTCTGCTTCAAGCTAAAATCAAATTTCGTCCGTACTATATCCCAAAAGTGTTTTCAGTTAAGGATATTTGGTGAACCTGATCAAAGTGTGCCCAAAGTACATAAATACATATAGAAATCTACCCAAAAACTTTTCTATCTGCCACCAAACGGAATGGAAAATTTCCGGTGAGATTTTCCTCTACCAATCTAGGTAGGTGTGTATAGGTACTTCAACAGAATTTTCAATCGTTTTTTGATTGTGTCTCTCAACATTATACAAACATCAAACTATGCTAAAACCCTCTAGAAATGCATATTCGCGCCGAACTTGGTTAGCATATTTTTTCTGCTTTTTTTAAAAATTCAAACGCAGTATGAGACGACGACGTCTGAACGTAGAAGCGTTAAAAATGATAAAAGAGATTTTTTCGAAGGTAAATAAAGTGCAAGGCGGGAACATTAGTTTACCAGAATGTCAACATTTGTGCAAGCATTTTAATGTTAGTCTTTTTACAGGTATCTTACATGCAAACATAATATATATGGCGTTACTTTGCAAATTTTTAGGACGAAGATTTGAATATATTTTTCAGTAGTTTTGTTTTTACTACTTATACTTATTTTCCTTAGGTGATTTGCTTCTAAGTTTTTTTCCAGAAATGAGTGGGAGTTAATCAAAACTTCTTTTTTTACATGCGCTGATAAAATGAGCTGTAATAATTGTCGTTTAGGTAATATGAGTATGGTAAGCAGCAGAATCACGTGAATTCGAATGACTTCGGTTAAAATTGTTTGATACACGCCATCTATAGTCTCACATTTAATTTAATTTTTTCAAAAATTTCATTTCCAATTATACTGCCCGCGTGGAATTAGTTTTTAAATTTTTATTTTGTTTTTATTTTGAGTACGTTACATTGTATTATAAGATCCTTAATTCATTAAAAGTTGCGACATTTGTGTACCTTTTGGACCAGGAACAATTCTGGTTTTCGTCACCGGTCAACTCCTCGCTCTATGAATAACTAACTTGAGGTGCGTCAACTCTTTGTCCTGAAATAGTGCTATATTTCCAAAGAAAATTCTGCTAAGAAGGGGTTAGTTCTGCGATCAAGCCAACCTCATGTCGATTTGTTCATTTTGACTGGAGGAGTGACAATGCTAGTGCTGTCTATAGGGTTTGCTTTTGGGCAGTCTGGACTAGGCCAATCTTGGTCAACTCAGCGACTGCGACAGGAGTGTGTCTTGAGTTCTATTTGAAGTCGACACTATGCCGACTTGAGGATCGTAAAAACAGCAACTGTGAGGCCGGTACTAAAGGACGAATCAACGGTTTCCGCATCAGATCGCCGGTTTGTTTGTGATGGGTCAGAAAAGGTAGTCTCTGAAATCAAGTTGATTGATTTTGATTTTTTTACGCAACAGTTTTTGAAGTAAATAACGGTATTTATGAAATTTGTGTGAAAAAAAAGTAATGCTTTGGAAATATTTGAGAATAATTTAAAGATGCTTAATTAAAAAATACAGGGGAATACACTTTTCGACAGCTACTATTCTTGGCTTTTTAATATGCTAACAGTAAAAAAATTCTACTCATTTGTTCTCACGAATATTAGCGAAATCTTCAACTGGCCACACCTCCTAAAGGAAGGTTTCTAGGGGGAGGGGGGGGGTATGTGGAACAATTTTCTGATCATCTTACCTCAAGGAATTACGTGGTATACCGGAAAGTATCTTGATCTGAATCACCCTGTATATCTTGCACGCTTCTGGCGATCGATTTATTAAAATCAGAAAAAACGTTATTAATTGTGATTGGCTTACGATTATTTCGATTTGCGTCCGAATTTGCAAAACTAAACCTAGTCATAAGTCGAGAACTGACTGTATTGCGTTTCGACAAAGGAGTAAATGGAAATAAAAAAGCATGCGATCTGACCAAAATCTTATCCGACAGTTCGTGATTGGGTCCTGTCCTTAATCTGCAATTGGCCATCTAAAGTGGAACTTTAGGGAAGGACTACAAAAATTGGAGGAGATCTGGATATCTGGTTATCTTCTGGCATAGAGCATCTAGTATGTTTTTCACTCCCTCTTCTTTCCAGACTCACATAGAGGAGGGGCTAGAAATATGAGATGTGGTAGCAATTTGAGACGCCGGAGTTTTGGTCTCCCAACGTTACTGATATCTAAAGTGTAGCTGGCTAGCAATGCTGTTAGTTTTACGAAGGTTTTGAGATAGCCCGCGGACATTTCGTTATTAGTCTTGACCCGTACTGAAGGCATAAGTGAAAGGTTTTCTTTCACATGTTTTAAATTCTAGTTTATAACTGTATATTTTCCTAGTTTCGAACACGAATGCGGTAAGTTACATTATATTTACATTAGTTTTAGAATATAATTATATATTACAAAAACCTTGAGTTTTTCTCACTAAATAACTACTTTTACTGAAAAAACCAATTGGTTGCAATATGAGATACTTGGTTGGTAATAATATCAGACTGTCTCATATTTCTAACAACTATTAAAGCAATATTCTAGATGATGATGATGACTTTTGTGGCCCTATAGTAGAGTTATACACTATATTAAAAATGTTATAAAATATTAACGAGTTAGTGCATTTTCTGTCAGAATTTTTCGTTTGTTTTTGATATTATAATACAGTCTCATATTACTACCATAATTAGAAAATTTCTAATTTTGCTATTGTTTTTTTAAATATATAAATTTTGAGAGTGTTGTAGTCTACATTATTTATGTTAACATCATTGATAAGTAAACAAAATTTCCTATCTTTACCACTTACGTTTTGGATATGTCTATTTTGGGGTCTTTTATCATTAAAACTATAATAGGTTTCCCATATTACTGCCCCCTCCTCCACTAAGTGGTCTTAGAAGACAATCTTTCAGGCTTGTTTTTTTATGCAGTCACCGGAGATATCTCACTCTGCAATTTTTGTAATTATATATTTACAATTGATCTAAGACGAATTCTATCTGGATAAAGAAGAATTTTAAGAACTTTTTATTTTTAACGATTCTAAATAAAATTAATAAATACAAGAAGAAAAAACAATCGCCTCGTCCGGGGTTTGAAACCGCGACCTTCCGCTTGCCGGGCGACTGCTCTTACCACTGAGCTAACGAGACAGACAGATGATTTTCCCTCTTGCATTTATCAATTTGTTACTAGCCTACTAAGCCACGATTTGCTTTCAGCTGGCATTAACCAGTAACGATGAAAGCGCACAAATAAATTGTAAATTCAAATCAAAGCAATCGTACAAAATTTCGGATATGTTTGTCCACAGATTCATAAGTTGTCATATCAAAATAGAGAGTTAGAAAGATGGACAGATACGCACAAATTTAGTGTATATATCCTATGATTTCGTCTAGGAAATAAACAGGGTAAAATTAGGCAAAACTTCGATAATTCCAAATAAGAAATAAATTCCAAAAAGTAAGGCGCTCTCATGCAGAAGAAGTTCACTTTCTTTTGCAAAGATATCTCGTAATTATTTGGATAAGCCAGAAGTTTCTGGTTATTGAAACTTTAAAGATTTACTTATTATGACTGCACCAAACTTACTCTGTAAAACTCTACAGTGGGTTTTAGAGTTGTCTATATTTTGGTAGGAGCTTTATTTATCAAAGTTACACTGCACCAGAACTCTCCCAACTCGTTGAGACTTTCGAAAATAAGAATATAAGCCCAAGTACCCTATGTTATAAAAAGAAAATTAAATAAAACAAAATATTAAAACAAATTCCAGAGCTACTGTTAAGTCTTTCAAGTGAAAAAATTGGTTCCTTGATAGTAGAGAATGATTGTATTTCATCAATATGTCGAGAAAGGCTTCAACATCCTGCGGCTTTTCAGAGAGGTGAATACATTACTATTCCATCAGAATAAGAAGTAGCACCAGAAGAAGTAATAGTAGCAGCAGCAGCTGCAGCAGTTAAGCTATAATATACAAAAGCTCTCTTCATCCCTATCATCCTTTTCAAAACAACTTGCTAAATTAATAACCCTCGCATTTGAAATGAACCAGCATCAGTAGCGCCCTGATCCTGGGAGTAGTACGACATCACCAACCATGTTTTATTTATCTTCGCCATTGCTGAAAGACGTTGTAACTCTTGACAATTTGAACAAATCAAATGGCTTCCATCTGTAGTGGGCTAATGTTTTCCTTATCTTTGCTATCCCTAACGAGGGCGCTTCAAACGGACGACGCGACGTATACTCTCAACAAATGCTGCAAATCATTTTCTGTTTGAGCCAATTAATATCGATTCGCTCGGTGATTATACTACTACAGCTACACAAATTGGATAATTTCAATCATACATATCGAAAAATTGGATAGGCAACTGCCATACCAGACATAAGTATGGGTTCGGTTGGTGAAGTTCTTATGGGCTCGTATCTCTTGGATAGGCCATAAAGCAAATGTTACGACGACATGAGCAAATTGCACACAATTTCAAATGCTTCTTGTCTTTTTATCAATTATTTTATCTCCAGTTTAGGTTCTTACGACAGTAATGTGAGAATGAAAATAAATAATAGAAGCTTTCAGAGGTGGTCTTGCCATCTGTTTAACTTCAGTGCTATCATCCATCGTCCTTGTCATTGTGTATAGGTACAGCGGAGTTATTGGGAGCATATTAAGAAAAGGAGGATTTTGACAATTTTCCGAGGAGTTACTTATGTATAGTTGTCGGATATTTAATGGAATATGGATCAAATCTCTTATTTGCTTATGTTAGCCTTTTTTATTGTTGCTAATATGCTTACTGTTATTCTTGTGAATTTTTTTATATTAAGAAATATAAATTTGTGTCAAAATAAAGAATATAATGAACGATTAGGCTATAGATGTTTGAGGTTAAGGGTAGGGCCCTTAAAGTCTTACTAAATTTGCAACTCCTGGATTTTGTCATTCAGGCAGATGCCAAAGGGCCGGCTGTGTACTATTCTCATTGGGATGTTGGGAGGACAGTGTTCGAGTGTTTATTCGCATTACTCATTGGCGTGTAGGCTGGAATGGGAAAACTCTCAGTCTTGAATGCCATTTGAATCGACGGTAAACGAACTTCGATTTAGTCACCGATTCTCTATGATTTTTGATCCATTCTAGACATTTTCACCGGTGCCTTCCGCACAAATGAGGGGCGAATTCCGGTGTTTATTTTCTCGAGCCAGGGATTTGGTTGGGGCTCTGACCTGGAAGGTTCTCCCTGCTGAAGTCTTTGCCGTCATAATGGCAGTGAAGGAAGACCTTGGATATGGAAATTAATGCAAAGGACTAAGCTATAGTTGTGACTCAGGTGCCCAATGCCCAGAATCACAACCATAAGGTCAATACATCAATATATTATCTTACACAATATATTGATGTTCGCAAGTTGACCCTCAAAACACAAACTATTTCAACATTTTCATTTTAATTTCTTTCAAATTCATCCTCATATTATAATAACATGCAATTAAGCATAAATTACATTTTATTATCAGTTACATATTGCATTCTAGTGATGTGCATACTTACCACCGGTCTTCTTCTTCTTTTATTTTTCGTATGTACAATGCACATTCGTATACCTCTAATCAATTGCATATACATACATACATACAATTATTCTTAATATATTGAGACGACCCCGTCGACTGCATATCAGATTTCAGTGTTCTTGATGCAATTACATTACATCAAGACTATTTCGCATTTTCTAACGTACGACTTCAAAATGGTGAGGAACCAATAAAGCGCACAAGAACTTTTTCAAGATACCATGGCTAACTGGGGGCAACAATTCGGCAGTTTGTGTTTTGAATCCGTCGTTAAGAGAGCCCAAAACAGTTAAAGTAATCAGTTGAAATTAAGTGAATTATTTTTAATAACAATTGGAGAATTATAAGAAAATGATTACCAAAAGAAAATGATACGTTAAGGAAACTACTATTAGAGGAAGTGTGGGAAAAATAAAAGAATAATAACATGTAAAAAGATGTTGTATTAAAATAATATAATAAGGAATTTAACCTTTACTAATTTTGAAATTGAGAAGAACACAATTCGCTGCGGCGGGCCGATTGTCTACTATAAAATAGAGCAGCATGAGCGGCCCAAGCCTTAGCAGCATCCTTTGATGGCTCTGAGTGGCCTTCGAATAACACCCAAGCTCCTTGGGGACTGCAGGATGTATTTATATAAGCTGGGTATTTATTGCACCATGGAAATACAAGAATCATGGAGAATAAGAGGGCGGACTTGCTATCCAGGTCCGACTTTAGTTTTACTTTTCTTGAATCAGAGCATGCTGTTGGGGGACCCAAATAAGTGATCGGGTCTCTTGTTAAAACGGATATTTGTACGAAGCATCAGCACTGATGGGCGGACGAGGCTGAGCACATTTGAGTTGTATGAAACTTTTTCTTAATGGGCCTGGTTGGAAGTTCACTGACTGTGTCTCAATAGGACAATGCAGCCCTATGGTTGGTTTCATCACTGGAAACATCTAGCTTTACGCTCATCTAACAAATAGGGAAGTTATTGATGGTCAGGAGTATCTGTCTTGTCTAAAAGAAGAGCCTGAGACAACCGAGCACTTTCTTTAGGCTTGTCCTTTCTTTCCCGGTACAGGCTGAATACTCTTGAGTCCGCCTTTGTATCTGTAGATGAGTAGGAGAGATTACTTTATCAGAACCTGAGTGCTTCACTAGCAGGACAAGAAGGGTTTTCTGATGAATAATTTCCTTTTGTTTAGCAAAGTGCCACCTCAAACTCCGTGGTTGGTATATTTCGTCCTCTTGACTGGTGAGGAATGGGGTGAGCAGATCACTAGGATCCTGACACCACGACCAGAGTTGATCAATCGTCCTATTGAGCAATATAGAATATTTGACAGATTTCAAGAAAATTCAACATTTTCTAGTTTTGAAAGATATTTAAAGGATCACGTTTATGTCATAGTTGTAGGGAATATCACAGAAGAATAAATCCAGATGTGATTTTTCATATACAAAATATTACAATAGATATGATAAGATTTGCGTTATTTAATGCACAACACGACACAATTTATTTTTAATTTCTTACTCACTTCAATACTGCATCATTCCGTCGGAAATGTCTTAATTTTTATGTAATACTTTTATCACTAAAGAACTTTTTACTGTCCAACTATTAGTGTTTGCCTGCTTAGCAATTATTGCCTTTTGCCAGAAAACATACGTCACTAATTAGAGTAGAGGAAAAAGTTATAACCCAATAGAAAACTTGAAGGATTATCTACATTAAAAATTTAAATCATCATCATCAAAGGGTGATTAAAAAAATATGATGGGAAAAAATCTCGTTATCCTAATAACGGGATGCATTCAAATGCAAATATTCTAATCCCTCCTGCATTTGTGCAGAATTGATAAAGATCACCCTGTATACAATTGAGTTTCCCTTTAAATTCATACTCATATATACATTCATTACAATCCTATCCATTAGGAGCAATATAATATTAGTTTTCGACTAATTTCAAACTAACAAGCCATAGACATAAATAGCAGTTACTGATTAGCTATTTGGGAAAGCTGATTAAATTTTTATTAATTTCCTACACACAGGAGATACCGTTACTATTAGAGTGTGTGTGGTGACTGCTAATAAAACTATAAATTCAAAATTTATCGCAATAACTTCACGCGCTACCTTCATATGGTAGTGCAGAACAAGATAGTTAGTAATCGATAAATTGCAATTTCCAATGAAATCTCATAGATAAAATCTTGTTCACAACATTATTGGTGATACCAGAAATAATTGGTTCATGTTTTATTCGAGTTTTTACTTAGTTAGTAAGGCTGCAAACTATACTTTGTTAATTTATTACATTAAATTTCGCGATTTGATTTTAAAGTCTGATTATTGCTCCGACCACACTGATGGAGAGTATTAATTTCTGAAAGGTTGCATAATGCGTTTTATCAAATCGTCTAACTATCTAGCAATCATTCATGGACCTAATTATCTTCTCCCTCGTATGCTTAAAGTAACTTAGTTAACACTAAATTGACTAATAATTGATATACACAATATACCTACCTCATGCCTGGAGAGGCTTCTGGATGAATATATCAAGGGAGTAGCTCTAACGACTTCTCCCTTAAACACCGCACAGCACGCTTACCGGAGGGGCAGATCTACGGAGACGGCTCTCCATTTAATGGACTGAGCGGGGACTGGAGTGTAGACTGTTCACTTTGGGAGCCCTTCTGGACATCGGGGCAGCACGTCGAGATGGTGTTGACTACACTGTAGTGCGATGGATAGACCAAATGTGAAGACGACGATACTTAACTGTGGATGTGCGCGGCCGAACTCTCTGTATGCTGGTGGAGAGAGGCTGCGCATGGTGGCATGCTTTCTAAAGTACTCTGGTTTT
Organism: Dioctria rufipes; assembly: GCA_963924295.1. NCBI lineage: Eukaryota > Metazoa > Arthropoda > Insecta > Diptera > Asilidae > Dioctria > Dioctria rufipes. Next base: position 175,627,808 of record OZ002743.1, read on the forward strand.
TGTTGGATGACTCACTCATCACGGTGCTGAAAAACCTGGGATTCTCATATAAAGCGTACGCGGATGACATCCCTCTGCTCATTTCCAAGCACAGCATGACTGCTGTCTGTGCCTTCATTCAAATTGACCCCAATATCTTTGAGGACTGGTGCACTCGTCATGATAAGAGAGTGAGCGTTGGGAGGACGGCTGGACTGGCTCTTCTCATTATTCTCTGGCCTACGGGCTGGATTGGGAGAACCCTCTGGCCAGTATGCCATTTGATGACATGGTACCTGAGCTTCGCTTTGGGCGCTCTTATCTGTGAGTTGTCCAAGGGAATCGTGGACTGAGGGAAGTGCCTTATAGAGCTTTCCGCAGTCCGCTCTAAAAATATTCACGGATGGCTCTCTGACTAAAGAAAGAGCTGGACAGGTGTCTACTTTTCTGAGCCTGATATTGGGATAGAGTACTCACTTGGAAGACACACCACTGCCTCCTAGGATGAAGTCTTCGCCATATCGATGGCATCGAAGTTAGCCCTTGCTATGCAAAGCAAGAAGAAGGACATTACTATCCTCTCGGAGAGTCAGGCAGCTTTGATGGCTCTGAGTGGTCCTTCGATAACATCTAAATTACTTGGGGGATTGCAGGGCTTCTGTGGATAAGCAGTGATTCCACAACAAGGTGTCACTTGTGTGGGCTCCTGGTCACATGGGGATCATGGACAATTAAAGGACTGACCGTTTAGCTAGAACTGGCTCTGATTCTCCGATCCTTGGACCTGAACCCGCTGTACGCGTTGCCACCTCGAATATCGGGTCTCTCATCAAAGCAGAAAGCAAAGAAGAGATGGGCGAACCTGAGTTCTTATAGGTGTACAAAACTGTTTCTTGATGAGCCCAATGGGAGTATCTCCGATTGTCTCACGGGGCTCGGAAGTAAACAATGTATAACTGTGGTTAGCATCCTCACCGACCACAGCTCACTTCACGCTAATCTAACAAGGTTGGAAGTTGTTGACAGCCCTGACAGCTTATTCTACCTGGAGGGAGAGCCCGAGACAACCGAACACTTTTTGTGTGTGTCCAGCCTTCGCCCGGTGAAGACTCAATACTCTAGGGTTTGCTCTTCTATATGTGGATGAGCTGAAAAACCTGCCTCACCAAGACCTGATGAGGTTCATTAAGAGGACAGGAAGATTTCGGTGAATAACCTTCTAGCAGGACAGCAGAATGGGCCAATATGGCCTCCGTGCTTGGGATTGGGTTTCCTGTCCCCTGCCTTCAATATAAAAAAAAACACTTATCTCTATTAACCGATGGCAAACTTATCTCGCTTTTTAACTGGTTACTTCGCTTATTTCACATATCGACCCGTATATTTTTTTATTTTTATTTGTTATATTATTAATTAGGATACGATTCATATCGCCTGATGCTGACGATATCTTTCCTGTCCTATGCGTGAAGGGCAAGGCGTAAGAGAATTACAACCGAATCTAACCATAACCTTTAGAGCCAGCTACACTTTGGGTTATATACCAAGGAAGTGGAGAGATGTGAGATTTGTTCCCTCTGCCATGGTCCCTAGTAGTCGATGGTCACCTACAAGAGCAATTCCGTTATGATAATTAGGCATACTGACGGCCAGGATGTATTAACAAGACACAAATATGATTGGCTAATCTACGATCTAATACGGAATGCCCTGCATATAATAATAATAATATCGTATCAGGTATCAGAGGATGGGCCTTCATCAGCAATCGCAATCAGGACAAAAAAAATCATTCCATTTATTAAGAAAAGGAAGTTTTATTTCAAGCATCATTTATCGAAGGAAGAGTAGTAGATTAAAGTCTTAGTATTAGATCGAGTATAGATAGGCCATAATGTAATGTTGAGGCTGTTGTTATAATACTTAACGCAGAATTTACTTTTTCTATTGTAAATATTCGCCTGTGTGTGATATTCCGCTGATAAATTAATTGCGCTCTCCTGGAAGTATTACGCTTGCTTATTGACTTGTCGTATCAATGTTGTCTGCGAAATTTTGTGTAACTTTGCAAAGCCGGTAATATTCATATTGTGGTAGATAACATGCGTTAATGCCTCCTGTAAGAATTTCCTTGTTAAATTCCGGCCGTTTTACTCTAGATTTTTTTCTCGGAATTTTTCTGAATATAAATAAAATTTATATGAAAACTTTAAAAATATTCAAAGTATTATACCTTGCATTGGTCCGTGGTATAATTAAAATTTGGTACAAGGTACAATTTTGCAGTTGACAGAGTGAAAAAAAAAAATCTGGATCAACTGTAAAATTTAAGTCGAAATTGTGACAGCATATAATTTTCTGAATATCACTTTATAGAAAAAAAAAAATACTTCAACAGAACACTTGCAATAAAATTAACTTTGCACTGTGAAAAACACTTGTCAGTATGGTTAACGCACAATTGCATCTATTCACTTCCAGGCACTAAATGGATGTGCTTGTCTCAACTATATGAAAATTAAAAACTCCATAAAGCCTGTTAAAGGTCAAATAGTAATAGCATCCCAAGTAACGTAGGCTTGCTTCTAATAAAGTTCATTTGGCAGTTATGTAGGTACGGAAAATTATAACATCTTACAAGAGAACTAATTTCCATATAGTATACTATATATGTATTGTATGTAAAAAAGAAATAAATTAAATTGAGTGCATGACTTGCAAAAAAAAGATATTCTTTTACAAAAGACTGCGACTGCTTTGAATCACTTTAATAACTCTCTTCATAAATTTGAATGAAGTCCTTTGATTCAGAAAGACAAGCTTCTCATGTTCGCTGTAATATTTTAAAGAATTTATAATTCACAAAATAAAGGATTCTATAGAAATTTTTTTTTCTGTAGTACAAACTTAATACGAATTTTTTTTCTTTCCATTGTCAGGAAGAAATTGCATTTATAAATTTCTTAGTTTTCCCGATGAAAAACAGAATGAAATAGAGGGAAAAGTGGAGTGTGGTATCACAAAATAGGAAAAGAAGAAAAATTAAATTTTTTAGCCTTTAGAATAAGATGCTTTTGTTGCATTTTCAATGGAGTAGTAGATTAACGAAAGTCAATAGCATATTATCCATTATCTTAGGTACTTATCCCAATTAAGGTCTGGAAATCATTTAAAAATTTATGAAGGTGTATTATTTTCACAAATGAATGCTTTCGGTCTTTGGTCTTCCCTTCTAGTTCAGTTTTTAATGGAAAACAGTGTAGAAAAATGTATATACATCTACATGCTGTCATAACCTACGACGTGTCATTCTGTGCACAAAACGATACGAAACTAGAGCGATTAAGTTTTATAATAGCCCAAGACTTAAGCAAGTTCAATTGTTTCGAAAGGAGCATTGTTTCAGGTGGAATAATATTTTTGTTCTTCAAAGAAATGTTTGTAAAGGAATAATTAATTGTTTCTCGGAGAATCTATTAAGATAATCAAGTAATATTAGAATATTAAAACACAGATTAAAAAAAAAAGTAAAAAAGCTAGAAATGGTCTATGACCAAATCTTACGATAACTTAGATGAATATCCGTATGTAATTTCGTATGGTCACCTATCTGCACAAGTTTGATTTTTGAAGTGGCTTTTCGCATATATTTTTAGAACTGTTCGTCGGACAGTGAAAATGATTACAACCGACTTCGTAAAAAACCTAAATTTTTATATGGCAATACCAAGAAGGGGTTACCCGTCTTAGTCCGGTTTTGAAATTATATTTACTATTTTTTGGAAACTCCGTGTACAAAATCTTAGCGCTGTGAGGAGTTGCCCGATTTGTATCATTTTCGTACTTAATTTTCCTTTTTTTTAAAAGCACGCGTGCAAAATTTCAGATCTCTAAGTGAATGTGTTCACGAGACAGACATGCAAAAATAAAAATAACTTTTAATATTATGCGTGCGCGTTTAATACTTTTTGCTCTAGCAGCATTATTTCTATGCGTTACATATAGAACGACAAACTTACTATACCCTATCATTTCATTTAGGGTATAACAAAGACAGAACTCGTCGTATTACCAATAATTTTGTAAATTGTTTAGGATAATCCAAATTACGAACGACATCTACGGTAAAGATTAAGAGCGGGGGCACCTCAGAGGACACTGAGTCCCTGTGGACACCATGGCCAAAGTTGATCTATCTGCGCAAGTTTGATTTTTGAAGTAAGTGGTTTTTCGCATATATTTTTAGAACTGTTCGTCGGAGAGTGAAAATAATTATAACCGATTTCGTAAAAAACCTAAATTTTTATATGGAAATACCAAGAAGGGGTTGCCCGTTTTAGTCTGGTTTTGAAATTATATTTACTATTTTTTGGAGACTCCGTGTACAAAATCTTAGCTCTATGAGGAGTTGCCCGATTTGTCTCATTTTCGAACTTAATTTTCCTTTTTTTTAAGCACGGGTAGGGTATAACAAAGGTAGAACTCATCGTATTACCAAAAATTATGTAAAATGTTTAAGATAATCCGAATTACGAACTACAACTATGGTAAAGATTAAGAGCGGGGGCAACTCAGAGGACACTGAGTCCCTTTGGATACCATGGCCAAAGTTGATCTATTTTGTCTTCCCCTAAAGTGGTTAGGCTAAATCTGACATCTCCACAGGCTCGATTGTTGCCTTGAGCTTGTAAACTTTATTTTTAAGGTAACTAGGTGAGAAAGCAGTACTGTCGTCATAAGGCACGCCTAACTAAAATCCCGAGGGCTATGCCTTTCGAAATTTCTTCATTTCAGCTCACAAAACTATATAATTATTAGAAATTCTTCCATCTAGATTTTAGTTCACAAAGTAATTATTCTAAATTTTTCCAAACTCGTATAAATATTTCTTTTCCAACCGACTACTTTCACTATACAGTATAAGTGCCTACGAAAATAGATTCCGCTAAATCTTTCCGTTTTCAAAATTTAAAAACAACGGATATGTACATATTTGTATATTTCAAAGGCGAAGCTTATCGACCTTCCCATGTAGCAAATGCAGTACTAGGAATAATTATTATAATCTTGCACGTTGCACCATTGGGTGCATGATATGCATCAACTAGATCCCACTCCCAACTCATTCCTTATATTAGTTTAAGTCGAAGTGTTCACCAGGAACGGGCAGGAGTGTTTAAATGACAGAAACGTCAATTTGTTAAGTGGAAAGTGTTATTAATGTGCGGATAGATGTATATTTAAGTAAGTATTTCTGCAATTTTCTCTTGTTTAGGGTTTATGATTAATAGACATTTTATATTATTACGAGTGTGGCCTTAGTTCGTTATATAAAACACAATATTTCGGATATAATTCACAAGTTCTTTCTATATTTAACTTTACTGTACTTCTAATTATAACAATCGAAATAGTTTGCTTCGCTCACTTCATTGTCTGAAATAAGACTCCGCCTCCTGGATGTGAGTAGCGCCGTATTCATAGTCTACAAATTATCATAGAAACTTCCTGAATATTCCGCTCTCCGAACCCAAACTTTACTAGGATGTCACTAACCTAAAGTTGTTTCCATTTCCAATAGATGTCGTTTGCATCACTTTGTGGCGCGTAACAATATTAATAACCAACAATGGGCTATTATAAATTCATTGTATATTTCATGTCTTATGTGCACATAGTAGTTGTGCGTGTTTCTGTACAATGTATTATTTTATTACAAATTTCTATACAAATTTTTTTACTATTTCAACTTACAACATTTTGTTTGAAGTTGTAAGGATTGTGACAGGAATAATTCTCGAAGGACTCATTGACATCAGATAAGTATTGGACTATAACGGCTTTTGCTTTTTTTAAAAATAATTCTTCCTTTTAGGTGAGTAACGTCATCATTGGACGCAACAGGTAAATAATATTGCAGTATTAAATGACACTGTTGTAGGTAGGTACTTATGGGGCTTTGTTCACCCCGTAAACAGGACTAACGTTCTTCAATAAGCAGTTCAGATAAAAAATTTTGCATGGGTAGAACTCACAGGAAATATTGTCAGCTTTAAGATCTTTCCAATTTTCAAGATTTGTGAAACACGTTCGTTTTTTTTTTAAAGAAAAGTGGGCCTGTTAAAAGTTAGCTGAGGATAGACGAATATATTTGGCCCTTTTTTAGTTGCTCACAATCGAAGCAGTGTCGACTACTCTCGGAGCATGCTCAGTATATTCACCATAAGCTTTACATTCTAAATAATCTAGTTGAAATTGTTTCCTCAAGTTTGCGACCAGGAACCAGAAGTTCGTCCAGGAGGTACAGCTGTTTTGTTTTTTTAATAGTTGGTTCTATAACATTTGTTCATTTTCATATGAGTACCTACACGTAACAGCCTTAATAACTCTTCGAAATTCAAATTTTGTTTTATTTCATCTATTTACGTCATGATCCTGAGATTCTATCACGGCATTTCTAGTCATACAAAGTTATGGTAGATAAGATTGGCTGCTGACGAATTATCTACAATAAGCCACACTTAAGTGTTAGCGAAAACTGATATAAAGTTTCCGCGTCATTCCAGTTTCTCGTAAGCAGAGTTGCTGTTTTAGTAGGAAATAAACTATACATTTTGTAACTCTCCTTCATCTGCAATTAATTAGTCAGCTACATACTAAACGTGTAAGGCCTCTTACTTACGACGATGATGTGAGGTGGTTAAATAATAAGAAAAATTATTTGATGACAAGGAAAATCTTAAATATATTTAAAGTTTGTGCTCTACACATTTAGTATTCTAACCTAGCGGCCGCCCAGCATCCATAAAAAACTTGCTAAACATGTTTCGTAATATAAATTTAAAGGGTTAGTTTGCAAATAATTAATAGTTTAAACTTCTAACGTTAGTAGGATGGACGTTGGGGCCCATGAATCGATTACTTCCTTGAAATTGTTTCTGCGTTCCTTTATCCCACGTGGACGGTGCTCCATATTGCTGGTTTGATGCTCTCTTCTCCCAGGAATTCTTGCTGTGATTTTAATTCGATGTGTGATGTTTATTCGTTTTTTTTTTCTTTATATCGCTTTAACTTTCGATTTCTCTTCTTTAATTTTGTGGCTTCATTTTTAATTCACTTCGTCTCCTCTTCTCGTTTACGAATCTGACCATCTTCTTGAAAAAACTCCCCCTGAACCTGCTGCATAATCCCTTATATATGTTGATAATGCAGACTTGGAGCCTAAGGGTACGTTCGACTATTGGGACCTTTTAATTATTTCTTTGCGTTTCATTTTTTTTTTAATATATGTTCATTAATTTTTATTTATTTATTCATTTTGGATATTTATTTATTTATTTTTAATATTTAGTTAATTAAATTCTTCTTTTTATATTTCCAATTATTATTAGTGTTAGTATTATTAGCTTATCCTATTTTAGTAGACTAATTATTTATTTGTTAAGATGGAGGGGAAGTACAAACTTCGAATATATTGCCTTCGAATACGCGGCATTTTAGTGGCTCACAAGGTAAGGGTGTGTGAACAATTTCAAGAAACCTATAAGCGTGGTTTGGTTTAATATCCAGCCTTACAAACGTACCAAGCGGGGTAAGATGACCCCTTTCAAAGTTTCCTTTAAAATCGTATATTCATTGTTATTACTTTTGCTCATCTGACTTTCCGTAAATTCCTATATTATCAGATTATACAATTTCTCACTTTCCATTTTTCTCTTAGCTTATTTTTTACAGAGAAAACTTTTTTGCATACGTATTCTTACCATAAGGGTTTATTTGACCCCTTATGAAATTTACGTATTTTTATGCAGTTCCCCAACTGGAACCGTAGTTCTGGATTCCGATACACTTCTCAATTTATAGTTCTATTTATCTGAATGTGATATGTGTGTTTGGTTTCGGCGTGAGCACTTGAAAGACCTGATCGGGTTCATACGACGTAACGCGTAAATTGAAAGGACTCTTTAACTAAATAGCACAGATAAGAAATACCCAGATCACGACGATATCGACGATGCCTCAACCATGCCAGCAATGCCTCACTCCAAAATAAAGTCAATGATGCCTTGACTTGATGAGAAGCCCTCAGTTTCTACTTAGAAATTTACAGAACATGTTTCGCCCGAAGCACCTCAAGCAATAATTATCAATCATGAAGATTTTGGACTAGGTTCAATTTAATAATGGTTTTCGCTTTTACAGCATTTTGATTGTCAATGCAAATCCTGATACATATCCTCATTACGAGCAGTCTTACTGTGTTTATTTATGGCTACAATTATAGGTTGGAAAAAGGTATACCATGACTATACTTAAATATATACTTTTGATATTCCCGGAACTTACAAAACTACAAGAAATACAACAAAAACCTCTTGATGGAATCCAAGTCGACACGATAAGACAAAATGACCGAACGAAAAACTACAAAGGCATTATTATTCTGCGGTTGCCCTTTTCATGGCATGATGCTCGATAGTTTTCAGTTCAGGCTCATAAAAACCTCATGACCTGGAATCAGCTTAAGGACGAATCGCTGATTTTAGAAGCTTCCTACATTTAGGACCATATTGGTTATCGTATTAATGAGCGTTCCATATCTTCCTGAATCTCAGAAGTCCTTCTGTGGTCGTAAGTATATTTTTGGGCATATGTAGATATTATGAGCTAAATGCATAGCCTTCCATTTATGATGTACTAACAAGTTTTCATATTGTATGTATCTTAAAATAAAGAAAATCAATGTCAAATTCATTATACAACACCATAGATGAAAAAAAAAAAAACAGCGTGGTCAGGAATACCAACAGTGCCATACTACGTCACAAGCAACTTATTCTTATGCGGCCTTGATTTGACATTTAACCCTGCATACGAATGAGGTTTTTGCACGATTTATGTTCATTGTAGAGGGCGAATCAGCAGAGGATAATTCTTCCGGCAGGCAAATGGTTGCCAGTAAATACTAATAGCCCACTCCATTCAAATCGGTTCTATAATTACTAGGGAAGGTGCCGATAAAATTTTGAACATTTGAAAATATGGATATTTGTGGCGAACCCTCTGATCCTTTCTTCTGCTTCCGTAAAGATCTCTAGTTTTATAATAATTATACACAGAGTTTCTTCTTTTAACACTAGTCTCTGTTAGAAGATGCGGATGTTTCCGTTGGTTTTGCTTTCCAATAAACCCTTTTCATGATAATATATAATGTGCCCTTCGGATATGTTAGGATAACCACAACTCGGTCGAAATACCATGTCGTTAGTATTGTACCCTTAACTCATAGGGGACTTGTTATGACCCCGTTTACCGCCGCGCTTTCTTGGGGGAGAAGAGCGGCGCAGGGGGAGAACATTCAGGATAGGATGATGATTGAACATACGCTCTCTTTATACTATTGTAGACTATAATTTTTATTTAACACAATTTGTTGGGGTAAATTACATGATTAGTTTCACTTTCCTTTATTTTTATACATGCTACAAATTTTATTTATTTTCGTGCCCGAAATTTTATCAGCACTTATCTAGTACTTTATAGAAATTTCACTTTAAGATGATTTAAACTTTTGACTAACTCGAACACCAACCGCGCGTGTGCACTTGATGAGTGCTTATCCTGAACTTCGACTTTCTTTGGATTGTTGTATATTTTTATCACCAAAAATAACTAACTCCCTAGCGTCAGCAAAAAGTATGAAGAATTTTCGTCATTGGTGCGTTCAACTGACCAATCAGACGAAAAGCAGAAAAAATGGAACGAAAATAAGCAAAAAAATGAAAAGATGAAACGATATTTGTTGGCTTGGGTCTTGCAGTAATTTGATCTTGCTCTTGATATTTTTGAGCGATATGCAATGTGGAGTACATTAACTCCGTGAATTATGTTTACAAAAATGTCGAGTAAGTATTTTATATAAGTGGACTGATGGGCTATTTATGCGAGGTTAAGTATTTTACGAGAGTAAGTAATAAGAATATTTATGCATTTTAGGACATATTAGGAATATTTATGAAGGTAAGTAATTATGCATGTTGCTGTAATTTTAAGTGTTTGTGCAGGGAAATTTATGGAAGGTGCGCTGTGTGGTATTTTGGGACCACAGTTTGAATGCTCATGGATTTTTAGAAATCCACAGGAGGTAAGGAAATGTAAATGAAATGGTTGTGATTTTGGAATCACAACAGAGCGCTTAAAATTTATTAATGTTCAAATATAAAAAAAAAAAAAAACAGACAAAACCATTCTTGGCGTTGCATTTTTGTCGAAAATAAAACTATATAGCATCACCAAAGTTCAATTCAGCTCAAACTTATTTCTAATGCAATTTACATTTTCATTTAGTTCTATTTATATAATTCAGAAGAACCAAAAACAAAAAATTATTTCATATTCACTACTATTCCTGATGAAGTCTTAATCCATTCAACGTGGACTAATTTTTTTCTCTCGTCCATTTCATTATTATTTTATTTTGGTGATCTGTTTGAGATGATGTCATTAGATGTATCTCGTAAATGAATCATCAAGTTTACGCTCATTTCTAAGAAAGCAGACATATATGAGAGTGTGCATTATATATTGCCACTCTTAAATTTTATTGCCCATAACTAACTAAATCCATGGAGGCAATTTCCATTGTGTTCATTGGATGTAACGACTAAACTATTTGGCATTTTATGGGATTTCCGGACTCGACCATGCTATTTAAGATCATTACTACATTATTTATTATTTTTATCATTAATAAGTTTATTAAAATATGTATATAATTTGAAGAGTATTTCAGTCAATTTTTCAAATATGGCATTCCACCAATCAAATCAACTAAGACTTGAAGTTTTTATGATCGAAATTTGGAAGTAATCAATAATAATAGATTACTTTACACTATTAAAAGAAAGTCAGAAATGACTGCTCGATCTGGTTGGATTTGAAAGTACATGAAAATTGCTAAAGAAATAGAACACGACGAAAGCTTTACATCTAATCAAAAATTTTATTAAGTTGCTGACTTTTCTAGTAATAACGTTGTAATTGAAAACATAAAATCGGCGGGGCGGTTATCGAAGGGACTGGAGGTTTGTCCTATTGTAGTCCACACGCTAGTTAGTTATGGCAATAGATACCCCAACCGTCCTTCCAACATCCCCATGAGTGCAATCAATACACAGCATTCTCGAATCTGCCTGAATGACAAGATTCACATATGGCAGGTTCAGTAAGGATTTAAAAGCAGCTATTTCTGTGGAACTTATGGACCCTGTAATGTCTTTGCAGGTCTATAAGCATGCGGTTCGCAATCCCACTTTACCACTATGATCATCCAACACAACTGGCAACAAGAGCATTGACCTTACTCTCGAGCTATACATCTAGTGCACAATATTCTGTTTCATGCCCTATATACTACCAAAGACTTTTCCTGCATTGGAAAAAGACCCTAAAAGTACAGGCACCCTCCTTCCCCTAAGTTTGGGGCTCGGTAGACGCCGAGGTCGTTCACGTGGGGAGGCAACTGCAGAGTGTGCCCAAAGAGTAAAGTGACTAAGCGTATTTCTCCTGGAAGGGAATGCCAAGGTAGTCTTCATAGCGTTTGCCGTGTTTAAGACTGCCAGGTGAATGCAATATCATTCCGCTGGAGCTTTCAGCGATTTAACAGGTGACACTATTGGTATCTATGTGCAGAGAGTTCATACGGCACATCTTCATATACGCTGACAGCCAGACAACCATTAAAGTGCTAGATGCTATGCTGGTAAAATCAAAATTGGTGCAGTTATGAAAGACCAGCCATGACGAATTGACTACATAGAATAAGGTGACCCTATGCTGGGTGCCTGGCCATTAGGATGTCCAAGGCAACAAAATTACTGACGAGTTGGCCAAAAAAAGCTCTGAAATGGATAGCTCCGCCGCGGTAGGTTATGTGAGGTTCTCGATAAGATCTCTCTCTCTCTCAGGTATGCCTATCAGAATGCAAGCCTTCGATGGATCAACAGGTGAACCTGCCATTACGGATCATATGACCATAACATACAATGCCAGTAGACTGGAAATAGCGGTGAACGATTTTTACAGAGACTACAAAGATGTGTATAAAATCGAATCCATCAAACAAGTAATACGCGTGTGTCCGCTCTGATAAATAAAAGAGGTACGCCATTAGATAAAAAACGGCTTTTCAAATCTGCGACATCTGCAAAGTAAAGAGTTTAGAGGTAACCCGAGAAGCAGGATGGATTTAAGGCGGACTCAAAGGTTATCTTAACCTAACTTATGGTTCACCGTCAAATCGGCCTCATTGCACGGAAGCACAGCAGGCAGCCATGCTGAGCCTGGTCATAAGCAAAGCGATGTCGTCCACGCTTCACATGAGAATCATATATTTCTCAGCGTCACAATTAGTCAGGCAACCAACATACACCAACGGACAGTGGAGCACACCGCTCTGCGCTTAGCCCTTATCCGTCAGCCTACTCTGAGTGACATTCGACAACCCAGCTACACTGTTAAATTTCGTCATCTTAGCGTTTGCCAAATCCAACGCGCGATAGTGCAATCAACACTATGTCCCTGTCAAAGGCGCTCTAGACGTCTAAGAAGGCTTCAATAGTGAAAGATTTACAATTCAGTCCTTATTTAATGTAACTAGCACTTTGCTCAGCTACAGTGTATACTATATCTCTTGAATTTTCATAGATCTGACGTACAAAATCCATTGTAGCCACCGGTCTGCCTTTTTTCGTGGAGTGGACGATGATAGATCTCAAGCACAGCAGCTCGGGCGGCCACTCGTACTAATCTGATAGAAACCTTGCCACCAAAACCTTCCTGTCCTCGTAATGAGGTAGATCAGGTCTAGGTTGAGTATGTTTCTCAGCTTCGGCATATGTTGGAGGGCAGACCAAAGCGAATCCAGCCTTCTTCGAGCAAAAGGCGGGCAAACTCACAGAAAGTGTTTGATTGTCTCAGATTCTCTTTGCAGGACAGATACTCAGCCCTGTCAACAACCCTCATCTTTGTTAAATGGGCGTAAAGCGAGCTGTGGCTGGTTATGATCCACAGTTCTACATTGTTCTCTTCCAAGCCCCAAGAGAAAATCAGAAAAATTCCCATTAAGTGCACCAAGAAACAATTTTCTACACCTGCAAGTACGCAGGTTCGCCCACTTCTACTTATGCTTTGTGCGAAGAAAGGAACAGAATATCCATTTACCGTATTCGGGCTTTTCAGTGGCCTTGCTAAAAGGTACTTAGTAAGAGCATTAATGTCAGAAAAAGCCGACCAGATAAAATAGCAGAACCGTCCTGGTCTAAGACGCACGAAGAAGTTGATTAACTTTCCTCTCAAATACTTTAAGATCAACTGTAATAAGCACCAGATCAGGCTATTCACTGGAATAATGACTTCCCAGTAATCACTTCGGTGCATGCGTCAGAAAATGGGCAAGACCACAGACGACAATTGCTGATCCTGCAACGAAGAAGAAGAATCCGCAGGGAACATACTCTGCGAATGCGCAGAAATTGGTCGCCAAGGTCTTCAAAGTCTAGGGAAGCCCTGTAACTTCATCATACGTCCGGTAAACTGACCCTAATGAGGTAACAACGTGGACTGGATCTAACATGTCAGGGATATAGCACAAAAGATCTATTAGGGTTCAGCTCTCTGGCCCCACCCTTATTTATAATAATGGGAGAAGTGAAAAAAAATCATGATTGTACATCAAATCTTCAAAAATACTTCCAAAGAAATTGGTGAATTAATTTCTTCCTAAGCAGCTTTGAATCATAAATTTAGATAACATTATAATTAATGAAATCTAGAGAATTATAGGTAAAACTATCATATGATCAGGATTCTTATCCTCTTTCATAATCTATCTTAACTTTTGTTGTTGCATAAATCATTTTAATTACAGTAAAAACGCCGGATATCTTTACCTGGTTTCCTCGTCATTATCTTAGGGTCGTAAACACCAACGAGGATAATCCTATTTCCTGTGTATAAATTATTCCTATCCGAGAATAATCCTGCTTGCTTTAGTAGAGAAAGAACATAAGATCAGTGCATTTAACCGAAATATCGTTGCCACGAAAACTTGCTATTCTTTGTTGTCTGCTGTAATTGTCACTTATGTTCAAAATTTGCTTATCCGTCACCTATTCAGAATAATTCTCGAATAGAAATTTTACCCCCAGAAAATCTCGGATAAAATATTATACCGGTGTAATACGATGGATTAAATCGCGAGTAATCTTGGTTGATGTTTATGCATTACACGGTAATATGGATTATTTTTGTTGGTGTTTACAGCCCTTAGTGTCTATTTATCATTGCAAAGGATACACAGAGAAAAATATTATGTAACTTTCGAACTATTTTTTTTTTCTTTTTAGAACAAATTACACCAGTCACTCGTCCTCTGTCATTTATAGTTATGAGTTGCGATGTAAATGTGATGCTGCTATTGCTTGCCCATAGGTAGAACTGGAACACGTTAAGATCTGTAAAAGGTATTGTTATTTAAATTTAAAGTCACTTGTTAAAGCTCTAAACTTGCTATTATTAAGGAGATTGAAGAGCTTACAAATGTGTTAAATTTCACCTTTTTTTAATTTTCCATAGGATTACACATTTCCACATATGCATGTGATAATTGTATATGTGTGTTATGTATATAAACTACAATTTTCCAACAGACTAAGTCCTTTAAACAGTTTAGTATGGGAGAAAAGGAATGTACGGACGAACGAACAAAAATTCAAATCCAATCTCAAAATTCTGTTCTAAATGGAATTTCAATTTTATCCCTAAAGGGAGGCGAAACGAGGCGTCCCATCAGATTTATATATATATGTCGGAAGAAGATGCACTTCGAATGGATCTGCATATCACAACTTTCTCCTTTTGGAAAAGTTAAATTTGCTCTTACCAACCCCCTCGTCAATAGTAAAACCACATAACACGTACATGGTACGACAGAAGACACAATGTTTGGATTGTCCTACAAAATGGAATGCTATATATCGCCGAAAATGCCACAGGATATCTGTAAGGTTGTGTTACTATCGTGTTAAGGGAAATGGCGTTTTAGTTCTATCCATTTGAATTATTTTATTGTGCGATAGCTGTACCTATGAATTGGACTGACAAGCCTTATGATTTACCTACAGGTTTCCTTTTGTTTAGCCATTCGGATATACTGCCATTTATATCTCCTCGATCAGAGTGAAGCCTCCATTAGCTACTGTATAAAACAAATATATGTATGTAGGGTTGAAACGCGAATCGATTTGAATTTCGGTGAATACGATTGTTTTGAATTTGAACAGATTTTGGCTTCTGTGGGCTGACTTCCATACTAGTTTCATATTATGCCGGATGACGAATCGCTCAATATCTTCAATTTTCAATGTTAATTTATATTTCCATAATTTGAATTTATAAACCTGTTGCTTTGTAATCGTGGTTTGAATACAACTAATAAGTAACTCAAAACAATTTTTAAGTGGTTGATACACTGTCGCTTATTATATTTGATTTATGCAAACTATGTTTCGCTTGTGCGATATTGGTTGAAATATCTAAATTTCACTTTGGGCAGGTACATATGTCGTACCGGATTCAAATTTGATAGAATATAGAGAAAATAGACCAAGGGTAAATGGGTAACATAAATATATCCAAGGAAGTGCTTACTACCGGCATGGTAATATGTAAATGGGAATTCCCGTATTGATAATAATTCCACAGTTGTGTAGATGATTAGTCTAACTGAAGGTAGACTTTAAAATAACCCTAGTCTAGAGTAGGAGGATGGTGTCTGGAATAAGAAACAGATCCAGTATAAAGCACGGTGGCGAGTTGATCTTGCGTTTTATTGTTAGACTAATTTACGTTTATCATATTTTTTTTAGTTTCGTCTTCTCTAATTTACTAAAATTGTATTACCAAGGTAATTTTTGAACAATGCATTGATTAACCGAAAATTGGAACAAGCTAATATCTTTTAGCGCAAGCTCTAGAGAAACTCCTACAATGAACTCAGATGTTTGAGCATTTTGAAGAACGTTCTACTAAGAGTTGCCACAGATATTCATTAAGCGCTAGGTAATATCATAGCAATCCTAGTTATTCGTATTAAATGCTAAGACTAAATGAATTTTGGGCAGGGTTGGGTTCTCTATGAGTAAAAAATAAAACATTGAATTAAGAAACAACTCTTATTGAGAAGGCATAAAATATTGGCGTGACGTAATAGGTTGTATCGCTTATGGCCAAAGAATTTGTTAAATTCTACGCGCTCCTGGAAATTAGAAAGCACTACCATATATATAATTGCACAAGTTATACGTAATGAGTTAAAGCAAAACAGGTAGTAAATACGGGTAGAAAAATTGGGACAAGCTCTTGAGGTACTGAATATTCCAACGATTCAAAGTGCTTCAACCAGATTCGCCAATTAGTAATGGACAAACCCTTATGTTAGGCGTCTTTTTTCAATTCCGTAAGCCATTTTGAAGGGTATTACACGTACAATTTTATCCTTTTCAGAATGAAATCCGGTGATGCGTCCCAAGGAACACTGGCAAGTAGAAAACTGTCCTCAATTAACACTTATTCCCTTACTGAAGAGTTTCTGACCGCACTTCGCCACTTATGAAGTGCTGCCGCAGTTAATACATATTCTTCGCTCTATCGCTGTTCACCTTCGCATCGTTCAATTGAAATCTCTCTGAGACTGAACATATGGGACGGCCGATAAAAAAATGGACGGGAGTAAGAGCTTCCAAGTTATTCATATCTGCTGATTTTGGTGAAGGTGGTCGGAAATTCATGCAACCTTCTAATTGACAGAAACCTTTCAAGACTGCTCAAAGGTAAGGGTCTTCCAATAAGCGGTGTTATTTTAATTAGCCCGCTATTTCGGTAGATGTCACTTTTGGAGCTGTCATTTTTCGACATTTGACAACTACGCCATTAATAAAAATGGAACGATACACGGTTCAACAACGCATTGAAATTATTAAAATTCACTATAAAAATGGTGAAAATGTGGCAGAGACGGTTCGTAAAATTCGAACATTTTTGGGTCGTCGTGAAGCACCTTGTCGGACCGCAATACAGAAATTGGTAGAAAAATTCGAGCTGTCGGGACAAGTTAGTGATGTGAAGAATAAAACCCGTGCACGTCGCTCAAGAACAGCCGAGAATATTGCTGCTGTAGCCGAAAGTGTTGAAGAAAACCCAGGTTTGTCCATTCCTCGTCGTTCTTTGGAATTAGGCATTCCACAAACGTCATTACACCGTATTTTGCATAAAGATTTGGGTCTTAAGGCTTACAAAGTTCAGTTAACTCAAGAACTCAAGCCGGCCGATCATCAACAACGTCGAGTCTTTGCTGATTGGCTCCTTGAAATGCATGAAAATGATCCGGAATTCCATCGAAAACTCATCTTGAATGATGAGGCCCATTTCCACCTCGATGGCTTCGTCAACAAGCAAAATTGTCGTATCTGGGGCTCAGAAAACCCAAGAGATATTGTTGAAAAGCCTCTCTATCCTCAACGTGTGACTGTTTGGTGCGGTTTATGGTCCCGCAGGGTCATTGGACCTTACTTTTTCGAAAATGAGGCTGGAGCAACAGTTACGGTGAATGGATTGCGCTATCGACAGATCATTAATGATTTTTATGGCCGGAATTGGATGGTATTGATATGGACAACGTTTACTTTCAACAAGACGGCGCTACGTACCACACAAGCAACGAAACCATTGATCTTTTACGGGAAAAGTTTCCGGACCGTGTTATCTCTCGAAGAGGTGATCACAATTGGCCACCGAGATCTTGTGACTTAACACCTTGCGACTTCTTCCTTTGGGGCCACGTGAAAGAAAAGGTCTACGCCAACAGCCCAGCGTCGATTCAAGACCTCAAAAATGGAATTCGTGAGGCTATCGAGGACATAGGGCAGCCAGCCACTTTGCGATTTGGTTATGGAAAATTTCATGAAAAGGATATGGTCCTGTAGGCGTGGTCGTGGTGCTCATTTGGCTGATGTTATTTTCCATTGCTAACGGCATACCTTCCTCATTATAATGATATAAAAATCCGATCATTTTTCTCAAAAAATGGCATTTTTCTTTGAATATCAAAATAACACCTCTTATTGGAAAACCCTTTATTGCATTTCCCATTATACTTCGTAAACTCTTAACTGCGGCCACATTCAAATCCCAAAATGCGGAGCATAAGATGGCGAGAAGTGCCACTGAATGCTGTATTCACTCAAAACCTCATTGGCTGTGTTTTGTTTATTGACATAACTGCTGAAATTCTTGACACTGTTGATCTGCACCACGAAAATTTGTCCCGTTGTCGCTAAATATGTTGAAGCAATGACCTCTTCTATTTCGCACCACTACTATCATCTGAGAAATGGATTCAGTGAAATTAAACTACTTTTCCTGCCGAACGAATGCTCTGTTTTTATTAGCCGAATTTCAGTTGTGAGGCTCTCACATTATGAGATCTTGGTCCATGTTGTTGTGGCGTTAATAACCTCTTCAACTGAGAGTGATGTATCAAGAATAACTCCTGATAAAACAGTTCTTTTAATTTCGGCGTTAATTATATCTTTTAGATCATCATCAATTTCAGGTCTATTTGCGAAAGTACTAGCTAACAAAATGGATGGACCGTTCCAACATAGCTGATTAATATTAATCAATTCTGATGGTATCATACCGTGTGATCTGCTATCACTGGGATTATCTGTAGAGTTGATGTGTTACCTACATTTGGTTGACAATATCTCCAGGATTTCAGCTGTACGATTTCTTATGAAAGTTTTCCAATATCTCTGTGTACCTGATAACAAAGCCAAACCAGGCGTGAAGTCTGTCCAACCATGACATTCAATATCTGGTCTCAGATAGATGCAGCAGCATCTGAAGCATCAGGAAAACCGTGCAACTCTGCAAGTTTGTTGTCATACTTTGTATATCCAGTGTGGTATTTTCAAGGAGCTGATATTATTTAAGTCTTCTTGAAGTTGGTACCATTGATCAGCTAACGTAAGTGGGAGAGTTTCGTCCCAGTCGAAGTCTTGAGCCCATAGTTTCTTTGTATAGAAAAGTCGGAACAAGTTCTTAAGAGTACAGAAAATTGAACTTTTCCAACAATTTTTACAGCGTAAGCAATAATTCCACACCACAATAATTTGGATGAGGGTGGACCTGTTAGCTTTGTTTAGAACGACCTGTTGTAGATATGTAAATTTTATTTTTACACTGGTGATCAAAAGAATTACTGCGTAGCCGAAATCGAAGGGCTTTATTACCTTATGCAGCAGTTTACTATAGCAAACGAATATCAAAAGTCTTGGGTAAATCGAAAATTGATATAATGACAATGTATGTGTGGTAGGTGTGGGAGACTATGGGTCCATATATAACTTACACAAGCACCTGGGATCCTACAAAACTATTTTGTATACCATATAAACGAGAACCAGAATTAAAACACAAACATATATATATTCCGACACCCAAGCCGTGATAAATGTTTAAAATTCTTTCATTTCAAACTAAGTTGGGGCTATATGGAGGTCCTAGATTTACTATCAAAGGATAAAAACGTAAACCATAGATGGGTATCAGGGGATACGAGTGGAACGAAGATATAGACTGTTGACTTGTTAGCTAGCAAAGCAACGAAATCGCCATTTATCAGACCCGAGCCACTCTGCGGTCTTACAAAATGTTCAAAACTGAAAAGGCTGAAGCTTGTCATACAAAACCTTTTAAAAAATCATAAACTGCGGTTAGCGCCAGACCGGACTATTCACTATTGATTAAGCACATACTTGCTCAGCGACTGCGCATTACTTGCATGCAAAATGGTAGGTGATGCACTCAGTTCCTTAGCGATTTGACCATATATAGGTATGGCAAGGCCTGTTGTATTTTCCATATTAGATCCATCCATGTACCATATAAAAGATTCATTTTCATAGCATAACGTCTCAGATGAAGCTGGTCATCGGGTCTTCTAGAAGTTTTTGGATGACTTTGAGGTGGCCAAAAAGATTACCTATACTGAGTGCTCAGAAGATAATTGCACTGAAGGTGACTTCCTCCTTTACATCCAGATTCAAAGGAAACAGATCCAGTATAGGCTCTAATGCTAAAGGTAGTCAGATTCGTATGGCACCGGTGACTTCTAGACATGCATTATAACACAGGGTCATTTTTGTTTAAAGAAGGCAATAACTAAAAGGCTGCGGCATGTCCATCTTACCGCTGTGGCCTTCTCCAGCACTCTTTTTAAGAGCGATAGTGCCAAGTTAGTCTGCTATCTATGGTGACACCTAAAACTTGTACCTCCTTTGAAAATTCAACTTTTGCTTACGCTTTTTGCGCGGATGGAGCGATTACAATTTTGCCAGGGATGGCACGAAATTCTATTGTCTGGCACCAGTTGTAGACTTTTTTAAGGGTGTTCTGCAATTAAATCAAAGATTATCCGATCATGTTTGCACCTAAGTTTTATAACCAGATTGTTTGATTATCCCACGAGCAGTTGATCAGCCCTTGTATGAAATCATTGAAAACAAGAGGTCATAGCTGAGCGGACAGAGCTTCACATTGGGTACATCTCCTGGCAGCCAATCCTGTTACCGATGCATAGTACAAAAACCAATACCGACTATTATATACGTTCCAACATAATATATAATTTTACAATTTGTTGTAATTGTTGATTTTTTTGATTTTAATGTTTACTTCATTCTGGCCATATTTTTCCAATATTGCTCAATAAAAGTGACCAAACGCAAAACTCTCATGTTATTATCATTTTTATAATCTTTATATTTTTTCTTATGAAATTTTTAATTATATCTTAACGCCAGTAGAGGCGTACCTCGGCATATGTGTCTCAAAAGTTTTTCTTCACTTCATACATAATAGGCTCAACATGCCGATAGACTCGCGTATATTGTAGATGTATAAAAAAAAAATTCTTTTGTTTTATTATATGAGTGTCGCATTAAAATATACTTTCAACATTATATCATAATACCTGGTTTTATGTGTAAAATATCTTATATAGATATATTAAAAATCATAATCCGAGTTAATTGAATGAAAGAAATAATCAATAAAGTAGTCGTACTATAACAGGATACTGTGTATAACCATCTACTTATGACATAGTATACGACATCCTATCTACAAAATTTTCCAAAGTCGTCCAAATAAAGATGTTTATCCACCCTCCATGAGCTTAACTAAGTTTCCATAACAAGGTCTGCAGTAAACTTATGAAGGTATCTCAGAACTCCTTCTAACTTTGTTGAGTATCGAGTTCGATGAGTGTCCAGAGCTCCATAATGTTAGACGTCTATTTAACCAATTATAACGAACGTGTGATCATAATATCACACAATAATTCTTATATATCGCATCATATATATGGGCATAGGAAATAATATTGTAAAATCTATTGATTCTGAGTACTACACAATTTTAATTAATTGAGTTTTGAGCATACCTGTTTCGTTCGAAAATTTTGCGTTATAAGGTTAGTACGTACATATGTGGAATTACAGTTTAAAATTTTAAAATTTCTCTCATTATCCGCAGAGTGTTAATATTTTCTCTACAGATTTTTATTGAAAAGTTGATCAAATTAACCCAATCATATTTAGAGCGTAAAAATAGAGTTTATATCATACATCGAGCTTATGCTCTTGAGCAAATCATTTTTGAAAATTTTATGCAGTGGTTTTCGTTATTTATTGAACTGAAAATTTGCAGACAAGATATGTATGTACCAATATTTACCCCAGATATGTCCAATTAAAAAAAAAGTAAATAATTCATATTTCGTTTATTTGAATTAAGAGTAATTCTCATATGAATTTTCAATATATTTGAAATGCAACTGTGTCATCAAAATTATGTATCCAGAAATAATGTTGCGAGGATGAACGAAGTGATTATAGTGAAACATATTATATATTAATATAATGAAAGGAAGCACCGGTGTTGACTAAAATGAAATGTTGTGACTTCGTTAACAACAACAATCAAAAAACTTTATGCAGCGCTTCGGAGTCTTTGGTCCTCAGCGGGAATTTTATGTACTGAAAATCGGCTATGATTAATTTAACCTTTATTTTCCCCCACTTTACTTGCGGTAGTATTATATTACAAAAGCTGGATAGTTTTTTGACCCGTAAAATGGACTGCATCCATTTTGTTTTTGGACCTCGAAAGTTTAACTATGTTTCGCCTATTGGATCTCGACGCATAGTGTGATATTATCATAATTTAGCGGAGTTTAATTGAATTTTTCAATGACCAAAATTCTTAGCAATATTGTAAACATTATTTGCAGAATACGCATTTTTAATTGAAGTTGTGTATTTTTCCAGCAAAATTACCGGAATAATTACAGAAATAAAACAAAACTTTGGCTACCTGCACTGGGTATAAAATGTATCAGCAAACGCGGTTTTGTTTATTTGAGTTCTGTAGTAAGTTAATTATAGTTTTGCTCTTAAATGATCTTATGGACTAAATCGGGAAAACATCGAAGATATTTCCTAAGTTCCAATTTATCGTAGCTATAAGGGAATCTAAATCTTCTTGATGTTGTAGTTAAAGCTATTTCCAGTACTTCACAAAGTGATTAGAGGTAATTTCTCAAGTAGGCTCTAGTATTCTTATAGAAATTATGGACAAAGGGATTATTAACTCTTGTGTACAGTATCCTTAAATAAATAGGTTATCAGTTAAATTGAAGAAAACCCCTTTTTCTAATATAATATTCTCTTACTACTAAACCGGATCTGGTGAATACTGTGGAAACATTATGAATTTCGAAATTTTTTAAACAAAAATTAGAATTTTTATACAAATCTTTTATGAAAGGGGAAAATGGGTACCTAATTGAAATTAGCAATGAAATATTTTATGCTTTAAGATCAATTTTGCTTTATATTCTTTATTTTTCTTATTATTTTTTGTTTGTAGGTGCAGTTGACCAAAATACATATCTCAAAAGCGGAATATACCTAAATCCACAGAACAAAAACGACTTCTGGCAAAAATTCTATTAACAAAAGCAGCGTTTGAAAAATAAATCTAAATCGTAATTATTATTTTTCTAACAATCAAAAACTACATTTAATATATATATATTTATATATATATATTTAATATATATAAGTTAATAGGAAAGTAGTATCTTATAGGCGGATTGTTTCTCGTCCACAGCAGACTGAAAGTGATTAAAAATAATATCAATTAATTTCTAAAATGCATTGGACATGCAAAAAGAATCGAACAGTCAGACAGGTCTGATCAAAATGGTTATCTCTGATCGCCTACCATAGAAGTTCGATGATAGGCTCAACTAATTGCGCATAGAAATAATTTTTATCAAAAGTAAGTTTTCTGCATGTTCGTTCAACGCACTTTAGAAATTCATTGATTTTATTTCAATAAATTTCAGTCTACTGTAGACAAAAAATAAGCCACCTATAAGTTTTTTTCTTCTTTATCCAAGTGCCATATACAATGGTAAGAGAAATTTGGCTACCATATAATTCCCACTTGTCTTGAAAATATTTAGATGGAAGAAAACCAATTGGGAATTCGCTGTCGTGCGAACAGTTTTCTTTAAATATTTAATTGTATTTAATGAAATACAAAACTGCATACTGTTTATATTGTTAACTTTCTTCCCCTACCCGTCTTGACATCCGTTTATTCAACAACTCCCGTATCTGTAACACAATTATATACGAATTCCATGGAATCCTGTTGATGTAAAAAAGTAGTTATGCATAAACTTAATAAGCAGTAGTAAATTTTGCTTTTAAATGCTCAGCAGAAGCTTGTAAAATAGTGAAGTAAATTCCTTAAACAATTGTAAGAAATTGTTCTTGGGTAAGTCGTGAAGGATTATTTTTTGTTAAGCTGTGATGAATTCATGCAAAAATTACTTCTGATGATAATAAAGTAGCAGCATTAAGTGAAGGTATTCGTAAAGATTAAGTGGACTTATACCTGTTAGAGTTTATATAGATTATAATTCAAAATTGGGAGGTAAACATTTGTAGTTGGTTTTACTAATATCAGGATTCTTATCAATCCTGAACATGGTGTTATAGAACGTTCTTACTTAATACTTGTACAATTCAAAATATTGTATCTTATTTGTACAATGTCATATTGGAATGAATAAACTGAAATTGAAGTAGAAAACGTAAAAGCCAAAAGCTTGAGATAGGATAATAAGATTAAAGCGACAGCTTAAACTAACAGAAAAATTTTGCTTTCTGATCTCGACTGAAATGCTCCATTTAGCTCTTAACAAATTTTCCCATGATAAAATTTCAAACAACTGAATTGAGACAAAGTGAAATCCTTGTAAGCATCTTAGTTGTAGGAGTAGATTCAGAATGAACATAAACAATACTTTATATCCTAACTAAGTGCTCTACTTTAAATGTTATCCCCTGAAACGTCAGAAAAACTAAAACCAACACTTGTAGGATACCAGTTACAATTTTTAATTAAGCGCGCATTAGGGCTCTACAGAATCCAAGTACACGCCAGAGAATCGCAATGGAAATTAAAAAGGGAACAATAAAGGGCTGCTTCTGTGAGAAACAGGGAAATTTCGCGTAGAATATTAGAGATGGTCCTTGTATTTAGAGTGCCCTTAATCTTTTTCCCTTCCTTAACTATCCCCCACCGTTTCATCCACATTTACCACTGCCAACATTCGTCAGCAACAAAGATATATCAACGACGCATATGTATGCAAAGGCTTTTAAAAAATGAAGTTCTAGATTTATAGTAAGTGGTGAGCTCAGACTAACTTTCAACAGCACCAATTAGTACTATTACGAGCGGCACCTTTTTAATGCTACTATTCATGTTAGCTGCATATGGTTGTGAGTGTCAAAGAGATTGCAGACTATAAACATTTGGGATTCCTAATAGGAGTCAAAAAAAAAAAAAAAACGTAGTGAGCTTAAATTTAGTCTGTAGAGTTTAAGAAGTAGACCCGAAATTAGTTTAAACTCATCGAAGATGTAACGAGCGCTGTGGACTTATGTAGAAAATAAATAGTGGTCTTTATTTCATTATCTTTTTTTCGTAGTTTCAGCTGTCTAAATTAAAGGCAGCACTCAACATAACTGTATGTATATCGTTGTCAGCTTTTTACAGTAGTGTTTTGCTTTTCTTATGGGACGGCTAGAATTAAAAGAGATTTGTAAGCTACTCCACATGAAATTTGCTTTGAACCGAAAATGTTTGGAAACGTCATTCTACGCCACAAGGAGTGATTTGAAAATCATATCACTAGAAGAAGGATTTAGAGCCATATCCACCGAATTGGAGGATACAGTTTAGTTATCGAATCTAGCGCTCCAATGATAATGTGACTTTTGAAGATGATGGTTCCTTCGTCAGGTCTTGTCGAAGCGTCAGACAAGCCTGCTTATAAATACAAGTATCATCGTTTGGAAGACGTTAAAGATGTTAGTTAGTCGATGGCACTTTCATGTTCCAAATATTTCAGAAAATATTCAACCTACTACATCATACATACGCATTGAAACCGTCTGTTATCCCTACTCAAATATTGTCAGTGGAAGTTATAATTACCAGCTCGGTAGCAAGTTGAGAATTTTACTATGCCCATAGTGTCGACTCAGTGGAACTTATTTTTCTAAATAATGCCAGACGTAGGATATATAGGTCGCGATACAAATTACGTAAAATTATATGTAAATTGTTTATCTGCTTCAAACCTTCGGCCCTTGAACCATCCCAACGGGAAGTGGAAGTATAAAAAATGGAACGATGCAACAATTATTTAAGGTTAGGTGTACTTCACTTTTCAAACATTGCATGTCATCAGAAGGAAGCAATTTTTGTTCTTTTTTGTTTTTTTTTTCATTTTGGGGACTATTCCCTACATTTTAGGGAATATTCCCTACATTTTAGGGAATATTCCCTACATTTGAGTCAATATTCCCTACATTTCTAGGGATTTCTTCTTTAAGCTTTGTGGCAACAATTTGTGCCTTTTTGCAGTGTATATTTATCACGAAACAAATGACATTCTCTATCCACCCTACGAAGAAATTGAGGGAGTTGCAGAAAGAAATCAATGAGAAGTCGACTACTTCAGTACCTGTTGATCTAGATTTATGTCCTCATCTGTCATTTGTCCTTATCTGCGTAGGCCTGCTCTTAAAAAAAAAATAGGTACACAATTCTCCCATCAGAAGTATGTAGTTAATCATCCGCAGTCAATAATATTTTTTATCTGAAACTAGGATAATTCAAATTAAGGACATTTAAGGACGTATAACTATCAACTTTTCTTTTATTTATACACACACCCACACTTTAAAGTTTAAAATTATTAATTATTTTATACTCTTAGCATTCCAATTTGATATCAGCCAATTACCTCTGCCTAACGATTTAATTGAATACTATCACCCATTTCATCTAAATGCCATCATCATTTTCATTATCAGTATCATCATCATCGTCATCATAATGAACGTCATTATTTTCATATCTATAGAGACTAATTAGGTAAGGTTCCTCTATGTGTATTTAAGTAGATTCCCCGCATCTCATTCCACTAAATAATTTCTCCCACGATTTTCGTTTGCACATGCTTGCCAATCAGTAAAAGTCATCTAGTTATCTCATTCCGAAACCCTTGGTAGGTATTTCCTGAATACTTCGAGTTAGTGGGCCCTCACAGAAATAATAATTTCGTGGAGATTTGAGAAATGCTTTACTTTTGCTATACATAAAGAGAATAAAGTCTCTCTTATGAACATTCCCTTAACCACAACCGGATGGCCTTTTCACGCACATGTATAGGTACCCAGCTATGTACTGTAATGAACGGTAGCAAAGTGATGACTGTTTACGTTTTTCTTGTCTCAGATCATGGTTCCAACTCCATAAGTTTTCTTTTCCCGAACAGGATTCAGAGCGCAGAGGTTATTCCATTTTCATTTTGATAGAAGATGGTGGTTATACACAGAAAGGTTTCATTGAGTTCAACTGCACTTAACAGGCCCTCCGAGGTTGCTTTTGAAAATATAATTCTTATGATGAAGACACAGAAGAAAAAATAGAGATAAGTTGGGACATACAAACATCTATGCCTACATTAATTCTCCGCCTAAGAAAAGTGGATGGGGGGATAAAGGGCACCCTGTATGTCAATGCTGGAATAATACCCCATATCCCGGCGCGTCCTATCATCAACATTTGAGAGTCAAAAAATCTGACTATTGACAAGGACGGAATGGGCTACAACAAGAATATTGTCATCAGTGGGTGAGGGGATGAACCGCACCTGGTTTTGCCCATCTTTTATTTATTTACTAGGGTGAGCCCGCCGGCGATGCCCGGCGAGAGGGTTGGGATGGGTGCGACGTTTTCCCATAGGTAGGGGGAGGGGTTGGCTATCATTTGAGAGAAGAATGAAGAGAAACGGTCCAGAGGGTGAGGAGCAATGGACAAAAGAGTGGAGGCATGTCGGAAATTTTTTTTTAATGTAGACTGTAGATTGGCATGGTGTGCTTCGCGAGGGTGTGAGGGGAGGAACAGATGATTGCCTGTTTGTAGAGAGAGGGGTTGGCTACCATATGCAAAAAGAATGAAGAGAAACGGTAAGGAGGGTGAGGAGCAATAGCCAAAAGAGTGGAGTCAATTCTGGTTTTTACTCCCACCCTCCCCATCTTTTTCACTAAATTATATGGAGGGGGTAAAATATTTTTACATGTTCATAATACACTCATCGAGACCTTTCCAATGAGTGATCATACGTTAAGATTGGATGAAAAATAGTAAATTGATGTTTTACCACTTACATACATACATACATAATGTATGGAACGTACACCAATCCCCAATTAGATAGGGGCTTAAATATTTTGAATTTTGATATCTCCTGAACGCTAAAAGCTAAGTGAGTATAACTTTCTCCTATATTGGAAGTCTCGATATTTCAAGGGAGCGCCGCGCCGGTGTAAGGCCATCTTCTCAGGTACATGAGCGTACCCCAATGTATATAGAATTCATGTTATTCCCATTACGAACCATGTTCCACCATTAGATGATGTCATATCGTGAAATGTATAGGAAAGCACGGTACAGGGAACACAATACGCTCTCTGATCTCTCTGTCTTTCCTATAAACATGCAAGTACATTAGTCACACAATTACGTCACAGGCTATCAGCTTCAATGTGTCAAAATTCTAATGGGAATACTTGTCGTGTATCTACCTTCAGCGTAACCAAAATGCCGGCTTATCTGTGCGTGAAGTTCGGTCATATTAGAGCCTGACTGTCAAATTTCAAAGCTGGAACTTGGCACTTTGGTACTTTTGTTTATCTTGTTTGGAAACTGACGCATGAACGTAGTAAGATACAGGAAAAATAAAAATTTCCAATTAACTGAGTTGAAATTTTGCACACTGGCTTTAAAAAAAAACAAATCGGGTATCTCTTTCATGGGGCTTTCTTTAAAGATTTAGTTTTTCGCTATATATTTGAGAATATTTGAGAATGCATCTACGTAGTGAACTGAAATTTTGTATACGAATTTTTTTATAGGCATAGTTCACTTAGAGCGCTGAAAGTTAGCAGACGGCCTTTTTCATAAAAATAGTAAATAAAATCACAATGGACCAACTCTAATCAATATTACTATCAGTTGTAAAAGTGGACTTGGTTCACTTTAGCAATAAACCCGTCATATATAAAAAAAAATTAAAAAAAAAGAAAAACCCTGCCATTGTCAACAATCGAACCCATACCCGCCCTACTCTAGAACTCTGACCTACGGCCCTACTGACTGAGCCAAACTTCCTTATTCAGTTTGGGCTATAAATGTATATTTAGACCGAATTGTGTTCGATCTCACGGGTGTATACAGACGCGTAAAAATTAATCGTGAGATTTTATTTTTTTTTAATAGAAAAATAAAATCTAGGAATACTAAAATTCAGTACAGACAATCCTTTTATGATAACAATTGTAGGAAAAAATTAGAAATTGGAATAACCGTTATTTCATACAATAAAATTTTCAAATCACTTTTCAAGGTGGAAATTTGGCGCTCAAGAATTTCTGATTACGCCACGTTGTTCGTCCCAGGAGTTTGCAAATATGTTCAAAAAATCAGAAAAATTCACAATAACAGAAAATCGAAAATTTTCTGAAATAAGTGAATAATTGGAGGAGATACACGTGCTCAAACTGTACGCGTAGTACAAATAATTCCTTTCCCCGCCTTCCTTTTCACTAAATTATATGGTGGGGGTAAAATGTTTTTGCATATTCAAAATGTACTCGCCAAGACCTTTCCAATGAGTGGTCAATCGCTAAGATAGGATGAAAATAAGAAATTGATGCTTTACCACTTTTCATATATGTACATACCTACATGCACCAAGGAATTCCCTAATTATATTGGGACTTGAATACTTTGAAATTCGATATCTCCTGAATGATAAGAGGTAATGACTTCAAATAAATTTTAAAAATTATAGGACATAAGTAGCTATACTGGCCTTCTGCATTACAAGTCTATGTAGTTCAAGGGGGCGCCGCTAGGAAGCGCAGACTGCAAAAATAACTGTTTTTTGTCCTAAACCACCCGAAAAATTGGAGGAGGGGGGAAATTTTTGTTATTTCTGTAATGTACTCATCGAGACCTTTCCAATGAGTCCTCACATGTGGGGGTAGGCTCAAAAAATGAAATCCTGATTTTTTCAGATTTTTTGATGGGCAAACCCCTTACAAAATGCTTGATTTCGCAAATCTTGGCTGGACTTGTCGAAGTGAAATTCTTGTAGAATTTGAAGGAAGTAACCGAATTGGCTCAAATAAATTTTAAACGATAAAGCAGGAATGTCAAAAGCCACTTCTTGAAATAGTTGGTCCAGTTGCTTTCTGTGGCCCCCACCAGGAGTCGTCTAATGGACCTTACATTTCCAACACATTTTAATTTTTTTAAATAGGAAAATAAAATCAGAGAATGCTAAAATTCGGTATAGACAATCGTTTTATGATCACAATTGTAGAAAAAAATTAAAAATTGGAATAATTGTTATTTCGTATAACGAAATTTCCAAATCAATTTTCAGGACGCTGATTTCGGGCGCCAAATATTCAGATTTTGTCACGTATGTCGTAGGAGTTTGAAAATATACTCAAAAAATCAGAAAAAAATCATAATAAAAATTAAGCTAAAAAAATTAGCATATTAATTAAAAAATACTGGGATTTTTAATTAATTCCTTAATATGAGCATGCAAATTAAATGACATATGAAATCTATGATGACAATATTTTAAAGTGTTAGTCGGATAGCGTTAAAAAAAATACGATAAATTAGGGACAGTAGTATATTACTTTTACATTTATAACAGGACTTACAGGATTGCGAAAAGTCCCGTTAAAATTAAACCATTTCAAACATACGTCAAATTCCCCATATATAAATGAGTAACGAATCTAATTAGAAACTAATTTAGCGAACCATGCAAACTTATTTGGTTAGTTATTGCTAAACGGCTTTGAATAATGTCTTGTAGTTTATTTTAGATAAAAGCGAGTGGATTAGAGATAATGTTAAGAGAAAAAAGTGGCTTAATTGTTGCAGGATATACAAAAAAGATGGCGCTAAATGTAATGACCGATGAAAGATAGTATCATACAAAACTCATCGGCGAATCAGTAATTAGAATCGCATCGAGATTTAGTAAAAAGATTTATTTTTAGGACATAAAGTTAAATCTAATTAGCTTTCCGATCGGCGTAATAGTTTAGAAGAAAAATTAATAAGAGTAGAACAACCTCCTGCCGTGGAAATATGTAAATCAGGGTATATATACAGGTTATGTAATAATGGGTTATACGCAGATTATTAAAAGCTATTTTGAGTTTTGCATGTCCGTCCATCCGGGGGAAAAAATTTGCAAATGGGCTTTAAAAAAAAAAATTAAATTTGAATGTTACATTTCACATAATAATATGAAACCTACATAGCAATCTTCCAAATCCGTCTCATATATCATATTTTTCTTTATTTTTTTCCATATAGGTACTCTAATAATAAATAGGCCAACCTTGCTTTATGTTAAAAAAAATCCTCATAATAAGCATCAAGTCTCACTTTTACTGGTAAATTTATTTCCAATATAAGTACTGGTACTGGTACATGTAATGAGTACCAATTTACTTGAATATCATACAATTCTAAGTAGCCGTCAAGAAAGGGATAAACCAAAAGCTTGAAAAAGATTTGTGCTTGGTTCACTTTAGCAATGAACTCGCCATATATATAAAAAATAAAATATTAAAAAAAATCATGATCAACACTCGAACTCACAATCCCTAAATTCTCTGACCTAGCGCCCTACCGCCTAAGCCAAACTATCTTACTTCGCTTGCGCTATAAAT
Organism: Dioctria rufipes; assembly: GCA_963924295.1. Classification (NCBI taxonomy): domain Eukaryota; kingdom Metazoa; phylum Arthropoda; class Insecta; order Diptera; family Asilidae; genus Dioctria; species Dioctria rufipes. The sequence goes on from OZ002743.1 coordinate 175,659,331, forward strand.
GCATATATCAATGAAATTGTGTACTTCTTAGCTCATATACAAATGCTTACATACACAAGTGAAAATTAGTTTCGAATTATAATACAATGAGGGGGTGGGCAAGAACCCTATAACCCGGCACCCTACGAAACTCGTAATAGTCTTAAAAAATCAGAAAAAATTCACTAAGATGAATTTAGTAAAATGAATTTTGAAAATCGGTTGGAATTTGGCCGAGATAAAAAGGGTGGTAGTTTTCAATAGCACACCTATGTACGTATGTGTGTTCATCAAACTAATTTAGCTTGCCTCGCAATGTAATTATGGGAATGAAATTTGTTATTATAGGAACATGGTGATTAAATTGGCCCGTAGGAGCCCTTCCCGGCACCGGAAAAAATTGAAAAAAATCCACAAGATTCCCAGGGGTCATAGTTATCATAGAAAAAATGAACTATGAAGATCCGGTTAAAAATAGCTAAAATAAAAACAAAAGTATCTCAACAAAACGGCTTAAATTAAGGAAATGCCGGTTTTTCATGGCGTTTTCTGACCGTTTTGGTCGTTTTCAAAGTTTTTATTTCTACTATTACTACTTAATTATACACTTTTTGAGTATAATGTCAGCGGATAAAATGAAGCCTGTTTTGTTGGGAACGTTTATTTCTAATTAGTTTTCCGCTCGGACTAATAGTTTAGGAGAAATTTTAATAATAGTAGAACAACCTCCTTTTACGACGGCTTTTTGCCGCTTTTTGCCGTGAGATGATGTAAAAATTTACAATTTCTCTTTACGGAATAACGGTGCTTCGGAGAAATTTTTTTGTAAAGATAAAAAAGTTTCGTAATCGAACACTAATGCCTATGGTTTAAAAAAAATTGGAAAAATAACTCATATGTAGTAATGGGGTATATGGGACCCAGATGAGGAAAAACTTTGAACTTCGGGAGGAAAAACTCAGTGAGAAAATGTCTCAAATTGAAAATGAAAACCTTCTAATGGATAGAGAATTTGGTTACCTTTAATTTGAATATAAAATTTTTTCTCTACGGGCATCCGTTATGATGCAGGGTCCGACAAAGTGAAAAAGTGGTTTTCAGGTAAAATGTAAGAGGGTGAAAAAAATATACTACGAAGTATACTCAATTGAAATTTGAAAAACGCCATTCGATAGAGCTCGGCGGGGGCTTTAATTAGACACCCCACATGCCAAATTTGGGGCTTGTGGGGGGTGGGGGTAACAACCCCCCACCACAAAATCCCCCCACCCCAAATTTTTTTTTCATAACTTTAATCCCTTTATTGAATTAAAGACGAATCTGAAGTTAGTTTTTTGATCGGGCCCCCCCTCTCCCCGCAAAACAGGTTCGAATATTGAAAATAATTAAAGCAAATTTCTGAACTTCAAATACTATTATTAAGTAAATAAGGGCAGAAAAAGAAAATCGATCACACCAATTTGTTTTTCGCTGATGTTTTATTAAGTTTTCCAGAAAGTTTCATGCTCTTTGATGCGCTATTACTTATGTTTTGGGATCCCAAATTTGCAATAACTTTTTTTGTGGGGTAGCACCGTGATGCGGGTAGATGTAAATTGAACATCCTGTTAAATCAACCCAGTACCACCCTTAAGCGATATTAGTGCACAAATCGATAGTCCTCGAAGGGATCTTTCATTTGGCGCATTCGAAATTTTCCTCGGACACCCCCCTCCCCCGCTCCACCCCCTAACATTTTACGTTACGTTTTACCTCCCCCCACCCACAAGGAAGGGTGGAGGGGGGTGAAATTTCAGATTCGTAAAATTTGAAGTGTTCTCTTTCCAACGATACCCCACTCGACCCAGTGGAGTTGGAATTTCACTTGTTATAAGCCGGGCAAATGACCCTTACGTTTTTCGAAAATCATCAATTTTGTATGAAAATTTTTCGAAATTCGAAAAAAAAATACCATAATGCTATGGGAAATTTTAAGTGGAATTTAGGTGTAGAATTTCATCCCCGTGTGATAAGAAGTACGGAATCTAGGACGATTTTCGTGATAGCACCCTTCACCCTATTTCCCCCTTTTCCGAGCGTTTCGAAAATATCGTTTTTCTAAATTTTTGATATTTTATAGCCACGCCCATAGGCTTTCCAACGAATCTTAAAACATCTCGCTAGACCCTCAGGAAGTGCAGAAATAAAGGAAAATCTGAAATGACGATTTGAAAACTTCAACTGCGTGAATTTCGAAAACTATTTCGAATTTCGAATATTTTCGAAAACCAAAAGATAGCTTATCAAAAGATCTATAAGGTGTATAAATTTCATCCCCCTACTCCTTAAATTACTCAAGTTAGAGTTAATATCGAAAATTCCCCCCACCCAATTTTTCTCCCCACTCAAAAGTCCAAATGAACTAAAACTTGAAAAAATTGGTTCAGAATAAAAAGATCTTTCAAAAAAGTGCTATAATTAAAAAATCGTACGATTCAAATAGAAGTTATTCGAATTCGAAAATGTCTAACTTTAACCATTAAAATGTAAATGTTCGAAAACGAATTTCGAAAAAATAAAACCCTCCAGGACAAGAGCTAAATGTTTTCAATATAAATAAAAAAAATTCATAAAAATCGAATAATTAATAAAAAAGTTTTCATTCAGAAACCTTAAGCATGTTTTTCACTCAATCACCTTTTACTATATATGAATTTATTTATTTATTCATATGTCTACCAATAAGATTATCTTACAGACTAGCACATTTATTTTACAAAATACAAAAGTATTAATGAGCATATATATAAGCAAAACCATTATTTCTAAATAAAATTTACTTAACGATTATAATTCAAAAATTAAACTAAGCGACTAGCATTCTCATAAAGAGTTGATTTAAATAATTCCCTAGGCATTGTAAAATCAATAAATCCAGAAAATGAATTAAAGAAAAAAATACAATTTGAAATAGGTTCATGCATACCATAGTTTGTTCTATGTTGTGGAGCATACAACAAATTTCGTGAGCGAATTGGTCTCTCCGGTGCATAAAAGGAGATTAAAGACAAAAGTTCAGAAGAATTAGTTCTATAAGATAAAATATCTCTTACAAAAGTAGCACAGGTCACTTCACGTCTGAACTGAAGAGTTGATAAACCCAAAAGCAAGCATCTTACACGGTAACGTGGCATATTGTCACGATTATAATTTAATTTATATAAAACAACACGAGTGAACGACTTTTGTACAGACTAGATACGATTAATGTGAACATCATAAAAGGGGCACCAAATAACAGACGCGTATTCAAGAACAGATCTTACAAGCGAATAATACAGAACTTTAAGTGTGAATATATCGTTAAAATCTTTGGAATTACGCTTTAAGAAACCTAGATTGCGGAATGCTTTAGAAACAATAAGTTCAACATGTGAAGCGAAGGATAGTTTTGGATCAAATATTACTCCTAGATCTTTGACCTCTGAAACTCTAGGAATGAGCATATCATTGATCGTGTAATTAAAGCTAAATATGTCGAATTTTCTGGTGAAACTAATAATTTTGCATTTGGAAACATTTACTTCTAATTTGTTCATGGAGCACCATGTAAATAACCGATTAAGATCAGCTTGAAGTGAGAAGCAATCGTTCAAGGAAACAATTTTTGCATAAAGTTTAAGATCATCAGCAAATTTTAAATAATTCGCGAAGTAAAAATTCCTAACTATGTCATTAATGAATAGCAAAAAAAGTAAGGGACCTAACTGACTGCCTTGAGGAACACCAGAAGTAACGGAGATGACTCTAGAAACAAGATTGCCAATTTTCACATATTGCTTACGGTTGCTTAAATAAGATTCAACCCATTTCAAGATAGATGAATGAAAGCCAATACATTGCAATTTACAAACTAGAAGCGGGATATTAACCCTATCGAATGCCTTAGCAAAATCAGTATAGATCACATCTACCTGGGCACCTTCTTCAATAGAATTAATCGCAAAATTGGAAAATATTGCCAAATTTGTGGAACAAGACTTACCAGTGCAAAAACCATGCTGTTGGGAGACTATTAACTCCTTTACAATAAAGCTAATTTTAGTATTCACTATAGAATCTAATAAATTTGGAACATTATTCATCACAGAAACACCACGATAATTCATTATATCATGTTTTAACCCGGATTTAAAAATTGGTGTAATAAAAGAAATTTTCCAATCATCCAAAAAAACTCCTAACCGAAGGGATAGTTTAAAAATTTCAGTTAAAGGAGATGATAGCGATGTTGCGCAGTGTTTTAAAAACGAGGGACATAGGTAATTCGTATCTTGTTTAGTACTTAAATTAAGATTACATAATGCCTGATAGACATCATTATATTCAACCGATAAGAAGCCAATGTCCACCGGAGATGTGTCTGGCTTTTGACAACAAGTAATGATGCAGTAATCAGCATGGGTACCATAGACGGTCTGAAAATATTCGGCAAATAGATTACATCCAGTTTGTAAATCGTGGGATGCAATACCATTATACTCTAAGACTCTAGGGAAGCCTGACGATTGACGCATATTATTAATATAAGACCAAAAAGCATTGCTGTTGTATTTTATGCTAGATTCAACTGACCACACGTATTGTCTGTACAAAAATCTATGTAAGAATTCATATTCTTTCCTCAAACGCTTAAAATTTTCTAAGTTATTTGGATCATTAGTAGATTTGTATAGCTTATGCGCCTTGAGTTTAGCATTCTTCAATTTAGAAAGACCTTTATTGAACCACTTCGGGTGCTTATTTATACGCTTACGTTTGATAGGAACGAATTTAGATAAACCGTCATGAACCACTTCAAGAAATTTGCTGTAGGCTTGCTGCAAATCATTATGTATACATAAAAAAGACCAGTTAATATTAGAAAAGAAAGTATTTAGATTGTCATAGTCAGCACGATTAAAGTTAAATGTAAAACTACAATGATCATCAAGCTGTCTAGCAAAATCATAGAATGATAAATTTAATTTAATCGCTTTATGATGGAAATCACAAGTAGAGAGGGGAAAGTCAACTACATCAATTCGATATATTATATCATTGCTTAAAAAGACCAAGTCTAAGAATTTACCAGCATCATTACATACATCATTTACCTGAACTAAATCTAAGCCTATCAGGTTGTCAATTACAAATCGGTCACGTTCAGATATTACATTAATTGGAATTAACATTCCTTCATCATCGTTCAACTTCCATTTAACACTACTTAGGTTAAAATCGCCGAGATAACACAGTTGATTATGATTTTGATTAAAGAATAAAGCAGATACATTATTGACGTGATCCTTATAATGATCCAGCGTAGACCCAGGAGGTATATAACTAACACACAAATCCAAGGAGTCATGAGTCAACTGTGATTTAATGATACGTACGCATAATTGATCCAATTCACTGCTTTCATTTAGTAAAGAAATTCGTTCGCTAATAAAGCAAGATCGCACCGCAATCATAACACCTCCGCCTCTTGTCAGACCAGTTGATATATGACAACGATCTTTTCTGTACACCACATATTCAAATAGATTAAATAATTCACTAGAAAATATAGCATCGGTAAGCCAAGTTTCAGTAATTACAATGATATCGTAATGATTTTCCAAAACAGCCAGGTGAAACTCTCGTAATTTTGTTCTTAAGCCACAAATATTTTGATAATAAATGTTCAAATTATTATTATTATGATTAAATGCATAAGACTTTTGCGAGCAAACGGAAGAAGGATAAGATAAATATTCATCACACGAGTAGTGAGAAGAAGAATCCACTTCAATTATTTTATCTGATTCACACTCGCAGTATTTATTTCTGGCAAGTTTTTTGACATTTTTATAAAATTTCGCACGTAAACACCTGAAGGCCAAATATCAGAAACGAGCATTTTAGGAATCAAGTACTCAGGTACACCTTATTTGAAAGTTGTAAAACGCAATGAATTAATGTCGGTGTCTTTTTTTACAAGGCGTTTACACTTGAGTAATTCGGGCTTAATATCGGTCTTTGCAGCAACATAATTTATAACACTGTCTTCCGTAGTACTAGGATGAAGACGCGAAATATGCAAATATTTCATGTTGTTGATAACAAGGAGATCAGGCCCAGGCGCTGCAGATCCAACAATTTTCTTATTCCTGCGCTTTTTGTTTTGAACTGTGAACCAGTTGTTACCGCTAGAATTTATTTCAGCTGAGCAAACATTTGCGTTAGCAGAAGATGACGAAAATGCATCATCGTGTACTGCAGATGATGACCTTGCTGCAGTTTGATCAATATTAGGATTACGGTTGGGGTTAGCAGATTTACTCACACCATCCGATGCCACAAATTTAACTGATGGGGCAGCATTCAATGTTGCAGATGAGTTAACGGTCATCCCAACATTGTTGGATGACTCATTATTACGATCATTCACTTGCAATTTTAAAGAAGTTATTTCATTTAGAAATTGCTTTTTTAAAGAATTAATTTCACATGACATAACTGATAATTTGTCGATCAGTGTATCGAGAGACATATTAGCACATCCGGGGCACTTCCAGCAAATGTTAGCACTTGACTCAATCAGCTTAAAAAATGCTTCATCTACTTTAGCACAACGCTTGTGAAAAAAACGAGAACAAAAAACACATTTAACTGTTTTGTGAAATAATTCTTCATCACATTTTCCACAATGTTTAGCATTCATAATTAATTATAAAAACAACAAAAGAAAAGAAAAAAAAAAACTTTTAAATATTTTGAATAGAAGAACAGATTAGAACACGTCCGCACTCTTCCGCAGCTAGAACTTTTGAACAAAGGACCGGCCCATCACAGGCTTTTTGTTATCTAAACAGCCCCCCAACATTCAATTGTTAAAGAAGAAAAAAATAGAATAAATGGATAATTTTGTGCTAGCGCTTCCATTTCCATTACATCTTTGAATAGGTAGTTTCTTCCAAGGTATAAGATTAGACTTCCGAATAATCTTAGCTCTCATAGGGGGAGCTTACTGCTTATTAAAACGCGAAATAGGTTAAGTAAAACGCAACTTCTTTCTTCTTTATCGCACAAGCTGTCCATATTGTGGGGCGGTTTTTCTTTAGTCAACATCCATGAACATATGACGTGAGGAGGGTATATTTTCTATACCCTTATTTTTCTGGTTGATCCACATATATATTTCCCACACACATCTCTACAGTAAGTACCTACACGAGAAAAATGTGTTGACTTTTAATGCCCTGATTTAACGACGTGTTAAATGTGTTCAGTCGTTATTTTGTAATTAACTAGCTGACGGTCAAGTCGAAAGGTGAAGAAGGTCTTCGCAAACCTCAACTAAATATGATTTATTGCTCGAAAATTTCATTCTGTATAGTGTTGAAGGAGCAATTTAATACGTTAACAAACGAAAATGGAGCGTAGATTTACCTAATAATAAAGAGTGGAACTGACTATACTTCCCAAGATGCTCTTCATTAAAGAAAAGCACAAAAAAAAGTGCAGTTCAAGACTCTTAAAAGTTTTAGCTTTTGCCTTTGCGAGAGTTTAGTTTAAAGATATATCTAGTTAATATATGTATGTAGCTATGCTTCCTAACTAAGCTTGAAAATAAAATTAAAGCTATAAAAAAATTAGTGCAATAAGAATGGCGGGCATTTTTCTTAATTATTTAATAGTGTGAGAGTTCTAAAAAAAATAATTAAGAGTGGGAAGAAATTTTATCGATGCTTCAAAAATATTCAACCATGCTCTGGAGGTAATTATAGCTTACAAATGTCCAATGATATCGTTGCAAAAAATCGTTATGGATTAACTGATAATTCCAGTTCTTTTAGTTTTTTTATAACCTTGGATATAGTTAATCGTTGTTCAGGATGAAATTTCAAATGAAATCTCCGTCCCATATTGTAAAATTACATCAAATCTAGTTATAAGTAGCTATCAGATCACAAGAAATCTTGGCTTCCAATATTTTTATTATGAAATTGTAATAGTAATTACTAGTCGAGCGTTTTTTTCCTAAGTAGATGAAATGACTGGGATGGTAGTAGACGCATTGATTGAAAGCCTATTACTAGCATCACATCAGCTTTATTTGAGTCAAAGTTGCGACCAATGAAAATGCAAGGGCTAATCTGAATAATCATTCCGGTAAATACTTAGTATTTCGAAATGAATTATGATTCCACATTAAAAGTTCTCTTCGTGTTTATACAGGTTGCCACAGGACTCGAGTTTTGCCTTTATACCCAAGATATCTCAAGCTCAATGTGGTGCAAATACTTGTATATTTCACGTGCAAAATCAGGTTGACTTGATAATATGAGCAAAAATCATGAAGTTATGAATCTATAAAAACAGGTTGCATATACTATAGGTGATGTTCTGAAGTTTCTTAATCTTACAAGGAAATTCCATAGTTATTATCTGTTTTGGTGGGAAAATCGAAAATTTTTTAAAAATTTGTAATAATTCTTTTCTATTTTTTTTTAATTTAACGTCCCATTACTCTCAATGGGTGTCGGGGGGGGGGGGGTGTCGAGAGATTGCACATTTTTAAGAAAGTCTAGACATTACCCTCTATCACCCACGCCCTACATTTCCCGCTTCTCCTTCCGTACAATATTTGCTCCACATTGAGTGAGGAGTCCTGGATATAGAGGAAAGGGGCAATTTTTGGAACACCCTGCACGCGGTCAGTAGACAGCAGGCAGAAACCAACACGTACTGAAGAGTATAGGATTCCTGCTGATACGAAACGCCATCATTTTGAAGAACTTTTTTTAACGACTTTTCCTTTTTTAAGAGTTTTTATCGCTCGACTTTAGTTTATGTTAAGATAAAGAGGAATCTAAGAATAATAACCTGGAGATCAGGCGATTTCTTTCCAATACCTCTATTCCTGAAAATAAGCTAGATTTCAAAGAGATAGGATAGAGATAGTTTGTTTGACACCATTTGGTGTTTATATAGAGTCCAAAGAAGGTGCATCTTTAAATATTGGTACCCGTACCATACTGTAATACCATAAAAGTGAGAATGGACATTATTATGGATATATCCATCCAGTGGTGTAAAACAATATTCTTAATATTTAGGGACTATGAACACATCCTTAGTTTTTTGGTAGTAAGCCAATAATTATGAATTTCTATGTTCAAAAAACATTATTGCTATCCAATACGACTTCAGAAAAAGACGATTAACAGCATCAATTAAATTGCATTCAGTTAATGTCATCTTAAAATTAATTACTTGATCTTGTGGGTGAACCGCATTTAAAAAGATTTCAGGAAAACTTTTCATAAGCATTCCAACGCACAGTTATTTTTTATTTTTTTTTAAGTAAATAATTCTCCTCACTAAACATATTGAGATCGCAGCTTGGAAATTTAACAGTCTACATTATGAGCATTAATTTAATAAATAAGATGCATTTTCAGAAACTCAGGATATAAGTAATTTTTCGTTGTTGATAATTTTCCCTGAACGATTGTACTTTACCATTTGAAATAATCTAAAAGCCATGCCTCTATAATAATTATACCCAAATTTACAATTGGAATATAGCTCAGCAGACCAAAAATCGGCGAAGTTAAAGGATTTCAAAGTCCTGTCCTTTAATTCAACAAACATGCATCGCAGGAAAAATATAATTTATTGTATTCTTGTGTATTCTTGTCTCATAATTACTTAATTTTTAGATGAACAAGATGGAAATTGGTGATTGTCGAGTTGAAATACAATTGGTTTCATATGGGATGACCGAGTGGGTATTACTATTAGTTGCTGCCGTGATTATCTTTCTTTCCAACTTATTTCTGGTGTACCACAGGAGAAACACTTGGGACCCTCTTTGGTATTGTATACAGGGTGTTTCCCCTTAGGAGGTCCATAGAGCGGGAGGTGATAGTACTCACCTAGACGAACCAAAAATTGTATGGCAGGTGGGGGGGCAATATCAACCGTTTAGGAGTTACAGGGTGATTCATAAAAAAAGCTAGGTTTTTACAAAACACCCTGTATATTAAAAACTACAGGGCATATGGTCACAGTTAAGGGCTCACTGTATGCAAAACTTTATGGCCTTTCCAACGACAGCTCAACCAGCCCCGTACTCCTCTCTCCTCAGAAGTTATGAAGGTCTAAACTAAAAATTTCGGATTTTCTTTCCTTTTTTTTTACTTTGACCTCTATTATTTTTGCAAAAAGGTCGTTAACATAACTTTTTTTTATAAAAACTGTAAACTGTGGAGCCTCCTCTTTAATTTGACCTTTTACACCCTATGTGTTATCTGTAGCCGTTAAACAGTTATTAACTCATAACCTATTCCGGTCACACCGAAATTAGACGATATTTTTTAAAATGACGTACTAAGGGAACAAATTATCGTTGAGGATAGGATTGAAAATAGGTTTGAGAATAAGTTTCGAGCTAATAACTCTTTAACGAATACAGATAGCACATAGAGTATAATAGGTCAAATTAAAGAGGAGGCTCCACAGTTTACAGTTTTTATAAAAAAAAGTTATGTTAACGACCTTTTTGCAAAAATAATAGAGGTCAAAGTAAAAAAAAAAGGAAAGAAAATCCGAAATTTTTAGTTTCGACCTTCATAACTTCTGAGGGGAGAGGGGTACGGGGCTGGTTGAGCTGTCGTTGGAAAGGCCATGAAGTTCTGCATACAGTGAGACCTTAACTGTGACCATACGCCATGTAGTTTTTAAGATACAGGGTGTTTTGTAAAAACCTAGCTTGTTTTATGAATCACCCTGTAACTCCTAAACGGTTGATATTGCCCCCCCACCTGCCATACAATTTTTGGTTCGTCTAGGTGAGTACTATCACCTCCCGCTCTATGGACCTCCTAAGGGGAAACACCCTGTATAATGCTTCTTACTTAGCTGTGATGTATGCTAATAACTTTAATATATGTAAGTACTCCATATACGAAACTAGAGCATGTTAAATTGAAGATGATCTCATAGAATTCTTTGTTTTTAAATATCGATAAGATTAGTTTGTCGGTGTTATATATATATTTTCCTGTAATGGATATAACAGATGTACTCACTGGTACAGCCTTGTCTTCGTTTGCTTTATTCTTTCACTAGGTTTTTAACCGTATTTCTCCGGTGTACAAATTTATATCTTTTGTTAACAACACAATTTCTGTTTTCAGTTAAACTAGTTTTATTCAAATTGATTTATATTATGAACAACACAACTTCTGGTTTCAGTTAAACTAGTTTTTTTCTTACGCACTCTTAAATTTATCTCGTTACATTCCACCCGTATATCAATAGTTAGTTATCTTTAATTTTCACACCAACCGAACCGCCTTTCCACAAACTCTCCCTTTTATATTACTTACGACTGCTTTTTCTAATTTTTGTTATCAACTATTAGCACCACGTTATTCAGCGTCTTCTTTTTTCGATTTTTTTTCTTCTTTTTTTAAAGACCAATTCTTACACAAAAATCATTTAATATTTTTCCCGTCGAACCGCCGAATCTCAGATCTCGAAAAACCCACGCTTCTTGATCGCTAAAAATCAACTCGGCTCTTGATTAAACAAGTCCAGAATATTTTTCGTTGGACGGAGGCTCGAAACTTGATGCTTTTCTAAACATCAGCCACCGTCACGAAGATTGAAATTGCGCCGCGCGTATACATATAATGTATTTTCGCGGCGCGCATTTCTTATTGCGAAAGCTTTTTTGTGATATGTTTTTTTTTTTTTTTCATTAAATATTTCTACTGACAAATTTTGCTGAAGGCAAAATTTGTCATGGGAACTTTTTTGAAAACGAAAATGGTATTTGAAGAAAATTGCTGACGCAATTTTCTTCGGCGGTTTGGTAGAAACTTACTATGATTTTTTGATGCCAAGCTTCTGTGGAATTTTTCAACACACAACATCGGCTTTCATTCGTAAGATAACTAATGGATTTATGATCACCGTTAAAGTGTCTGAATAACATTTTTTGTTAAAGCTTTGTGAGAAGAAAATGTCTCTAGCATAGTTGAAATTAAAAAAAGGGACTTTGAGAACTGATGGAGTTTTTCGAAAAACAAAAGCAAAATAATAGTTTAGATCTCATTCCCAATTTGAAGGCACATCACATTTTAATATAAGTTTTCAAAAAATCGCTAAGCCAATGTGTGTTTCTCCCAAGGAGATAGTGCCTAGACACCTACTTAAGAGTATATCATAAATGAAAAATCCTGTACTTGACAAAAAAATACAAAACAAAATATCTCGCAAATAAAATTAACAAAGTGTTCCAGTCAACATTCTTTTCCACATGTAATTTACCTTTCGGATGTAGCACTTAATAAGGAAATGGAAGGAAAATTAATTTTCACTACGATGAGATATGCTAAATGTAAAGGAAATGTAATTAAAAACCAAACAAACAAAACAGCAGAAAATCTGTTGAAACCATCTTAAAGGGGAAGTGGAAAGTATGCTTTCTATGTTAAGTGCAATACCGTTCGCACTACATCCTATACTTTTGTTACACACTTTGTGGTTTCGGTTTCAGCAGATGCGGACATGACTTGAGAATATTGCATGATTTCTACTCACGCGATTAATCATTTTCCTTGTTTACTAATTGTAATTGTATAAATGTGTTGCGTGCAGATGACAGTTTTTCCAGTAACAATCCTAATTAATTTGTCAGTATTCTTATAAGTATTGTGCTATAAATTTATTGATGAAATGTTGAATAGATTAAGAGACTGTCAGACGGTGAACCTTAATCCAAGAAAACATGTCAGTGAACTTAGTATTGTCATATTTATTAAAATTATTAAGTTAGGTTATTCAATACCAATAAATGCATAGAATATTGTGTAGATTGTTAGAATGACGGGTACAAGTCTAATGACCTGTCATAAACCTTCGGATACTTTGTGCTGATATCACATGGACATCATCAAAATAGCTTTTTTTAATGACGACACTGCTGAGGTGCGTGAAGAATTGAAAAATCAATTAAAGCTGTTTATGAATTTGCAAAGCTCCTTTATCTCAATACTTAAAATTACATCAGACTAATGATCGGCCTATCTCATGAAGTGGTATACCTTTGCATTGCTGGACTGCTTTTAGCTCTGCTGATAATTTTAAATTATGTACACAATTTTAGTTTTTTACTGTCTATGTTGAAATATTTTTATTTTTCTAATTTATAGACTCCAATAAGTAAAAATATATGGTGGATTCTCCATAAGACTTCGATATTTTTTGGAGTATCACAGCACTCAGTTCGTGGACCCTTTATTTTATACCTACTTATCATCGATCTTCTAGAGTTGTGCGATATTAACATGCAGATAATGTTCAGATAGGTAAGACCGTAATTCATGATTATCTTCTTAAAATCATTTATTCATGAATAATGATGAGCTGGTTCTAAATCCGAATAACTCGCAATGTATAGTAATCTACATAGGTACACAAAATTTTCTGAGAAGTTATCCATAATGCTCTTCAGGATGTTTAGTAGCTGCTTTCTTTCTCGGTAGCATACTGTTATATTGATATAATCAATCTACCATCAAAACTTTACATCCTGGCAAAAAACCTTAGGTAGATTTGTGGTATAATCATACCCATATTTTCTTACAGGGAAAACACTCGGTAGTCTAAAATGATGCAGACAACCACTTCAGTCCAGTCATTATAGGCTTTTGAAAATGCAAGTGAACCGAGCTGGCTGATTTTTAGATATTTTGTAGAGGGGGGTGGTGGGGCCTAGAAATGCTTAACATGAAATTGTTACCAACGAATTCTTATGGGCTTTCTCCGCCATCTTGAAAAAATCGGTAAATTTGGTATTTTAGAGATAACTCGACTCTTCGCAATAATACGAAAACTGCGATTATATACTTTTAACCTAGCGTTGATCCTTGTTGAGATATCAGACGAGAAATTAAAAAATTAAGAAACTGACACTTGTGTTTGCTGTTTTCGTCTTTCACGTCATACATATCGAACAAATGTCCATTATCAAATATGTAGAGCATGCTAATATCTGCAAAAATTAGCGCGAGTTATGTATGTATCAAAAAAGCAAAGTGACTCGGTGAAACCAGAGCCACCCCGCCGGACGTCTCGTATCTTTTAAAATAATTTAAAGTAAAAGTTCCCAGGAAAATTATCCACTAAGCAGTTTTGATCTGTGAGAACCTTAATGTAATGCTAGTAAGAAATGAATATGAAAATAAAATGAAAAGCTTTTCTGGACGAGGTTGAAATATGAAGATAATTAAGTAGTCAGTTGGTTAAAACGGTTCGTCGCAGTAAGCTTAAAAAACGGTTTCATGTAAAAATTTGGCAATAAAGATTAAAGTACTAAAAGAGTGTTTTCTTTCTTTTTGATTAATTTTTTATTATAATTTCGAATATATTTCTCAAACAGTTCGAGTTAAATAAAAATATATAATTGGCGCAGTCGGTAGGATCTCTATCGGAAGAAAAGAGATCTAGTGAAACGACTCAATCGCAAAGTTTTAAACAAGAGATCCAGTGAAACAAATAAGTAAAAAAAAGTAATTTTGATCTCAAATAAAGTGGGCTACAAAGTAAGCCAAAATTGAAATTTAGTGGTTTTACGAAGAAACAACACAGGGACAAGAATACAAAACTGGAGAGGCGAAATAATCGATTCAGATTATTAGACCTACATCGAAACATGGCACAAAACCCTATCGAACAGTGCGTAATAGCATTATCACAGCTAGTTATGCAAAATAACCAACCACAAAACTGGAGGACGAGAATTGAGGGAGAAATCCGCTTTCTACCAATATTCCAAGGAGAAGCAGGAACACTACCTTCCTTCATCGACTCTGTGACAAGGACTTTAGGAGATTATGGAAACGAAGCAGATCGAGTTTTCCAAATTATTTACAACAGCAAAATCCAAGGAGCCGCAAAGAATGTACTAAGCACTAACCCCCCACAGAATTGGAATGAATGTAAACAAAGGTTAAAGAAACATTATAAAGCATCTAAAGATCAAATGACTATCACCAGAGATATTGGATGTTTAAGAGTGAGTAGTATTAAAGAATTAGTTGATAAATTAAGACATATGGTAGAAGACATTACAGAATATGCAGCTTTTGAAGATAATGGAACTATAATAATAGATATATTTAGTGGAATGCTAGTGCAAAGAATTAAAGAATTAGTGTCAGGAACCCTGGCATATGAAATAATGACGAAACATAATTTAACAGAAATTAGAGAAATAATTGATAAATTTATAGGGCAGGATCAGCATAATTTAAATATAAATCTTGTTAACAAAAATTTCCAAAAAAATAAATACAGTGAAAAGAAGCTCAATATACAGCCACATAATCAAAGATTTTATACACATTATAAACCAAATAATCACAATAACAATTCAGGACAATACAGACACAATAATAACTCAGGTCAATACAGACACAATAACAACTGGCAACCAAGACAATACTATAACCAACAACAAAACTTTAATAGAACGCAACAATTTAGGCAGAATGACGACGAACGTATTCAGAGTAGACAAAATAGAGTAAGACCCGAACCTATGGAAGTGGAAACTATGAGTAGAATAGAAACAAATACCTTTGACGACACGTTTTTATAAACTAGCCTCGGATTATAAGAAAATCATTACGGTATTAACCATACAGGGAGAAGAATATGTAGCATTGATAGACACCGGATTGACTATTAGTATATTAAACGAAGTTAGATTTCCTAAAACTAAATATCAGGTAATAAATCAAGAAAGCGTAGCAATCAATACTATACAGGGAGAAGTGAATAAACCTAACAAAACAGTAGCAACATTATGCCCACAAGAATTCAATTATCCAGATAATGCGAGATTTAAATGGATCGCTATGTCGTTAGATAAACCTTATGATTTGTTAATAGGTATGGATTGGATAAATAGAAATGTGAAACAAATTAGTGTAGAAAATCAAGAAATCCTTATGACTAATGGAGTGAGTCTTCCGTTCCTAACTAAAACTCTTCAAGAGGATGTGAATGTATTGGAAGTAAGTGAAGTTCAAAATCTTCAGTTAGATCATTTAAATGAAAAAGAAAGAAATATGATTGAAAGATTAATACAAAAATATAACAGATTACTTTTCAAAGAGGGAGATACTTTAACTAGTACAAGTACAGTAGTGCATGAAATAAAGACAACAACAAATGAACAAATTAACTCAAAACTCTACAGATATCCACCAAAGCATGAAGCTGAAGTTAGAAGTCAAATGGAAGAAATGGAAAAACAGGGTATAATTAGAAAAAGTAAGAGCAGGTATAGTTCACCAATAATCGTAGTACCAAAGAAAAAAGATAACTCGGGAATACAGAAATTTAGAATTGTCGTAGATTATAGAAGATTGAATCAAGTAACAATTGATGACAAATACCCCTTACCAAATATTGACAGTATCCTAGATAAATTAGGGAAAGCACAATATTTCAGTACAACAGATTTAGCAAAAGGTTATCATCAGATATTAGTAGCAAAAAAAGATATTGAGAAAACAGCCTTTGTTATCCCTGCTGGATTATATGAATATGTAAGAATGCCGTTTGGGTTAAAAAATGCCCCGGCTACATTTCAAAGATTAATGAACGAAATCCTTCGTGAATATATCAACCAAATATGTGTAGTATATCTGGATGATATATTAATTTTCTCAACTACACTGGAAGAACACGAGAAATCATTAAATAAAATCTTGGCAAGACTTCAAGAACACAATTTGAAAATTCAAGTAGATAAATGCAGTTTCCTGAAAAGAGATACTGAATTTCTGGGACACATTTTGACAAAAGAGGGAATCAAACCTAACCCAGAAAAGATTAAAAATATCCAAGAATTGGAAATACCTAAAACGGAAAAGCAACTAAAAGGATTTCTAGGAGCAACCGGATATTACAGGAAATTTATTAAGGATTATTCAAAAATAGCATTTCCAATGATAAAATATTTGAAGAAAGGCAACAAGATCAATATAAATGACCCCCAGTATATAGCATCATTCGAAAACCTGAAGAGTTTAATAACTGCACACCCAATCTTAAAATACCCAGAGTATGACAAGCCATTCGTGGTAACAACAGACGCTAGTGATTACGCGATAGGAGCAGTTTTATCGCAAGAAGGACATCCAGTTTGCTTTGTATCACAAACCCTAAATGACCATGAAAAAAATTATTGCACCACCGATAAAGAATTTCTTGCAATTATGTATTCTGTAAACTATTTTAGACCTTATTTATACGGAAACAAATTTAAAATCGTAACAGACCATGTACCAATTAAATATCTAAATAGTAAATACAAAGGGAAAGAATTTTCTCAGCGACATCAAAGATGGCTATTAAAACTGCAGGAATTTAATTATGAAATAGAATACTTACAAGGTAAAGAAAACAAAGTTGCGGATTATTTGAGTAGACTAGAGAAAGTAGAGAAAATCAATCCTGAAAATGACACAGAATCAAATCTAGGAATATCTGACACAGTACACTCAGTAGACGAGCAACGGCTAGATCATATAGGAATAAAAGATGACATAGTAAACAAGTACAAAACACAAATAATACTAACATACAACCCAGAAAAAGAAATCAAGATAATACATAATAGAAGAATCATTGAGGTAAATCCACTGCAAAGTGAAAATCTAACAAAAGATATATTGAGACGATATATAAAACCAGGGTATACAGGTATCTATTCAGAAGTGTCTGACACAGATTACCATAAAATCCAATTAATTTTGATATCAATGTTCTCAGAAGATACAAGAATCAAGGTTATAAGAAGTTCAAAAAGAGCGAACGAAATATTAACTGAGGAAGAGTTGCACAGACAATTATCTCTTTACCATACCAAGGAATCCATGCATAGTGGAATAAATGAATGCTATCATAATTTAAAAGATAAGATATATTTTCCGAAATTGCGAGAACATATACAATTAATCATAAACAACTGTGAGAAATGTCAGCAGATTAAATATGACAGAAAACCCATCAAAGCGAAATTTGCATTAACAGAAACTCCAAAAGGAAAAAATGAAATAATTCATTTAGATATATTTCACTTTAAAAACAGGCCTTTGTAACAACAATTGATAAGTTAACGAAATTCGCAGCAGCCTACTGTATTACAGATCGAAACTGGAGAGCGAAGAAAGCGCTGATGATAGAACATTTCGTAAAATTTGGAAAACCTAATAAAATAATAATGGACAACGAATTTAGGGCAGAGCAACTGATGGAGTACCTGAAGATGGAAAACATTGAGGTACATCTAACGAAGCCAAATAATCATACTGGCAACGCGGACATAGAGAGACTACACTCAACCCTCTTAGAGAAAATAACAGGCATTGAGAGTAGTGAACTCTCGGTAGAAATGAAGATTCAGATGGCTATAGGAAACTATAACGATCGTTATCACTCGACAATCAAATGTACTTCCAGAGATGCTAAAGAAGTGGTGGAAGTTGAAAAGTTAAAAGAAAGAATAAATAAATCTAAAATGCGAATAATAAATAAAAGGAATGCTAATAGGGAAAATTACGTAGAAAACAGATTGATAGGGCCTATTAGAAATTATAAGAGACTGAGACATAAGGACGAGCCATATTACAGAATTAAATCATTAAGAAATGTACATGTTGCAAACATTAAAAGACCTTTAAAATCAACAGACTTTCAGCACCGTAATAATACTCCTGACAACAATATCAACAGCACAGGGGCTTCTACAAGTCAATCCAATAAATGAAGAGGCAGGCTATATACAAGTAAAGCTCAGAGAAGTAGAAATAGTTAATCAGACCAACACAGTACTGCACATCATCGATCCAAATGAGATAAATAACATACTTACACAAATTGAAGTTAATTTAGAACAAGTAGACATTGATAATAAAAATCTATTAAGTATGGAAATCAAAACTATTAGAGCAAAAATAAAATCAATAATTCCAAATGAAACCAGGAGAAGGAGAGGTCTAATTAACTTGGGTGGTACTGTACAAAAATGGCTTTTCGGTACAATGAACGAGGACGACCGACAGGAAATATTGGAACATTTAAAAGTGGTAGACGAAAATAATCATAACGCTATCAGCACTTTAAATAAACAGGTTTCAATTAACACACACTTTAATGAAACCATTAACATACTTAAAAACGCAGTAGAAGAAGACAGAACTAAACTTACAAAAGCATTTGACGAAGTAAGAAAACAAAATAACGAAATCATACGACATTCCTTGTACTTAGACCAGATGATAAAATTACGATACCTAGAAAATAAGATAAACCAAATCAGCAAAACACAATATAATACATCCAAGCATTTTAACCGCGGAAGAAATTGAACTGTATCATATTGACTTTTATAAATTGAAATTAATTAAAGTAGGTATTATGAAATATAAAGACCAGCTACTAGTAATTGCAATTAAAATTCCACAGAACTATGTTAGAACAGATTTAAAACTAGTTACTCCATTACCTAATAAAGACTATTGGGAAATCGAAGAAAATAATGAATACATTGTCCACATCGAAAATAAAGCTTTAACTTATCAAGAAGATACTATGTTAAAAGATTTAAAAAATAGTAAAATTTGTATTTGGAATAACCAATGTAAATTTAGGTATAATAATAAAACTAAAATCGAAGTGTTAGACGATGAAACATTGTTAATAAAAAATGCTGAAAAGGAGAAGCTAATACAAAATTGTGATGATAGAAATATTACATTAAATAAAAATTATTTTATCACTTTTTATAATTGTGAAGTCAAATTGTATCAAGAAACGTTTTATAACCAGAAAAAGATTATACAAGATAAATACTTTTATCCAAGTAATACATTTAATCAGACTTACGTTAAAGCCGTAACTTTCGATAATATGGTATTTAAACATTTCGAAAATATAAAGGAAATTGAAGAATTGAAATTCCACAAAACTGTATCATATGGAATCAGTTCAATTTTTATTGTAATTGTCATAATAGGCATAGTAATTATAGTAATATGGTTAAAGAAAAAGAGGACTAATATAAAGATTATAAATAAAAGAATTCAGGAGAATCCTAACTTTAACCGTGGAGGAGTTATGTATGTATCAAAAAAGCAAAGTGACTCGGTGAAACCAGAGCCACCCCGCCGGACGTCTCGTATCTTTTAAAATAATTTAAAGTAAAAGTTCCCAGGAAAATTATCCACTAAGCAGTTTTGATCTGTGAGAACCTTAATGTAATGCTAGTAAGAAATGAATATGAAAATAAAATGAAAAGCTTTTCTGGACGAGGTTGAAATATGAAGATAATTAAGTAGTCAGTTGGTTAAAACGGTTCGTCGCAGTAAGCTTAAAAAACGGTTTCATGTAAAGATTTGGCAATAAAGATTAAAGTACTAAAAGAGTGTTTTCTTTCTTTTTGATTAATTTTTTATTATAATTTCGAATATATTTCTAAAACAGTTCGAGTTAAATAAAAATATATAATTCGCGCGACAATGTGAGGTAGTCAGAAAGCAAAAGACTAAGTCACTGTAGAGGAAATTATTAAAGTACAATACAAATAAATAAGCCACTGGCGCCTTCAAATCATGTCCTAAAACCAAATAACGTACTGTGTCGGCTATGCGAAGAGGATGATGAATAATAATAATATGTGAGTATCTCGCGCTTGCACCTTTAAGGAGCGTTTACAATGACAGAGTAGAGTGGAGTCACCAGATTGCATTTTCTCTCCTTTTCTCAAGCTTGCACTCAAATATAAATTCTTCGCGCTACTCACCAGAGTGGATTACACAGAGTAGTGTCAGATTGGAACAATTCCTAATCTCAGGTTGATAGTTTCGAAAGCTTTTAACATTTGTCTCGAAATGCTAGTTTCTAACAGATGTCGCAGTGATAATTACAAACTTTAACTAACGAAAATTAATAAATTATAACAGAAAAACAACTGATACAATTCTTTTACCTAATACGTACGTCCTACGCTATATATGGTGGAGGTATTATTGCAGTTAAATTTTCCCTACATGTTTTATTTTTTTCTGAATTCATTTTCTTACTAAAATTTGAACAGAATGTTACGATAGATTGCTAGTCTATGTACAAATTGAACTTTGACTAGATTTCACCAGAATCGACTGAGTTAATGCCTTGACAAATGGTACATAGAATGACAGAAATAACAGCTGAACTGAAACTGCCTCTACAGGATGAAATTTGTATTTCCTTAAAATCGAGAAAAATTTCGATTTATTTTCTGAATATAGAAATATTTCTCCTTTCATACATGTCCATTCAATAACACACACAGTTTTATATCAAGGACAGACTTAATTTTTTTTTATTTATTCTTTTCTCATTCTAATAAAAATTGCAACAAATGCATTTCCACACCTTGCATTCTTGCCAATGCCATGACTCTTGCGACTTTGTCGAACAAAAAAATTCATTTTTCTTATTTTTCATGCACCACACGTTCATATTACAATAAAATAGGGGAAGAGTGGGTGGGAAGTCTATGTAGCTTTGAGGTTATATTACGGTTCTATGGGAGAAGATCACATAATGATTACACATAAATGACTGCTGCTGCGTACAATTTATGAGATATTAATGCTAAAATATTGTCAGAGAATTTTTCTTAAAATTGAAATATGTAGATTACCACCACCAGGATTGGGTGCTTGGTGCGGCTATGTACCACAGTATCCGGTATGAAAACGAAATGATGAATGAATTTATGGTTATATGTATACGGTGGTATATTCCATATATGTATGTGTATATATTTTTTAATGGTGAGTTGTGAAATGTCAGATCATTTATCAAAATCCACATAAATTAGTTTTGTTCGGTAAACATAAGCCAAACAATGAAGATATTCCCATTGTTTTCAGTGTTTTTCAAAAATCTGTGATTCCCAGCAGATGATATTAAGTACCTATGTATGTATGTGTATATATTCGTATATAAAGCAACAGAGGTGATTATCCATAAATGCGTCCGATTTCCATTAAATAAAATCTATCTTAATTAGATATCCATGATAATTATGCAAGAGAAACCTTCACCCACTGGGGGACATCTAGGGATTTTCGGATATAAGTAAAACATAGAAATGTTTATATTGAACTTAATATTAGGTGTTTTTTAATTCGGAGAGTCAGACGGCATCTTTTTTTTTCTGTAAAAAAGTTTATGTTTATGAATACTCAAATTTCACCATACTAGTCGCTCCTACATCTCAATAACATGCGAACTATTCATTACAAAGACTTTCTGAAATAGACGTATTGGAAGCTTTTAAAAATTTAAAGACTTTCTGAAATAAACGTATTGGAAGCTTTTAAAAATTTAAACTCGGCGGTCGTTTTTCTTGATTTTCAAAGCATTCCATTCAGTCGATTATGAAACACTTTCCTTAAAATTGATAAACAACTTAAATTTTAGGATAAGTGCCGTACGATTGACTTCGAATAATTTTGTGGACGCTATCAGGCAGTTTTTCCCACATTCAAGGCTGTGAATCCGGGTGTTCCACAAGGCTCTGTATTGGGATCGATCCTATTTACATCTCTATGCCGATAATGTACAATCATACATTTCTCGTCCTATTAGTATGGCTGAGGCTGGGGTGTTTCGTGTTAGTCAGGATTTCAAATCAATAGATAGGTGGTCAGATTCGAACAAACTTAAATTAAATCCGGAGAAATCTAAATGCTTAGTTATTTATAAGACACGTGAAATAACCATACAGTTATTGCAATTCAGAAAGTATATGGTGGTCATCTGCCTCATATACTCCACTCTCGACGCGCTTATTACTAGCGCACTTTTTACTTTATCCTGTAGTAACCTATAGATGCGAAATCTTTTGTAAACTTGATTTGGAGTCCTTTTATAACACTAATATCGGTTTTAGTTTAATATAGCGATATGTTTACAGTCTTCGGCGGTAAGATCGTGCTTCGCGATACCTCTTGTGTCTATTTACGGATGCAGTTTTTCACTTTACCTTAGGTCATTAAGTTTCAATCGTCTAATTATGTATACGACTGCTTACAATTTGCTAGATCTACCAGAACTGTAGCATTGATTATCCCTTGGTCTAATTTCGTTATATGTAAGCGCCAGTTTTTCATCTACGCTGTCAGAATTTGGAATATTTTACCAATTTCTTTCATAAATTCTTTGGAGATCCTCACATTCGACAGCTTCAAAAATTTACGCTTTGAATAAGCATATGGCATCTAACTCTACTTTATTTAATTTCTAGCTTCATGTATTGTGGATTTACATTTAGCTTTGAATATTTCTTTTAATTGCAATTATTGCTTTATATTGATATTTAATTATAGGTTTCCATACTCCTTGTAACCATTAGGTACAGTTATTTATTATTGGTTCATACATACCTATGATATAGTAACATTTCAAATCAATAATTTTTTTTTTGTCCATGTATCCATTGCATTCAATATTCTGGAGTTTCGATATGTTAAGTTTTGTTTTTCTTTTGATTTTGTATATAATTTTGAACTTGTGCAAATTATAAATCTCGCATCTTCATTGCACAATGCCATAATCGAATAAATTGAAATTAAAATTGAAAAGTAGTCAATACCCGGAGTATTGTCGGTTATATTCTATATATAATTCTATATGTATATATTTTATATGGGTTTTGCAAAACAGGGCTGATTTATTAAGTTTATTATTAGTAAAGTTTGGTAGTTTATATTATTTACTTATCTCTTGAGCTTTTAAATATAATATGGTATATTAGGAATACCAAACATCTAGAGATTTACAATGAACAGTATACTGAAGGGACCTCTAAAGCTGAGACTTAGCCAAGTAACGATGTTCATGCTTTACATTTCGTAGTTTCAGACAAAAGGAAATGAGAAGTAGAAAAGCAATAGAGAATGGTGAGAGTTAAAATCTCATTTTAACTACAATGACTTCCTTACCTTTACAATTTTAATAGTTAATGGTAACGAAAGCTTCATTATAATGTAATTATAATTAGGTAACTCACCAAGCATTACAATTATCAATACAGTAATGGCAATGATAATTATAAAAATTGCAATTACTCGAAATGGTATTGATAAGTAATATACATATATTAGTAAAGTTATAAATATTATTTTACAAATCTGACAGAGTTGTAACGGCTTAGGAAATTTTAATTTAATTCAATTTTAATTAAGTTAAACTTATAATTAGGTAAACAAAAAAAAAAAAATATTCTTATCTTTAAATATTGAGGAAATAAATGTAACACGGATCTTATCAAATTATTAACTACATATTCTTCAAAAAATTTAACAAATTAGAATAGACATCTTGATCGTTATTATTTCTCTGCAACACATAGTTCCATAGTTGTGCTCTTACAATGGGGTTCTGCTAATTTATGCTACTCATAAAAATGATCACTCGGAAATTAAGATACTTTACTAAGCATTTTCGATACTTAATTAGGATATAAGCGACAGATATAGATAATTTATGAAAACTGGCATACACTTCACCTAAAATGTCATTAATGTAATTAAATCAAGTTCATTCTAAACCATTCCAAGGTTTTTTTTATTTATGTGCAGAATTAGGTAATTAATTAACCAATATGATTTTTAAATAGAACCATAATATTCGACTTCGATGTAGGGAAGGGAGGTTTATATTCAAAAATCGAATTTGTATATAAAACTAATAATTTATAAAGCCTGTAGCATTGAACCTTGGGGAGCACCACTAGAATCGGCGTAAGGAAATCAGGCAAACAAGTTAAAACAAGTTAAATCTTTATTAATTAAGAACAGACGTTTAACTTTACCATATACTTCAGGAAAAAAAACTTTAGAAAGATAGTAATGAATTGATATAGGAGTATAGGACAACAGTCTTCCTCTTTTTATACATTTTATGTGACACATGAACTAATGAGCGAATTTCTTGCATTGGAAGATATTTAAGAACACTTAGATTTACTTACAACAATTTCTTTCAACTTTTGCCGTAATTCTGCATGTAGGTACGCAGAATTTTGTGATTGTTAGCAGGTAATTAATATATCCACTCCGTTTACAAAATTATATTGAAATCTTATACAAAATGCAGTATGGCAGTACATTATTAATTAAAATAACAAATTTACAGGACAGCTTTTCAAAGGCCCATTGGTATTTTTGAGATTGTATTCAATTGAATTATTGATACTGTATATTGGACATGTACCAAAGCAATTATTTTTTGGTAACTAAAACAATATATGACACTATGTATACCGTTAAAAATCAGTACAGGATTGCAGATATGAGTCAAACAAATTTCATTGTACCAGAATTCCGCCCCAGTACTACAAAAGTGCATCCATCCATAAGGACTTAAGCGTGAATCATGAACATAAAGAGATAGTAAAATGTTTCCTTTTAAGTTCGATATATTTTTAAGCTTTCAAAATAGTCAATTTTATGGTCTACGTGAATGTGTGAGTGATTCCCACTTTGAAATAGAAGCTTCATTAAGCAGAGCATCACACCCACTATATTTAAGTTCATAAGACTGCCGAAGATTTCGCGAGTTTTTGAATTTATAAATCGAAATGGTTTGATGTGGTTTCATTCCTTAAGCCCTGTCTTAAGAATTTATATGAATTTTATAATAATTGGCGTTCACCTTTATATCCCAATTATATTAGTAATTAGTTTTGTCATAATTTATATGTAGATCCAGAAAGGAGGGGTGTTCTAATGTAATTAAAGCCATATAAAATTTTAATATCCGGCTCGAAGGTCCATCATTTTTAAAATTGGAACTCCCGAAAGACCACTAGATTAAATATTACAAACGAACGAAAACTTACTTATAAAGAAAAACACCAAGTAAAATTTAATTCACTCCCAAAAAGTAATTACAAAATATTTACAAATTTTGAGGTATTTATACCAGAAGTCAGAAAAACAAATTATCTTTGAGCCCATAATTCTGAATTTAAATGCCAAGAGAAAAATTGTTTTCCAGCTGATAAAAAGGGCATTCTATTATTTAAAATCTTTGACAACACACTTTTATTTATATTTCGTAACCCAAAATTTTGAACTTTTCACTTGCAACCATATTTACAAAAATATTTCTTGTAATTAAATTTCTATTTTTTTTTTCTTTTAATATTTTAAATTTTCGAGAGAAAAAACAGTTTAATATAGAACATACATTGTTCAATCTAGATTGTGTCTAGTTTCCGACCAAAATATACTGAAAATCATCCATTCTATTACCGGGTGAATATTTAAATAAAAACGGAGTGGCAGCTGAAATTTCTAAATAACAATAGACTATGAACATCAACTAAACCAAATTGAGTCTAGTATTTTGTCTGATTTATAACACCATTTTCATCTACAATAGAAAATTCGAGAAAATTCTTCCAGCACCGTGGAGCTATTTATAAGTATAAAATCAATGCTCACAATATAGGGAAATTTTCAGTATGTACTGAAAATGTTGTTGAGATTTGTATGCCGTATGAAAGCATTTGTCGTATAGAATTCCAACGATGGATGATTAATTATACAATTTTACGTAAAGTACGAAACTTTATATAATCACATATTCAATTCCTTCCATATATATATAATCAACGAAACGTTAGTAATTAAAAGGCAAAATTAAATGGCAGTAGTAAGTATAAAATAATTTAATTCAATACAACTGGATACCAATTTATGAAAAAACATTATTTGAGTTTTTGTCTGTAAATTGAAAGTAAAATCGTACAGGATTCCATTTACATTTTCAACAATATTTTACGGGGTGATAGAAGAAATTTTAAATGCTTATATATTTACGCATAAGTATGAAGTGTTTGATGGTAAGGTTAATATCTAATAAGCAACCAGACTACACCTGTAGATGTAATAATGATTATTATCATTATAACCATGATATAATAAAAAAAAAAGTCATGAAGGTGATTTGAATTATATTCTATGACAAGCATATCTAATCAAGATTCGGAAAAACGTTACTGCCATACCAGTGTAACGAACATGTATATAACAAAACATTGTCAAACCTTTTGTGAAGTTTTCCGTAGGAACTTTTCCTTCGCTTATGATTTCTTGTTACTTTTTGAACCGATATTATAAGTAGGGCAATATAGATTCATCAGATCACCTTCAACCTCTCACCTGACCATCCAATCCAAACATTCAGAAACTGATCTGGCTTGTCCACCTGTACGTGAAGACCGGAAAGATCTTGGTTCTACGTGTTTACAAACGGAAGCCTTTAGTTGGTACATGAGCATCGAAAAGCTATACCTCTATCACAAGTACGTGGCACACGGAGGACAAGTAGTATTTAGTGAACAACGGAATCCACTAGATAGTACGTGGTAACGGAAAACTATCCTACCCTCGTCAGTACGTGAAAACGTACATCTAATGTGAGCCACGGAAATCACCAGTCATTATGTATTCAGCGGAAGCTACTGGTCAGTACGTATGTTAGATTTGGTCATTCTAAACCATAATTTAACATTTTGTATTATATGAGGGACGTAATCAATAAAGCAACTAATTAAACTCAAACTAGCTGTAGTACTTTGGATTTTTTACTCCAATTGACCCCATCCTTTTTCTACGGACCGATACTATTGGCGGTCGAGTAAACCCTCCGACCGAGCACACGACGTCACAGTAAATGAATGCAAAGACTAACGATTTTAGGTGCCATAATCGAGCTCTCACCGATAGTATATGAACTTGAACATGTAATTAAAGCCATCGTAAGGTACCTTAAATTTTACTAATTGTCATATTGGCTTGATCGCAACCGGTCATAACTGAGTTTAAGGTAGGGCCGCCTTAACAACACCGTGGGGCACTGGGCAATGTATTATTCTCAATAATAATATGGTACGTTTCATTGTAATATAAATTTATAATTTCCAGCAAATTGCTCCTAAATTGAGGGAGTGCTACCAAGTGCCTGTCATGCCCATATGTTAGGACAACATTGGTTCAAGGTTACACCAAGTCCTTTTGTTATTTCAACGAACGGCATAATACATATTGACATCATTAAATCCTGAAAAATCCGTATTGGGAATATCATTGAGAAATCTGCTAAAAATTATACAAGGCCGCTTAGAATTTAGAGAGAGTTGATTTGTGGAAGCCCATTTGAATATCTTCTTTTATTCGTGGCATTCCTTCCTCAAGTCAATCTTGATGGTGTCTGAGAAAAAGTTGTACGTCATAAAGTATATAAATGAATATTATGTAGCATGACGTTCTCCTACAAAATTTTTGGTAGGTCATTTACATACAAATTGAATAATAATAAAGGGGCCTTTGATCCCTGTGGAATACCTCTTGTCAGCAGAACTTTATTAGAAAAATTCTTTTGCATTTGAATATATTTTAATTTGGAATCTACCATAAAGTTTATTTTTCATTAACCTTGTAGCGGATGAGGTAAACAAAATGCGCTATAGTTAGTAAGTATTCTCAATCAAATTCTTCAGATAAATTTGGAGGTACAAGGATGTCCTCATACCACTTTAAATTGATAAACGAATATCGAATATTACCTTATGGAAGTAGAGCAATGCCATAACTGCGACCCGTACAGAAACTATATTCCCACGCTGTCATTAGCGACGTAATCTGAAGATAGTTATATCTAGCAGATGTTTGGGTATAAACAATTTTCTCAAAAAGTATAAAAGGTTAATTGGGTGAATATTTATAATTTCTTTTGAGGCCTCCAACTATGGTACAACTGGAAATAACTATAAATGAAAACGGGACATGAGGATTACATTAATCACATATTAATGAAATCAGTAATAGGAGGAGTAATAACTGGTAAGATAATTTTGTGGAAAGACCATTAGAACCAGCAGCATTTCAAATTGTAAGATTATTTAAATTTGAAAGAGAGCACATCAGAACTAGCAGAATTTCAAATGGTAAAATAATTTTGTGGAAATTGGGAAGAAAGACCATCAAGATCAACAAAATTACAAATTTGAACAAAAGATAAAAACTTATACCAAACCGAGATGATCGAAGATGTATAATTTAAAGAAGTTTAAAAGAACGTTAAAAGTTTTGAAAATATAACTATACATTATGCAAAAATCCACAGCACCCGAATGCTAAAAATTTATTCCATTTGACTGCATTATTGAAATTATTGACATAAAACTTTGGATTAAGGTAAATTGCATCAATATAAAATGAGGATATTTTTCCATTTTCTTGCACACAATTACACCGCAAAGTTACCTTTTTATTACATCAAAACTAAATTGATTAAAACTTCAGCTCAGCTAGAATCTCATATTTTATTCAATTATTCGATATTTGTTTGAAATAATATTCCTGAATCTGAAAAATATCCTTAAGGAAATATTTTATGAATATATTTCAGAGATGCTTTCGTAACTGGATTGAAATAAAATGATAATTGTAAAATTCCGTTTACAATACCGAATCCATTATAAAACTAAAATTATTATTTCTAGAATTGATTTAGTTTTCCGCTATCGTAGCACGTACATACATACATAAAAAGATTAGATAATCTGATTTCTAGGTTTTGCTTAAAATTTGCCTTACTTTAGATCAAGATTGTATATAAATCAGAGAACTATCTTCTCATGATTCATGTACTTTTGTCCATATCTAAATCGTTAGAACGAATGCTGGATGCCTATGATTCACAGTAAATTTTTGCTAGTAAGAAATAACCAATCAATGCTGAGGTGGATTGAGGTGGATGCTCAAATTGCTATTTTTGCCTCATTGATCTCATACTTGTTCGACAAATATGTTTCGTTTAAGATAAAGACAATACCCATAATTGTCCTTGGCACTCCCCCACAGTGCGATATCTTATTGTAGAAAATGAATATTTTATACGATCGTTATGGAGCTCTAAGAATTCAACATGCTCGCTCACTTTATAAGATTGCTCGAAATCGCGCGTTCTTTGGCAAATTCTTAATGAGGCAGGAATATATGACAAGCACCAAATAAACTGCAGCTTTAATCCAGATGAAATAAATGCATACTTTACTTCCATAAACTGTAGCACCTCTTATGTTTCCAATATTCAGAAAATACGTCCTACATGTCATTAATTCTAACATAACATCGTCGTGTTTCCCCAGCAGCGCGAAAATCGCCAATGTATTGTCATTCCAAAATGAGCATGTTCCAACACAACCGTTGGACTTTCGTCCAATTAGTCGGTTGTGCTTTCTATCAAAAGTATTGGAGAAGCTTATCTATGGTCAGAAGCTTGAGCACAACCAAAACAATAATCTGTTATCGTATTGGCACTCTGGCTTTCGCCCTCAGTCTTAAAAGTTACCGCCAATATTAAACGTGCTACGGAATTGAATGACTTTACTGCCCTCGTTTACTTTTATTTCTCCAAGGTATTTGATAGTGTGATTGATACGGAGCCAGCGTGTAAAAATAAAAAGAAGGCTGTTCAGAAGGATCCCTCAAAATATACCCATACTACAGTAGTGGTTCTGGAAAGGGGACGTTCCGGTAGTGCCGAACTTGTTATCGTGGAGCTGCAGTGGTTAGGTTGCCTGAAATTTTGAGGGAAACGGAAATGATTACGGCTGTACACGTCAGGACGCGAAAGTCACGTCAGGACGCGAAAGTAAAGCTACTTCAGACGAGGAGTCCAGTAAAAATCAGTAAAGCAAAAGAGGACGAGGAGTAAGAACATGTTCGATCGGCCGATACAACCTCAGTAAAGCCAGTCGATCCAAAACGAACCCCCTCAGAGAAGGATGAAAGTGCAGCCTGCATGCCGGAACTCGAAGCGACCAGTTCAAACGAGATGGAGACTATCTCTCTAAATCTGTAGTAAGGGAGCTGAGAAATCTGGAGTTGTTACTTCTGCAGCTTCGCTTCCATTAACTGGAGTTCTACAAGCGCTCATCTTCCCAATTAGGTAGAGGAGGTGATTCAAATGCATAGATTGGACTATTCTCCTCGTCAATAGACCTCATGCTATTACATTTTGAGCCTTTGATCTCTTTGAATTTGTAAGATAGCTTGTCTTAATACCGAGGGTTTAAGTGCTCATATAAGACTTCATAGCACTATCGAACATATCAAAATGTTGGATGTAGACATAACAATTCTGCAGAAGACGAATTTTACACAAGTCATTTACACACAACCTGAATGTTATTATGACCTAAACAACGGCTATGCAATGCCTCGCCACGGCTCAAGGGTGTCAATCATTTTATCTAACAAACTTACACTATCGTCTCCAGTTTATACAAACATCTTCCCAGATTTCCTTTCTTCTTTGAACTTTCTCTTACAAGACAAAAATATCAAGGTAGTAAGCCTTCCTCATGACGAGGACATTACAAAATAAAACATTTATAGTATTCAATCATATCTGAAGAATTAAGCTGTGAAACTTTCTTTGGAGGTGATTTGAACTGCACTCTAAATCTCTCACTGGATCGGCATTCCGAAATAGAGTTCAATTCCTTTAGTCGTGCTCGCATCTACCTATCCAATATTTTATTCGTTGAACAAATGTTCAGAGCTAAGAATTTGATCTAAAAGATATATATGGTTAATGTAAGGAGAGTTAAATCTATGTACAACTATATCAAAATTTAACGTCTATTTCTTCCTGTCTACAAAAACCGGTGCAGCTAAGACTTTTTCAAAATTTTACATCACTGCGCAGTTTATAGCAATTATTCGGTTTCTCCGTTTCATGTAAGCTCGATACTCTTCAGTTTTCTACGTCCAAACTTGCTAAAAAAATGCACTCGTTCCGCCGTCAGAGTTTTCTAATCTCCGGTGAAAATCTGTGATCAATGATCATAGTTAGCGCTCTGACCAACGGAGATGCAAACAGATATTTAATTGGTAAATTTTATATTTGTCAATACATATATCTACTTAGTACCAACATTTTTACTTCTTAGCACATTCAGAGGGAAATTAATTTTATTACAATCTAATTTAATTGGAAAGTCAAAGATGAAAAAAAAAATTACATAGGCAAAATATATATATATAAGATAAGCTATGCCGGTTCTGGCCCACTGTTTTAGCTTCCAGGATTTCGCCACAGATGGCGCCACCGTCGCTAGGTGGTCTAAATCCATACTAAATGTGGGTTTGTGTCTTGGATGTCCTGGTTTATGTCTTGGATGTTAGGGGATACGAGACCACTTTGGGGGATACGAGACCACTTTTAGCACTCTCCAGCATAGGGAAATAGCATAGGATTTCGATTTTGTTTCTGAAGTTCGCTTATTTTTCATCTCGAATCTTGGGGATACGAGACCACTTTGGGGATACGAGACCACTTTGGGGATACGAGACCACTTTTAGCTCTCTCCAGCATAGGGAAATAGCATAGGTTTTCGATTTTGTTTCTGGAGTTCGCTTATTTTTCATCTCAGACTCGTAGCCTCTAAGTTTTTCATCTCGAGTTTTGGGATACGAGATCACTTTCAGTTGTGAAGGGGTGGGAAGCTTTATTGATGGATTTGGTCTTGACTGCGCCCTAGCGGCATTAGTCGGTACTACCAGCATGCTCCGGGTTTCTTGGATAGATATGTGGTGCGCCTAAATGTAGGCTTTTGGTTTTGAACTAATATTAGTAATAATTAAAGTTAACGGTAGGAAATTTTTGTTCATGCCAATGGATTCTAGATGGGGGGTTTGTGAGGGTATATAGTATAGGATAGGGAGGGGGGTAATGAAATTTTCATCAGAAATCCCCTACGGGCTCTGGTTTTCGAGATATTAGCGTATAAGTTATTTTTGTTCATGCCAATGGATTCTAGGTGGTGTAGGGTGGGAGGGGGGACGAAATTCTCATCAGAAATCCTCTACGGGCTCGCCATTTCTTGAGTAAGGTTACCTAGCGGCATTAGCCGGAACTACTAGTATGCCTTGGTTCTGCTGTTTTCTTTTATTAGGGGAGAAGTTCTAGATATCAGCATGACGTCATCTTGGTTTTGTTGTTTTCAAGTGCTGTTGTAGATATCAGCATCATTCGAATTTCACAACATGATATCACCTTGGCTTGATGTTTTCTTATTATTATTGGGTCCTGGGGGTGCGTGTATTGAAAAGTAACAGTTGCTCTTTCGAGTGCAAGCACCATTTCTTGAGCAAGGTCCCCTAGCGGCATTAGTCGGTACTTACATATGTTGTTCATCTCGGGCTTGGGGATACGAGATTACTTTCAGCACTCTCCAGCCCTAGGATATATTTTGTCCATGCCAATAGTATTAGTATTGGTGGGGTAAAATCTTCATCAGAAATCCTCTACGGGCTATGGTTCGAGGATATTAGCGATCTTACCTTCTCAGGTGTAATTAATATTAGTAGCTCAAAAACAAAAAAGCAACAGCAACTATAACCTAAGTTGTGGATTAAAGATTTGATGATATTAATCTGTCGGTGTTTTTTATAAACAAGATTGCACCATATGATCATATATCTAAAAATAGATCAGGCGAAGCTGATTGGGGCGAATGTAGGTAGATATGTTCACTTAGATAAGTAATGTAAATTAGTAAATGTGTAATTTTGCTCTTCAGGTGGAATGCTTCTGATTTTATTCCTTGCATAAACAAATTCGCACAGTCCAGCAAAGTAAACAAATTCGCAGTCGAATAATGTAAACAAATTCGCACAGCATCCGAGTAAAGTAAACAAATTGAGCAATTTATGTAAGATTCCCAATTTCTTTAACTGAAAACTACAACAACCGATATTAATCTGTGGGATATGATGTCTTAGATGAGTAGTGGAAGATATACTTGAAAATTTCTTTTGGTGAAAAAAACAACAACAACAACTATTACACAAGTTGTGGTCTGTAGGTGTCTTTTATAAACAAGAGTGATCATGTTATGATATTCGATGTGTAAAAATTGATCACGGCTGCTTGGGATGGTAAGACACATGAAATCATTAGAAGTAATGGAAATTAAAGCATGAGAAAAGGTGGCCAGGTCGCTGGTAATTTGATATCTTGCGTAAACAAATATAGCCGAGTAAAGCAGGCAAATTGAGCGATTAATGTTTTTTTTTTGTATCTAGGAGTTTGTATTGACAAGTCTTTATGACGAATTGTTTTTTATTTTCAATAAAATTTTTCAATCAGTCACACTGTTATGAGATTTGATTGATTCCCCGATATCATAGTTCAAATGAAGCTGATAAGAATATGGTAATTTTATCTTCATACTATTGGAGGCAGGTACATTGTTTACTTACCATTAAGTTGAGAGTGGGTTAAATTAAAAGCTTTAATAGACGAACGCTGTGTTATGATATTAATGTGGTATGATATGTTGTCTGAGGTGAGTAGTGGAAGTTGTATGGGAGCTATGAATAAGCAGTAAAATCCTAATCAGCAATCTCGCTGGATATGTGATAATTCTCGATGTCCATAGTGAAGATCGTGGTGGTGGTGGGTTGAGAGTAGGTACTGTAAGTTATGTATTAAGTTAAAAGTTTTGCTGGATGGTATTTGGCGTTTATCTCCTCGAAATGGTGTTGTATGAGGAAAGTATGTTCATCTGCAAACAACAAATTTGGCTGAAAGCGACACACGGTGTGAGCAATAATCATTTTTTTGCTTCAATTATCACTATTAAGCGACATTTGTCGCAGAAAATATATTAAGTCTAGTCTAGTCTAAAATATGTATTGTAAATAAAAATTGTATTATGGTTATAATGCCATTTATTGAAATAATTTGTTTTAATTACATTATAGCTTAAGTCTAAGGTCTTTTTTCTTTAGCTCAGGAAAGCCAGGATTTCATAGATATAGACTGATCCTTATAATGAATATTCCTTATGCCTTTAGACCAACATGACTTTAGAAGGTTCCTTGTGCACCATTTTCACAAATAACATCTCTCCGTCTTTACTTTTTGCAATCTTTGTTGGAATATCCTGATTTTTCGACCTGTTGGTAGGGGACAGTCGACTCGTTTTTGGATGAATAACTTTCTTCTTTATTTCTGGAAAGCATCGATTTCATAGATGTAGACTTAGCTTTATATGAATATTCTTTACTCCTTTCTTCCGTAGGCTTTAGAAGGTTTGTAGTGTCCTTAGAACTCATGTTGAAATTATTGCGTAATTAGCTTGCCAAGAAACAGTGATCTGTTTGGGTAAAGAGCAAAATATCAACTGAAAAAACAAGTTATGAAACTACTATTTATATGTATTTGACACATGGGCTTGAAGGCAACAATTTGTCCTTGACCTCTGGCGTCACCTTAACCTTTGAAACCGAAAGTGTCTGCTCTTGGGTTCACTTGGATGATGATGAGTAGTGCAAGTTGTATGGGAGATTATAATTAGCTGTGCTTCAAGTTCAATAGTGAAGACCGCGATGTGGAGAGTGGGTATTTGGAATGGTATAAGTCTATTAGGATATGGAAGCATTATTTATTCATCTTTAAATCTTACCATGAAAGTATTAGGTTGGGAGTGGATTAAATTAAATGTTTTGACGAAAGAAGGTGGAGTTATTATATTAATATAGTATAATATGTTATCTTAGATGAGTATATTGAGAGCTGTTAGTAATATGTGGAATATGTTGTAGATGAGTAGTGAAAGCTGAAAATGTAAGATTCCCAATTCCTTTACTGAAAAACAACAACAACAACTATAGCAAATCAATTTTTTCACAAAATATTTATTCACATCAAATTCATTATTTATTTTTATATCTTAAGTTATAAACTTTTTTCTCTGTGTTTCACATCCAAAAAGCGATCCAGAGCAAATGTCTCCCATGATCCTTTTCTGTGTTAGGCTATGAGAGTTCGGCAGCAAAATCCCATGTTATTACTTATCATCTGTCTTGCTCTAACACATTAGGAAGCTTTAGTGAACACCACAATTTGAAACCATCTCACTCGGGATTGAGTCATACACTTGCCAGCTGTGGATATGTATGTATGCAACACTGAAATGAATTAATGTAATATGTTGTGTAGTGTAAAAGAAAAACTTTCATGGGCGATATGGGGATTGAATCGATGTATGTTATGCACTAAATTGGTGGTATATGTGCTTATTTGATTGAAGTAAAATAGTTT
Source organism: Dioctria rufipes (assembly GCA_963924295.1). Lineage (NCBI taxonomy): Eukaryota > Metazoa > Arthropoda > Insecta > Diptera > Asilidae > Dioctria > Dioctria rufipes. The sequence continues at coordinate 175,695,589 of OZ002743.1, forward strand.
CACGGCTTCCTTACCAAGACTTAAATATATTCATAAAAACGTTGAATCGATGTCAAGAACATGTTAATACTATGAGCAGAGCAAATCGTGATCATTGCTGCATGTTATGAAATTCGATATCTAAAAATAGACCACATGAAGGTTATTGGGGTGGTAAAAAACATGAAAGCATTAGGTTGAGAATGGCTTCAATTTAAGGCTTTGGTGAAAGAAGGCGGCATCAGTCAGTTTTGGTGAGCCTCAGCGATAGGTCAAATAAAAAAAATGTCAACCGCGCTAATAAATGAAAGTTTTTCTAGTAAAAAGAGTGGTATAAAACGGCATATGGGGAGCTGTATTGGACAGACTAAATCACCGAGATTGTTATTGAAAGCCACCAGTCGGGGTGGAGAAATTACTCAGCGTGTAAGAAAAAGTGATTTTGTAAAGTGGGAGGAAATGAGTTCAGTATTCACAGACAGAATTAGAGCTGGAATTATTGTAAATATAAACCACACAGATCCTAAGCTATTTATACATGATGCTGCTCATTTATTTATACGCCGTATTAAGAATATTTTAAAACGCCATCTCAATATTAAAGTTAATACAAAGTTGTGTGCTGATTTTGTTAAGAATATCGGTGACAATGAGGTTATAAACGATATTAAATATTTACAAGTAAGAACTGCTCCAATCAATGTGGACGATAATTTAAATGAGTGGTATAAAGTTAACATTTTGGATTCAATACTCACTCAGCTTAATGAGTTTCAGAAAAAAGATAGTGGCTGGACATTGGACTCCATTATATATTTAGCAGTACATCTCAACAAATTTGAACAGCACCGAGGATCTTCGTATATACCTCTACCGAAGGAGATTGCTTTAAAGCAAGCTTGCATCAATGTAAAAAATAGTGATGAAGCATGCTTCGCTTGGGCCGTAACATCAGCGCTATATCCTGCAAATGTTCACTCCGATAGGACCTCATCATATTCACATTATTCTACTGTGCTAAATTTAACTGGAATAACATTTCCTATGACGCTTAAGCAAATTAAACAATTTGAAGACCAGAACGATATATCAATAAACGTATTCATCCTAAAGAAAGAGCGTTCCTTCACCACTGTTCTAGTTAGACCAACGAAACATAATATGAAGCGACATGTGAATCTATTAATGATACAAAATAACTATGAGCAGGATGATGATGATGATGATGCTGCTGCTGATGATGATTATGATGATAATGATGATGACAGTAGCAGGTTTCATTTCTGCTGGATTAAATATCTTTCACGGCTTGCATGGAAACAAGCTTCAAGACATAAGGCTAGATTGTATATATGCGATAGATGTTTGTTCTATTTTTATTCGGCTAAAGCATTAGCATCACATATTCCTGAATGTGAGAAACAAAAAATTCATCTTGAATTAAGGAAGCCCAACCGTAAAATTAAATGTTAGTAGCACAACGGATACTCTACCATTGACAAACATTACTGAATTCCATCAGAGCAAAAAGGAGCAGCCGCAGAAAACATATGACCTAATTCTAGTGTATTGTAAATAAAAAAAAATGTATTACATATAGTTATAGTTCCATTTATTTAAGTAATTTGTTTTAATTGTATTATAGTCTAAGATATACATTATTGGAAAATAAAGAATATATTATAGTTATAGGTGTATTCAAATAAGGAAGCCCAACAATAGAATGACACACTAAGAATTAAATGTTAATATTTTTTTAATTTATAATAAATCGATAATGATATTTTATATATGTTATTCTTTTTATTCAATTTCCCTACTAAGTCCAGAACTCCTGAAAGTATTCTTTAATAATATTTGTCTACTACAGAGGGCTCGTAATCGGGCGGTTGAACCTTTTACCCAGAATGCTAGGTTGAGCGTGGGCGTGAGAAAACACCTTGACACGTGGGCTTGACCTTGGCCTCTGGCATCACCTTTGAAACCGGAAGGGTATTTTGTCCTTGACCTTGATCCAGAAGTGTGTGTCTTGGCGTCTATAACCTTAATCAATTACGTCACAGGGGACTCTATACAGCTTTTCAAAACAAATTTGATAACAGATAAACAGCTTTCAAACAGCTCTGATAACAGGTAAACAGCTTTTAAACAGCTCTGATAACAGCTCTGATAACAGCTTAACAGCTTTTTAAACAGGTCTGATAACAGCTTAACAGCTTTTCAAACAGCTCTGATAACAGGTAAACAGCTTTTAAATAGGTCTGATAACAGCTTAACAGCTCTGATAACAGCTTAACAGCTTTCCAAACAGCTCTGATAACAGCTTAACAGCTTTTCAAACAGCTCTGATAACAGCTTAACAGCTTTTCAAACAGCTCTGATAACAGGTAAACAGCTTTTAAACAGGTCTGATAACAGGTAAACAGCTTTTAAACAGGTCTGATAACAGCTCTGATAACAGCCTAACAGCTTTCCAAACAGCTTAACAGCTTTTCAAACAGCTCTGATAACAGCTTAACAGCTTTTCAAACAGGTCTGATAACAGCTTAACAGCTCTGATAACAGCTCTGATAACAGCTTAACAGCTTTTTAAACAGGTCTGATAACAGCTTAACAGCTTTTCAAACAGCTCTCATAACAGCTTAACAGCTTTTAAATTATTATAATAAATAACACGTTTTTATCTAGCCATCGATCTCGAATATATTCTGATAACTGTAGTTCGTTAAGGACTTGTCGACTCGATTTCACAAGAAGCAGTACGTCATCTAGTTGCCTGGCAGAAGTTTTCGGTTGGAAGAAGTACTCGGTTGGAGGTTCGCCTTCCCTCAGCCAGCGTGATTGACTGCGCAACACAAACTCCAAGCTGTGCTTGTAAGTTTGTGCTCCAAGTGTTTATTTATTCTATTAAAATAAAGAATCAACTCCGATTGGGAGAAGAGCTGCCATCCGATATACTTTGGACAACAAACTGGAAGCTTGATACCCAGTTCGGTTGAAACCAGTTTCGATAAACGATCGAATTTGGAGCTTACCAACATCCCACCGTTGACTAAGAAAAGGAAGTCAGCTTTCCTCTCTTGCCAATCGTGCCAGAATTCAATGAACTCATTGATGAACTGCTCTGAGTTGGTGAATAGCCAATACGCAGTTCTCCTTCAACTGGAGTGATGGTTGCCCCTATAAGAAGATGATCATGACCGGACACAATTCATGAGTGAAGCCAACGAAATGTTCTAGTATTCCAGGGGGGACGTAAAGTCTATCAATTCTCGAGCACGCGAGACTTCCATGGATATTTCGCGAGACCCTCGTGTATGATCTAGTCATAGGATGCATCAAACGACATATATCCATAAGTCTGAAAACACTAACAAAATTCCTCAATCGAGCAGCATTGAGCTGTTAAACTGTTATCAAAGCTGTTTGAAAAGCTGCTAAGCTGTTATCAGACCTGTATAAAAAGCTGTTTAGCTGTTATTTGACCTATTTAAAAGCTGTTAAGCTGTTATCAGAACTGTTTGAAAAGCTGTTAAGCTGTTATCAGACCTGTTTAAAAAGCTGTTAAGCTGTTATCAGAGCTGTTATCAGAGCTGTCTGTTAAGCTGTTATCAGACCTGTTTAAAAGCTGTTTAACTGTTATCAGAGCTGTTTAGCTGTTATCAGAGCTGTTTGGAAAGCTGTTAAGCTGTTATCAGAGCTGTTATCAGAGCTGTTAAGCTGTTATCAGACCTGTTTAAAAGCTGTTTACCTGTTATCAGAGCTGTTTGAAAAGCTGTTAAGCTGTTATCAGACCTATTTAAAAAGCTGTTAAGCTGTTATCAGAGCTGTTATCAGAGCTGTTTAAAAGCTGTTTACCTGTTATCAGAGCTGTTTGAAAGCTGTTTATCTGTTATCAAATTTGTTTTGAAAAGCTGTATAGAGTCCCCTGTGACGTAATTGATTAAGGTTATAGCCGCCAAGACACACACTTCTGGATCAAGGTCAAGGACAAAATACCCTTCCGGTTTCAAAGGTGATGCCAGAGGCCAAGGTCAAGCCCACGTGTCAAGGTGTTTTCTCACGCTCACGCTCAACCTAGCATTCTGGGTAAAAGGTTCAACCGCCCAATTACGAGCCCTCTGTAGTAGACAAATATTATTAAAGAATACTTTCAGGAGTTCTGGACTTAGTAGGGAAATTGAATAAAAAGAATAACATATATAAAATATCATTATCGATTTATTATAAATTAAAAAAATATTAACATGTAATTCTTAGTGTGTCATTCTATTGTTGGGCTTCCTTATTTGAATACACCTATAACTATAATATATTCTTTATTTTCCAATAATGTATATCTTAGACTATAATACAATTAAAACAAATTACTTAAATAAATGGAACTATAACTATATGTAACACATTTTTTTTTTATTTACAATACACTAGAATTAGGTCATATGTTTTCTGCGGCTGCTCCTGGTTGCTCTGATGGAATTCAGTAATGTTTGTCAATGGTAGAGTATCCGTTGTGCTACTAACATTTAATTTTACGGTTGGGCTTCCTTAATTCAAGATAAATTTTTTGTTTCTCACATTCAGGAATATGTGATGCTAATGCTTTAGCCGAATAAAAATAGAACAAACATCTATCGCATATATACAGTCTAGCCTTATGTTTTGAAGCTTGTTCCCATGCAAGCCGTGAAAGATATTTAATCCAGCAGAAATGAAACCTGCTACTGTCATCATCATTATCATCATAATCATCATCAGCAGCATCATCATCATCATCATCATCCTGCTCATAGTTATTTTGTATCATTAATAGATTCACATGTCGCTTCATATTATGTTTCGTTGGTCTAACTAGAACAGTGGTGAAGGAACGCTCTTTCTTTAGGATGAATACGTTTATTGATATATCGTTCTGGTCTTCAAATTGTTTAATTTACTTAAGCGTCATAGGAAATGTTATTCCAGCTAAATTTAGCACAGTAGAATAATGTGAATATGATGAGGTCCTATCGGAGTGAACATTTGCAGGATATAGCGCTGATGTTACGGCCCAAGCGAAGCATGCTTCATCACTATTTTTTACATTGATGCAAGCTTGCTTTAAAGCAATCTCCTTCGGTAGAGGTATATACGAAGATCCTCGGTGCTGTTCAAATTTGTTGATATGTACTGCTAAATATATAATGGAGTCCAATGTCCAGCCACTATCTTTTTTCTGAAACTCATCCAGCTGAGTGAGTATTGAATCCAAAAGGTTAACTTTATACCACTCATTTAAATTATCGTCCACATTGATTGGAGCAGTTCTTGCTTGTAAATATTTAATATCGTTTATAACCTCATTGTCACCGATATTCTTAACAAAATCAGCACACAACTTTGTATTAACTTTAATATTGAGATGGCGTTTTAAAATATTCTTAATACGGCGTATAAATAAATGAGCAGCATCATGTATAAATAGCTTAGGATCTGTGTGGTTTATATTTACAATAATTCCAGCTCTAATTCTGTCTGTGAATACTGAACTCATTTCCTCCCACTTTACAAAATCACTTTTTCTTACACGCTGAGTAATTTCTCCACCCCGACTGGTGGCTTTCAATAACAATCTCGGTGATTTAGTCTGTCCAATACAGCTCCCCATATGCCGTTTTGTACCACTCTTTTTACTAGAAAAACTTTCATTTATTAGCGCGGTTGACATTTTTTTTATTTGACCTATCGCTGAGGCTCACCAAAACTGACTGATGCCGCCTTCTTTCACCAAAGCCTTAAATTGAAGCCATTCTCAACCTAATGCTTTCATGTTTTTTACCACCCCAATAACCTTCATGTGGTCTATTTTTAGATATCGAATTTCATAACATGCAGCAATGATCACGATTTCCTCTGCTCATAGTATTAACATGTTCTTGACATCGATTCAACGTTTTTATGAATATATTTCAGTCTTGGTAAGGAAGCCGTGAAACTATTTTACTTCAATCAAATAAGCACATATACCACCAATCTAGTGCATAACATACATCGATTCAATCCCCATATCACCCATGAATGTTTTTCTTTTACACTACACAACATATTACATTAATTCATTTCAGTGTTGCATACATACATATCCACAGCTGGCAAGTATATGACTCAATCCCGAGTGAGATGGTTTCAAATTGTGGTGTTCACTAAAGCTTCCTAATGTGTTAGAGCGAGACAGATGATAAGAAATAACATGGGATTTTGCTGCCGAACTCTCATAGCCTAACACAGAAAAGAATCATGGGAGACATTTGCTCTGGATCGCTTTTTGGATGTGAAACACAGAGAAAAAAGTTTATAACTTAAGATATAAAAATAAATAATGAATTTGATGTGAATAAATATTTTGTGAAAAAATTGATTTGCTATAGTTGTTGTTGTTGTTTTTCAGTAAAGGAATTGGGAATCTTACATTTTCAGCTTTCACTACTCATCTACAACATATTCCACATATTACTCACAGCTCTCAATATACTCATCTAAGATAACATATTATACTATATTAATATAATAACTCCACCTTCTTTCGTCAAAACATTTAATTTAATCCACTCCCAACCTAATACTTTCATGGTAAGATTTAAAGATGAATAAATAATGCTTCCATATCCTAATAGACTTATACCATTCCAAATACCCACCCTCCACATCGCGGTCTTCACTATTGAACTTGAAGCACAGCTAATTATAATCTCCCATACAACTTGCACTACTCATCATCATCCAAGTGAACCCAAGAGCAGACACTTTCGGTTTCAAAGGTTAAGGTGACGCCAGAGGTCAAGGACAAATTGTTGCCTTCAAGCCCATGTGTCAAATACATATAAATAGTAGTTTCATAACTTGTTTTTTCAGTTGATATTTTGCTCTTTACCCAAACAGATCACTGTTTCTTGGCAAGCTAATTACGCAATAATTTCAACATGAGTTCTAAGGACACTACAAACCTTCTAAAGCCTACGGAAGAAAGGAGTAAAGAATATTCATATAAAGCTAAGTCTACATCTATGAAATCGATGCTTTCCAGAAATAAAGAAGAAAGTTATTCATCCAAAAACGAGTCGACTGTCCCCTACCAACAGGTCGAAAAATCAGGATATTCCAACAAAGATTGCAAAAAGTAAAGACGGAGAGATGTTATTTGTGAAAATGGTGCACAAGGAACCTTCTAAAGTCATGTTGGTCTAAAGGCATAAGGAATATTCATTATAAGGATCAGTCTATATCTATGAAATCCTGGCTTTCCTGAGCTAAAGAAAAAAGACCTTAGACTTAAGCTATAATGTAATTAAAACAAATTATTTCAATAAATGGCATTATAACCATAATACAATTTTTATTTACAATACATATTTTAGACTAGACTAGACTTAATATATTTTCTGCGACAAATGTCGCTTAATAGTGATAATTGAAGCAAAAAAATGATTATTGCTCACACCGTGTGTCGCTTTCAGCCAAATTTGTTGTTTGCAGATGAACATACTTTCCTCATACAACACCATTTCGAGGAGATAAACGCCAAATACCATCCAGCAAAACTTTTAACTTAATACATAACTTACAGTACCTACTCTCAACCCACCACCACCACGATCTTCACTATGGACATCGAGAATTATCACATATCCAGCGAGATTGCTGATTAGGATTTTACTGCTTATTCATAGCTCCCATACAACTTCCACTACTCACCTCAGACAACATATCATACCACATTAATATCATAACACAGCGTTCGTCTATTAAAGCTTTTAATTTAACCCACTCTCAACTTAATGGTAAGTAAACAATGTACCTGCCTCCAATAGTATGAAGATAAAATTATCATATTCTTATCAGCTTCATTGGAACTATGATATCGGGGAATCAATCAAATCTCATAACAGTGTGACTGATTGAAAAATTTTATTGAAAATAAAAAACAATTCGTCATAAAGACTTTTCAATACAAACTCCTAGATACAAAAAAAAACATTAATCGCTCAATTTGCCTGCTTTACTCGGCTATATTTGTTTACGCAAGATATCAAATTACCAGCGACCTGGCCACCTTTTCTCATGCTTTAATTTCCATTACTTCTAATGATTTCATGTGTCTTACCATCCCAAGCAGCCGTGATCAATTTTTACACATCGAATATCATAACATGATCACTCTTGTTTATAAAAGACACCTACAGACCACAACTTGTGTAATAGTTGTTGTTGTTGTTTTTTTCACCAAAAGAAATTTTCAAGTATATCTTCCACTACTCATCTAAGACATCATATCCCACAGATTAATATCGGTTGTTGTAGTTTTCAGTTAAAGAAATTGGGAATCTTACATAAATTGCTCAATTTGTTTACTTTACTCGGCTGCTGTGCGAATTTGTTTACATTATTCGACTGCGAATTTGTTTACTTTGCTGGACTGTGCGAATTTGTTTATGCAAGGAATAAAATCAGAAGCATTCCACCTGAAGAGCAAAATTACACATTTACTAATTTCCATTACTTATTTAAGTGAACATATCTACCTACATTCGCCTCAATCAGCTTCGCCTGATCTATTTTTAGATATATGATCATATGGTGCAATCTTGTTTATAAAAAACACCGACAGATTAATATCATCAAATCTTTAATCCACAACTTAGGTTATAGTTGTTGTTGCTTTTTTGTTTTTGAGCTACTAATATTAATCACACCTGAGAAGGTAAGATCGCTAATATCCTCGAACCATAGCCCGTAGAGGATTTCTGATGAAGATTTTACCCCACCAATACTAATACTATTGGCATGGACAAAATATATCCTAGGGCTGGAGAGTGCTGAAAGTAATCTCGTATCCCCAAGCCCGAGATGAACAACATATGTAAGTACCGACTAATGCCGCTAGGGAACCTTGCTCAAGAAATGGTGCTTGCACTCGAAGGAGCAACTGTTACTTTTCAATACACGCACCCCCAGGACCCAATAATAATAAGAAAACATCAAGCCAAGGTGATATCTTGTTGTGAAATTCGAATGATGCTGATATCTACAACAGCACTTGAAAACAACAAAACCAAGATGACGTCATGCTGATATCTAGAACTTCTCCCCTAATAAAAGAAAACAGCAGAACCAAGGCATACTAGTAGTTCCGGCTAATGCCGCTAGGTAACCTTACTCAAGAAATGGCGAGCCCGTAGAGGATTTCTGATGAGAATTTCGTCCCCCCTCCCACCCTACACCACCTAGAATCCATTGGCATGTATCCCCAACATCCAAGACATAAACCAGGACATCCAAGACACAAACCCACATTTATTATGGATTTACACCACCTAGCGACGGTGGCGCCATCTGTGGCGAAATCCTGGAAGCTAAAACAGTGGGCCAGAACCGGCATAGCTTATCTACTTATATATATATATATATTTTTTTTTTACTTTGTAAATGTATTTTTCCACGTTTTTATTATTATTAAACTCCACCTATTTGTATTAATTCTGTGCAAGTAATATTACGTGAATAAGTAGAAAGTTTAGATGCACCAAAAAGCTCTCATTATTGACTCGAAACATATTCCAAATATCAACGTTGATCGTATTCAAAATGAGTTGAAGTTGAAATTTTTCCAACTAAAAGATGAAAATAAAAGAAATTCCATTTAGTACATAAAAAATTTTCTGATAACATAAATTCACATTATTACCGTTTCTTCAAGACGTTCGTCACATTTAATATTCATAACAGCTAGAAAATTGTTCCGCATTCGTAATTTATTTGAAATAAGATCTAGAATCAATATCATTGTGAGGAACTCTAATAGGATTGTTAGGTATAATAGTATAATAACTATTCCACCAATATTAGGTGCATGTCCTAAGATGTAAAAAGATCCTCCACTATACATGAAAGCCATTATAAGTTGAAAGTTTTCTATCAGCTCACGAAATGTTTGAAAAATATCTGTGTATATTTTTGAAATTCTATCAATTCTATCGCTGTAGTCACTGTGCACTTGCATTAGAATATGTCTTTTTTCGTACTTCATACTTAACAGGTATATTTCGCTATAAGTTTTATTCAAGTATCTTTCAAGTGCTTTCAGTTCGATATATCAATTTTTAGCACCATAATATATATAAGAGATGTGGAAAAAACTTTATATAGCACTAAAGCAAAATGTTTGGTGTCAAGTAAATTCTGATTTTCTGTAATATCTGAAATGTACTTCCGAGTTTTCAGAGCACGATTTAAAGTGATTACAATCGAGTTATGTTTCACTAGAAATAGCGTAAAGAAAGTTATGTAAATATTAATGTACATGCAAACAGTCACAAAACGCACAAAACTCATAACAGAATATTCGTAATAAATGAACTTCGTAGACATTATTAGTGATTTTCCTGCGGCAATCATTATTATAGCTAAACAGATACGCATTACAATGGAATATACCAAAAGATTATTGGAATGTCGAAATGCATTGTAATTTTTGTCGAAACGAAAACTTATAAGTCCACAAAATTGATAAAAGTAAATCAGGAACCAAAGTCCCACGAAGAAACCGCGATTAATTCTATTCAACATTTTGTGAAAGAACTATGTATCCTGTATAGGTTTGAGATCCTTGTTCTCAATAGCAATATTTGCTTATATGAAAATTGCGTGCAGAAAATTTATGAAAGTTTTCATATATCTAGCAAACGTTACAATTTTAATGTTCAATAAAACTAATGAATTGTGGGAAGATAATAGCAGCAAAAACTATTGGAGGGCGGGACTTTCGTGTAATAAATTCACGCTAACCAAAGACAATGTCTTTGTATACTGTAATAGAATTGATTTCTTTCAAAATGTTCAATACTATCCAAAATATTTATGTAATTGATTTAAAAAAAAAAAAAAGTTGAAACAATCTCATATAGTCAAGCAACATCGTTTTTCTATAGATTCTATTTTGGTCAAGCAAAAGCAGTTTTGCGGTAATTAACAAAGACAAGGAACACCAATTAATTAAATGGTGTAGCTTGGATGTACAAGATAATTTATGCATGGGATTTATAAAAAAAACAAAAATCATCCCCTTCAATATAATCTCACGTTTTGTCTCAAGAAAAAAACCACAACTAATTACGATTTGCGTTTTGAAAAATTCCAATTTTCAAAATTCCAAAATTTTAAGAATAAATTTGTATAGCTAAAATTTACTGTAGTTTTGAAAGTATAGAATTTTGGAAAAAAAAAACGTATTGCGGAACTTCAAATGCGATTTTTTACAAGAAACAAGAAGAAAATATAGGAATATTGGGGATTGGGGAATTTCTAAAGTATGAAATTTTCTTTGGGTCCCATTCTCAATTCCTCTTACACAAAATACTTTTTTCTAAAATATGTTTTACAAATTGCTATGTTTAAAATATATATATATATTATAGCCGCCAATATCTGGCGCAGAGGATTCACAATTTTTTATTTCGACTTACGCAATATTTTTGGAGTATTGCGTAACAGTTCTGTTATAACAAAATTCTTTTTTTCCAAAATCTCTCTCAAAAAATTCCATTCCCAAAATATCTTTATATTCAAAATAAGTTTTGACAAATATCTGCAATTATTAGTTTGAATTTTAGGAGCATTTTTTTACAAAAAGTACAAGTATTTTCCGGGAAATCATTACGTGTGATTTTTAAAGTATTTTGTGTATGCAATTGTGAAATCAAAAGCTTATTACGGTTTGTCCGAGTCTCCAAAACTTGAAAATAGATACAAATTAGATATCCGCAATATACGAAGGGTTACCTCTTATGGTGCCCATTCAGTGTTAAGCCTTAGATCCTGTATTCATTTATTATCTTCAGGGGGAATCGACCACAACACCAGCAGCAACCCCAAAACAACAATTTCATTACGGATATGTCACCTTAATTTATTGATGTGTTGTCTACAGCTTAGATACTATAGGTACTGTCTAAGGCTTGGTTTCTGCTCGCGGACTCACCTAAAAGCGAAAAAGAGGCACATGGTCATGAACCATCTTCTAGGGCGGATAGGAGAATGAAGCAGAAAGATATCTCCACCTTTATCGTGAATAAGCCGGACTGGGTAGGTGTCAGCACTGATATCATAGGCATAGTCACAAGTATCTTGGATCATCCGCGTTATCACTAGCAACCCTCCAGCATCACGCATGAATCATGACACCACTTATTGTTAGTTTAAGAATGAAATCACATAAAATTGTAACGATTGGTGTTGCGAAAAGGAGGTGCACATGGATTCTAAAAGAAACATAACGCATATCACTTATTGAAACCAACACTTATAATAAAAGTAATAATATGGTAATTTACTAAGCTTTTGTGCTATCGGAACCCGTTTTCCAAATTAAAGAAATCTCAACCTCTCAACCTACCTTGTACTCCGAAAACTCTACAATTCCCATGCGAAATGTTATGTTTACGACCAAACAAACCAATTGTCAGATCTAGTCGCGCACGGGAGAGCGAGTGCCGACTGTAAAATATATAACTCAGCCTTTGTAGAATTCAAATATTAAATGTATTCAGTACGTATAGTTTACACTAATATCACAAATACAAAAAAATTAAAATATATGAAACATAAGACTATTACAATAATCCATCCGTCGTTTCTTCTCTTCTGAAAAGAGGAAGAAGACGAACAGAATTTGTTCCCTGTCAGAACATATTTCTTTGAAAGTATTCGGAGGGAGCTGCTATGTGTAGGCATGAATGTAGCAAAATGATGCACAGAACCAGCAACTTCTAAGGTCGCAAATAGTAACACAATAAACCTGCATGTAAGGCCGAAGTATAGCACATGAATTTGCTCACCATATTATACCGAATTGTAGCACGTTGCAGCGTGTAAGAGCGAATTGTAGTACGCGCGGCAATGTTTAAGGCCGAAAAGTTTATTCAAATAAACTGTGAAAGAAAATCGGACCTCTGCCTATGTATGGTAGGTAGTGCTGCACATTAATCTTTGCAGTAGAATGAATTTTCTGCTTAGGTATAGGCAGTAGGGTAGCAGATTTATCTCTGCAGTAGAATTACCGTCTATATGGCGGTTGGAAATAATATTTCAGATTAGTCTCTGAACAGAACTAACTTCTGGTAGGATATCACAGGAAAACTCAGATTATCTCTGAACCGAATTAAACTCCTTAAAAGCGCAGGAAATATTATTTAAAGTCAGATTAGCTCTGATCCAGATCATCTCTGTAAAATAAATGATTTCCTGGGGCTCGTCGGCTTTGTACAGCCGTTGTAACCAGTTATGTTGCTCTCGCCATATAGCGACGTTTGTTGCATTTCTTAGACTACTGACTGTGGCGAAAACAGCTGACTGTGTCATCACATTTTAACATGTCACTTGTGTTTTTCCGTGAGTTTGTTTATATTTATATGTTTTCATTAAAATGGTAATACATATTATCTATTTCAGTTGATAAATATAATTGGAAGGAGACTTGGATATCACTAGATCAATGGGATGTCTTTAGATAAGTGTATTTAGTAGGATTCTTTGTATGGTTTCTTTTGCATTTATTTCCAGGAAAATATGTACCAGCAGGATTATAAATGGTGAAGAGACTGAACACCAATTAAAACGAAGCAAACAATCCAAAGTCCAAGTTAGTTAAAAAATTATCAAATGAAAAGGCCCGGAAAATGAAAATTTACGTTTGTAAGTCCTTAAGTAAAAACTTCTTTTTGTTGGCGAAATTTGCAAAAATTATGCAAATGATAATTTTTCTAATATGATATCACTAAACAAAAGGTTCGAAAAGAAGATTTTACGTTAAAAATAAAGACACTAATATTTTAAAAAGTCGGCCCATTCGAAAGTCGTTGGAAGGAAATGTCTCGATTGGAAATTGCAGAAATCATTTTTCCAATAGGTGCGAAAAACAAATAAATTAACGACCTTGGTACGCGTGTGAGGCAGTCTGTTTTCTGTTTTTAAGTTTCGCAAAGTGTCAAATATTATAAAATTTACTTGTTAAGTGTGGACATTCAGGATTTAAAAAAAAAAAATTTGAAAAAAAGGTGAGGAAACCCAGAAAGATTAAAGTATAATCTTAAAATTAATATAATATAGAATCTTTAATTATATTTCATTGATTTTAGTTTTCCACATTAAATCCTCCATGTCGATTTGGTAGCCATTTTGATCTTAAAATTAATATACTATAGAATCTTTCTTTTTTTTATTCCATAGATATTTATTCTTTCTCTTTTTCATTTTCTGCACATTAAATAAATTTATATTTTTTTTTCGTGGACTAAGTATATTTATGTTCATACATTATGTTTACTCCCTAATTATAATAAATAGAAAGATTACTCTTTTGGACTTTTTACCGGGTTAAACTTAATTTTGTTCAAGAAAGAATTTTTTGGGATTCTCCGGTATATAGCAAAAGCTAAAAAATGTTCTAATTTGTTATTTCATCACACAACCCATTAATTTTTGGTGACAAGTTTTAAGTCTTGGTTTGACTCATCAACAGGTCCCAAATAGCGAAATAGGTGGATTTGAAAAACACACCCAGAATTTGTTCTGAGTTTATATGAGAAGAGATCAGGTTGATCTATTTTCAAGCGTCTGCAGCAGGCAGAAAACCAAGCTGTACCGATAAGTGTAAGGTTTTCTGCTGACACGAAACGCTTCTTCTTCTTCTAACTTCTAACTTGAGAGTCTAAGTCCTAAGGCTTATGCCACGGTAGTCGGGTTTCATATCTAAATATGTAGTTGTATCGCGACATTATTAAATATAATCCCTGATGACATTTAATAATCAGATTTTAATTTTAACAGAATTTTTCAAAAGTCAATGCGGAAAACCCGGAATATACAAGTCATGAAATATGTATTGAATGCGAGCATAGTGGACCAACTACGGGGCAACAGTACACACTTCTTGCCTTACCTTACTGCAGGAGTTTTTCATATAAAAATAACTTGGATTTCATTCAAATATCCTAATTTCCATAAATTTGTTCTACATGATATTTTTAACACCATTAGAAACAAACTTATTGGGCTGCCGTGGATTAGGTATATACCACGTAAAAAAACGCACCTTGCATTTTACCTACGAGGTAGATTTGGAAAGGAGTACGTTTTTCTTAACTTATTATAACTTATTTCTTCTGCTTCAGATAAAATCGTAGTTCCTCCTGCATGAGAGTATAAAAACTTCATACTGAATTCTTTTCAACAAAAGTGAACAGGCTCTGAACTAAAATAGAAGCTCTACGTCGAACTTAGCTCTGACCGAAACGGAGCCAAATCAGCGCTGGGTCAGTGTGGTCAATGAAATAGTATAGGTTAAAGAACCGAACGAGTTACGGTTCAGTTAAGGTGAAAAAAGTGTGAGCTCTTATCCTGCGGCAAAAATGGGAATGCCTGACTTAGAAAAGGTTTATAAGGTACATTACCTAAAATTCATTAGTAATGAGTACAAGTATACACCTTGCGTTGAACTGATTTAGCAAAGCAGGCATAATGTATTGATACGTAGTATTTTTTGCCATGTTTTGTACCTTGCAGGGAATACATAGAGACTACAGAAGTAATGAAGAGGTAATGCAAATAGATAGAGATTTGTGCGGAAATATATATGCAGAGGCTAATTCGCAGGAGAGTGCGCGCAGGTCGGAAATATGTAAAATTTTCATTATTGACTTACGTAAGTAATTACTCACTTCTGTAAGTACTTTCGTAAGTATTCACTTACGTAAGTAGTTACGTAATTTACTTATGTAATTACGTAACTTACTTAAGATACATCGGAAAATGTGCTATTTGGATTGTGTCCACCCAAAACCTGACTTGTGCTGAAAGGTGGCTTAGGACCAATAAACGGTTATCTGGCTCCTTCCTTTGCAAGGTTGACCGCAATCTCGTTAGCCTTAATACCTTCATGGTCTGGCATCTAAATCCACGTCACTTTGTTTGCCTCGGCTAGTGACATCAAGACAATAAGATAGTGCCAGGCTAGCTTAGACTCGAAAGTAAACGAGATAAATGCTTTGAGTGCTGCTTGGCTGTCTGATATTATGTAAGTATATTTTAGATCTATACATATTCTTATGCATTATTTCGCGAGCGGTGTAGAGATCTATGGCGTGTATTTCTGTTTGAAAATCGTTGGTGAGCCTCCCAGTGCCTTTCCAAGATGGCAACTAGGCCCATATATACCCGCGCCTGCCCTACCCACCATTTATGAGCCACCCGTGTATTACTTACGAGGTCCTATTTAAAGGGTATGTCTCTAGTGTGTCACTGCTGACGGTCCCTTAAGATCAACTTGAATGATGTTCCAAAGTTGTGGCGTTTCGGCATAACATCTGAAATTGGGATGGCCATCGCGTTATCTAGGAATTCTCGGAGGATTTTCAGATGGCCAACAAAATTGTTTGTAGCTAGGAGACATATCCATAGTAAATCAATAAAATAAAATTATTAAAAAAGAAAAGAAAAATGTGCGTTTAGCTAAGTTCACCCAAAATTCTTAAAAAAACTCCTCATTAAAAAAAGCTAAGAAAATTAACTAGCTTAGCCTAAATGTCTCCTATCAAGAAACAGATAAAACTCTTCGTTATCTGCTATTAAATTCCTTTAAAGCAAATTTACTTTCGTATATTATTTGTCTTCTTACATATGTTTTGAGTATTTTTTAAAGCAAACGAGATAGAAAAAGGATAAAAAAATCATCCACTCTTGTCTCAACCTCTTGGGGTTTTCGCTAATAAATCATTGATAAATGTCCTTTTATTGGGAAAGTTCATTTTAAGTTAATGTGTGCCGCAGCAAAATCTACTTTACCCCTTTTGTAGATTGCTAAAGTTAAGGATTACCTTTTCAATTCAATTTCAATTTTATATGTACACCCATAACCCGTCTCCACCATTTTTCTAGGTTGTTATATATTTTTTATAACAGTGTTTATGGGAACTCCTGGCGACTAATGATTAATAATCTCAGTTTATTGCCAGTGGGCATGCGAAAAATCTATTTAGCTTTAAGTGGAGAAAAGTTATTTTTTCTTGTTTTACCTTAAACTAATCGGTGAGTCAGCATGATATCTTGTGCGTGTGACAAAGTTCTGTAGAGAAAGTGAGAAAGAAAGGGAGAAAGACTTAATTAAATTAACCTATCAGGACTAAAGGAGCTCATAATATATTATTAGCTGTTATTATGTAGAATATATATTTGCTTACTGTTTTTACTATGGCTGCCTCCTTGAGGTATAATTAGAAGCTGCTTTCGTTTAGATTATTGTTGAAATGTCAATTGGTTTTGATTATATACAGTCTCGTAAGTGGTTATTTGAAAATTGCTAATTGGTTCACATTGCGGCAATGGATTGAACCTCGTACCTACATTGCTAGTACACAAGATTGCTTGAATAGAGAGGTTAACTGACCAATCCATACAACTTAAGGCACCACTGAACAGTTGGTGTTTATTTTTACTCTCACATTAAATTCAATTCATTTTCATTTATTTCCTGGGAGGCGATATTACAAGTTTTACTATGAATTAAAATAATTAAGGATCCAGCGAATATGGAAGTTTAAAACCATGGAAGTAGCAGTTTGTACACCTAGTGGAGTTTATGGATTAAAACATAGAGCTCAAGCGAAGCAAGCTGTAGCGGCAGACCAGTGCAGTTATCAACACCGCCATCTATTCGAAAATAATAATTACAAGAACTGCAGGTGCTGCCTGTACATATACTGACTGTATCCGCATATACCAAGTAATTTATTCTTGCCGTCATCCAGTGCGGATAAATCTGCAGAACAATTATTGAAATAATAAATTAGTTTTTAATTGAAAAATTTTCTTTCGTTGATTTATAGCCTACATTGGCCCACACAGCCACACAAGTTAAATAGGAAAAGCTTATCTCTCAGTTTAAAATATATATCAAGAGAGCAACCAAACAGGGTGACATTAAAATGAGAAACATGGTAGTATCTACTAAGAAAACGGCATATAGTATATGTGAAAATTGTATGTTGCGATACTTGATATAAGGATAAAAAACTAAGGACCCAGAATGGAACTCTGTGAGACTCCACGAAGTAGATGGAACAAAGCGGAAGAATTATTTTGCTCCAAGGTAACACTCTGCGACCGAACGTGAAGTAATTCTTGTAATAAGTGGATGGCTCTGTTCGAAAAATCGAAATTGCAGGATAACTTTCTCAACAAGTTACTTGTCAGACAATATTAAATTTCTTGGAGAAGTACAGCGGCTCCCCTTCTATCAGGAGTACTTTCACAGCTATATCTAGGTCAAAATCCACCAGACTGCCATCAACTAAGGAGATCATTCTCGAGTATGCACTGTTGAACCTGCTAATACTTCTCGAGCACTTTAAATAACGAACGGAGTAAACTGATAGGCATGAAATCGGAGTATCTGCTATCGCTTTCTTGGGGATAGGACTCATTTTGGAAAATTCACAGCTTTTGGGTAACACTGACTATAGTAATACATGAATTAGAATTGGTGTAACACCAACTCTTACGATAACTTAAATGAATGCCAAGATGTAATTTCGCATGGTCACCAATATGTGCGAATTTAATTGTTGAAGTGGTTTTTCAGATCTATTTATAGAATTGTAAAAATGGTTATAACCAATTTCATGAGGTGTTATATTCTGAAGATCCTTGGAGTGCAATAAAAACGTCGAGGAAACGACTGATCGTTTTCACATTATAAGAAAAATCTCAATTCTTATATGACAACACTATTAATGAGCTGCCCAAATTTTTATACAAACTTTCCTATCAGTGTCCAAATATATATAGAAAACTGAAAGTTTACTATAACAACAGGAAGAATGGTTCGCCCGCTTAGATCCATTTTTGAAATTGTACTTGATATTTTTATGAAAAGCCGTGTACGAAATTTTAGCTCTCTATATCGACGCGTTCCAAAATTTTTGTATGGCAATCCTAAGAAGGAGTTACCCAATTTGTCCTATTTTCGAACTTAATCTAAAATTTTTCTAAAAAAGCCATTTGCAAAATATCAACTCTCGATAGCGGTTTGATAAGACTTATAAAATTTTTCTAAAAAAGCCATTTGCAAAATATCAACTCTCGATAGCGGTTTGATAAGACTTAGAACCACATGACTCTCCACAACGAAGGTCAGTCACTAAATCAGAGTTGATGCGGTTCGCACAGTTCTTCATGAAGCCTATTGGTTCGTGCCAAATATAACCTCATCCGCATAGAACTAAATACTGCAGTCCTCCTCATAGAAGGAGGATGAAGGCTGGCAAGAATGAAAGCCTGTAAACTATATCTCGGTAATCCAAGGCATATGGATATTGTTAAAATTGGGCAAGATATCATCAGGTCCAATAGCATCAGACTTAATAACATAAATTAATTTAATTAATTAATTTAGTCAAGGTAACACATCTAAGGGTGAAGGCATATTATAATCACTAGAATTAAAACTCAAAACCTAATTTATAATTGGCTTCAATAGGAGGAGGGTCTCAATTTGACGGATTCTGTTTTAATGAATGTTACGTAGTGAAGACACATCTGCGTCTGGTCGCACTTTCCCGAACGTATGACCAACCACCATGTAAATCGGGCAACATATGTTTCAAAGTTCCCAGTTAGTAATAGCTTTCTGAGCATAGAGAGCCGTAGATAAGAAGGCGTGGATTATGATAAAAACAAATGTCGTCAAAGGAATATCAGTCTCACTTCATGTAAAAGGACAGAAAATAACAACGTTTTTTTGGTGACCTAAGTACACGCTTGTTACCGCTAGTCATCTCCCGTTTCAGATATTTTGCTTTGGGCAGCCATTGGTTCAACAACAACTTCGCACAATATCACTGCTGGTTGCTGGACAGCCCGACACAGCGGTAGAAACTCCAAGTTCAACATGTAAGCACCAAATACTGCGAACATTTTGCGGATCAGCATATCGCTCATGCGTCCCACGATTTCCGACTGCCGGATGAATCAGGCGTTAGTGTGGTAGGTCTGCTCAGCACGCGCTAGTAAGTCGCTATAGGTCCGCTGGACCTTCTCAATAATTATAGAATGAGGCAGTACCCTACTAAACGCCAGTCGCCCATGGGAGTATGGGTCATCCTCTGTTCGGGGCAGTTACAGGTTTCTGTCAGGAGCCATCATTGCACGAGATTCCATCAATCACATTTACTTAAATTTGCATTAAATTTTAGGTGTAAGTTTCGTCTACCCAGCGATTATCTGGCAACCTACCGATGACACGTTATAGATATTCTTTGAGCGGAGTATCTAGGTTTTTCTCAAATAGAAACCCAGGATCTCATACTCCGACCAGTTGCTCGGGAATACAGCTAGTACTCACTTTAACACCGAGATCTAGACAAGCAACACACTTCAAACTATACTCCAAGCTTCAGTCGTCTAGTGACTCATGCAGGAATACATCATCACAAGATCTACTTGACTCACCGGTCTTCCAGCAATACAGCTGGTACTAACTTGTAACCTAAGATCGAGGCAATCAGCGGAACTTCAAGCTATTTTCCAAACTTGAGTCGTCTAACGACTCATACAGCAATACATCTGGTGTAACCCGTGTATTCAAAACTAAGGATACCACGAAAACCTCACATCTCTTATTTAGAAAGTTATTCCTTCAGGATGGTCCCATAATAATTTGGTGGATATCTGATGAAGACCTGCGTACATAGAGTATAAAACTCCTCAAGGGAGAACAGCAATTCAATGGCGATTAATGTAATTATACAAATATATCTCTTTTGTTTCACAAAGTGAAGGTACATCCGCGAATTAATGTCTGTTTGAAAATCTTGTTCACGATAGATAAGTTTTTTACACTGAGACAGTGAACGAGCACGCTAGGGTCCTGTGTCTCGCTTGACAAACGTTCGTGTACAAAAATCAAGCGATGAGTGCTCTGCTTCTGTCCTGTGTCTAGCTTGACAAATGCTCGTGTATCACACTAAGGCAATGGGCCCGATCCTCGTGAGTTTTCATTGTGCAGGATTCTAGTTGTGTAAATTCTCATTTATGAAAACATATATGTACATATATTCCGTTTTGCTCATTTATCTCTCTTGGTATATACTCTCCCTTTCTTCACCTATTTCTTCTTAAGCGATGTTTCCTGCCTTTACTTGTTTCAGCTAACCTTTGTTGTCTAAAACGAGCTGCGCATATTATAGGCTTACCCATTTGCGCCTGCGCAGTAGTAGAAAAACGAATGTAAGCGACGTCTGCCCGCGTTGCGGTTGCTCACTTCACAATGCTCGTCTCGTATCTCGTATCGTACGGCTTTGCACTGACTCATTATTACAGAATTACCATCCCTTTCGGCAAATCATTACGTTATTTTGACTGAAAGTGGTTGCCATACCTTACGATTATTTGCACCAAAGAGACTTAAGAATCAGATCACAAACTTATGCTAACCAGAGCAGTGCAATAGCAATATTGCATGCGCAGGGTTTTGTGTGTTTGATCCCAAAATTCAAACGTTCAAGAGTGAAATCGATTGCACGTACACTGAAAAAAATCCATATGTCATGTGGAACTATACACTATTATGTCTGATTTATAGTCCCAGAAGCCATAATTATGACTACTGTAATTATAACTCCATCTTACTACGTACTATATCGTATGTTATCTTGTGCCATATGTATGGTTTTTCACTATATGGCTGTCATGATCACAATGAATGACTTTTGCGACAATACTCATAGTCTTTAAAACCTTAAATTTTGATAGCTATACAACATGGTTTTCTGCGCAATAGATATATGTTATCTTAGCCCACATACATGTTGCACGAAGCAATATTAATTGAATTTGAGTATGAAAACAAAAAGCGGTGAAAAATTAAAAATAATTCTTGAATGAAAAATGGACACTGGGATATATAAAATAAAGAACAATAAAATATGGTACAAAAAAATCATATGTTATGGTTGGCTACACTACATATTATATATGAAAAAACATTAAGTATGGTACAGAATAACACATAATTATGGTTGGTTTCGCCACATATTATATACAAGAAAGAACAATAAAATGATACAAAAATAGACGTATTATGTGTTATTTTGTACCATATATTATGTTTTTCTTTTTCTATATAATATGTTGTGTAGCCAACCATAATATGTGGTTTTTTTCTACCTTAATTTATTGTTCTTTCTTTTCTAAGTAGCGAATTGTTGTATTGTTTGCTGTGACAAGAACAAAATGTATGAACAGCAATTGCACTGGCGGGAGCCTAGGCTAGCTGTACGGTATCACAATAGCGATTCCCCTGCACCATAATTCGATATTTTTAAGGTTATTTGTATTCATACCTCAGATTAATACAATATATGTTTTAATATTTGTATTCTAGTGGATCCAATTAAAATATTGAAACAAGCGCAATTTTAATTTTTTACATAAACATAAATGGAATCTCATTTACGCAAAATATTCAAACTTGCTAAATACCCAACTGATTTCATCCAAAGGAACCTAAGCTAGCAAATTCAATTTTTATGAAAGTAAGTTACATCCCACAGCTTTGTATTACTAAATTCTCATTATTTCGGTATAATAACTACGGAAAAACGGACTCTTACTAATTTTAAAATTGGGTCTTTATCTTGCGAATGGTGTAAAAATCACTATATTAAATAGTACCTAACAAAAATTTCAAGCAAAACACTTGCAGCACATGTGCACAATTATTTAAATTTTAATGTCTATTTGTGTGAAAAACAGTCAGAGTTATGCTTAAGCCTAAAATTGTCCATGCTGTTACTAAATAAAATGCATTTAATTATTTTTTTAATCATTGGAAGCTATGAAATCAATCTTTAGATTAGTGGAAAACAGTTCTTTCATAAGCAACATATAGAGTATCAGCTATAAGGAATGGAAAAAAAGAAACAAGCACGAAATTTTGAATCAATTATCGGAACAGGCATAGTCTGTAAAAAATTAATACACAAGTTTTTCACAAGAATTTTATATGTTTTTCGGGGTTTGACTTAATGCTTTTAATCATCATAAGCAATTTTAATTCCTTTGCAGAAATATAAATTGAGTTTTGTGGTTTAAATCTCATTTACATAATATGTCCAAACTTTTTAATACCAAACTGATTTCCTAAATGAACTTAAGCTAATTTATCTATATGTAATATGTTAATTAATTACAATTTGGATTATTTTAATATTCTCATTCGATTCAGTAGAATAAAAATATTAAAACATTGAAACTAATCTGCAGCTTTCAGGCATAATAGGTACAAGTGACGCACACCAAAATGTCAAAGCTAGACGATCATACCTTGCTTGGCTGTACGAAGCCATGAAGCCGATGATGACACCGAACATTAAAAGGCATTAGCGGGCCGGTCAGCAGGCGACATCCACAGCCTTCTTGCCTTGTCTTACTACAGGAGTTTTCATATAAAAGTTGCTTGTATTTTGTTCAAACGCTATAATTTCCATAAATTTGTTCTACGTGCTATTTTTTTTTAAACTATTAGAAAGAAAACATATTTGGCTACAATTTGTTTTAAGTTCAAATTGCTGTGCAAGCGACAGTTTTGGGCTTTAGGACCTGTTTAATATAACATTTTAGTTTTTCCTCAATGACGAGTATACAAAAAGCAGTGAGAGTGAGCTCTTACTGCATGCTGTACCCGGCACGTAAAGGCCTTTTTATGTGTCGGTGCCTTCGGCGTCTTCATGGCTTGGCTATAGCCATGGAGTAAGAGCTCACTGTTTTTGTACACTCTTCATGGAGGAGGAAGTAATAATTCATCTTAAACAGGTCCTGAAGCCTAAAATACCTCTCTCACAGCCATATAAAGTAAAAACAAATTGCAAGCAAATGCTTTCTTTCTAATGCTTAAAAAAAAAATAGCGTGTAGAAAAAATTCATGGAAATTATAGCGTTTGAACAAAATGCAAGCTACTTTTATACGAAAAACACCTGCAGTAAGACAAAGGAAGGATGTCTGCTAGTGTGTGATGTCGTGCGCTAACCGACCCGCTACTCCCTTTCCGAGACTCTATTCATGGGTTAGCTGTAGGGCCATGCGCCAGCTTGTTGTACCCATATCATACCCACCCTCATCATAAAGCCATATACCATATGTACCGAATATACGCTACACGATCCCGCAAACGAAAAAAAATCTAGCTACGAAAAATGCACGCGTTTGGGTGTGTACATGTAGCAGTTTAGTGCTGAGCAGTTGTATATGCATTGCGTGCGGGCTGTATACATGCTTAACGCCTCGCAGGCAGTGTAGCAGTAGGTAGCCAAGAATCAGAGAATCAGTCAGTCTCCATTCTCCTATCGTTGATTGAAGTCGTTGTCCGTTAGCGTTTAAGGCCATTTTATTTTTTGGCTGTTCGTGTTGTGTGTGTTGCTCTCTCGCCTTCGTGTGTTTATGCTACAGTGAATATTCAAGTTATTAGTGATTTTCGGCATGGAGGAATTTTTGAAAAATATTCTCACAGCATGGGGATTTCCACATTTAATAGAAATATTTATTGGTAAGTAGCAAATTATTTTCTTATTAAATATGTTGTTTCTAAATGGACACCGAGCTATATAAAAGAAAGAACAATAAAATACGGTACAAAAAACACACATATATTACGGTTGGCTACACTATTTATTATATAGAGAAAATACACATAAAGTATGGTACAGAATAACACATATTATGGTTGGTTACACCACATATTATATATAAGAAAGAACAATAAAATATGATATAAAAATCTACGTATTGTGTTATATTGTACCATATTTTATGTTGTTTTTTCTATATAATATGTAGTGTAGCAAAACCCTCGAGGATACTTCACAAGCCATGAAACAGACTCCCTCACTACCACATGAGAGTTCAACGGAGTTCTCACATTCTCAAATATTTGCAGTGCTCTTATGTAAAACTGTCAAAAGTTTGATTTGAATAGCTCCTCCGGTCTAAACTACTATTCCTACAGAAAAATGATTTGCTGATAATCTTAAGCTTGCTTTCTTATCTTCCGAACTGAAATAAAATTTTTATATATTTTCTAACAAAATTATTTAAAAAAAACTATTTGAACCACATGGCTACGATTTCTCAAATAAAAACTCTCAGCTGAGTTATCATTGTATGCCGCTGTGCCGTCATGGCATGCCGTGGGGTGATGATGTCAAATGTAGCTGTCTACAGATTCGGACTTTAGAAAATGGACTCACAACGCATACATATATTCTCGAGGGTTTGGAGTGTAGGCAACCATAATATTTGTTTTTTTTTGTATTATATTTTATTGTTCTTTCTTTTATAATGCCAAGTGTCGTAACCTCCGGAATATACAAGCGATGAACACAGCCGAAAAAAAGAGCAGCGGGCCGGTCAGCAGGCGACATCCACAGTCTTCTTGCCGTGACTGACTCCAGTAACTAGTATTTTGTTCAAGAGCTATAATTTCCATAAATTTGTTCTACATTTTTTTTTTAACTATTAAAAAGAAAACGTATTTGGCTGCAATTTGTTTTAACTTCATTTTGCTGTGCGAGCGACAGTTTTGGGCTTTAGGGCCTGTTTAAGATGAAGTTTTAGTTTTTCCTCCATGCCGAGTGTATCTTTATTTTTCACTTTTACTTATTTTTGTTTTTCAACTAGCTTATTTTATAAATATCTGTTTGCTCGTTGTGTACTTTATTTTTTCACAAGATACTCTTGAAGCGATATATGAGAGACTAGACTGCTTACTCTGCTGACACTTCTATTTGATTTTAATTTAAACTTTTGTGTATAATAGGATTGTTAATATCTTCGTGTACACTACAACATTTTATTATTTCAAATAGTCTGTACATGTGATGCAATTTTTACTGTATACCTATTTATTTTGTTTCCTAATTCATTCTTAAAATTTATGCATACACCTAGCTATATAAATGGAAGAACAATCAAAGATGGCACAAAAACACGTATTATGGTTGGTTACACTACATATTATAGAAGAAAGGACAATAAAATATGGTACAAAAAAACATATATTATGGTTTGTTGCATTATATAGTTGTATACTATATTTATATATAGCATAGCTAAATGGTATACCCAACCATAATATGTGGTTTTTGTACCATATTTTATTGTTCATTCTTTTTTATAGCAATTAAAAAAAAAGAAATTGCGAGAGTAGGCTTCTGACAATTGGTATTGGTATTGCTATTTGGCTGTTTTTTCAAACCGGTCAGAAAACCAACAAAAGAAAAATTTGTATTCAGAAGGCGTCTTGCGCATACAGGTTAATGGTCAGTCCTATATATTTCTAATGTACAGAATACTCCTTCAGAAAGTAAAAGCATAAGAAATCAGTTATAACCACTTAGAAATAAATGTGAATAGCCACTTTAACGTTCTGACTCGTTATTCTCAAAACAAAGAGAAGGTAATATTTACTGGAATTCATCTAGAGTACCGCAAAATTTGGACTTTGACCAATTGTAACTTGTGTATGTACATCGGTTACTCCGGATTGAATCCACTAATTTGAATTAAATGGTTATATAATAATTTGTTATAAAATAATTTCGATTTTTCTTTTTTTGAATAACAGAAGAAGAAATTGATCAAGAAGCGTTTGAAAACTTGGAATATACTACGGTTAAAGATATAATTCAAAAAGCGGGGCCACGTCAGAAATTTTGGAATAAATATAGAGAAGAATTTAAAGAGGTATATTTATGTATAAAAGAATTTTAAAGTGAGTCGAAAACTAGAACGTTGTATGCGTCAGCAAATTATGTCCAAACTTGTGCTTATGGAAAATTTAAGAGTATTCAACAGTTGCAGCTACAGCGGTTTAAAATAATTCAGTTTAAAATATTTCGAATTAATTTTGTTTTACTACCCGCTTTTCATTTAACTTCACATTTTTATCAATCTTTAAATTTTCCTTTGCATACTAATTTATATTATACAATAATATTTTTGAAATATGCTAATAAATGTTTAGGTTTGTATGGTATATTAGTGTGGTCCAAAATTTGCTAAAGTGTCAAAATGTCAGGATGTTCACTTAAATCTGAGTTATATTGAAATTTTGATATTACCTTCCAAAATCCATCAAAATTTGTTGAAGTTTACTGGTCGTTCAACCAAGAAATAGTCTTTTTTGTTGTTGCTATTTTGGATTTTCGAAATTCCTATCTTAAATTTAAAGGAAATCATTTTCAAAGTTATTGCCACGAAAGTATTTCTAGGTAACACTAAAAATTTTCAAAAACGGAAACCCAGAAAAAAAGTATATCGAGGCACCAACAAAAAAAACTCACCTGAAGTAACAAAATACGGACTTTAAAAAAGGAATCTCGAAAAATAACATAAAATATGAATTTCATTAAGGAAAAAGAAAATGAATTTCTCTGAAAATCGATAGTAACCAGAAAACACTATTTGGGGATTCAGCGATTATTAAACATCGAATTTCGGTGAATTACAGAATAGAATATCAAAATTTCATAAGCTACCAGATTTCTAGTGAACATCCGGAGATTTAATAATATTGCATTTCGTGTCACCTGTACATGGGTTTGCAAGTAAAATGACAAAACTAGTAAAAGTGGCGGGAGAGAGTTGTTATTTATTTTAGCCCGATTTAGATTGAACACCTTGCACCTTCCTAAGTGTACTTTTGTCTATGTTTGATATGTCCGATTTCTGTCCAGAAAACTCTTCATCCGTTCCATAGAACTTACAACATCTACCTAAACCCTCTTCATTCGAGAATTATAGCGCTTTAAATTTTTGGAATTTTCACGTTATATTTCCACATTAGCTGTAATTTTTATCGTGAAACAAGTCATTTACACCAATTTTTTTATCGAACGTATTACATTTATTAGCGATTTCTGATGGACTGAGATAAAGAAAAGGGTTGCAACGGCTATAAAGGTTAATTTACAGTTTAAAGGCGCAGCAACTCCGAGCTAAGGAGGAGTATGGTGGCTATTGTGAATTTTGTGGAAATGGCGAAAAGTTTGCTTTTGGAGGATAGGTATATCAAAGATAGTTGCAAATAATCCAATTAGGAAGTTAAAAGGTGTTTAATA
The DNA here is from genome assembly GCA_963924295.1 of Dioctria rufipes. Taxonomy (NCBI): domain Eukaryota; kingdom Metazoa; phylum Arthropoda; class Insecta; order Diptera; family Asilidae; genus Dioctria; species Dioctria rufipes. The sequence goes on from OZ002743.1 coordinate 175,723,768, forward strand.
TAAAGCGATCACAAATTTATTTCGTTGGTCTGGATAGGTACTATAAAGTTTTTCACAATTGCCATTTAATTCTGAAACACCCTATATATATCTTTATCGTACTAATTTTTTTTAAATTTTCATTAACATAATTGACTAACAGAAATTAAATTCTTATACATTTATTAAAAATAGCGATGTGAATCGCCTCCATCTAGCTGTCAGCTGTCTTCTGTCAGCAGTTATACTCTCAGTACTGCTTCATCATCAAAAGATCCAACACTTACAAATTTAAATTTCAGCGACAGCACACTCGCTACTAACATTGAAGAGGTAATAGCAACTATGTGATTTATATATTATTTTGCAGTGCTTAATATTAAATAACCTTTCAGATTATATTTGGAGAAAACGCAACTGCAAATCGCATCGCAAATTACTTGAAAACCGCTCACGGTGAAATTGTAAAGGCACACTACAATAAATTTAAAAAGCTTGAAAATAAACAGAGAAATCTGTTGGCCAATGTTATAATTCAGAAAGAATTTGAAACATTCAATACGGAATTTAAAATCAAAACTGAACGATTTCAACAAATATCACAAGAAATAGTTCAAATTTTCCCTACAGAAAATTCAGGGACCTATTACATTCCTTATAACAACAAAACAAAATGTCTAGCCTCAGGAAAACTTTGGGAATGTTTTAACAGACTGAAACGAAATTTGAAAGCGTCAACCAAACATTCTGAAACAATCGTAAGCGAAGCTGCATCAACCGATACGAATGAAAAATTTTCCTACTTAAAAGCAAGCTTAGATCCCCTCGATAAAATTGAAAGATATTGGGCTGATACGTCTGAATATAGACTTAAGTTATTAAAAATCGGAAATATCTCCATACAAATGTATATGTCTACTTATAAAATCCTAGGTGCTCAAAAAGGAATAGAATTATTGGCAAGAGACTTTGATTATCTTTACCCGGAACTCGGAGATAAATTGTTTTTAAATTGGCCTGAAATTAATTTGAGGATTATACGACTGGCAAAGCAAAAAAAGGTTATTAACAGTGCCTTGCAGTTAATATTGGATATAGACAGTGAATGCAGTGGATTCTTCATTTTACCATACCTTATCTGCAAATCGGTCTACAAAAAAGGTGTTGGCAAACGCATTAAATTAAGTGGCGAAGAAATTGCTAAGGCGTTTATTTTACATATTCAGGTATACTTATATATCTAAGTTTTTAAGCAAAGCTGAATAATTTTTTTTCTTTCTTTTTTTCTACATAGGACGCTAACTTAGTAAGAGAAGAATTGGAAAAAGAGCGAGAGAAAGCGAAAAAAAATAAGTCAACTTTGCAGCCAATAATTGTTGTTGCAGGAGCTAGTTTAGGTAAAATTAAAAAGTTTTATTTTGTTTTATATTAATTAGTATTTTTTCTTAGCTTCAATAACGGCAATTTATATTGCTATAGATTCCCACCTCTACAACGTCTCATCTCTAAGTAACGCCATTGATTACTGTTTCAAATCTTTCTTTGCTCTCCACGCAGGATATCCAGATAAAGCAAATGCTGTATGGACATTTATCCAGCGTAAAATTTATGAAATAGAGACAGATTACGATAGAATAACGGTAGCAGTTAGCTCATTGCTGGCTGATCTTTAAAAATTATAGTGGAAGAAGTAAATCTAATTTGCAACCAATAATTGTTGTGGCTGGACTTCGTTTAGGTAAAAGTAAAAAACTTTTGTTTGTAAAATATTATTTAGTACTTTTTCAAAATGAATTGCTTTGTATGTAAGATTAAATTTGATGCTCCAAAATGTTATTTGAAACATTTGTCAATATATCATAAGCTTCAAAATATTTTTAAATGCTTAGAATGTCCTGAAGTTAGAATTTTTAGTAACAGAAACTCATTTTCAAAACATGTTCATAAACACTTTCAAGTAGGAGTGAATGAAAATAATATTGAGAATACACCTCCTAGACCGAATCCAAATCAAATTTGCACTGGTAATATTTCATGCGTTTTTGACTTATCTGGAGATGAGCCCTCTAATTTGATCGATTTCAACAATTACAAAAAATCCATTACTTCTGAACAACTCATTTTAATAACTGACTTGTATAATTGTAAAAATATCAATAGGAAAAGCATTCAGGATATTTTGAATATGTTTTCTGGCTTCATTTCTGGAAGTATTTTAGAAATTACTAAAAACTTTCTCAGCAAAAATTTATCTAACGAAAAATCCGAAAATATAAAATTCTTTCACGAAACCTTTAATATTTTAAATAACTTATTCTGTAATATTTCTACGGAACATAAAAGGTTGAAACTCTTACGGGATAATAATTTATATAAAGATCCGGAGTCTGTAGTTATCGGTTTTCGAAGCGACATTGCACGAGAAGAACACAGTAATATGTTTGTTACAAATATAAATGCAAAACCAAAAATATTCAGCATTGAAAAAATTTTAACTTCATTTTTTGATCAGCCAGGAGTTAAGTCTGAGGTCTTCGAATATATTTATGACTTAGGCAAAGATGATGATATTACCACAAACATAATGCAAAGCAATCATTGGAAAAAACTTGCTCAAAGTCTATCAGAATCTGCCACTGTTTTACCATTGATATTGTACTACGATGAATTTGAGGTCAATAACCCCCTGGGCTCCAGGGCTGGTTTGCAGAGCTTAGGAGCGGTATATATTTCTTTACCTTTTATTCCTCCATATATGAGGTCTAAATTAGAAAATATATTTTTAATTTTTCTCTGCAACAGTTTAGATAGAAAACAATTTGGAAATGCAGTATTTCAGCCAATTGTCGATGAACTAATACAGTTGGGGGATAGTGGCATGCATATTGATGGTGAAAAGATTATTTTTATCGTACCAGCTTGTACTGGTGACAATAAAGGTATTAATTCAATACTGGGATTTACTGAATGTTTCACTGCAAATTTTTTTTGTCGATTTTGCGCAATGCATAGAATAAATACCCAGAAAACTACCACAGAGCAGCCTGAATTAATTCGAACTGAAAGGTCTTACCTTGACAGCCTTTCATTGAAAAATGTGAAGCAAACTGGTGTTGTAGCCGACTGCATTTTTTCACAGTTGAAATACTTCAAAGTGACGTCAAACTACGCTGTCGACTTAATGCACGACTTTTTGGAGGGAATTCTCAACTTTGAAATTTCTTTAATTTTAAATGAATTTATTTATTGCCAGAACCTTTTTACATTACACAAACTTAATAATCGGATCATGGTTTTTGATTACGGTGAAAAATTAAGCATAAATAAACCGCAAGAGATTAGGGAAGACCATCTAAAAAAAAAACACAAGTTGAAATATTCGGCTTCCGAAATGTTACGTTTTTCTAAAATGCTAGGGTTACTGATAGGAGATTGGGTACCTGAAGATAATAAATTTTGGAAAATTTATTTGCATTTAATGGAAATTTTAGATATTGTACTTTTAGACGCTATAGATGATTTCGTAATAGATAAGGTTGAAATTTTGATTTCCGAACATCTTAAGATATTTCCCGAAACGTTCGATTTTCCGTTAAGACCTAAACACCACTTCCTTACGCACTACCCACGAATAATGAGAAAAATTGGTCCAGTTAAAAATTTATGGTCGATGCGCTTCGAGTCGAAGCATAAGCAACTAAAAAGTATTGCCTTATCTACTACATCCCGCAAAAATATTTGTCATACAATAGCCCAAAGATTTGCACTCAGTGAAACTAAATCAAAGTACAGTAAAACTACCAAAAACTTTATAACTTTAGGGAGTAAACTTAAATATATATCCCAGGATATCCAAGATATTCTCAAGCAATTTCAAAATACCACGCTGAGCCTTTTTAAGTGGATCGAATATTTTAATATGAAAATAAAAATTCGATACATCATACAAGTTGATTCTGATATATTTCCTCAATTTGCGCAAATAGAATGTGTTTGCCTTAATCCTGAAAATGATATAATATTAATTGTCATGCCATTTGATACACTATTCTATGATTATCATAAACGGGCACATGTTGTTAGCAGCTTAAAGCCATTACAAATATTTCGTTTAAAAGAGAAAAGAGTGGACTTGTTCACGCTGACTCAATTAAATAATGTAATGTACGTCGTCTAAACATGAAAAAGTATGCTTTCGGCCTAATCTTAAAACCACGTAATTTCTAAAACTCAAATTTTATATAAGGGGTGATTTCCTTATTCGTTCTTTGAAAAAATGTATGAGGGGAGGATCTATCTGCAGTTTCCACTGAGGCGTGTTAAAGAAATAGTAAGAAATAATAGAAATAAATATGCTTTTAATATTTTCATTTTATAGAGCTTTTTTAAAACCGTCATGGTCAATCTCAAGTGCAATATAAGTATTCCTCTTTTTTTTTGTATTTCAATGTCATCTTATTTTTTTGATCACTGCATTTAATATTTATAACTGGTACATGTATATTAGGTTTACGTAACACCGAAAGTTAAAGTTCATATGCATCTCCTAAATGCTGTTCTACAGAATTTTATTTTAAGAGTCTCCTCTTTAGGGTCACTTTCATTTGCTACCACTGCATTATGGTTGCTTGACATACGAATCAATTTCATGAATTTAAAAATTTTGGGCCGAACGCTCTTTTGCAGATCCTCATTTGTTTTCGCTACATTTTGTTTGTTGTAGATTATGAAAATAACTAATATTTTGCGATAAATAAGTCAAATAATTAAACATAGTATGTCGATAAAGTCTGGGGGAGCATCTTTTATTAATAATACTGTTTTCATTCACATCTAATATATGGTAATTTGATTCCTTTTTTCAATTTTTAAAATAGAATAATAAGTAAATAAAAGGTAATAATAAGTTAACTACATAATATAATTTTTTAAGTAAGCATATGTTACAAACACATATTTTAAAGAAAAGAAGCATAACAGTTTCCAGCATGAAATGCATTTTTCTAAATATAAAAAATCATTTAAATTAATACTGTTTGAACTATTTCATAATAAAAACTTATTTTTTCTTGTAACTATTTCATTGCAAAGCAAGTAAAGCATAAGTATACAATCTATATATCTAAATACCTAGGTCTTTTCAGACAAACATTTAAAGCTATTTAGATAAATCCTATACCGGATATTTCAGATTTAATGGTAAATGTCCCAAAGGGTGAAAGAAGAGTCGATTTGTAGGAAATATGTACATATATATATATAAAACATTTTGCCAAATTCGAGAGCAAATGTTTTGTAAATGATGTTGAAGATATACGCCAAAATATATTAAAAGGATACCGAGTATGCTTCAAAACTAAAAATGTAATTTAATGTTATTTAAAAACCAAGGCGAATTTGAGAAAATCTTTCATGCACATTTTTGCTTCAAATTGACCCTACTTTCACCCCTTAAAATATTTACCATTATTTTTTACATGAAGGGTAAATAAATCCCTTTTCTGAATACATCTCTAAAATGCATACTGAAATTTTCTTTGTTGCAACCTTATTATACTATAATATAACATAAGAATGAATTGCAAAATATTTTTAGTATTGAAATACTACTTGCAATAGTTTGAATGTAGCTCGGTATACCTATGTTAAAAGCAATATTACTGATAGAAGTATTTAATTTGTCAACTAATAAATACATTTTTTATATAGAAGATAAACTTTTGTGTTATTATTTCATTATTTCATCCCATTATGCAGAACGACTGGACTCCAATCTCTTCGCAAGTATAGACAATTTCAATTCGACTTTGATTGTTTTGTATGAAGTTGTAGACTACAATCAATATTGCTACGAAATGTTCTTTCCTACACTATGTTCCACGACAGGTTCCTTCAGGAAATATGTACCGTTTTGCTTTTTAATGAGAGCAATATGCAACGAGGCAGGCACTACATTTTACATTGGTTAGTGCAATAACGTTTTTTCAGGATAGTATATTTTATCGTTGTAGAGCTTATATTCTTATGGTTTCTGGTGCCAAACTATTGCAGAATGAGTCTAAATATATGAACCTTCACGCAATATCACATATGCTTCTACAATATGCTTTATTGTTTAAGACGATATAATACATGGTAGGTGGAGATGTTCATATAGCTCCTGGAGTCAAATTTGCATTGTTCTGCAAACAATATATTATGAAGGGAAATATCAAACTTTATTTTATTTAGCACTATACTGCATTGATCGGATAGCAATATTTTATTGCAGTATGAGTCCAAATATATGTACCGACACGCAATATAACATATTCTGCTACAATATGTTTTATTGCTTGAGGCGGTATAATACATGGTCGGAGGAGATATACAAATAGCTCTTGGAGTCAAATTTGTATTGTTCTGCAAACAATATATTATGATGGTAGACATCATACTTTATTTTATTTAGGACTATACCGCATTGTTTAGATGGCAATATTTTATTGCAGTATGAGTCCAAATATATGTACCGACACGCAATATAACATATTCTGCTACAATATGTTTTATTGCTTGAGGCGGTATAATACATGGTCGGAGGAGATATACAAATAGCTCTTGGAGTCAAATTTGTATTGTTCTGCAAACAACATATTATGATGGTAGACATCATACTTTATTTTATTTAGGACTATACCGCATTGTTTAGATAGCAATATTTTATTGCAGTATGAGTCCAAATATATGTACCGACATGCAATATAACATATTCTACTATAGCATATTTTATTACTTGACGCGATATAATACATGGTCGGAAGCGCTATGCAAATAGCTCTTGGAGTCGAATTTCCATTGTTCTGCCAACAATACATTGTGATGGGAGACATCATACTTTATGTTATTTAGTACCATACTGCATTGTTCAGATAGCACTATTTTATGGTTTCTTAGATGATTATATATGATCGACAGTACTATAATTCTCATATGGTACCTAAAGACATAGTGCTTTCTTTACTATAGGAATTGTTACATTGCCTAAACAGAATATCTTCTGACACCATAATTTTTAGATGCCATGAACATGTTGTGAGAAACGATAATTTGTCGCTATCCCGAATTCAACTATAAATGTGACGTGGGGTATATATAAATTATAGGCCCCTGTCCTATTATTTTTTTCAGTGTATAGCAGAATTATTTTTATGTTATTGTCAATAATTGACTCGTGACCACAGAATTATTTTTAACTTTTTTAGTGTTTCTATTTTTCTTTAAAAAGATTTTTTTATTTAAGAAATGGGATTTAATTCAAAATAAAAAACTAAAATAGAGAACTTATGACTTTTCTCTATAGCCATTCTTCTTCAGGAGCGAGTCGAAAGGTGCATTGAATCCACAACGTAAGGAATAGTAGTCAGGAAATGAATTATTATTATTATTAAGTAGAAAAGAAAAAGATTCAATTACTGTGCAATTTACTACACAATTTAACATTTAAAGCAACCTCTCTCTTTGCTAATTGTCTAAAATTCTTTTTGTAACACAATAATTCCAACAATACCTCAAATTCTGTATCGTGAAAGAGTTCTGTTCTACAATTCTAAGACTTTAATAACATAATTGAAATCTTTACACTACCTATGTACAAATATACTTTAACAATTTCAAGATAGCGGAATTTATATTCATGTACTTCCGGTAATTTTGCAATTATTTCGAAGCATTTTGCATTATATATATCCGCGTTTGGCTGAGAAAATGGGTGCTATTTTGACAGGGTAAATTATATAATTTATATTCAGGTTTAGTATTTCACCTCTTTTTCAAGTCTTTCGTGTAAGTTGTATGCGTATATACATACCTACATAGTACAATTGAGCTTCATTGTACAGCAATTTGTTGCAAATCTAACAACTTCTAATTCAAAGTCTGTGCCTTTTCAATTATATCATAAAAGGACTCTAAGCATGATGAAATGTTGAAATTATATATGGTGACAACTCAAACGATAAGGGCACCTATAGTACCTTGTCAACTTATATTAATAAATAATTACTTAAATTTATTTAACCAGGACAGCAAGGCGTGTCAGAACACTTTAAATCCTATACTTATCAGCAGTAGCAGTAGCAGTAGCTGCAGCAGCAGTAGTAGTACTAGCAACTGCTTTCGTGTATATCGTGTTTCAATTTAACAACAACAAGGACTACAGCGTACAATTTAATTCAATGTTCACGCTACTTCTAAACAATTTGGTCGGCAGTTGAATGTTCTACTCCCGATAATGGCCCGGAATTTAGTCCTTATCTCAAACGACTAACATGGCACCACGCATGTTGTGCACTGTAATATCCCCTGATTATAGTTAGGAGCATGACGTGTGTGTGCCTTTTTCAACTGTACATAGCTCCATGATGATGGAAAACCAAGAGGAGAAGGCTTGGTCAGTATGAAACCGTTCTTGTTTTACATATCCTTAAGCGTATTATTATGAACGTAAATAGCAAAATTATTATAATATGAGGCTTTTGAATGGTCCAAGGTGTTTGAATTATACAACGAACATGTAACACGCTTTTATACTTATTTCAGCCAAAGAATTATTTATTCTGTGTGCTTTTTACATGAACACAAATGTGCCGATATATTTTCAATGATAAAATTAAATTCAACCTTGAGAAATTGTATGTAGATTAAATCGATGAAATTTTCTTTAATAAGAAATTAATATTTTTTTTTGCTCTGGTTCTTTAGTTCAGTGCTTTCTGTTTTTCATTTCCGTGCTCGAGTCTGTAAATTATTTGTACGTGAGGTGATGCTGATCTATTTCAAATTTTCTGTATGAAATTTCTATGTTGAATTTCTATACAATGGCTTTAAGAGAAATTTAAGAGACTTTAAGAGAACGAATTCAATCAGTTCAAGTCCGGCAATCATTAAAACAACTATAGCCCCCCTCAAAATTTGAACTATCAGCTTGGGAAACTTGCAGTTGGGAAACTTGAGAAACGGTTGATGACAAGATTGGTTGATCGTCTCCGTCTCTTGGAGGAGAAAATCTCGGAAATTGTTGATGCTGCTGTCGATGGCGTGAAATTCAAATTACTTACCATCCAACAAAAATATGACGATCTTGCACGTCGCATTTCAACACTTGAGGACGTATATGAGGAGCTAATCCATAAACAGAGGTTATCTGATGCAATAATTAGAGGTATCCCGATAACTAATAATTACAATACAATAAAGATCTTGAAAAGCATTTTAAAAAGCAGCAATCTCTCCCCTTATACATGTGCTTTTCATTCGAATAGACCTGCGCGAGTTACGTTAGTAAATCTAAGTAACTTAGAAAATGAAAATGCTTATCCAAACAATTATAATTTAGAATGAATAAAGCAAAGAACAGAATTCATGAATAAAATAAATATACGAACATGATTCGTCTAGACAGAGTTCCGTTCTCACAAATGAAAAAAAGTAATACGATATGCAACTTACCTGAAAAGACACAGAGGAGCAGAAATTAACGCAACTTACCTGAAAAGACAAAAAGTATCAGAAATTAACTGTGAGAACAATAGAATCAGCATTCTTATTTTAAAATATGTAATTCTTAAAAAGCTAGAAGAAAATATCAGAGTTAAGAGAAAGTCAGTCTTAAGACCGGAATCGATTTAGAATTAAAGTTCTAAGTGTAACCTAAAATTCAGTATTTAATAAAATTGTGTTCGAACCGAAGTTCTAGTGCGTATTTTTTTTTTACTTTGTTTACTTTGCTTTTTTTTTCTTAAGAAAGAATAGTAAATAAATAACTCGCGTGAGGCTAACAGCAGAACTTCTATAAAGCCATCTCATGCTCCAATTATTGTAAAGTTTTCCTGTGTAAGTGAGCACCGTGCGCTTATCTCCGCATTTAAACAAAATAAGGGACTAAAGCTGATGGATATTGAAGCTTGCTTCACAAAACTCTGTATATATTAATGAAAGCCTCACAAACAAAAACCAAGAAATTTTACTGGAAGCTCTAAGTCAGCGGAAGCAGGAACTATCGCATTCAGTTTTTACTCGTGGCTGCTTCGTTTACTTCCAGCATGGAGAAATCGATCGACCCACCAGATGAGCAGTAACGATGAATTGCAGTTGGATTCCGGCAATGCCGATAATTTAATACGTGCTACTTGCTGAGGTTGTAAAGGGTTTTCCAATAAGAGGTGTTATTTTAATTAGCCCGCTATTTCGGTAGATGTCACTTTTGGAGCTGTCATTTTTTGACATTTGACAAGCAGAAACTACGCCATTAATAAAACTGGAACGATACACGATTCAGCGACGCATTCAAATTATTAAAATTCACTATAACAAGTAAAAAAGCTAGAATTGGTCTAAGAGCAATTCTTATGATACCCTAGATGAATGCCCGTATTAAATTTCGTATGGTCACCGATCTATTCAAGTATTGATTTTGAAGTTGTTTTTCGCATATATTTCTAGAACAGTTTGTCGCACAGAAAAAATGGTAATAACCAATTTTATAGGATTTCGTATTCTGCAGATGTTCTTAGTACAATAAAAATGTCTTGGACTGATCATTTTCAAAGTATACGTAAAAAACCGAAATTGTTATATGGCAACACCAAGAAGGAGTTGCCCGATTTAGTCCATTTTTGAAATGTTATTTGCTAATATAGTAAAAACATCATGTACGAAATTTCAGCTCTCTAGGTCGATGCGTTCTCAGGCAGTGTCCAAATATATAGCGGAAAACGAAATTTTTATATGGCAACCCCACGAAGGAGTTGCCCGATTTGTCTCATTTTCGAACTTATTTTACATTTTTTTTTAAAGTCCGTGTACAAAATTTCAGCTCTTTAAGTATACGCGTTCTCGAGTTATCGTGCGCACAGACGGACGGACGGACGGACGGACATGCACAAATCGAAATAACTTTTAATATTATGAATGGGTGTCCAATCCATTTTGCTCTACCATCATTTTTTCGAGGTGTTACAAACGGAATGACAAACTTAGTATACCCTATAGATTTCATCTAGGGTATAAAAATGGTGAAAATGTGGCAGAGACGGTTCGTAAAACTAGAACATTTTTGGGTCGTCGTGAAGCACCTTGTCGGACCGCAATACAGAAATTGGTAGAAAAATTCGAGCTGTCGGGACAAGTTAGTGATGTGAAGAATAAAACCGGTGCACGTCGCTCAAGAACAGCCGAGAATATTGCTGCTGTAGTCGAAAGTGTTGAAGAAAACCCAGGTTTTTCCATTCCTCGTCGTTCTTTGGAATTAGGCATTCCACAAACGTCATTAGACCGTATTTTGCATAAAGATTTGGGTCTTAAGGCTTATAAAGTTCAGTTAACACAAGAACTTAAGCCGGCCGATCATCAACAACGTCGAGTCTTTGCTGATTGGGTCCTTGAAATGCATGAAAATGATCCGGAATTCCATCGAAAACTCATCTTGAGTGATGAGGCCCATTTCCACCTCGATGGCTTCGTCAACAAGCAAAATTGTCGCATCTGGGGCTCGGAAAACCCAAGAGTTATTGTTGAAAAGCCTCTCTGTTCTCAACGTGTGACTGTTTGGTGCGGTTTATGGTCCCACGGGGTCATTAGACCTTACTTTTTCGAAAATTAGGCTGGAGCAACAGTTACTGTGAATGGATTGCGCTATCGACAGATGATTAATGATTTTTTATGGCCGGAATTGGATGGTATTGATCTGGACAACGTTCACTTTCAACAAGACGGAGCTACGTGCCATACAAGCAACGAAACCATTGATCTTTTACGGGAAAAGTTTCCGGACCTTGTTATCTCTCGAAGAGGTGATCACAATTGGCCACCGAGATCTTGTGACTTAACACCTTGGGACTTCTTCCTTTGAGGCCACGTGAAAGAGAAGGTCTACGCCAACATCCCTGCGTCGATTCAAGACCTCAAATATGGAATTCGTGAGGCTATCGAGGACATAGGGCAGTCATTTTGCGATTTGCTTATGGAAAATTTCATGAAAAGGATATGGTCCTGTAGACGTGGTCGTGGTGGTCATTTGGTTGATGTTATTTTCCATTATTAACGGCATACCTTCCTCTTTATAATGAAATAAAGATCCGATCATTTATCTCAAAAAATGGCATTTTTCTTTGAATATCAAAATAAGGCCTCTTATTAGAAAACCCTTTAGTATTTTAATATGATGTAATGTAGCTATTAATAATGTCATATTTAGATCTTCTCTACATTTACTTTTTTGTTTACTCCTTCACAATTTTTGCAACCGGTCTAAATCTTTCTCGCTTTATAGTTCTCTATTACTATTACTAAATTTACTAGTTAATTATTTCTTTATTTCTTCCCAAATTGAAAATGTTGTCAGCGTTCTGATGGTGTGCTTCTTGTCGCTCTATAGTGACTATGGTGTAATTACTCTGGCCCTTGAATGTGTTACTTGCACCCGGTGTGTTAGTTACTCGTATTTTCGATATGAGTAACAGGTATTCTCTGAACATGGAGGGAACAATGCTGAAGGTTCTTTGTAGTCGGGCATCTAGCTTTAAGACTAGAAGCATTAGCATAAAATCGATGGAATTCAGCAAATATTTCTGGGGTCAAATGTGCATGCTATTTTGGTCAACGAGACGTGGTTACGGGAACATGTTCTCTCCCCTTCAGTTGGGTCACAACGGTATAAGCTATACCGCAATGATCGAAAACATAGAGTTGGTGGTGGCGAGGCAATATTCATAAGAGATTGCTATACGGCAAAGATTGTATGAGCTTCAGAGATGCCAGGTATAGAATTCCTTTTGTTGGAGGTTAACTTGGGTGCTATTAAAATTATAATTGACGATGTATATTGTCCACCGGAAAATTTTAATGCTAGCAATTTTGAAGAGTTTCTAGGAATAATAGTTCAACTAATTCGTCGGTATCAGCATGTTTTTTGGGTGGTGATATTAATGTCGATATTCTTCCTCATTGTGCTTCGTCTAGGGAATTTTTAACCCTGACTACTAATCTTCACCGAACCGTTGTAAACATTTGCCTTCCTACTTTTTTTTAATACTTCTAGTCCCCAGCTTCTTGACTTACTTTTGGCAGCAAATCCAGAGCCAGTCTGTTTTCATAGCCAGCTTAGCACCTCCCTTTTAACCCTGACTACTAATCTTCACCGAACCGTTGTATACACCTGCCTTCCTACGTTTTTTAATACTACTAGTCCCCATCTTCTTGACTTACTTTTGGCAGCAAATCCAGAGCCAGTCTGTTTTTATAGCCAGCCCAGCCCTTCCCACTATTTTCGATCACGACACACTTTTTATAAGCTACATGATCCCCTTAAGACCTCCAAAGGCCGAGGTGATCCAATTTATGGATTATAACATTATTAATCTGCGAGATGTTGCTATCGAGTATGATTCTTTAGATTGGTCTGCCCTATATAATATTTCCTCAACAGACGAACAAGCAAATATTCTAAACAATCGAATAAAATATTTGTATGAGAGACATGAAAGATTGCGTATTTTCGCCACTGGGATGTCCATGGTCTTCTGCTGAAATATCTACTCTTATTATTGAAAGGGAGTATCTCTATCGACTCCATTATTTGGAAGTATATTCCATATTTTATCGTATACGGCAATGAAAATATCAGCTTTACTTTTACCTAATTGGTTTGCCTTATGTCAGGTACGTATACCTGAGACTAAAGAACTAAAATATTGATTTGCTGTGCATATATTACCTAGAGTAAATACGAGGATATGTTATTAGGCTTGTTTTATATTATACCTGTTGTTTCTTATTATGTAATTCGATGTTATAAAAAATCGAATAATTACTATTGATAGACATTTGAAGGGAGTCGAGATACATACACTGTAAAAGATGCACAAATTGTGGCCACAAAGCTTATGTGTTTTTCCCTAAAATGTAGGGAATATTCCCCAAAATTTAGGGAATATTTCCTACATTTTAAGGCAAATACCTAAGCTTTGTGGCAACAATTTTGCAATTTTTTTACTGTGTAGTCTCCTTTCCTTTTGTTATTTTTTATTATTAGTTTTGGGGGCATGCAGACAGATTTCCTCCCATTTCATGTAGTCTCTGTGATTTATAAGATCTTTTGTGACATAACCTCCAAATGCCTAGGGCGCCCATTCAAACTTAAGATTTCTTATAAAGCTTATGACGCGTTCGGGGGGGAGGGGGGGCTTTGCGACATCTTCTGGTAATGAAAATACTTTTCCTATAATTGGTTTCAGTTATCATGACATTGCGTAATAATTTTTCAACTTCCCTAGTAAGATTACTTTTTAAGTAATATAAACGTTGTATATCCATCAAGCTACTGTCGTCATGAATAAGTGTCTTAAACATGTCTCTAAACGAAGGCCATTCAGCGAAGTTGCCATTGAATTCGGGAGCACGAATGCATGGAGGTTCCATTGATTCAGAAACTGTCACTTGTTGCATTGTAGGACTAAGAGCAATTTCACTGCAATTATTTTGAAATTTCTGTCGACGTTCCTTAATACAGACCAATGCTTCTATGTATGTACCTACACTCAATTGTCTCGTTTTGTTGTCCAAGAATGCGTGCTCCAATACTTTGAAATTTTTTGATAATAGTAAATCATTGTGTAAGTTTTCGAATGCGGTCCAGTATTTATTTAATAGCTCTCACGTGCTGATAAAAAAACAATCGCTTTGTTTATCCTTTCCGGTTTTGTTCGTGTTTTCGATAAACCTTGCGATACGCCTCGCTTGAAACTCAAGTTGCTCGACTAAGTCCGTTATTGCTGTTTTTTTATGGATATACAGGCGCTAGAATGTGCTGTTGTTTAGACAACTACTTCACAACCGTGAACTTTTTCGAAAGTCCGGACGATGTGGTTGCTCCGACGGACGTTTAGTTAAATTCTTTTAACTATTCCATCACTTGTATCCTTTATCTGGCTCGAAGGGCCAAACTGTTTGTAGGAAAACTGATTGGGATGAATGAACTTCGTATAAAATTGAACAAATTCTTTAATGAACCAGAAAGCTTTTATTAAATACTTTCGTGGTATAACTTATCACACAAAATTTCTAATATAAAAACAAAATTTTAAGAAGGCGTCTTGACAGTTGCTGATTTGTACAGGTAACTAGACTGTAAGCATATAGCGTGCTGATTTACATTTCTGATTTGATTAGCAAACAACCGGTAATCAGGTCAAACCATTGTACGAGTTCCCACGAGAGAGCAGGTATACAGACCGTTGCAACTTCTGAGCTCAAGCAAATCTAAGCAAACCTTAAGACATCAGTTCCTGCGTGAAGCAGGTGCTCAAGACCGCAGTTCCATGCTTAAAGTAGGCCTTCCTAGAGAGCAGTTCCTTACGTCAAGCGGTAGTGCAAGCCATCGTAGTTCTCCCTTTAAGCCGCCCTTCTTACAACCGCATATCCGCTTTAAGCGAGCCTGACATCTCCTCAGGTTAGTTCTACCCGGTATGAGGTGAAAGCAATGCGATTTCATGTTCTCAATGAAACAGACATTCGGGAAACATTTCAATAAAAGTAAATCAGATTAAGAACCGAAATGATTTAATAAATTAACATTTTGTATACACTAATGATTGTTTTAATATCAAGAAAATGCGTTAATTCAATTTCTTAAGATTTCATACAAACTGTGGTGATAATTAAATGCTTTTTAAATGCTAGTTACACAATTACTCATTACTCTATGCCCAACCTGAAACTATAGAAGGGATGCTCATAATTTTAAAATAAAACTTTATCTTCGCAAAACTATTCACCACTTTTTCAGCATAGCAAGTATATACAGAAAGAGATGTAACAAAAGAGTTGCAAATAAGTAACAACCATCTAAACTATGCTTTAAAAATGACATTAATTTTAAAATATTATGAAAATTCATTTGCAAAGTCATAAAATATAAACGGAGACCATTAAATTCTTTAAACCATTATTAAATTGCGAGAGAATTTGATTTCGTCTTTCTTTCTTCCTTCCTTCCTTCTTTACTTCCTTGCAAATACTTCTAAGGAATATCTTCAGCTACCATTAGTTTTATCCTGTAGAAAGTGTCGCGTTTGAATACTTTTTCTACACCTTTGAATAAGTGCTTTTAATTTTTTAGTTGATAAAAAGCGTAATTAATTATTTTTTTCTGACAACTTTCTCAGAGTTGGTGCATACTTCAAGTTCCACTACATCAAAGATGGTCCATAACATATGTTTATACAGCAAAATAAAGTATTTCAAATTTTAGCGTTGGAAAGAATCTCCTAAGGCTAAGGGATGCAATTTACATACTTCGATCAAGATAAAAAAATTCAAAGTCATCACTGCGGAGTTAAGCAATGTAAATTTAAAAGCTTGAAGCAGATTGTTTTTCGCGGTTGCTTTATATAAATTGTATAGGGTTTGGTTGGATGAGAGGAGAAAGAAGCACCTTGCGGAAATAATTTTATATGCACAAGATGGTGTAACTTAAGGTCAGATGGCAAGCAAAACCAGTTTTTTAATAGAGAAGTTAAGGTAAAATGGGGTTAATGTTTCTAGCTAGGAACAGATATGAGTGGCAACTTCGCTCGTGTCCACTATGCCACAATCTACTATAATGAAGATTTTTCAGTGTCGTGCGCTTTCACTTTTATCGATAGAAATTTGTCGCAGTCGCTTAGTCAGGTATCTTTTTTCAAAGTCGTCTTAGCACTCCTTACTATTCGACCTATCTCCCCACTTAATAAGACGTGTGAAACTAGCGTTGACAATGGATTAGGGTGCAATTTGAAATCGTTCTAGGACCATTACTCTTCAACTTGCGACTTGAAATAGAAAATTCCAAACCATATGAGAGCCGTGAAAAAAAACCGATTCGTAGACCTTGCGTTGAATTATCAGAAAAGACATTGTTGAAACCAACATTAAAAAGTCACCTAAAAGTAAATTCGTTCAAAATATTCCAATTCCAAGTATTTCTAATTATTGAAACTAGGTTGGGAACGAAACTATGTATTTCTATGTACCTAAGTACGTCGATAAGGCAGTTTTTAGTGTTGACAACAATCGACACACTATGGGTACATTACAAACAAATCCGGAACACAATCCAATGAGAGGAAAGTAACTTCACTTCGATTCACATTACAGCAATAACGCCACAGAGCAGGTTGAATATTTCAACAACGTTTTTAATAATTTATATGATGAAATTATTCCAATACGTACAATAACCACGAATTATTCCTCTCCTTGGATCAACAATTATATTAAATCATTGATTATCGAGCGAAACTTTGCCTATAAGTCGTGGAGAAGATATGGCAGCACTAAGCTTAAAAGTAATTATCAAAGGCTGCGAAAATTAACCACAGCTGAAATTCGAAAGGTAAAAATAAACTATTATCGTGGTAAATTTGACCCATCACTGCCATCAAAGATCATTTGGAAAAACATAAAAGATGCAGGAATACTAATAATAAAAATAGCTCTAATTCCTTTGATCCCGATTAATTAAATGCATTTTTTGTAACAAATTCTCAGGGTAAACATTATAATAATCCAGTATCTTCTCATACTAATGATTATGATATACAGTTTGCATTTAGAAATGTTACTACTAATGAGGTCATATTTGCGTTTAAGTCTATTAAATCCAATGCAATTAGATATGATGGTATTGACATACGATTTCTTAAATTAATATTACCACATATTATTAGACCTATTGTACATATTATCAATACTGCTATTACGACTTCTTCCTTTCCACTACAGTTTAAAGTCGCCAAAGTATATCCGATTATGAAAACCACATCCTTCCGGGCCACAGGATTTTAGGCCAATAAGTATTCTTCCGGTACTATCCAAGGTTACAGAACGATTACTCTATGAGCAAATTCAGATCTTTACCGCTAAAGAGCAATCAGGCTTTAGATCCAAACATAGTACTGTTTCCTCACTATTACACTTTACTGAATCTGTTTGACGTAATACAGAGCTAAGGCAGACTACGATTTTGTGCTCGTTAGATTTTTCTAAGGCATTTGATTCGGTTGACTTTTCTATCCTTTATGAGAAACTATTAACACAGTTCTATTTTGGTCGGTCTGCGGGTGATCTCATATTGTCATACTTAACTGACCGTAAACAGGCCACTGTAGTAAATAATTGATCTTCAAAGCTTCTCCCACTTTGTTCGGGCGTTCCACAAGGATCAATATTGGGCCCGCTCCAAGGATCAATATTGGGCCCGCTCCTATTCACGATGTTTGTTAATGATATTGTCAAAATTCCTAAATATTGCTCAATTTTACTATATGCTGATGACATTCAACTGTTCCTCCCTTCCTCAGTGAACCAAGCTGGCAATAATATTAGTAAATTTAATAGCGACTTGGCTTGCATAGTTGACTGGTCAGAAAGTAACAGACTGTTGTTGAACCCAAGCAAAACGCAGAGCATAATTCTTTTTAACCGTGAAATTGATGTCCCCTTGTTTCCTCCTTTGTGTATAAATAACATTAGTATCGATTACAAGCCTGAATTAAAAAATTTGGGGACGATCATTGACGGTTTCTTGTTATGGGGAACTCATATTGACTTTACGGTCTCGAAGATCTATCGTGGCTTAAAGAGTTTATGGCGACATGCTGAGTATACACCACGGCGCTACTAGGAGAACGTTTGGTCAAGGCATTACTTGTACCCATTATCACATATGGTGACTGTGTCTATTGTAATATAGATAGTATAGAAAGCTGAACGTTGCTTTTAATGCCTGCGCTAGATACATTTTTGGTCTCAAGAGATACGATCATGTCTCAGTCGTTTCTAGAAGAATCTTTAGATGTCAATTTGATGACTATCTTCGCTACAGACTGTGTGTGATGATGCATAAAATTATAAATAGGCATAGTGCTCCATATCTTGATGCCCATATAGAATTCCTTTCTTCGCAGCGAACTCGGCTACTTTTACTTCCACGTTTTAATCTCCTGCTTAGTTCTCGCTCTTTCTTCGTTCATGGTGTCAGAGTCTGGAATAGTCTTCCTGTAAATCTTAGAATAATACAGAGTCATAAGGGTTATAAGGTAGAAACTTTAGAGTATTTTAAACGTTTATAGAATCTGTGCTCCACTGCATGCATAACCTCTTCCATTTTTCTTTATAATACCATAAATAATTTCACATCGTAATTATTATTGTACTTAGATTTTCTCTTTTCTTTCTTTTTTTTTTTTTTTTGTTTTTCCTAGCTTTGAATTAATTTTATACTTCATACATATTTTATATTTCATACTTTTTGTTCGTTTGATAATAATTTGCTAATTATAGTCGCTTTCGAAATTAATCTTTCTCATTGACTTATACATACTTAATTATTTTTTGTTTACCATAGAGAATTGCACATTATAAAGAGATTTGTATCTCAATTGTGTATGCTAATAAAGAAATATTATATATATATTACATATATTATATACATTACGCAAATCAAATGGAATTAGATCAAGTTATCTGTGCAGTTAAATGTTTTTTTTTAAGTAGTAAATTACCAATAATGCAATAGGTATCCTATTGTATAATTTGTAATCATAATAATAGCTAATCATAATAATAGCTAGGCAAAATCAGGAACTGCAACACAATTACTCAGAATTCCAGTTGCTATGCACAGTTACTATGGTCAATGTACTCTTCTGACATACGCACAGCTCCTAAGGTCAACGGACTTTTCATTTCCTACCTACGCACATCTGCTAAGGTCAACGTACTTTGATTGCTATGCTCAATGTAAAATAATTTGTTGTAAAATAATAAGTCGCAGGCCAATTTGTATCTTTCTCTTTTGCATCCAGCACGTAGTGATAATTCATTGGAATCGACTTGGCTAGTGGTAATAACATGGAATTATTAACAAATTTACTTTATTCTGCGTAATGACTAGAATAAATAATACTAACATAATAACTTTATCTTGGGTAACGACTGAGATAAAGATATTTATTCTTTGTATCGACTGGAATAAATTTTACTAACTCAATAACTCTATCTTGGGTAACGACTGAGATAAAAATAATTATTCTGGGTCTCGACTGGAATAAACTCTACTAACTCAATAACTTTATCTTGGATATCGACCGAGATAAAGATACTTATTTCGGGTCTCGACTGGAATAAACACTACTACCAGCATCACTTTATCTTGGGTCTCGACTGAGGTAAAGATCGTTATTCGTCTACCAACGCCATAAAGTCAATTCCCCATTTTAAACTGGTGAGTATATTTTTGAATTGATCATTTATTATATCACGTATTCCATTTATTACTACATTTACATATATATATATATCTGGTGCCATTCCTGAAAGTTATCACGATCTATTACAGTGTTGTGTAAAACTTGAACTTATATATACACAAGTGAAATTTAGTTCGTAAGTGACTTACATTAAATTACAGACATAAGTGAAATCTAGTTGTTAAGTGACATTAAAGAAGTACATATTTTACGTAGTATAAGTAAAGTTGAAATCTACTAAATTTAGTCCTAGTCAAAGTTGGAATTGTGTGATTAAGCTAGAAGAGTGTGTGAAATAAACCACTAACTTTAAGTATTCATTGGCGTTATTATTTACAGTTCCCATCCTTACTTATATTTTTCTTGAGTGTTCTCATTGCGCAGAACAGATATCTTTATTATAATTAGAAAAAAAAATCCATTCGACAGACGACTCTAAGATAAGATGGGTCACTTTTAAAAGCTAATGAACGCTGCTTACAAAGACTCGTATCCATTCCGAAATACCTAAAGCAAAAACAATAATTAACCTTAGGATGATTACTCAGGGATATATCTGGCCATGATGCACACGTGTATGCTAGTGTGCATGCTGGATATACGTACATCGAAGGCAGACTGGAGAGGTTCTAAGGCTGATCCTTGAGGAACTCCACATAATAAAGGCATTCGAGAGTCTGAAGATGTGATTACTATAGAATATATCAAAGAAGAAAAAAAATTTAACTGTACAAATTTCGACCATTCACTCAAATGCTTCTAAACTAATTTTATACATATATATAATTTTTTGACGACAAATTTAAGTCTGCTAGTTACTCTATAGGGTTATATTAATGGAAGCTTTTAAGTTTTCTATAATTTTTTTCAGGTGACGCTATTTAAACCACTTTGGGGATACGTATAGAATACTCCGACTATACCAAAAAGCCACGCTAGAAATATTTTGAGTCACAACATTTGGTCTGGCCTGCGTCTTGCGAGAATCTACGTGTCGCCAAATTTTAATTCGTAGAAATCACTGTATCCGCTCTTCCTGCGCTAGAAGATTATACACCTGTGGCGACGCGTCGGTTCCGGGTCGAACATTTCCAAACTCGTGGCCAATCACTGGCAAAGCTAGTAAAATTTATGTCGAAATTCGCGTCTAAATGTACTTTGCTAAAGGTATAAAAATCTTAAAAACAAAAGTTTTGAATAGTCTGGTATCAATTCGTGAACCTAAATATTGCCTATAACAAATATTATTTGTCAAGACAACAACAACAAACAATCAATCAAAGTAATTAAGAAATTAATTATTATATTACATTCCTTTTCAGAAACCTATTGCTATATCAACCATTTTCAGCAGTACCGATCGACAAGATCGGTGGACGTTGCATTGACCTATACACGGTGTAAGGTTTCAAGATTGGACATAGTCATTGCATGGAGGACATAGCTCGAATTAGCTATTCAGTTGGGCTGTCGTTGGGATGGATTAAATCAGTTCAAAGTTGAGGTCATTCGTTGCCATGCTGATAATAGAAAACAGCCGCCTTTGGTCAATTCAGCTGATACTATCAGAGTTGTGCAGACGGGCTATCATTTAGACAGCCTAAATCAATACTGAAGCGGATCACGCAGGCAGTATCAGTGTAGAAGCTGCTTTTCTTACAGTTTTGTGAAGGCCACATAGGGTCGACTTTGTAAAGGCATCCCGTCTTCTTTACAAATAGCACTCGTTCAGGTTATCATAGCAATAGTCTGGACTGAAGATGTGAACTCGTTCATAGATCGACGTGGCAGCATCAACCCACCATTAAGAAGACTGGAAGTTTTCCAAATCTTTCTAGGTCCGGAAGCTGGTCAAATCTCACCTTGGTGCTTATCGAGTTTATCAAGCAGTCAAGCCATCAGTTTTTTGCGTCAAGCAATATTCAAGCCGTACACTTCCTGCGTCAAGCAGACATCACAACTGCTGCAACAAGCCCTGCTAGCCATTCAGGTTTGTTTCATCTTATATAAGACACAGCAATTTTGCATACATATACTGAACAAGAGTTGATTTAACCACAAAATAAAACGAGATATTTTTCTTTCGAAATTATTATATATTAAAAATGCTTATTAGTATAAAATTAACAGATTTTTAGAGATGACTTTATTTGTATTTTATTTAGTATCAAAACTTTATATGATTTCAATATCATTGCTTATTACCATAAAAAAGTTCAAAAAATTGCTGATTAGTTTTAATGCCGCGTTTCTCTGCAGCGAATTGAAATATTAAAACGATGTAAGTTAATGCAGCACTAAGAATTGTCATATTTAAGTTGTTATCCATTTCGAAAAGTCCAAAAATATTTATTTGGAATCTCCATAAAGTGAAACGTAAATTGATTTTGTCTATCTACAATTTATTTATATGAATATATAATTTAACTGATGCATTATCTAAAAAAAAGAATTCTTCTTTTAACTTACATTCATTTGGTCAGTATGATGAGCAATAAGATCTCCTTGCATTTTAGCGCAGTACAAAGCCTCTCTGGTGACCAATACTGCCATCAGAATTAAAAAAGTCATTTCAATAATTTCTACAACAGCAAAACCGATTCCTCGAAATGTGGTGGTATGAAAATAGGTAAAGAAAAACGATAATATTGCCACGGAAATAGAACCAATAGGTAAGGTAAGTAATAGTATTTTGAAAATGTTTATAAATTTAAGCACTGATTGACAAACACTTTCGTGAATTATTGAAATTTTAACAATTTTTTTATCATATGCTTCAAGATAAAATTGATTTTGGAGTTCATCATTAAAAAAATCACTTGTTTTTAGTCCTTCTAAACATCTGGAAAGTTGTTCAAATCCAGCCATTCCGATTATGAGTCCAAAAAAAACTAGGGTTATTGCAAAAGATGCAGTAAATTTTATGTATAATGCAACTATAAACTTCATCCCATAACTTGTTTCTGAGCGAAAATACCATAAAACTTTAAAAAAAAATGGAACTCAGCCTTAACATTATAAAAAAAAGATGTTTATTTTGTATAACATTAAAATTTTTCGAACATTTCCGAATATTTTCGAAAATATTAAAACTTTCATTCAACATGACGATAATCTCTTTCCGTTTCAGCAATTGTGTTCCGAACAAAATAGGAACAAGAGTTAATGAGGCAATTTTTGTCGAACACAATAAAAATCTTAAAAATGTTTCATCGACTGACATTTCAATATACGCCTCCATGTAATTGGTAATAAGAATAACAATAGTAACTGTAGAAATAATAGCCCAAATGGTGCCATATATCGAAGCAAACAATGAACTTGAAGCCATCTTACGCTGTCTGTCGATGTTAAATTGTAAAAGTCCAAGGACTCGACAGCTAAAATAAATAACCCACAGGATTGAGAAGAATATCCAATTGACACTACGAGTCGACATATTGTGCGATACTAAACAAAACTGACCATTGTATGGTTGTTGCATTAGTAGTTATAGTGAAACAAAAAATCAATAAAATAATCAAGTCGAAAACTAATGTCGTATCCATAGCCATGGCCTTATTTCATATTTTTAAATTATATTAGAATAATGAAAAAAAAAAATCAATAGAAACATGGGATAAAATCTATGATAATTATTGTTCTATAGAATCAATGTTATCTAGGACTTCCACTAGACTAAATAGGAATTAGAAAATAATAAAACTCGCACTATATTTGATTGAATTTTAATTTCCCAGAAGGGGGATGAAAGATCCCAAACACAGAAGTCACGGCAAATATTGTACTAACCTACTAAGCGAACTTTGTCAGCATAGAAGTATTATAATTATTGATGCAGTTTGAGTATATATAATGATCCATAGTGCAACAGTCATTTATTTCAGTATTATTGATAAAAAAATCGTTTTCACAATATATGTAAAATTCCTATTTTTTTATATCGCAAAATGAAGAAGGGTTTCCCCGATTTAGCCAATTTTATAAAACCACTCTGTAAAAAATTTCAGCTCTCTACGTTGACGTGTTCTCAGGCAGTGTCCAAATATATAGTGAAAAAAGACATTTGTGTATGGGAACCCTACGAACGATTCACCCGCTCTGTCCCATTTATATTGTGAGGACGGACGGAAGGACGGATGTGAAAAAATTAAAATAACTTTTAATATTATGCGTGGGTATCCAATGCATTTTGCTCTACCGTCATTAATTCTAGGCGTTATAAACGGAATAACAAACTCAGTATATCCTATGATTTCATCTAGGGTATAAAAATACACAAAATCCAATAGATCTTACATCTAACACGTTCCAGGAGTACAGAATCCCTCAACTAACTATTTAACTGGCAAGTTTTCAGAGAATTTCTCAATGTTAATTCCCTTAAGAATATCCTTGGAGCAGCTAATGAGAGAGTCTCAGCCACTATGCAGTTAGAAGACAATGTTCCTATAACACAAAAAACTTGCATTCGGCAGGTGACATAGAGTGGAACGGAAAACTAAACAAGGAAAAACCATGGTTAGGGTACTATTCAAATGGATCAAATTCTCTGGCAGCTGGGGAGAATACAGCAGTTCTCGAACAGAATACAAGAAGGAATTAGAAAGATCTAGAAAAGTGCACTGGAGGACCTATCCACATCTACCAGTTTCCAATATGTGCTCCTTTTACGGCCTGCCAACCTGCTAAAAACCCTCTCATCGAAACCTTTCTGTCCTCTTAATGAAGCGTATCAGGTCTAGAGAAGGTAAGTTTTTCAGCGCATCCACAGATAAGAGGGAAGATCCAAGCGTATCAAACCGGCTCCAGGCCGGACAAGCACACAGTTAAACATACCGAAATGATATAGGTTTACTTAAAAAAAAAAAAAAAGTGGAACTCATATGAAGAATTGTGATAAAACACTCAGGCCTTTGCTAGAAATTGATTTCCCTGATTTCTCTACTATTTCTATCAAGGAATATAATTCACTGCATACTGCATCTTCCAGCTTTACTACAGCAAACCATTGGAGAAATGCTCCCTCGACTACTAATAACAATCGTTCGAGTTAGTTATGCTCTTTACTTACATTCTAGAATACTGGAGAGACCAGAATGGAATAATTTTTACCTCCCTGTTCAAATAATTCCGCTCAGTTAGCTTGTTATGTTTCCTACTTAAGTCTATGAAGAAAATAATAGATTACCCATTCGCTTTAAGTCATTTGCTTATCAAATTGGCTAGTAAACCGTGACTACCATTCACACATTGATCAAAAATCTCGGAAGAGTTCTAGAAGCAAAAGGAGAACACTTGTGATGGTCTCTAAATAAAAAAGAAATCGCGGTACGGGAAGTAAACGCTATAAATAATATTGGCGAAGGCAAGTACAAACACAAAACAAGCTCAGGAGCTCGCTTTAAACCTGATTGAGCTTCTTTCCACAAAACGTGATATTTCCGTTAAAAAAAATATATATATATATTTATATACAGGGTGTCCCAAAAAATAGTGATAATCGGAATCCTGGAGGTAGAGAGTCCCTTGGGGAACTCAAATCACCCCCATGTATGTTCTACGGTTTTTTGTAGTTTTCCAGTTATTACAAATTTTCGAGATTTTTCGCTAATTACATATTGTAAGGTAATTTTGGTCATAGCGGTCGAAGAAAGTGAGATAGGCACTTTTTTTTCGAAATAGCTTAACAGTGCATCTGTTGTATTTAAAAACATTTATTTCAGTACACTTCACCATCGTCTCAAAAAGTAATGTTGAATTTTTTACCAAAACAAAAACTAACTAGAATGTTCTATGGCAATTTTAAGAAAAAAGTTCCATATTTTTTGTTTTTTAGAAAGTAGTTCAAAAACTTTCTTAGTTCATCGACTTTACATGGCGCAGATTTTATCAAGTTATCTCAACGGCATCATACTTAAATTTCGATTCAGATTGTACTAAGTGTAAAATTTAACAATTTTAATTGGGAAGTAAAAACAAGTAAATCTACTAATTATCTACCATCTAGATCCGCTCAAAACACAACTATAGTCATATTACAACAGTTTTCAAGAGGTGATGATAGCTGAACAGATATTTTACAAAACAACATTCCAGAATCTTATCATATTTCTTGCGCAAGCTTTCTGCCCAATCCCCTTTCTGTTGTCCTTCTTCCCATCACTAAAACCTAATGCCAAAAACTAGAAATATTATTCTAATAGGAATTGTGTTGAGTAAGTACAAAAAAGTATCAGAGAACCTTTTTCCGTTAAAAGCTGAAATGCTCCAAGGCGAATTTATTCTTGCGCCTTGCTTGGCCAGATGAAAACAGCTGCAACTCCTAGAAACATCTACCACCAAGTTGCCTATTATATGATTAGAATTTTATTATACAGTTTTCGTGTGGGGGTGGTGTGATAAGTAAGAATGAAATAGGCTTTTCTGCTAGCTTTAACTGTATTTTGAACTTGGATAACATATATACCGTAGGCAACCGGAAATTGAATAATCTCAATAGTATCAAAGTAGAGTTTTTTTCGAGTTGATTCTTTTTCACTTGACCGGGCCTCGGTGTGTTCAAAGACCGGAATTTATACGTGTGTTATTTTATGTGTATCAAAAAGTGTTTAAAGATTTCTTAACTTTTATCTGCGGTAGTTGAATAGGCTGATATCGAAGAGGGGAATTTTGATTTTAGTTCACTCTAAGTCTGTCTACACAATATTTTGACTCAACGTGCTTTAGAAATTTTTGTTTTGAGAAGAGCGCATCTAATAATAATAATTAAAAAGTATCAGGATAATTCAAAATTACCACATAATGTGTGATGGTATATTCGTGTATAGATTTAGGTTCTGATTAAAAATATGAATTCTGAATTAAGCAATGGCAGATTTTATCACTTAGCATTGTTCAAAGGTCTTCAGAAAAGGCAGGCACCAAAATACACTTACAAGACAAGATGTACGAGCTTGAATTACAATTAATTGTTTTTCCTATATTACAAAGGTTTTTCAAGCTATCAAAATCCTGTTGGAGAAGTTGTAGTCTAAGTAATACCGTACCTGGAAATAATATTAATTAATTATTTGGAAATATTCGGCAAGTCTTCTCTCGAATGCTCCATGTTTATGACTGATCCTTTAATTTTAGATATCTATTGGGATCAATGACTAGAGGACAGTTTAAGATAAAGATCAAGAAATAACTAAACCAGCGTAGGTGGATCCCGATTAATTTTTTTTAAAGGACAGTAGTTTCAATCCGAATAAGTTCTTCCACCTAATTTTATACATGCAAGTTGTTAAGATTCAGCATTTTTAACATAGCCATAATTGTGACGGTAATATCTCAACCTATTTACGAATGAAATATGTAAGCATATCTGTCACCTGCCCTAATCTAGGAACCTTGGGTCAGAAAAGACGCCGTACAGGGAATAAACCTTAAGTAGGCGCATTTTGTCTGGGAACTTTTAATCGCGAATAAAATGTAGGGTGAATTCTCTCTCGACTTATGCGCCCACTTACGTAATTTTTTCGTGAGGTAAGTCTTGTTAGGTATATTATCTTTTGAAATTTCGACATTTTATAATATTCTTGGATGAACTCTAACGAAAATAAATAAAACGAATCTTCAGATTGTAGTTTTGAGTGAACAGTTTAGCTTTTCTACTCTACTCTGCATAGTGGTTCTTATTTTTTTTTACTGTTCTATAAAGACTGGCAAGAAATTCATCAGTATGTAATATAAAATAATTGTTATTTTGTTTTTGGGTTAACTTAAAGAGAAAAGATTTCTTTTTCATTTTTTGTTATAGCATGAAGATTTAGTTATTGAACTGCATTATTTGTGTTTTTGAAAATTTTGTGGATTGCACGCACTTGTGTGATTTTGCTAGTGCGCCTACTTAAGCGTTAAGGTAAGCAAAAAATTACATGAATTTATTTTTTTTTGTCTAATTACAGTTCTAATAACGACGGCTTCTAAAAAGTCATATTCACCCTGGTAGAATAAGGACTTAATAAATATAATCCGGAAGAGAGCACAAAAACTATTCAATAAAGAAAAAGCGATTAGAAGTCAGGACTGGGTCCAGTAAAAGGCAAGTAACAGAGTTTGCAAGCTCTGACTGAATGAAAAATGCTGAATACTTTTCATGGAGGAGACTTTGAAAAGATCCAAAGAGATGTCAATGGACAACCTATTCAAAGAACGACATCACAATATGAATTACTTTTAAAGTAAATCGGTTTAAACTGCGCTACATAACGAATCATTAAAAAGTCAATCTAAAATAAGGAATGCCTAATAAACGCAGTGCTTGGCGACAATGAAATTAGAGGGAGCGTGCCTAGGGGTACAACTGTACAACTTTTCGCAAGATGTGGACCGCGAGGGTTTTCATCTGAAATCTTACTACCATACAGAGAGCTGCCTGTCCAGGTAATACAGGAGCTCTACGAATAACAACGACAGAAGCAATGGAGATTATGCTTCTATTCCTGCTCCTTAATATCCGTGGAATATGTATAGCTGCAAAAAGTGCACTGAGATTTAGAGAGTCGGGCTGGGATAACCGCGCAGACCTCGATTATATCATAATATGAAAGATATATCTCAAAGACTGTATGCGGAGAGTCATGGATTACATACAATAGCCCACGTCTATACTTTGAAAAAGGTATCTCAACTAAAAATTTTTTAGTGGGAGGATAATCGCATTGAAAATCACTCTCAGATATGTGTCTTTACAAATGGTTGGAGAATAGGTGTGCAGTTTAATCCAAGGTACTCAGCATCCCTGCACTGTCTTCCCACCGGTGGGTTTAGCTTGCAGTAAGGATGTTGGAAACAACTTAAAATATAACTAGTGATCGATGGATTTGCATTGACAGACAAGCTTCAATCAAAAGTTTGGACTGAAAGACCATTAGATTGGACCTAGTCCAACGTTGTCGCAGTGAGTGTGGATAAAAAAAAAGATATTCTCTGCTGGGTACCAGCTGATGCTTTGGCCAGGCAGGGTTTGTCTATGAATGTATGGTTAACGAAAAATTTATAGATGAGCCTCAAGAATCAGCAAAGAGGATTCAATATTTACAGGCATGTAAGGTTGCTAATCGCAGATATGAAGAACTAACAAAATGAGTGATTTTAAGACAACTATTGCCTAAGACATGTCCTATTGAAATGTAACTTCTACTAAGGAGGCCGTAATGACGTGGAAGCTGACTACAGCTATCACAGCACACAAAAATTCTTTGGAAAACATTCGCAACATATGCAATCTCAATACAATGACTTCTGCAGAGCTTATCTGGACGAAGAAGATGTTGATAGCATTCAACACCTTTTGTGTGAATACCCCAACCTTAGCAAACGTAGAAGGAATACACTTGGTTAGCTTCTTTTTCGAAAATCTGGAGATAAGAAGTTGGGTGACATTTTGAGGTCTATAAATTCTCACGGTTGGTTTTAACGCAGCCCTTAATTAAAAATTAATTTTCCGATAAAGTTCCGATTAGGTGGCATCTTAATTGACCGTCTGTGATTTAAGAGTGACCGATCGCAGGTATTTCGATAGCCGCCACTCTATCATATATCCGACAGCAAACAAAACTTCTCATTTGCAAAATCATAATTGGAGCAAGGATTGAAAGCAAGTAATACTAAGAAGGTACTTATGACGCCCCAGAAGTGTAGTGCTTAGCATTGTGAAAACATTTATTGGGATTGATATTTTGGTCATCATTCATTCCATGAAATTACACCTAACTTCACTTTATAGAGATCGTGAAAATAAACTCAAACCTTTCCCTGGAAAAGTCCATACTAATATATAAATCTTTAGTGTTCATATACATTCTTCATTCCACTACCGCATAAAAAACTTCTCACAATATCATAACTGAAAAAGGTTGAACTGATGAAAAATCCTTTTCGCAGACTTTATGATGATTTGAACGCAAGTCGTGTTCCTGACTGACATTCTAACATATACGTAAAAAAACAAAAACACAAAATTCCAAGAGATTTATCTCGAATGCCCGTGTGTCATTAAAATAAAACAATCATGAAAAGGGATGATACCAAAATTAAAGGATAATTCTGTAGAGTCTTGCGAGGGGCGGGGGGAATACAGAATATACCTAAGTCCTATTCCAAGCACGTTTTTACATTGTTGACACACAGAAATACTTTAACATAAGTTTTTGTTGTAGATATGCTTGGATTTACGTTTTCACAAATTCTTGAATAGGGCTCTTAAAAGAAAGTTTTTTTCATGACTCCTGAACATTTTGTATGATATGGAGATACATGCCAATTCAATGGATATATATTTTGTCATGAAAAAATTAGGCATACAATATAATATAGCGTATGTACAAAGGTATTGAAATTTAATAGGCCTTTATGGATTACATTCGTGATGAATAACGTATTCAGTATTGAAAACTGAAAACTGTCTACATTACTTTGATGTTCGACCGTAATTATCTCACGATTTTTTTGGTGTTTTTATACCGAGAGAACTCACATTTACAAAACTCATTCAAAAGAAATAATGTAAATAATATACATAGGGTAAACATATCAATTCGAGTTCATTTAAGGAAATGTCATCCTTACAAGAAGGATATTTAGTAGAGTATTCTTTGTAACCGGTGTTGCCAGTAAATGCGAATATCAGCGGATTACAGTGCGCTATAATACCCAAATTGCTAGCTTAACCAGAAATCACTTGACAATATTCCCTTTATTTTCTTGAGATCAATCTCTCGAATTATGCCGGTTAATTGGAATCAAAATTTCCTAGATCTATTACGGCAAATATAGAAAAGGATATTTGTAACTGTAATACGCTCCTAGATAACAGCCAAATAACTTGGTTGTTCATAATAAAATCAGAATAATTTAATGGTGGCAAGGTAACAAGCATACATTACGAGCTAAATTGCTTGAAGTATTGCTTTAGATTAGTTTTTCTATCTCAAATTACGGTTTCGAGCAGCTATTATCATGATGGCCTTAACTGTATGGACCAAGATAAAAATTCATCAAAGAGGTAATTTTTGTTTGTTTATTTTTTTTTTCATGCGTTTATTGAGAAACAGATGAGCATTGAAAAACAAATTCTTTGACCTTTGGATAACTCTAATTTCTCCATATAAGTTTTGGGTGTAAACACTAATAGTAGAGGAAGTCTATTAACAACACAATATTCACTGGAAAGCCATATTGGGAGGAATATTGCAATATGTATCTTCGATGATTTGGAGGCTACATGTCGGTTGAATAAAAGTACGAGTTAAAACCAAAGGAATTTTCGCCATCTAGGCTTATAACATACACAGTCTAAAAATATTGTTTGACACTGTGCTATCCACATTTTAAGGTCATGGTAATATAACCGTATGCACATAGGGTGGAAAGAACAGTTGTGCATACGAACCCTGTTCCGATTAATTTATATTTATATATGTATATATATTTTTGTAAAGTATAATTTTTATCATTGAAAATTGCTGCTCTGAAAAAACAGTGTAAATTTACACAGTACTACGTGGACATTAAAATACTGAGTATTTTCTGAATCGCCAAATGTTTACTTTTCCGCCGCTGTAACTCGTTACACAACAATATAAAAAAAGTGTTTATACAAAACCTTTAGGGAATTTAGTCTCCTTCAAATTGATATTGTTACATTTTTTTCGTAGGATCAACCGTGGAGAAATTATTTTGAAAAAAAAAAAATTTTTTTTGCTACCTCCACAATGCCGGTCCGCGAGAGTTACGTACGTAGGCATGTTGCATTGCAATATATCAAATAGCCAACATATGCATACGAATCATATTTAAAATAAAAGACAATTTAATATTCCCATAGAATAAGTGACCCGAGTAAATTCTCAGACATTATATGAAAGCTGACACCTTCCTGTTATTCAAAATAACAGAAGGCACGTTTCACAAAGTATGAGTTCTTAAAAATGTAGAAGTACTTGTGTCAAAAATTAGAAAGAATTTTTCAGTCAGTTATCATTTTGACTAGCAAGAAATCGGAAATAAAGTTTTATTAACCAAACCCGAAGTGTATTAATAATTTTTTTTTTTATTAATTTTTTTTTTTTTATGAATTCCTTGAAGGGAACTCTGTAACTCGCGGGGGGTCCGCGTGAAAACTTGGATTTTTCATCGGGGCTCGGAACTAAATAACATATATAAAAATCACAACTACCCCACATTTTGTAGGGAAAATGCCTTATTTAGTCCCTATTGACTGGACTATAGGAACCATTGGCCGAAGGGTTATTCGCAAGGAGGAAGAAGCCTGATACCCGGATTATAAATTTTGAATCAAACGCATGATATTCAACAGATTTCATCATAGTATAATAAGAATACAAATGGTTGGTGATCTTTTCGTAGCGAGGGTAGATCACGAAACCTGGAATAATTAATTACCGTTTTCTTTTTTTTTTTTTATATATATTTTCCTTTTATATTTATCACGTTATAAAATTCAGTTTAATCTAGGAACGCTCGCTTATGCTCGCACTATAGTATATATGGATATATAGAATATAAATACTACAACTAAACAAAAGTAATTCTTAGGGGTTTTTTTTTTATAAGAGCAAAACCAAGACTTCGTATATGCTTGATCAAAACAAAATTGATAAATGACAATTCTTGCCTTCCCATATATATAAAAAAAATATTTCAATTTATGTATACTTAATATATATATAGAATAATATTTAATTAGAGAAGGATAATATTCGTCGCCACACAGCCAGTCAGCCACAACGGGGAAAGCATTAATCAAATTAACCAATAAAATAAATTACTTATCTTCGCACCCTGTCTAGGTACTATCTGCCGGCCGTCTACGTTTGGGTCTCTAATTAGAATCCCCTTTCCTTTTTTTCCTTTCCTCGACTATTTCTTAACTCCGTCCAGATCTCTTTTCATGAAATTTATTCCTTGATTCTTTCCAATGATCTTTTCCTTTTGTTTTCCTTTATGTTTCCTCCCGGTTTTGTTTTTATTTATTTTTTGTTTCTACTTCACTTTCCTTTATTCTCTTATTTAATTTGTTTTTAATTATTTTCTGTTATTAAATTATCTTGTCTGCTTATACGACTTTGAAAAAAAAAACGGAAATTACTTTTCAGCTCGGCAACTCGAATGAAAAAGAGAGGGAATCTTGTCGACTCGCTACCTGCTGCCCTTCTTCTTATTCCGAAAACAAAATGTTCCCCCATCCGTTCGTTAATTCGCTGGTGGTACCGCTCGTCTTTTGCGAGTGCGGCTAAACCTTACGACTGCTCTGGTTTTCTCTGTCACTTATAGTTGAAGTATTTTAGTTGTTTTCTTATTGAGCGTTGCGCCGAAATTGATGCTTGTTTATTTATTTGGTTTACTTTGTAATACGTAATGACTCTGGAGGCGCTTGCCTGGGTTATTTATATATAAATTAAAGCTTTTCTTTATTTAATTGGCGCAGCACTCTATTTATTTTGTCCGTATACTATACACTTGGGCTGTCCGTGTTGAAGTAGTTTAGTTTTAGTGTTTTAGTGCGAGTGTTTTATATTTTATCTTTAACTTGCTTGGGTCTCTGTTTAGTTTTATTATTATTGTGGTTTATTAGAACGAGTGTCTTATGTGTGATAATTATATTGCATGGTTATCTATTTAATTTTTAACTTCTTTTATATTAACACAGTTATATTGCATGGCTATTTATTTAATTTTAACTTCTTTTATATTAGCACAGTTATTGAATTTTTTTGTTATAACTACGTCACATATGATTTCCTTGATTCGAGAGGCCTGGACTCGGTTGGTAGGTTAACGTTATATTTCGGTAGGATGCTAAGTGTAGAAGACTGGCGAACAGTGGCGGAGGATTATAAGTAAAGATCATGGGAAGGAACTCTTTTCCTGTCATCGTGGCTCAATGTCTATGCTTCCGGCGATATCTAATTATACTTATGTGACTCTAGTAAATTAATGACACTATTGTAACTTTAACTTAACTTATTCCTAATAAACTATTAACAATCTCCAACTTTAATTCAATTATAAGGCAATTCAGATTAATACCAATGAGACTATTTTACCCGTTTCCTAGTTTCCAATATTTAAAGAAAATTTAGTTACTAATTGACAAGGTGGTTTTGAGATGGTTCTGTAAAATGTTACTCAGCCTAATTGTGATCTTCAATGGAAGAGCTGAAAAGTTGCTTGTCCAGCTAATTGTGGTTTTAGCGACACTCAAGCTACTAAAGAGAGCTTTTTAAGATATGACTCTAGATTTGATGTTATTATTGCGTTGGCGTCAACGATGGTTCCTACAGGCCCAAGGGCGTAGACAATGATGAGCTCGGTCCCCAAAACTCCCAGGGTTTAACCCCGAAGTTGCTTCCGACAGCAGTTGTGCGGCAGAGTAGGTGGTTCTGAAACAGAAATTGCAAGCAGCATCAAAACTTTCAAGGAATTAATGGACAACACAACACGGTAGAAACCTTCACCTTCGAACTTTTGTTTTCCTTCCTTTGGGACCGTAACACATACTTAAGGACTTCATTTGTAAACCGTTCCTGTTTCGATGGGTTCAACATCCAACCACTAGACGATTTCATATCTAACCAATTTTTCCTTTAGTACAATTTGCAACTTCATAAATCCCATATATCGATTATATGTCGAGTCAAGCAATAAATGCAAAACTTTTCCTAGCGCCGCGTTTAATGTCTTTGCGCAATATTCGAGCTTTCGGAGCTTCGGCCTTCGAAATTTTGTAGGTTGAATATTCTTTCGAAGCTTCGAAATTCAACTGCTATAATATTTACTCTTGTCGAATAAATGTTCGACATAGTCACGAAGCCATTAAAAGTTTTGCTGGTTGCTGGGCACAATTTTGGAAATTCTTTAAAGAAAGTGGCAATTTTACCTTTCTTTTATAACACGTTTAGGTACTCTAAACAATTTTTTTAAGAAATTCCAATAACGTTAAATTGGACGGAGCTGTGTTTGTCAGATTTGTGAGAGAAAATTATTTTTTCGCGTTGATAACAAATCATTGTCCTTAGTAGCATTATAATGACTTGTGACTAAGTTTGCTAAAAATAATATGAGAATATTTTCGGTGGCGAATTTTTAATAATAACATATAGAAAAAGCCTGGGTCTTGAATGATAATAATGAAAATAATATATGAAGGCTTTTTATTTGATATAAGTATGCGTAATATATAGTGGCCTAAAAATTTACAATAATATTTTAATGCGCCTGTTCGTCCATCTCATTAGATCCCTTTGCAAATAGATTTCATTTGGTCGATAGGCCCTCAACCAAGTAAATTGAATCAATCGCATTTTTGACCTTTATATTCTTTAGTTTTTGCAATAATATGGGAAACTATTCAGCCCGCTCTTAAAACAAATTAACCATCTTGACGATCCCTTATGATGTTGGTAATAAGTTTTTCGTTTAAATTTATGTCTATATATGTATATCAATGAAATATTTTTTTTTTATTCGAAATGTTTTTATCAATAATTCAATGTTGATTATGTTGTGATGATATAGTAGGGAGTATATTGCTAAACACTTTAGAGCAACATTTCAAAAGCATAATGGTAATACGCTTGTAACAACAACATATTTATACAACCACGTGAATGAAACTCGAAACGTTACTATAAGCTGTGTTCTTTTGTGTCCGCAGAACAGAGCAGAACAATA
Source organism: Dioctria rufipes (assembly GCA_963924295.1). NCBI lineage: Eukaryota > Metazoa > Arthropoda > Insecta > Diptera > Asilidae > Dioctria > Dioctria rufipes. Next base: position 175,759,818 of record OZ002743.1, read on the forward strand.
GATACACAAAAAAACGCCTCATACAATTTCATTTAAGATTTACATAAATGAAGCGAACAGTACAAATAGTTCGTTTCAATCGACAGAATAATTTGTTTTCTCTAGAATATGGGAGTTCTAGAACAAGGTACACAAAAGAACCCAGCTATAGAGTTCTTTGTCCAGTCAACACATGAAAAAGCACAATCCTTAAATATTAGAGACATTACGATAATGTGAACTGAAAATATAATAAAGGGTAGAGTATGGTAGATTGGATAAGAGCGCGGCTACCGAAGTACCTACAATTAACCTCACTTAGATGAATAGCACCTTATGTGGGGCCACCTCATCAAGACCCTACCTGGAGATGTTTGCTCAATCTAGGGGTGTGTTAAAGCCGCCTATATGAGTTAGTGGAGCTTACTCGGTACATCAACTCTATATCTGCAATCGTTTAGCAAGCTTGAGGAATTCACATAGTAAATACTGAACACACTCAATCTCGTCCTCGTCCATACAGATTCTGTAGAAATCATTATATGGAGCGAAACGTATGTACATATATCACATAGGTAGTGTCCCACAATATATTCAGTAAAGCTCCATCCAACGCGTCAATCCGAGTCTTCCATACCTATCTTGGGACATAGCTCTGTCTTATAATTCTCCCCGTCTGCGATTATCCAATTTATAGACATATAAATCTAAATTCTTCCTTACTGATTCTTCCTATGAATACTTCCACAAAACATAAATATATTCATAGCTGAAGCTCTGCTGGCCTGAATATCAGCAAATCACTGATACATCATTTTGGCCAGGGTCTCCAAGCGTAGATCATAATATATTTAGAGATTTTATATCTTACAGGAAAATATCATAATTACCACACCTTTTTTCTCACCTGGAAAATATGTTTTTTTTTTACAGAGTACAAGCGTTTTCTATAGGAAATCAAAGCATTAGAAATTACGAAAAAAATATGGTAAATTCACAATGATATTTCACATTAAGACTAATAGCTGCCTGAACAAAAATAGGAAAAATCATTAGGAATTCAATATCCACACGAATATATATATCTATGGGGATTTGTTACCACCAGGATTTATTGCACACTAATCTGACCACAATAACTTCAAAGTAGAAAACTCAATGCTCTACTCATCTATACAACGAAAAAAATATATATATATATTATATATATATCGATATATAGTATGCTTATATATATACCTTCACGAGTATATATGTAGATATATAGTAATATCCTGAATCCCGATTTTATTCCTTAACAATGCAACATTTGTTTTGTGGTAATAAAATATGCCTAACCATAGGAATAGAATGTTTGCCTTCTCGAAAAGGATTGTTTTGGAATTTGGAAACACATGGCAAGCAGTTGAAAAATAAAATACAACGACACATAGATTGATTGTCGATCATGGTGATCCTTTCCCCATTCACACAAATAAAGGCCCCTATTTCCGTTGAACCATTAAATTCCAGCAGTTCTCTCAAGAGACTCCAAATTGGTGCCTACATTATATGGATTATTTTTCTGTCGGAATTTTTTTCCAGTGTTCGGTGTAAATTTTTGCACGTTAACATACCACCATCAGACTCATAATACACCACATAGTATACGCCTACATTTTCATATATTTTTTTTGTTAATGCAATAACACAAAAAATATAATATATATTTTTATAACAGAAAACAAGTATCCAGGAGATAATAGTTGGGCTTGTTACAAAGCCATGATGAGGTTTCATAACTAAATTATACAATTTTTCTAACACGATAGAAATATCATAAGAAATTTTGGATGATGGCATAATGAAAGGTGTGCTGGGAGGAGGGTAAAATAATGGTTTACAAAATATGTAAACATTAAATTTACACAATAAATGACTCCTTCTGATTCATTAAACTTGCATACAACAAATTATGTATGAATGAGGAAGGATGGTTGAAAAATTAATAAGCCCCGTACAGGATTAAAAAGATGGTCATGAAGGAAAAATGCATTCATTTATCTGGGTACTTACAGATGTATGTAGATACATATAGGATCCCTTAATTGTTGATTACTGATTATATATATAGGTAAGTATTCAATTCAATGACACGGGAATTAAATTCACGCTTAATTGGGATAAAGCTATTCAAAATTAATCTGAGTAGTAGCAAGAAATTAATATAGAGGATGAAATAATTGAGGAAATGTCCATAGATAATTGCAAACATTCTGTGCAGGGAGTGGAAATCTAAATGAATATTTAACTTCCTCTTCAGCAGTGGTGCTACTCAATCATCATCAGGCGATGGTTTCAGCTTCCGCTGTGTATATGCTTAAGAGGTTTGTAATATCATTAATTCGAGCCTTTCCATTTTCCCGAAATTACTTTTGCCTGCTATATTACTTGTTATCAGGCATATCTTTAATAATATTTTAACACGGCAAAGATTTCAACAACCTGTATAAAGGCAGTTCCATTGCTAAAAATAACGTCACACTAACATTTTTGACTCCCCACATATCAGCCTATTATATTTTTTAGCAAAAGCCTTCGGGAGGCTCCGATAAACTCAGATGTTTGAGCACCTTGAGGAACATCCGTTATTGTCTGCTTTTCAATCTGGATTTCGTCGAAAACACAGCTGGGATCTGCCTCTTCGGTAAGTGTGCTGCGAGGTGTTTAAGGGAGAGACTTTTCGAGCTACTTCTTTAATATATTCTTCCGCGAGCCTCTCCAGGCATGTCAAAAGAATGAGTAGAGGATTATGGTTGGGAAACTCTTTGGGTCCATATGCGATACCCACTAAAATCCTTTGAAGACAAAGGTAACCAGAGCATATGCGAACAATCGAAGCTGTAGTAATAACGATCCTCGTAGGTAGGCCATTTACAGCTTTAAGAAATAGCAAAAGCTATAAGCATTTTCTTAAACATCTCCGCGTGATCGCGAAGGTCTAATATAGGTTTATATCACACTACTTGGAAGAACTATATACATGTACAGAATTTAATTACTATGACTGCTGCAGAAAGTAGCGTATCTAGGTTATGGCAGTGGGGCCGGTCGCCCGGTGTCATTTTTTATATTTCTGTCTAAATTATATAAAGAGAAAAATTATGATAATTGCGACGTAAATTTGGAATTGGCGATAACCACATAAAGAACTTGGTGGTAGAAATTAGAACTACTAAAAAAGTATTTTTTAAAATGGGAATCAGATTAAAAATTTTAAACGCGTAACCCGCGTAGTGTTCGTTTATATTCAATATTGAATGTATGCTTGTTGTATTGGGAGTGTTAGATTACAATCGCACGAGACGTTTGTGAAGCAAAAATTAAGCGAATTTCTACTTTTCATCAAACGCGATGAATTTAACCTCACATTTGGGAAATTGTACCTATTGCTGCTGGATATTTTTTTTATTTCTAGGCAAAACGATAATTTCGTGAAAAGTTGATTGAGAAAGTGGAAAAATGCGACCTAATTTATAACAAAAAGTTGAAGACAAATTTGACGAATCCCAACTTACAACGCGTTCTATCTGACAGGATATCTATATAAAAACATCTACGACTGATCATTTTCATTTAGCCCATTTTTTAAATTATATTTACTATTTTCATAAAAACACTGTGTACAAAATTTCAGCTCTCTAAGTTGACGTGTTCTCAGGCAATGTCCAAATATATAGTGAAAAACGAGATTTTGTATGGGAAGCCTACGAAGGAGTTACCCGAATTGTCCCATTTTCGAACCTTTTTTCTCTCTAAATCCCATGTGCAAAATTCCATCACTCTAAGTGATCGCGTACTTGAGTTATTGTGTAGACGTCCAGACGGACAGACAGACAGGAAAGACGGACGGACTGACATGCGAAAATCAAAATAACTTTCAATATTATGCGTGGGTGTAAAATCCATTTTGTTCTACATCATTATCTCTAGGTGTTACAAACGGAATGATTTCATCTAGGGTATAAAAATATAGATTGAAATTTTTGTTCCCAACACAGCATTATTGTTAGGAATTTTCTTAACAATATCCATCAGTGTAACTAATAGTGAACAGAACCTCTCCAAATTAAAATTAATTAAAAATCATATTCGTTGAGTGATTATTATGATTGCGAAATCTACTAATTCTCTTAGAAAAACAACTAACAGAGAAATAAATTTTAACAATTTCACTCAAGACCTTTTTAATAAAAAAGTAGGCAAAACAAATATGTATATATGAGCACGCTTACATTTTATCATTATGTGTATAAATTCTGTTTTTAAACAAAAGAAATATTTTTATTAATTTATTTATGTTCCGTAATTGTTAATAACTACTATTGATTTTGATTGATTTAGAAAGAACGGCAAATTGGAGGCCGCCCCAGGCGGCAAAAGCTCTAGGTACGCCACTGGCTGCAGATATATGGATGTTAAATGTTTCATGAAATCAGTACAATTGGAAATATATCCTCCTGCTTGTGTTTCATATCCTGCATCCCAAATATTACATATGTGCTGTTCGTCATAGCAGGCTATTTAAAGTTCACGATCTTGCTTGCCGAACAGCCCAATATTAGAATAATTGGCAACATAAAAACTATCTCAGAGATACTGCAGATAGGTGCTGACGAGCAAAAGTAAGTGAAATAGATCAAAGGCCACAGGACTGCTGGGGAACTGACTGATTGAGTGTTGCGCATCTCTCAAGTATTGACATAAAACCCCGACTATACAAAATCGAGGTTAGATTTCGACGTCAAATCTATAATAAATTACAAGTTCCCCTGCAAATTATAGTTCTGTATCAGGCTGTAAAACACATTGGATGAATTAAAAAGGTGGAATTAAAACATTGTCATTACTACGATAAATTAGAGTTAATAGCACCCCATAAATTATTACCTTTAGGATATTTTTCAGTCCATGCTTCCTATTATCGCCATTATATAAGGGTGGAGAAAATCAGTATTCTGATCATCATAAATAACTTCTAATATCTGATGTTGGTTAAATATATTTACATGCAATCTCTCGCACCCTTGAAAGTCCTTAAGGCCTTTGACAGTAAGGATAGGAAACAATACCTTGACTTTTGTCACAAGCAATAAAATAAATTCAGCATGAAATGCATACCTACTATATATAGGTTGGTATGTCCCCTATTCTCTATCTCAACAACTTAATTCTATACGGATGTGCTGATATAGAAAGCAATTAATTAACACCTATATAAAGGAGACGTGTGTAGCTTTTAAGGCAACAATTCCTTTTAGTTATAACGACGTTACCGAAAAGCAACAAACCTCTTCCAAATATCTCCAAACAGTCTGGAATTATGATTCCTCAATCGCTGTCAGGAAAGCGGACGTAAGTATGGGAGCTTGTATACACATACATAATACCTACATACCTTTCAACATCTTGATTTACTGATAAGATCTGAATCTTGTCTGTGACATAGTTAGTCAATTCGGGATTGTGGGTTACTACCATTTGTCAAATGCCCACCGCAGATTCCTTTGGTTAGCCTCAATGTTTATATATATGTATGTATGTCTAGCTTGTCGTTACTTCTGGAATATGTTTTGGAACAGGGGTGATTTGCAGACGACAAGCTTTACTGTCTCTTCCGGTGTCTATATATGCTGCTTCAAATTTGTAGTCATTAATAAACGGACTAGTACTGAATAAGTAGTCACGCAAAAAAATAATCAATTAAATGAATCCCTCTCATTTTAACTTTGCTATCCACTACAAAGATAATTACTCAAATCATATAGAGATAGCTTTCGAGTTGTTCAAATTGGAAAAGTGTGTAACGAATTAATTGAACTGACAGTCCGAGAAACCTTTGTATAGTTCACCTCTGATAGCCAGGCATCTGTGCTTTTTTGCTGTGAGTTTAGTTGGATAATTTTTTTAATCTTTAAGTTACCAGTAATTAAATGGGACACCTTCGGTGTTAATTAATGCGTGTTCAGAAAAAAAATATAACAAAATCTCCCTGCCTCCTCCCTCTGCTTGCTTTCATCAAAAAAGAATTTACCGACTTTGCTTAACTGTAAAACACCTGAGCGAATTGATAATTGAATACGACAAATACCAGAATTAGTATAATCCATTTCCTAAGAAAACATTACCTAAGAATACATAGATGAAAGGAGTTCTGAATTTTTCCGACAGATGGGGTAGAGGTTCCTTCTGGTTTTGACAAATACTGTTTCTACATATATTTCCGGGCTTAGCGATGGAACTCATAGATCGGACCCTAGGATCAGTGAAAAGGAATCTAGATGTACAAGCTTGTAAGAATTGACCCCATGCGCGATTTCAAGACAGCTGTGTCCCGAAGTTTGTCCTAGGAGGACCGTATATCTGCTGAAGAGGAACCGTAATGAGGTGCGTAACTTTATCGTAGTTATTACGGACCAAAGCGACAGTGGTAAACATGCAGACGGCGAGCACCAGCAGAAACTGATGTATGAGAAATAGGTTGAGACTGTGCAATACTTGCTCTGTGAATGCCCTATCCTTGCCAGGCGTGAGAGGAGTGCCGCTCCGCAGCTGCTTCTTCGGCGAACTAGGGGAGCTAGCAGACAAGGAGCTGGGGGACCAAGTAAAGTTTATAAATTCTTGCGGCCACTTTCAGAGAACAGCCTAAATCTGAGGTATCTGTCCCAGGTAGGTTCCCATTAAGGTGGTATCACAAACCGCAAATGGTCAAAGTGAGGATGATCGCCGTAGTTCGTACGATGGCCGCCACTCTAACCTAACCTATATACATTTCAGCATACAGAATGGGTCATGAATTTGTTAACATTGAAAAATATTATAAAAAATTAGATATATGAATTAAAAAATTCGTTATTTACATGACTACTAATACATGGAAAATTACATTTTAAAAATAATATCATTTAAATGCCGTGTACACAAATTTTTGAAGACTTTTGCAAAGGGAGCGAGAGATTGCAGACATTTCTTTCTTAATATTTGATTTTAATTGAAGCAGCGTCACGATTCTTCAAATATCCCTATAAAAAGGAACCTGCTGGCGTCAGATCGGGACTCCTGGGTGGCCACGGGAAGTCATGTCACTTAGTATTAAACTAACTTTTCCGGAAACATTTCTTTAACAACCGGCAGGAAGTCTTTGGAGGTATGGAAAGTGGCTCCGTTTTACAAAAACTAAGATTCCAGATGTTCCGTTTATAGCCATAAAATTTCTATTGCTGGGGTACCAGAAACTCCTGTAATATATACTGCTTAGAGTTAACAGTGACCATCCGGCCGCGAACATCTTCATAAAAATAAGGTCTAATGATTCCTCTAGCTGAATTTACTGCCGATATAGTCTTAGGCGTATGCAGGGACCTTTCATGTTTAGCTTTGGGATTTCCTTATTAACGAGTCCGTTATTGTGGAAATGGGCTTCATCGGAAAACAAGCCAACATTGTATCGGCATGCAACATGCGTAAATTTAAGTCATTCGGCTGTAGTTCTTGCACTAGGTGGATCTTGTTTGGATATTATTTCAAATCTAATTTCAGGAGCACGGCGCAATGATGTGCGTGATATCCTTACACCGATAAATCTACATCGGATCGAACGGAAGCGGAAATTTTCTGAACATTCTCTTCATTCCGAGAAGTCCTTGGGCGGCCGGCTTATTTCACATTTAGTATCGATCCCGTATCTTTGAATTTCTTTATCCATTTCTTTATTAAAACAACACTTGGGTACTGCTTTATGTCGTGTGAATCATACTGAACGCGAAACAAATGCCTCACAATAATTTGCGAAATCTATTTAAGTAAAATTCCTTTACATAATAATTGCGCTGTGGTTCCGTGAACAATTCTATTGTGACCAAATTTGAGGTTAGGCTACTCCCCTCGCCCCACACCGCTTGTGTTTATATGGGAAATGAAATCAAATTTAAATTTACACTGATATATGGCCAACAATTAACTATATTGTGAAACATAAACGAAAATTAATAAAAAACATAATTCTATTTCTAAAAAGTATACTAGAAGACTTTTACAGAAAGTATCTATACGCGACGAAAAATTAAAGTTGTATTTTTTTAGAAATTTTTGGAATTTTCCCGAAATATTGCTAACTGACATAGGAGCTGTATGCGTTAAATAGTTATATAAATTTTGGTAGGAATCACCGAATTTAATGTTCTAAAATGAATTAAATAGAAGAAATTTAACATTAATTGAAAATTATTGTTGTTGTTTATATTATGGAAAGTGCATCGAAACAGGATTTTTTTTATATTTCACAGTTTAATTCTTCATACAAGTCAAGCAGATTTATATTTCCGTTAAACTTCAGATATTTGTACATGATAGAAAGATCCGATGGCAAGTTGTTCCACACACGTAAAATTCGGATTAGAAAATAATCATTAAATTGGTATACGGCCAATATTACATTGCAGAATGAATTGAAAGAAATTAATAGTTAGCAATAATCAGATGAGCATATAATACAGGAAACATTTACCGTATAGAAACAACATTTTTATCAGAATAACGTCAGTAGACAGTTTGCTTGTTGATATTATTAATACCTTAAAATTGTACGACTTTATGAAGTGAAATATTTGGATGAAGCCAATGCAGTTTGCATATTTTGAAATAATAAAGATAAGGTCAGTCCTGCTAAGCTATCTACTAGAGATTGTCATGACAATTATATTTAGGGAATGCTGCAGCCTGTAGAGGATGCACATACAAAATAATGAAACTTTCGGTTCAATGGAAAAAAACAACCTGCCTGCGTTTATTCATATTTCTTACAACTAACAATATATTTCTAAGTTTGCTTAAATTTAATTATTATTGTTAATAAAAACTAATCATAAAAAAAAAAAAACTACAAAAGTTATTTCAGAAAAAAAATTATTAATTGAAAAAAAAATATTAACAGAAAATAAACTGAAATATGCCTTAACTACCTAAATTCTACTTATTGCTATTTATATCCAATGAAAGAAAAATATTATAACTGGTGGGAAACTTTTTATTGCAAATAGCACTTCACATTTTTTATTTAAAAAATTAATATATGTAGTTCAAAATGATTAGTAAATTTCTTATACTCATCCAAACTTTCCATGGTATAATACTCAATTATGAGCGACTGGTGTAGCTAATCCCTAGCCTGGACTTCAAATTAAACCAGCATTGCATTCTTGAAAATATCTACATATTCAAGTTACACAATATTTTTTTTCCAATGCCATGTTTTTAGTTACTAGGGGCACAAATTGTCTGTGACCTGAATAGGTTGAAAGCTAATGACTCCTTAACCGTCACAAATAGAACATAAATGCGCTAAATAAAATTAAAGTGGAAGATATGTGCTTTTGAAATTTTGTAGGAAAAATGTATGTTAAAAGGAATGTTTTAAAAAAACAACAGAAAAAAAAATTTAAAAACCGAAATTTAGAATTTTAAGGAGAGGTGGTTTAACTTTCGTAGGAAACATCTCAAGGCATGGATTGCTGCATTAATATGGGCCGCATACTCTTCAAGATATAGGGTATTTATTGAAACGAAATCAAATTTTACTAATCACCCTGTAACTCGGTAGGGTAAAATTTTGCCCCCCCCCCCTGCCATACAATTTTTTACTTGTCTGGATTAGAGGAATCACTGGTAAAATATAGTCATATTAGCCTGGGACACGCTGAATATGTTTGAGGCCTTTCTGTAATTAGAGAATATAAATCAAACATTTAATTTTTTTCTTTAATTTTGCCACTAGATGTCGTGGCATTTCATAGGTATCGTAAGAACAGAAAGATAAAGAGGCTTGAAAATATTATCAAGGACGTCCTATATAAAGGCCATCTAAGCTCTATACCTGTTCTATTACAGTAGTCATATTTTCTCTTTTATTAGTATTACCCATATCAAGATAAAAGTATAATTATAGTTAAGTAGCAAGCAGGAAAAAAAAACATTGGTTTTAAAAATTAATAAAATTTAGAAACATTTTTTTTTGTAAAGAATACTGAAGTAAACAACATTTAAGATTAAAAGTGCGGATGCGCAAAATCGTTTTGCCATTGAGAATTAAATACAATTTCATTTTGTTTTCTCTTTTTATACAAAATCTATTGTTTGTTGTAGTTTTTGCAATGTATGATTGGTAAAGGCTTTCATGGTTATTAAACCTCTGATCCTGCTAAAATCAGGAATTAAACTTTCAATATGTTTTAGTTGATAATATTAGATAAGGAATAAAAAAACAAGTAAGTGAAGGATAACTTTCTTATCCTTGGCGTCCTTTCTCACATACATTTTTGACCTACTATTATTCTTATATAGATTGACATTCTAACTTTAAAAAAATATATATGAATTTTTTAAAATAACCTACACAACATTTGTGCGAAATTTAAAAAAGAAAAGGTAAAAAAAAAACAATGCAATGTATGCGGAAAATTGTTAATTTGTATTTTCATTTTCGCAAACCCTCCACGTATATCGAATTTAAAAAATAATAATTGTGATAGTCATGTCAGACTTTATGTAATTTTGGTCGGTTTGCTAGGGAATTACCCTTGAACGAATAGTAAAACCCATCCTCCAGCACAGTTTCTAGACTTCTTGGTTCGGCTCCTACAAAATGAACTTGACCTAAATATACGACATTTCGGCATTAACTACTTGAAAAAAGTTTTACAAATTTCGAATTTTGCGATAATGTGACTTCGTATTTCGAGATTTGAAAATACCCTATACAAAGTAGTGTGGGAATATGTTATAATTTTATTCATTTTATTCTCAAATACATTAAACATATATATGCAATTCAACATCAATAAAATATAGTCGGAGATGAAAGGCTTCGAAATTGATATATTTAAAACAAGCGACAACACAACAATGTGCAACAAAATTCAAATAATATTAGATTTCATGTAGATACTACTTTATCCCCTTTTTAAAAAAAATCAAAAGGATAATCCAATATTGAACTTTCAATGAATTTTTCATTTCTAACAGTAGGTGCTTCCATTTTACACACATTTTTTTTTTTTTTAATTTTACCTATGTATAACAGTAAACATTTTAACTCTCATTGATCTATTCCAATAAACATTCATTAGAAAGAAACAAAACCAAGAAGATATCTCTAACGAAACATAACAAAACAGATTGCTATACTATTCGACTTTTAGAAGGACCCAATTTAAATATTGTATGCGTTCGTTTAAGAAACGAAGTACAAAAAAAGGACAGAGCGACGTTTTCCAATAATATGGACCGGCATTCGAACCCAACCCGTCATAAATTAGCTGCTACTGAACTGTAATCATTTCTAATTGAAATATGTCATGACATGACCTTTTAGGGATTTACTGTCTCTGTTTGCCTATTCTATTACATTTACATAAAAGGGTTAATTGCTCTTCCTTAATGCTTTCTTGAATCTACGTTACACAGTGTTTTTTTTTAACAAATCTACTAAATTCTAAAAGTCAATTTCCCAAAATCCAAAAGATTACCTCAGATCGAACCTTTTAAAAAATTCAAAATCAATTTTGTCATCAATTCGGCTCCGAGTCAAAGCTGCTGGATTAAATCAATTTTAGAGTATTCAGACAAAACGAAAGTAACATCCCCGCCAATTTCCATCCAAAGCAGGAATTACACGCAATAGCCGTTAAGTAGGGTAACGCCTCCATAAACCAATATAAAAAAAAAAAAAAATTTCACATAGAGGCAGAATTGGAGATATCTTCGTGTATTAGATTGAAAAAGTAGCATTTTTCTTAAGGGTCTCCATCTGTTCTTTTATACCTCCCCGCTTTAGGATAACGTACATATTGTGTAAGTACTATAAAAATCGACTCTACATATATATATGTATATGTAGGAGGCTTACTTCAGTGCTTTTTTTTTCAGTTTGAACAAACTATGGCTCTATTCGTTTTCATTCCTTTAGCAATAAAAGAGGGTCAAGAGGAGGTATAATGACAGTCTTATATCTCATAATTAAATTTTATATCAAAACGGAAGACGGATAACTCTCCTGGACCTGAAAAACCATCCAATAGAGAGGTTGAGAAGAAAATGTGTAATCTAATGTTTCACTCTTTAGGATTTTATTAGACGTACATATAGTATATCGTGCAGGGTTTAATGTTAGGACAACCAACAACCCAATGTAGAAATTTCTAAAGTGCTTGGTAACTCAGTGATGAGTCTGCATTTAAGTGACTTTTCAAAGAAAGACGGGAAAGGGTAACATGGGTTATAATTTTTGTTTTAAAGCTTGATAGAATTTATAATGCTCATAACGTGGACTTAAGTACATTCCGGATTAAAAAAAAAGTCTTCAATTTTGATTAAATGTTCCTCATGAGAACGTATATGGCAGAAAATAATATAGCGAATTGCCCCAATTTAAAATATTTCGCGTTTCTCTTAGATATCACAAGGCCCAAATCACACACTCTGACATCCTGTGATGATAATTTAAAATTTATTGGATAGATTAGGTAAGAGATTATACTTCCAATTCTTATTTTTAATGTCAGGTCTCTTACGGAGGAGTATTCAATTTCGAAAAGAGGATAAGAGGAGAACCTAAAGTCCTAAATAGATCTCTCAATGCATTATTCAGTATTCATTATTCATATACAATGATGAAAACATGGCTTATTCACCGAATCACTCCCAAAACTGTAGCAATATATCAAGCTATCTAATTCTCAACAATTCATACTTCCAAAGATAGCTTTTCTGTAATGAGAACCTGCGAATAAAAGAATAAATTACTTGCCAGGTGAGCATTTAACACACCTTTTCTTTATTCTGTTGTAATGCATCTAATTGTCCTAGTGTTCAAGTGTGCCCTTTGTAAGAGTATATATTTGAAGGAAAAAAAATGCATAATTTTTTTAAAAAAGGGTCATAGAAAAGGTTTTTCCAGAATGTATGTAGATAATCTATACCTAGCAGTCAAAATATCCAATAAAAAAAGGACTGATTAAAACAGAACTCCGTTCATGATAAAACCGGATAGCACTTTTACCTGACATATGTTTTAGCATAAGTAGAGATGATTGCTTCGACGTGAAGGTCCAGCACTGAAAAAGCTGTAGTTACCCCACACAATTAAAAAAAAATGTAACGATTTGTTCATGAATTTCTATTCCAAACCGAATTAATTTTAACACAACAAATCTCTAGGGGTATATGAAATTTTTTCAGTTCTTCCCAATTATATGCTCGCACTGGAAAATCTTTTTGGAGAGGCTATATACCAAATAGAGTGCCCGTACTTTTCCATTTCACTATGGTCAATTATATTCCAGAAGTAACTAAAGCCGTGTAGCTTGTATAAAAATAACTACTAATATATATGATCTGGAAAATCTACAGGGTGAAAAAGACATGATGGGGCTTTGATGCATACAGTGCAGAGTGCAATTTTTGTATTCAAAAAGAAAACAAAGTAAGAAGCCTTTCATAATGAAAAAACAGATCAACTATATGTGGAAGGATATGAGATGGAAGTCGTCAAACTTGTACCTTTAAGTGGGATCTCGATCTCTACAACAACCAAAGATATCGCATTGTCGCAACTAAAAAGAAACTGAGAGCTGGATGCAATCAAAGGTGTGATAATCACCCAATAAAAGACATTTGATTTGTCAAAACTGAACAGAAGTCATGGTTAGGTTAGGTAAGAGGGGTGCCGCTAGACGACTAGCCTGCATCACTTTGAACTCCATTGTGCCCCTAGACCTCATGGGATAACCTTTCAAGCCGCCACAACTCCTTCCTGCTTCCCTTAGGGAACTCAGGATATATGTAAGACTGCTTCTCTCAGAAAACTCAGAATATATGTGAACTCCGTACTTTACAGCTCCCCCATTCTTCAAAAGCTACCCAATAGCCTACTTCTTTTATTCATCAAAGTGAGGCACTCGCAAAGCACGTGTTGGGCGGATTCGCCTTCCTCCGAGTCTTTACAGCTCCTGCAGTTCGCTTGTCTCTTTCCTGTTATATGCAGGCCACAATTGCTTTTCAATACAGCAGGTATCTCTGCCGGCCCGCCTTCCTTTTGATAGGCGCCCCTAATGATTTCCCCTTTACTTATTGTGACAAGCTCGAGTAGAATTTGAAAAGCTTCCAATTACGAAGATCTTGTCCACAGCAGATTTTGATTTCTTGAGTAATTTCAAACTTAACACAAATATACATATATTAAATATCATAAACACACAATTGCTATAAAGCTATAAAGAGGAGAAAAATTATAAAATAGGTGTCTAGGTTGAGTCTTAAAACTTTTATTGGATAGATCGAATTTCAATTGAAAAACTAGAACAGGTAAACCTAGAACGGGATCAATAAATATATCGAAATAAGAAAATCGATTTGGATTGACCGCACCGCACCCTACCATGACGTGCAGAAAACAACATTTCTAATAAACTTCGATTGGAATTCTAAAAAGAACCATACAAGCAGAAGCAATATACATATTCCTCAAATTATAAAAGAAGCTATATCGTAGGTGATACTGCATAACCGCGAGACTACTAATGTCACTATCGCGTAAGTTAAAATCAAAGTACAATTTTCAGCAGACACTAAAATTCCTTTTTTTTATTATAATGACAAAATTATTACTCTGAACTCTCGGATAGGTCAGGAAATATTATATATATTTTTTTTATTTTAGACATAAGATTTACAAAACAAGTTGTAGTTTCTTAGCTACGTTACCATTAACTTCGAAATTGGAATGATATTGCTGGTCTCGTGGTTATGCAGTATCAACGACGATATGATGATGTAATCATAATTACCTAGTTAAGGGAATACTGAACACAGAGAATATCGAAAATCAGAACTCGAAAATGGAAAAACCTCTTAACGGAAAAAATGCCGAAAAATTACAATTGGTTGCTTGTTTTTTTTTTTTATTTTTCTTGAAATTTTTCAGGCCTTATTTACAAGATATCGCTTTCCAGATTTTTTCATTTGGATATTGTATAACAATATTCTTTACTTACGGGTCAGAGGGACAGTTCATGGATTTTCTTTTGAGACTTGGAAAGATAAAATAGAGAGGACTGTTGACATTTGTAATTAACCAAGCTCAACTTTTAAAAATGAACGTTATTGGTAACTCGTAATATCTCTCCTTTCTATTGAAGTTACATCTGGAGAACAATGAACGCACTGCAACGCAACGAAATTGAGAGAAATTTCCTCGATTAATTAACTACTCCATTCGGTTTTCTGATAGTGTGGTGCGAGAATTAATGTGATCAAATTAGTGAAAACGACAACTGAAAAAAGGAAAATACTTGTATAATATTATCAGTAGAAAAAACAAAGCTCCGCGTAAATTTCTATAGAGTTACAAAAGAGAAGTCAGTCATTGTTTTAATCCATATAAACTGCATTAAATTCTATTACAGTTATCTGGATATTATTTTTTCCCATCGCACCTCGAATACAGGTTTCGTAATCTATCCTGTAAAGATGACGTGGCGCCTAACTAAAGTGAGTAAGCTTGTTTTCTTTTAGCTAAAAGATCTCATCCCATCTTCTGTGAGAGGATTGTGAATATTCTGGGGCACGTAACCAGAACTAAAACAAACAAACAAATCCTTTTTAATTTCCACATGAATTTTTAATATCAATTTTGTCCTTCTGGTAAAATTCTTTTGTAAACCTCTCATCAGAAATTTAATTTGTTACATTTACTCATCATATGCTTCAAGTATCTACCTTAAAACGCACGAGTCCTTTGAGAGTTCCCTTTTTTGCTTTCCCTAAAGCATCGTGTTTCAAGTAACTTTATTGTACATTACATATAGTACATTGTTCCAGAGGAACATTTAAGGATGAATGTGTAATGTAAAAGTGGTTACCGTTAAGTGCTGATCAGTTATTGCAAAATATATAACCCAGAAAAGCAATTGCGAGACAATTGAATTCTTTAAGGGTATCGACCTATAAGGCATCGATTATTTACTTTCGAAATAGCTGATCAACTTTAAATTTATAAAATACGCTAATTCCGCTGATCCTACAATATGTAGCAACAAATGAAAGTAGGTCAGTGCGAAGGCGTGAAGAAAGGTTTTGGAAAGAACTGAGGGCGAGTGATTGAATACGGGCGATTGAAGACGGTCGAAAAAAGATACATCGGGCAAGTGGTAAAACGGAGAGGATTTAATTTGAGATAAGATAGAAAAGTCGTTTGTTAATAAAATAAGTGAAAAAGCCTGATAAATACACGTATAAAATTAAAAACTTTTCGGTTGTTTTTTTTCTAAAACCAATTCCCATCCTAAAAGAAACAGACCTACCTCTACAAATTGGCGCAGCCGGTAGGATGGGAAAGTGAAAAAATTAATATTTTATAAATGTGTATTTACCAAGTGAACAAGAAAAGAAAATATAAAAAAAAAGAGAAAGAAAAAACAAAAGAAAACAATACAGTGCGACTTATATATATATAAATATAAAACAAAAAAAAAAAACTACAACGGCAATAACAAAGCACGTGAAAGTGGAAAAAAGTGGAGAAACAAGACACCTGATCTAACCATCGTCTGTAAGTCAGCCAATTTTGTAAATATATACATACATACATATAAGTACCGATTATATCATTCACATAATATTTTAAACACAAAAACAAAAATCAGATTTTGTTAACTTCGTAGGTATATATGTAGGTACTTAATTGATAACACAGAACAAGATATAAAAAAAAAAAAAACACAAATTAGCTATATATGTATATATATGTACGTAAGGGCTTGAATAAAATCGAATCTCTCTGTAATTATCGTGAAAAAAAAATGTGTTAGGAAAACTCAACTTACTTAATTCGTAATATGAGCAGACAATAATTATCGTGTAAAAAAAAAAAAGATCAGTTAAAAAAAAAATTCTACTTACGTTTTTTTTTTACATTTCGTAATATGAAAAAACAAGATAACCACGGTTCTGTAGATCACACATAAATGTCTTTTGCCTATTTTTTCCCAGATCTAGCCCGAACTTCTGGTAGCCGCACTCGACGATCAAGTCTCCCCCAATTGCCCCTAGAGCATATAACTCGCACTAAAGAATACGAGTATCTTTGTGAAAGAATAGATTCGCTTTCTTTAGATAATTTAAGTTCCCCTGAACTTACAAGAGAAAGTGTTGAAATCCCTGCTTCAGAAATTTCAGTCTTTCAAGAAGCAACAAGCTCAATTCCAAATTCGTGCGATCAAGTTTCAAAACAAACAACCCAAACTAGATTTAGCGATTGCAAGTTAAGAAGTGGTGTCGTTTACAAGCGCGGTCGTATTAACTCATATCCCATAGAAAAAACTCCCGTAAGTGGCATAGTCAAAGAAGCAACAATATTCGCACACCCCGGTTCAAGAAATTCTGATAAAAGTACAATGATAGCACTGGAGCGAATAAGTAAACTCGTCAATAACGTCGTCCCCATTTTTCACGGTGACAGACGAAATAATCTCGCAAATGATCTGCAAATATTTTTAGATTGCTGTAAGCAGGTACATGATGCTTTACCTACAGATGAGGAGAAAGGCATTCTGATACCGTTATTGAAAACTAAGTTGAGAGGGGAAGCCTACGACTTAGTAAAACACCTACAAATAAAAAAAATCACCGAATTTGAGTCGCTTTTATTAAATTCATTCACCCCAGAAAAGTCCATTAATGATATAATAAGCGACATACGACGGTGTATACAATTGCCGGGAGAAACTGTTAATGCGTTCGGAACTAAACTGAGTATGCTTTTGGTGGAATGCAAAAGAGCTATTAATAACAAGTATCCCGAAAATAATCAGGCATTAATAGGTGAAATTGAGGAGGAAGCGTGTTATGTTTTTAAGACAGGCATCCTCAGCCCCATAATAAGACAAAGCTTGCTAGGTAATGCGGATAAACGTCTTGAAGAGCTAATCAAAATTGCCCAAAGAATTGAAAAGACTGAAGATCGACAAGTTCAGAGTCGACAAATTGGTTTTAGTTGGCAGACTTCTCCTATTTCCTCCCCAAATACATTGAGCGAAATAGAAATCAGACAACTTAAAGATCTCTTGCGTGATACTGCGCTCAGTCACAATGTCCAAGAGAAACTTATACCGTCAAAAAGTCAGTGTTCATCTTATCCTTCCACACTCACCCCTGTACGACCAGAATCACACAATGATATAAGAATTATGGACGTTAAGAGAAATCTGTCTACCCCTCAAGAAAACGCACGTGTTTTTCCAGGAGCTCACATCATCCAAACGTCAGCACCCCGTATCAATAGAAGAAGTTACATCAAGAAATGTAGTTTCTGTGAGAAAGACGGCCACACTTATCAAGAGTGCCGGACCCGACGACGCACCCCATACTGTACAATTTGTCGAAGCTATGGTCATATTTTCCAAAACTGCTCAGTAACAAAAGAAAGGAAAACTCAGGTAAATGCAAACCCCACACCAGTAAAATGTGATTGGTGTGAAAGGCTCTATCATACTATAACAGAGTGTCGAGCAAAAAAAATCTTGGGAAAAAAAGCAGAACCAAATAAACCACAATCATTCGGGAAACTAAAGGGGGCTAGCCTACTGCGCCCTATGGCTAACCCTTCTACAGATGGGTGCAATAAATTTAAGAAAAATCAACTTATTCCTAATACTCCCACCTTTACTACCATTCCCTTGCAAAATAATGCAAAAACTAAGAATGAAGCAGTAATCGAACTACCGTTAAATATTTCAAAAACAGGCACCGTTAAACTTTTGGTCGATACGGGAGCTGAAGTAAGTATTTTAAAAAAAGACAGCTTGAGCAGCAATACTGCCATAAATTCTCAAAAAATACTTCACCTCTCAGGATTATATGGTGGTAATGACACAACGCTTGGTTCTTGCATAGGAATATTTCTTATAGGGGAAGGTCTAAAATGTGAGTTTAATATCTGTAACGCTAACAGCTCTGTTCCTTTCGATGGTATATTAGGCCGTAACTTTCTATGGCGGAATGCAAATATTCTCACAACTGAAGGCATTTTACACTTCCCGTACAACGACAGCAACCCAATCGACCTAAAAATCCCTTTTTTAAATAAAACAGTAGCGAAAACATTAGATCATAAGCATAAACCTAATGCAAAATATTCACTATCATCTGATCCTAATGCAATAATTACTAGCACACACTACACCCACCATAGTAAAGGAAAACAATCAAATATTTCCAATTCCTTAACCTCAAGCAAAGAAACAAACATAAACACTGATTTTCTTTATGACACTGCGACGCGGATTCCACCGCGATCAGAAATGGTATTAGAAATACCAGCAGATAACTGTGATGGTGAAATGTTTTGTTTCTCACAAGAGGTTTTACCCGGCCTTCTCACAGCCAATTCGTTAATACAGCCACAAAATGGAAAGATAAGGTTAAGTGTAATAAATACGCATGACAGGGAAATTGCACTACCACATTTCGAACCAAAGTTCGAACCTTTACAAAACTTCACTACTTTTAAACTGGAGAAGACACAGATAAACCAGTTAAATGTTTCCACAAAAAATCGTCTCGATAGACTATCAACGGAAATAAATACTGATCTAACGCATAATATCGAAGAGCTGGAAGCGATAAAAAATTTATGTGAAGAGTATAATGATTTATTTTATTTAGAAGGTGACCCATTACCTTACTCCACTGCCGCATGTCACGCTATTCCTGTAAAATCCGACCAAGCACCAATAAACCAAAGGCCTTACCGTTTACCTGACATTCATAAAAACGAAATCAATAAACAAATAGACAAAATGATGAAAGATAACATTATTATTCCAAGCAACAGCCCATGGAACTCACCGTTATTAGTAGTCCCAAAGAAACCTGGCCCAGATGGTAAAAAACGTTGGAGACTCGTTATAGATTTCCGAAAACTTAATCAACAAACAATCGGAGATGCATTCCCTTTACCAAGAATAGACGATATTTTAGACCAACTAGGAAATTCCCGTTATTTTTCAACCTTGGATTTAGCGAGCGGTTACCATCAAATATTAATGGACCCTTCCGACCGTGAAAAAACTGCTTTTAGCACGTCATATGGTCATTATGAATTCCTTCGCATGCCTTTCGGTTTAAAAACAGCTCCAGCGACATTCCAACGCGCAATGAATCATGTACTAACCGGCTTACAGGGATTGAAGTGTTTTGTTTACCTAGATGATATAGTCGTCTACAGAAAAAACCTGGAAGACCATATGAAAAAACTAAAGGAAGTATTTGATAGACTCAGGGAATATAATTTAAGACTTCAACCTAATAAATGCCACTTCTTTAGGAAAGAAGTAGTATACTTAGGCCACAAATGTACACAAGATGGTTGTGCCCCTGATACAGACAAAATCAAATGTGTTCAAGAATTCCCTATACCCAGAACAATTAAACAACTGCAAAGTTTTTTAGGTTTAGCTAATTACTACAGAAAGTTTATAGCAAATTTCTCTAACATCGCAGAGCCTTTGACAAAAATGTTGCGCGGAAAACAAAAATTCGCTTGGTCACCGAGAAGTCAAGTAGCCTTCCAAGAAATTAAAAAAGCGTTAACCACACCTCCTCTTTTGGCTTATCCTGACTTTACAAAAGCTTTTAATGTTACAACTGATGCTAGCAACGAAGCATTAGGTGCGGTCCTATCTCAAGGACTCCCAGGTCGTGATCGTCCCATTGCGTACGCTAGTCGCACCCTCAATAATGCAGAGAGACGCTACTCAACTATAGAAAAGGAGTTGTTAGCCATAGTTTGGGCTGTAAAAAATTTTCGATGTTACCTTCTTGGAAGAAAATTTTCGGTCTATACTGACCATCAGCCACTGTTGGGGGTATTCAATATAAAAGACCCCACTTCAAGACTGATACGATTTCACCATAAACTTTCGGAATTCGACTACGAAATCAAGTACAAGCCAGGTCGAAAAAACTCCAACGCGGACGCCTTAAGCCGCATACCTCAGGAAGAAAATCCTATACTAGTCACCACCAGATCTCAAAACAAGAAACCAGAAACATCGAAAGACATCGACAATCTAAACCAAAAAGGAATGATAAGCGAAGAAGACTCGGTTTTAAGCTTGGGAACAGAATATCTAGATGATTTATCTATTTCAGGAGAAAACGCTACTCAGTATCAGATTATTACTGATGAAAAAGATATCAACGAAATATTAAAAGCATTTCATATGAACCCATTGGGGGGTCACCAAGGCATTGCACGGACATATCATCGCATTCGACGACAATACAGGTGGAAGAATATGTTGAAAGATGTAGTCAAATTCATTAAATCCTGTCCTAAATGTCAGAAAAACAAACATAGTAAGCAAATTCGAATGCCAATGGTAATGCCGGATACAGCAAAAAGGCCTTTCGACAAAGTGTATCTCGATATAGTAGGTCCACTTCCTATGACAAACCAAGGAAATAAGTACATACTTACATTTGAGGATGACCTAACAAGGTTTATGGATTGCTACGCTATACCCGATGGAGAAGCGGCCACTGTGGCGAAAACGTTTTATGAAGAGATAATAACACGCTATAGAATACCGAAGAAATTAGTAACTGATCAAGGCTCTAATTTTATGAGTGACTTATTTAAGCGTTTATGTAAATTCCTGAAAATTCAAAAACTCAACACTTCTGCGTATCACCCTCAATCGAATGGTGCTTTGGAAAGATCCCATCGGCCATTAGGGGAATACTTGAGAAACTTTGTTAGCGAGAACCCTCATACTTGGGATGAATGGCTAAGAGAGGCTGTCCATGTACACAACAACACTAAGCATTCCTCGACATGTTTAACGCCAATGGATTGTCTTTTTGGGTTTACGGCTGAGTTACCGACAAATATTAAGCGCAAGCCCGAACCAATATATGACCACGAAAACTACTTCTACAGCCTTCGAAACAAAATTCAACAAGCCCATAATATTGCTAGAAAAAATCTCATAAATAGTAAAGCGGTTAATAAGAAATATTATGACAGAACAATCCGTGAGGAATCATTCTTAATAGGTGATATGGTCCTTTTGAAAAATGAAGCTAAAAAGGATAAGTTATCACCGATATGGATCGGACCTTATGAGGTAAAGGAAGTAACCTCTCCAGTGAATTTAAAAATTCAGATAGGTCGGAAGGTGAAAACTGTTCATGCTAATCGATTGAAAAAATTTCAAAAATAAAGTTAACTTAGCCTACACAAACACCCTGAATATGTACAACGTACATTAACAAAAAACAAAATTTTTTTTTTTATATTACTGAATTTACGATTTTTATTCCTTATCAGGTACTAACTAAAAATGCAATTACTTACTATGTTTGCATTGGGAGCGCTCAATTTAGTTAGAGCAGAGGTTCCATTTACCCGAACCCAGGTAGACAATACAGGTATCATTTTTGAAGAAGCTAGTAAAGCGCTCCTATACAAGGACCAGTGGACCATTCTCACTGCAGTAAATTTGTCACGAGTTTCCGTGTGGGAGGAATACTTGGATTGGAGTGAAAATATTGTGGTAACAATTTGCAATCAGTATATAGTTTTAAACATAAATCAAACCTGTAAACGAGATATAAAAATTGTACAATATATATCAGGTAAAATAAGATTAGCCCTAAGTAAAATAGAAATGAAACCTAGAAATAAACAGCGGCGGTCATTATTCGATGGTATAGGGTCGTTTGCTAATTTCCTCTTCGGAACGATGGATCAAGAAGATGCGAAAGAGATTTACTCTAGGCTAGACAATTTAGAAGGGGATAATAAGCAAACTTTAGATTTAGTGAAAGAGCAAATTAGCCTAATAAAAGCAAATTACGAGGATAATAATGAAACACTTGAAAAATTCAACAGAGACTTACAAGAAATTAAAAACCAAACTATGACCATGCTAAACCTTTTTAATGAAACAATAGCAAAAATACTTTCAGAGAATTCAATCATAAAATGGCAACTTTCCTTGGATGAAACCACAATGAATATTATCATTCACCTGCAAGAAATTGAGCGCCAAATTGAAAATCTTTATATCATTCTTAGTAGTTTGAGCAGCAAGCAGTTACACCCGTTAGTGCTTAGTTACGCTCAACTTGCGGAGCTAATGGAAAATCTGCCCACAACTTATCCACTTAGTGAGACACTTCAAAACCCGTTCTTGTTACAGCAGTTGGCTACGGTCGAAAGCTTTGTCGACCAGCAGAAATTAATATGCAAAATTATAATACCACTACTCCAAAAAGAGTGGTTTTCTCTTAAGAAAGCGTATCCTCTCCCCGTAATTAGCAAGGGAAACGTTTCAGTGCATTATGAGATACCAGAGGATTACTTACTTACAGATAACGGAGCAAATAACTTTATTATGCTAGTCGAATCTCAAGTAAAAAACTGTAAGAAGGTTACCCTTGGTATTACCAAAGAAATTTTAACCTGCCATTTTATGCTCCCCATCTATACTATAATCTATACTATATACTATAATCATTGTCTTATATTACTTTACAAGGGTTGGCCAGAGGCTAACCAAGCATGCACTATTTCGCATATACTCCAAGAGCACGACTCGCTTATCAAAATGGTCACACAAAATTCTTGGCTTTATTTAATAGTGAAAGAAATTACTGCGACTATTGAGTGTGAAGATTTCAGAACAGTCATAAAGTTAGTTGGTAAAGGTATACTAAATCTAAAACCGAAATGTATTATGAAAATCGGGAATGTACTTCTCACAACTACTAACACCTTTGTTCGAAATGTCTCAATAGAATCGATTGAGTTGATACCGAAAGTTGATTTCGAATTAGAGACACATGAACTGTTCAAACAACAAAATCCAATTTTCACGGCCGAAATGAAATTGCAGTTAACGAATCACCAAACGCACTCCAACTACCTCGAAATACAAAAAAATAAACTAAAAAACTTCCAGTTAAAGGTAGAACAAGTAGAAAAAGACCGGACTTTACGATCGCAAAGGCAAAACCAAAGGAGTCATTCAATTGTCTTCGGAGTTTCGATATGTCTCCTTGCCATACTGTCAATAGTGTTAATAATAAAATTAGCAAGGATTGCTAGATCAAATAGCAATTTACAAAGCAGGTTTCCGAGTATTAACAGGAAAATTTTCAAAACTAATAGTTTAGTTAAAATACAGCAAAACGATAGAACTCCAGAAATTGAAAATAAAACAAATACAAAAGAAACCCCGGTTGACCCAAATTGCCAATCTATTTCCAGCAAACAAACTAATAACCCCGAAATCAAGACACCATCGATACCATTAACTACCCCTACTATGAAATATTTTCGTGCGGGAGAAAAAACTAATATTAGTGACTTTGAAATAATTTAATAATAAAAAAAAAAAAAAAAAAGTGGATATTTTGTTATTTACGACAAAAGGAATTAATTATTTACTCAAAGTTTTAAATGCAAAAGCGTAAGTTGAATTAATTAATTGGATTTTTTTTTAAGAATTTATAAATTTTTCTAAGGTGTTGTAATAATATATAATAAACGTAAATAAGTATAAATAAATATTTGGGGTATATTATAAAGTAATAATAAAGTTTTAATAGAACAACTATACGAATTATAAACGTTAAGATTAATCCATGTAACAAAAAAAAAAAAAAAAAAAAAACATATATCAATTGTTAAAACTTTTTATAGACATTTATTTTTGTATGCTTTATACTGATCAATGTGAGTAAAGTAAATCGACAGGAATAAAATAAAATTCCATATTACGAGAAGGATTATAAATAATAGCTACACACAAATTATATTATGTAATTTCTTATTTCTTATATTTGTAATAAAAAAAAAAAAAAAAAAAAAAGTGTATTAGTTTCGTTGATCATAGTTTTTTTTTTTATAGCAGAATGTTTCTATAAAAATATGAAAAAAAAAAAAAAATTATAAAGAAAACGCAGAAAATAATAAAAATAAAAATATCAGAAAGTGAAAAATAGAAAAAAGTAATTAGAAATTATATATTAAATGTGAGGTGACCCATGTGTTACAACTACATAATGAAAATAAAACAAAAATATGATAAAATAATATGTTATATGTAAAAGAAAAACAAAGGAAAAAGGTATCTATAATATATATATATATATATAAAAGCAAATTGTATATTATGAATTTATTTCCGTTACAGTAGAAAAAGAAACTCTTTCTTAGTTAAAGATGTGGTCTTCAGGTATTTCCAAAACCTATCACTTATCTTTTTGGCTTCTACATATTTTCGTCACTTATAATAACGAACCACTACATATAATACAACCCCAAAATTCATACCCTAATGAAGGCTTACAGCCTTCGCTTCAAAGGGGGGGAGGAATGTAATGTAAAAGTGGTTACCGTTAAGTGCTGATCAGTTATTGCAAAATATATAACCCAGAAAAGCAATTGCGAGACAATTGAATTCTTTAAGGGTATCGACCTATAAGGCATCGATTATTTACTTTCGAAATAGCTGATCAACTTTAAATTTATAAAATACGCTAATTCCGCTGATCCTACAATATGTAGCAACAAATGAAAGTAGGTCAGTGCGAAGGCGTGAAGAAAGGTTTTGGAAAGAACTGAGGGCGAGTGATTGAATACGGGCGATTGAAGACGGTCGAAAAAAGATACATCGGGCAAGTGGTAAAACGGAGAGGATTTAATTTGAGATAAGATAGAAAAGTCGTTTGTTAATAAAATAAGTGAAAAAGCCTGATAAATACACGTATAAAATTAAAAACTTTTCGGTTGTTTTTTTTCTAAAACCAATTCCCATCCTAAAAGAAACAGACCTACCTCTACAAATGCATAAAATATGACTGCCTTGATGTTGGTACTGTTTTACAAAATTAATTTCTTTGAATCTGTTGAAAGGTATTTTTGAATTTTACGAGGGACTTTTTTAGATGAGATATTATGTGCATAGATAAATAAGGAAGTGGAAGAATCGAGAATTTTTATTTTAAACGAACTCTTTTGTAGCTTCAACTATTGCAATAAAAATTTATGTTTTTGTATGATAGATAAAATCATTTTTCACACAGGGTGAAAAAAATGGAGCACGTGAAAGGTGGTTTCTAATGACTTGAGTTGGGAGAATTTAATTATTTTTTCTTTTTATTTTATGAATCGACCTATATTAGAAGAGTTATGACTGACCACGTTTATTATTAAATTAACTACCATTTGGGCTGCATAATATACAAAATAATAATGCATTAGGCCAGCGAATCCAACGTTTCTGTCATTTGCCAAAAGCTCTCAAAAGGTCTACTTTTTTAAGCTGCCTGCATTTCCGATGCAACCTCTTCAATCATCTTAAAAATTCGCCCCTTGAGTTTCTTCAACTTTATTTACGGAAATAAAAAGAAGTCGCCTAGAGAAAATTTTCTGTGAGTAGGGAACGTGCGAAACTACAGTCATAGAGTTGGATGTCAAAAATGAAATAGTTTTAATCGATGAGTACTCGGTTGCGTTGTTATGATGTTTGTGGTGGTGGTGGGGAAGTCAGTTCGGTTCAGAGTAAGGAAACGCACACTCATGTGCGCACACCAAAGATTCCTGAGTAATTTACGACGTTCAGTTCTTAAAAATTCGTGTGCCGTTGCGTGTGTTGCTGCCAGTGTAATTAACGCACGCGTCCACTTCCAAATCACGCAATTTCATTTATGAAATACATTATGTAGAAAATATAGATAATTAATATTTAATTATTTATTCGCCTCATGAGAATATGTGCAGGGCTGAAAGGTTTAATAAGGTAATTCGGTAAATACGTTTTCCTATAAATTATAACTTATAAAGACTCTCGCCTAACAAATTGGTCTGGTGGTGATCGGTAATTAAAATATCTAAAAGAATAGTAGGAATGATTATCACCTAACACACTCCACACACTTCAAGACTAACCTTTATTAATTCGACATCGTGACGCTTTCTATTAAACAAATACCCACACAAGTTAGTTACAGCAGTGAACAAATGCACGTGCGCGTTCGTACATTGAATTAGCCATTCACAAGTTATGAGTAGAGCTGAAAGAATCCGGAGAACTTGCAATCCGGATTATCCGGAATAATTAGGTGACTACTCCTCAATCCGGGTATCCGGGCAATTCGCATCCGAACTATCCTGATCCTAACTATCCTGATCCGAACTATCCGGATCTGAACTATCCAGATCAGACTAATCATAAACGGTTCAAAGTCTCCTCCAGATTGTATTGTTTCATCGGGAACATGGGAATCTATATTTTCCAAATGAAGCAATGCAATTTGTATGAAATTTTGAACCTCATTTGCTTAGTCTTGATCAGGATTGTTCGGATCCAGATCCGGATAGTTCAGATCCAGATCCGGATAGTTCGGATCCAGATCTGGATAGTTCGGATCCAGATCCGGATAGTTCGGATCCAGATCCGGATAGTTCGGATCCAGATCCGGATAGTTCGGACCCAGATGCGGATTTTAGGACTCGGATAGTTTTCAGATCCGGGTATCTGGATTCAATTTTTATCTCTAATGACCAGTGGGAAAATTCGTCTGCGAACTCTACAAATGCACACAGCTCATGTACGTGAGCGGAATCTTCCAGAAAAACGTATACGACTAATCAGTATGTGCGCTTTGATCGCACACAATTTATTACTCACTATGAGCGTGCATTTTCGTACTCATGTTCCTGTTGTGCCACAATTTTATCGATTGTTTTTTTAAATGAGCATGTCCACTAGGAAAAAATTTTCGTTGCCAGTAGATATTCCATTTCAAATATGTTTCTGTAACATATATATACGGAGCAGAATTTTAAAGCGGCTTTGAAATTTTGTGTTATATGGACGAGATTATCCTAAAATAAATCACGATCCAGATGAACTTAATAAGTTCTTTTCCACCGGTTCTATGTTTGCATCTCAGTCAATGCATGCTAATTCTTGTGTTGGAAGACTTTCCAGTGGAGGGCTTTGCCTTTCCTTTCATTGTTGAAAATTAAGTCCTCCTTGCTATGAATGCAATTAAATATGATACAGTAAGACCAGACGGATTGCCTGCACGATTTATTAAACTGATTGCATATAATATTATTAAGATCGTAATTGATATTTTTAACCACTGCATCACGACGTTTCTATTTCCCAGTCAGTGGAAAAAAGAGCTTTTGTTGTCTATCCCAAAAAAAGTCCTGAGCACCCGTTCTAACTTACCACAGACCAATTAGTCTCCTATGTTTAAGATAGGTTACATGCAGGTTGTGAAATACACTGACCTATATGGATACCTGACTTACTGACAATCTAGATTCCGACCAAATAATAGCTGCGAATCGTTCGATTCTATCAATCATTGCAAGTTTCTGAGAAAATTTTCAAAAGAATTTTTATTTTCTTCGTCTGTAGTAAAACTCGTGGTTATTCACGCATTTTCAACAATTTCTGAAAATAACTGTTAACTATGTTAGTTCTATGCAGGATCATTATAACATAACCGTTTTTAAAGTCAAGTCAAGAGATTTTGTGAAAGTTAACAAACTAAATAAGATTTTAATCTTAAGCTTTTTGGAAAAAAATTGTTAGTGACAGATACAGTTCTGTAAAAAAACAAATATTATTTAAAATAGTGTCGGCTATTTTTGACGAAGAAAGAATTTTGTAGAAGTGATAATGATGGATGAAAAAGAAATATCACTCATTGGGTTTAGAAAGTGAGTAATGTCATTATTTTGCTCTTTATAGGTAATTTTTTCGTTCGTACAAATAGCTTATTTGAACGAATTATTAGCCGAGGAAAATCGGTCGCAAGATTTATTACAGAATAATATCGACGAAGAAAACGGTACTCTGTACTAATGGATTCCACCACCTATAACTGAACAATCTTGGGTTGAAGAGGAATAAGATGTTGATGACTCTATGAACATCAGAGGCACAAATTTTCAAATTGAAGTTAAAGATGAGGACAATACCGATAGCCATGATAACAACGAAGATAATGATGTTATGTGTCCTGAAGGACAATCTGATCAAGATATTTTTCGAGCTAAAGACAAGACTATTTGAGATGACAATCCTTCTTCTATGTGTCAAACATTCCGTCACAATATCCTACGAGAACGAACTCGCCCAGAAAGATCGACTCATACTCTTTCTGTACCTGACACTATCAAATGTTTTTTCGTTTATGTAATTAGTAACATAACATAAGATTTGGAAATATAAAAGAAACAAATAGAAATGCAAATTGTGTATATTCTAAATTTGATTTCGAAAATTCTGCAAAAACCCAAAGTGGGAAACTACAGGGTTTTCCAATAAGAGGTGTTATTTTGATATTCAAAGACAAAATGCCACTTTTTGAGATAAATGATCGGATCTTTATTTCATTATAAAGAGGAAGGTATGCCGTTAATAACGAAAAATAATATCAGCCAAATGACCACCATGACCACGCCTACAGGACCATATCCTTTTCATGAAATTTTCCATAACCAAATCGCAAAGTGGCTGCCCTATGTCCTCGATAGCCTCACGAATTCCATCTTTGAGGTTTTGAATCGACGCTGGGCTGTTGGCGTAGACCTTCTCTTTCACGTGGCCCCAAAGGAAGTAGTGGCAAGGTGTTAAGTCACAAGATCTCGGTGGCCAATTGTGATCACCTCTTCGAGAGATAACACGGTCCGGAAACTTTTCCCGTAAAAGATCAATGGTTTCGTTGCTTGTATGGCACGTAGCGCCGTCTTGTTGAAAGTAAACGTTGTCCAGATCAATACCATCCAATTCCGGCCATCATTAATCATCTGTCGATAGCGCAATCCATTCACCGTAACTGTTGCTCCAGCCTCATTTTCGAAAAAGTAAGGTCCAATGACCCCGCGGGACCATAAACCGCACCAAACAGTCACACGTTGAAGATAGAGAGGCTTTTCAACAATAACTCTTGAGTTTTCCAAGCCCCAGATGCGACAATTTTGCTTCTTAACGAAGACATCGAGGTAGAAATAGGCCTCATCACTCAAGATGAGTTTTCGATGGAATTCCGGATCATTTTCATGCATTTCAAGGACCCAATCAGCAAAGACTCGACGTTGTTGATGATCGGCCGGCTTGAGTTCTTGTGTTAACTGAACTTTATAAGCCTTAAGACCCAAATCTTTATGCAAAATACGGTGTAATGACGTTTGTGGAATGCCTAATTCCAAAGAACGACGAGGAATGGACAACCCTGGGTTTTCTTCAATACCTTCGGCTACAGCAGCAATATTCTCGGCTGTTCTTGAGCGCCGTGCACGGGTTTTATTCTTCACATCACTAACTTGTCCCGACAGCTCGAATTTTTCTACCAATTTCTGTATTGCGGTCCGACAAGGTGCTTCACGACGACCCAAAAATGTTCGAGTTTTACGAACCGTCTCTGCCACAGTTTTACCATTTTTATAATGAATTTTAATAATTTCAATGCGTTGTTGAATCGTGTATCGTTCCATTTTTATTAATGGCGTAGTTTCTAATTGTCAAATGTCAAAAAATAACAGCTCCAAAAGTGACATCTACCGAAATAGCGGGCTAATTAAAATAACACCTCTTATTGGAAAACCCTTTATTAACTCAAGAGGAGTTTGAAGAATTTTTAGGAATTTTCATAACGGTTGGCGTTCGACACTCCAGTTCAGAACATGTGAAAGAAATGCGGAAATCAGATTCTTATCTACTCTATTTTGCAACAATGCCTATCAACAAATATTGATATTGTTCTTCTAAATCATATTCTGTATAATTTTACCCGCATATACGTTTCTCCCCAAACATACACTCGGTGGCACAAATGTGTCATGCCGAGAACATACGGGTGTACAAATTGTTTGTAAAATTCCGTTCAATGTTTTCGTTTTTGATCCTTTCAAGATTTTTCAGAATATTAAAAGAAAGAAAAAAGTATGAAGTTCTAAAATCATGCACACAAATCGAAAATGGTACAATTCTGCCATGCCGTGGACATGAAGGTTTAGTGGTGGCAGTCAGTTTGTTAGGGTGAATGAGAAGTGCTCGAGTGAAACGTCTCATTATTTGGTGCTCCTGAAGGATCAAATGTTTCCATTCATCCATTCACCAATTGGGTTAATTTAGGATTGTGTATGCCGATTCAATGATAACCTGCAGCGTGTATATAATTGGTTAGTGCTAAATAACCTGGAGTTGAAGCCCAGTAAGTGAAATTGCTTAGCAATTTATAGAAATGGAATTGATCTTAATATTGTCCCACAAATATTCTTCAACAACGCCGTACTATCATATGTTGATTCAGCTAAAGCGTTTGGCTTTGAACTTAACTCAAAGTTCACCAGCTGTAATCATATAAGAGTCACAATAGGTAAAATATATGGATGCCTGCGGCAGTTATGGCTAAGCTCTAGTTTTCTCTCTCTTCATATGGCAGTACGGTGTTCTCAGATATTGACTCAGTCTGTCGAAGGATGCTCTTGGTGGCATATAACTATTTACTCCGCTTTGTATTTAAATTGCCATTCATCAGTTACATATCTTCTTTCTTAACATGCTTGTTTCGAGGCTCTCTGGATGCATACCTAAACCAACGCAGATTAGAATTTCTTCACAGATTATTAAGTAACCAGCGGATTGCGTACCTATTTGAAAACTTTAGCTTCATAGCTCACATATAGAATATATTTCTCTTTCGTATTTTTTTTTTTTCAGTCAAATTTAATTTTAGTCTTATTATTATTTTGAGTAATTTTCCTATTGAGGCCAGCACACTTTGTACATCCTAGGATTGTAATAAGATCTTTGCACGGTAAATAAAAGCATTGTTATTGCTATTATTATTATTATGTTCACTGTGGGCATTATCAATTGAAGTGTATGCTAAAGACATGTTTTTTACATTTTACTTCATTTTGTTCCATTATATGGTATTTACTTTGTTCCAGGATTACCAAATTTTCAATCATTTGGACAATTTCTGAATTAAAGACAAAAAAGTGCATAGTTGATATTGTTTATAAGGAAACGATCTTCGAACAATATTAGACAAATAAAAACGATCTTACAACAGAATACAAATTTACTTTGTTCCAGGATTACCAAATTTTCAATCATTTGGACAATTTCTGAATTAAAGACAAAAAAGTGCATAGTTGATATTGTTTATAAGGAAACGATCTTCGAACAATATTAGACAAATAAAAACGATCTTACAACAGAATACAAATTTACAGCTTAGAAAAGATTTTAAGAAATAATATTTATTAGATTTATTTATACTGTTTAATATGGTATATAAAAAAAAGAACAATTCGAAAATTTATTTGTTCCACTCTTCTTGAAGATGTTGTTTTAACGTAGTTTTGCTGAAATGTCATGTTGAGTTAAGGACCTTTTTAATTCTGCTCATAAATGTTCTATGGGATTCATGTTCGGCGACTGAGGAGGTGTTCCCAGCTGTTAAAGTACTTTATAAAGTTGCCATTCCTTTGTTTTTCTGGCACAATGTTTAGGATCGTTGTCTTTTTGAAAGACAAAATTATTTTCTAATCCTAACTTTTCTGCAGTGGATTTTAAATTATGCTTTAAAATATTTATATAAGCATATTGATCCATCATTCCATTAATGAAATGAAGACTTCCAACCCCAGTCGTCGACATACAACCCCATACCATAATAGCACCACCTCCATATTTAACGGTTGGTTGCAGGTTTTCTTTGTTGAACTGAGTTCTTGGCTTTCTCTAGACAAATTGTTTCCGAGATGAGTTAAATATTTCATCACAGTATCCCAAAAGCTTTGAGCCTCATGAACAGATTTTTTAGCGAACCCGATTTTTTTTCCTATTTGTTTTATTTATCCACGGTTTTTTTTCTTGAAATCCGTCTACGGTATCCGCTTTTCCTTATCGTTTAGCTCACTGTTTCAACACTTATATTTTTGCCAGTACTTTCGCGAATTAGTATGAGGATTTACTTTCGCTCGCTTCAAAACTTTTTTTTCTTCTCTTTCATTTAGTATTCTTGCTTGCCCCATACGCGGTTTTTTTATTAATATACCATCACTTTTATACTTATTAATAATTTCTTGTACTGTACTTCGCGGTATTCCAATCTCCTTTGAAATTATTCGTTGCGAATATCCTTTTTCAGAAAAAGAAATAACCAATTTTCTCTCTGGTAAACTCGTTTCACGCTGTTTTGGCATTTTGGAAATTTAAATGTTTAAAAGAAAACTTATTTAAACGAAAAATATAATAAACTAATCATTATGCTGGGACGATACTCTGCATGCACATATTTATCTAAATTTTTTGGAAATTTACCCGATTTCGTACATGATCACTTCATGGGCGGATACTTTTGTGTCTTCGTTTTGTGAGTTGATTCACCATTGTTAGTTTTTCTCTGGAATTTATTTATTATATAGTATATTGTTTTTGAATGTGAGAAGACATAGTACACATGCTGGAGTTTATAAATGTATATATTTTAAAAGTATTAGCAAATGAACAATCTTATAAATTACATGCAGTTTGTCAGAAGATCAGATAGGCTGATACTTCTGTGACTACTACTGTATATACAAGTGGAAAACGTGGCTATACAAGTGCCGCCGATAAAAATCTAGATACTTGTATCTAAGTGTAAACTCACCTTAACAATGATTCGACTTTCTCCATTTCAACCGACTTATAATAAATTCATCAGAATTATTGTCAACAAACATTTTTTCATTCTGAAGCCTTGGTTTTCAACAGAGTGTATGTATGTGACTAATATTTGACCTAAATATTTGGCTCTGTGTATTGTTTTTCGTTCTTTCATATTTTCGCTCGCTTTGCTCATATATAGAAAATACTATGCGCAATATGTATGATGCTTGACCCACATACTGGCACTACATGATCGTTTTGGTTATTGGTCATGCTACCCAATAGCCTGCGTTTAATTTTCTTATGCGTAGGGGAAAATGTTCCATTTAGTTTGTATAATCGAAATAGACTATTTCCAATATTCAATTAATATATAAATCGGAAGACGTACCCAAAATTATTCATTTACGTTAACTTATAAATATCCGAAGAAGAAAATCGATCGATGATCCTGAGTAAAAAGCCGGTGCGTTGCTGTAACTTAGGCAGTAGATTTTAAAACTAAATCAAAAACGAACCAATAGACCCCCGGCCCGCGGTAAAGTCTCTTGTTCCCCTAATAAAGAACAAAAAGGAAAATTAAGAAGTAACTAAACAAATTTTAAGTCAATAAGTCAAAAATAAAAAACGTAATAATAAAAACTTAATTTCTGAGTTTAGAAAGTCAATATGTCAAGAAAGAGATCTAAATCGAGACTGGTGAACTTCTTGCATAAAAGTACCACCAGTCCTTTTTGTAATTGGGAAACGTAACCTCATAGCAGCTTTAAAAACTGGAAAAAATTAGCGGAGGTAGGGTAATTTTTTGAAAATTCCATAAATTTGTTGTAAATATGATGACAAATTTCTTAAATTCATCAATAATTATAAAAAAATATTAAAAATTAATACAGCCTTGGAAGCTGAAGCGATGATCATGTAAAACATGCTTAAATTAAAAAATTATGAGATAAACGCTGAAAATTTGAGAAAAAATATTAAAGAAGGGTACAAATTTTCTAAAGCGGCAATATTGCTCCCAGTGAAGTCCGCCGGCTGTGAGATAAGCTTTTCTGCTATGAGGCGGATAAAAACGTTGCTTAGAAGCACAATGCTTCAAGAACGATTCTCTCGCATATCACGCATGTTACTGCTCAACACAGAGAATTCGATTAAAAAAAAATACAGCTGAAATGGTATTGAGCCAATTTGCAGAAAAACATAGTAAACTAATACTTATTTAATTGGTTTTTGGTGATTTCTGTTCTGATTAGAAAGTTAGGTGCGAATTTGGGCTTAGCTGAGATTTTCTGAATGTAAGAAAACAAATTGCTTTGTCTTATTCAAATGAATATAGAAAAATTAGATTAATAGTTGTAAATACATTTTTTCAATTATCTCCGATTATGATAATAGCAGAAAATTTTATTACAGAATATGAGAAAAGGTCATATATTCTAGGAATAGAATGGCTTAAATGTAGTCTACTTGTCGTTATTCTAGAAAAAGATTTATTTTAAATGTTCCAAATTAATTTTTAATAGATATTTATTATGCTTATTTCATGTAAAATGTTCTTTGTTGTAGCAAGTCAGTTCGTTGTATATGCGATAATTTTCTTATAATAAGAAGAATTTATCTCGTGTCCCTACGGTTACTATTAGATCTACGGTTTTATTGCCGATAAAAGGAGTTTTCTTCTTTCTTGAAAGTTTTCTCACTCCAGTAGAAATCGTAATGCTAGTAGATTTGAAAAAAAAAATCGTATTTTGTTTTCGATTTAAAAGACAACGGTAATCAATAAAATAGTTTGCTTGATGTAAGGAAACCTGGTGTTAACACTTTTACACATTTTTAAGAAACAATACTTGATTGAAGAATATTCTTTTTCAATTTTTGTGTCAAACTGGCCACTACTAGGCCCACCCCACAACAAAACCCTGCCTATGCCCATGCAATTACCCCTGGGGTAAGATCTTCTCCTATACTAATTTTTCTATTAGTTTTGGTAGCATAATGTCGTCTAGTTAAACATTACAATAATACATATAAAGTGAATCCCTAACGCATGCACTAAGAATCATTTGAAATTATATATTAAGATTTTCCAAGTCAAAGTTGCTCGAGAAACCAAAAAATAACCAATCAATAGGTTGACCAGGATCTAACATGATTTTTTTTTTTTTTTTTTACTTAGGAAGGACATCTTCGGTACTTTTGTTCATATCTTCAAACAAAACAACATGATTTACTTCAAAAATTGAAATAATGCTGATTTTAGCTATTTCTACATTCTAGCAATGTCTTAATTAATTTAACAAAGGCATTAATATAATTAACTTTTATCTAACAAGAGACTTGTTAATGTCATCAAGACATAAGGACACTTCCTTGAATGTCGAACAGAGTGCACGCCATAATTGGATAAACGTGACTCATCTTGATTCAATGGAAAATTTATGACACAATGACATGAAAACTATTTGCATATATGCATATGTGATATATTCAAACATATTTACTAACAATGAAAAGTTTGTCTGTAATAAATGTCAACAAAAGGTTCACGATACCATCGTGGAAGAACGATTTTGTTCCCTCTTAGCGTATAACTTTCGTTTCACTATTACTAGAGGATAACAGCGTCTCTTAATCACATAGATAAGACACCAAGAAAAGTTACGAGAACATTTGACTCTGCACGTTCAAATTAATTTAGCGTGATTTCACATGAGAGGGCATCATCAGAGAGAGTATAGTTAGTAGAAATATAGAGGAACTAACGTCAACGAGCAAAAACAACTAATTACTTCCGTGGAATTTTCACCTGTCAAATGATAAAGTTTTAATTGATATGAAAAGATGTATAGTGTATAAATTTGGACGACCGACGTGACGAGATGTATCTTTTTGTAAATTTTAATTTCGGCCACTTTGAATTTCATTAATTCCAATTATATTTCAAATTTTACAATTTCGTTTGACTGAACAATTTTAAAGAGCTATTACGATTGTCATCCACATTCATGTCATATACATATGAACACTTATATGTACAAAACAAGGGATTGTAAACTTTCATTACAGTATATAGTTAAGGTATTACAATGGCCTTTGCTTAATGGGAGTTCTACCAAGAAATTAGGTGTTCCGCAGGGTCCGATATTGGCACCAACCATGTTTATAATATATTATATTGGCAAATCGATATTTGTATTGTTAGTGTTAGTTATTTTGATTCTGAGTTAGTCATTAAAAAAAACTGGTTTACTCACCATTTTAACTGGAAACTTTACATAATGTGATGTCTAAAAGGAAAAAGTGAAAAATATGTTAAATGATGTAAAGCTTATATGGTAATAGTAAAGGAAAAACTTATAATAAAGAAAAAAGTGTTTAGCGGGGCTATTTTACATTTGATTAGAATATAAAGTGAATGAGTCCAATGATTTAAAATTGCCCTCGATTTAGCAACTTTTAGGACATAACACAGCTTCAATTTACCCGTCTGTTTATCTCTTTCTGTACGACAACACGAGAAGCTTGGAGATAGCATATATAAACTTTGATTGCAATAATTTTCTAACAATCTTTAGTACAGATATGGCCAAAAATTTACGAAAGCGGCAACAACGTGCAAAAAATTCATGGTATAGCAATTCTCTATCTCAGTTATATTTAATCTCCACAAAACAAATTGTCTAAATCATATACAAACCCTAATAACAGTCTCCCCACACAGTACAAACGCGAAAACATACTGTACTAAAATCAATAAATGCAAATTATCCAACAAAAAGTTGAGCAGGGTATTGTAAAAATGGATGACTATTACAAAAAACACAAAAATGACTTATATTCGCATTCCGACTACATCATGTCGATCAAATCTGACCTCCTTGGCTGACAATATTCACATAAAAGTCAACAATCAAAAAATAACACCCTCCACTCCAGTAAGGCCAAATACTTTGGGATATCCTACACCTACTTACTCAAATTCAGCCCTCACCCCCAACTGACCTTCAAAAAATCTATCGCTGCCTACAGTCTCTTGAGTCCACTATTCAACGTTCAAAACGGGGGCTCTAAGTTTCGACCGAACTAATATTGTACAAACAATTGATTCGAGCAAGCATTACTTATTGCTACCCTATCTGGAACTCAATTTCTACACGAAAACCTTTGGAAATTTTGAAAGGAAAATTCTTTTTACTTGTACTGGTTTTCGTAAAAGAACAATTTACATTTACAAAGCTGTCAAAATTCTTCATATTGATGAGTACCTTGTGGCACAAGCGCAACTCAGGATGGAAAAACTTCGCCATCTTCCAAACCCTTTCATATTCAACCTGCCTCCATACACTCCTCCTACAGAATTCAGGTATGTCTCATCTATTTAACTTGTTGATTCCGAAGGCAGGAGCATTTGCATTTGACAAATTTAATTTTCAGATTTTTTATTATCTAGGTAGAAAAAATTTGCTTGAAAAAATCTCTTCATACTTCTGTTTAACCATTATCAAAAATTCGAACAAATCAACTGAAAAATTGCCCAGGGACATTCTATTCTTTTCCTATAGATTCCATAGCTTTCCCGGGATAAGCAGGAAGTTTCCAATATTTACTTAGGACCTTATGTCTAGTAATTATTAGAAATTTCCCAGAACTTATTCCCTGGGATATTCCACAACTGTGGAAACATTCTCAGCAGGATAACTTTGTGACAAATATGGGAAAGTCGTTTTTCCCCTTTCCAAAATTTATTTTGGTATGATCTCTGATTCTCGTGATTCGCTTGGTTTTCTTGTGCTCTGGTGAAAGCGCTAATTTGTCGCTTGGTGTGCTTCCGTGTATCATTTTCGGAGACCAAAATAACAAAATTTGTACTTCAAGAAGCCATATTAGAACTGCGTTGTTTAGACCAGCGACATGCGTGTAGCTATATTAAAATTATATTCCCTTCTGCAATTTCTTTCTGGTGTGGGAAAGTTTGTTGGTTGTACGTTGCAGAACTAAATTATTTAGTGATTTTCTATATGCAAGTTTTAAAAATTTTGTGTTTATGTATTGTACCAGTATGTACACCTCTAGCATATACCTTCCAGCCATTGTGTTTTTTTTTTTTTTAAAGGATTATCAATCAACAAAATCCCAGAAAATATCATACATTATACCAAGATATGCCACCGTCCATCCTGAAAACAAATTATGAGATCCGTAAGACATCCTAGATACGCTTGCAGCGGGGATGTTGCATTATTGAATACGTTAACTGTGCCTAAGTATAACCACAGAAAAACATGTGGGAAGGGCATAGAATCTAGCAGCGACATCCGAGCCGCGGACATTCGTCAATCAAAGGGATATCCTAAGTTGTTAATTGTGACCGGACCGATTTTCTCACGGACAATTTATATATACTAACGAGATATCTCATTAACATACCTTGGACACATTTGTGCTGTATGGGACAGTATTTGTATATTGCTCAAGTATAGATTTGCTCGAGATGGAATGGAAGATTTTAGACTTACCGGTCGTAATTATTATGTCAATTCATAAAAAATTTTGACAAATTTTAATCCATTTTTGACGACTTTTAATAATTTTTTTTCTGAAATTCCAGCAGCAAAATAACAAATATTTTGGCGACTCTGTATACAAACAATTCAAAGATAATAAACGCGGGACAGGGGAGATGAGCTGGTATGTCAGAAGTAAGAATTATTTAGCCATATTACTGCGAAACCCGGTTAAGTTTACAATGGTGACTAAATGAAAAAGGATAGACAGAGGTAATGTTCTCTTTTTCTGTAGAAGATCATATGTCACTCTTTCTTAATTTACCCATTCAAAACTTTGCCGAATGATATTTTAGCAAGGATTATGTAAAATATAAAATTTGGTAAGTCTAACAAAGTTTGAATATCATTAGACCTTTTCCAAATCTGGGCATAATACTCATAACATATATCACCTAAATAAATTGCATGAGGACTTTAAAATTATACCTATTAACCAAATTTCATAAGTAAATGCATATTTTGCAACTCGCTGATGCTGCGACCTTCAAACCTTTCAAAGCGGGTTCACAGAGAGTAGTGTAAAAATTTTAGGTGTTCTAGGAAAGATAGATAACGTGAAATATACAAAATTCCTGTAGACAAAATAATAAATATACTTCGCGAATATGGTCTCTCTCCGTTTAATACTGATGGAGAGAGCAACGTTGAGAAGTCGATAAATTTTGAAAAAAACGTTTACGAAGTAGTAAAAACAAATGCCTTTAGAGATATAAGGGTATATATACATAACAAGATGAAGCTTCGTCAAGAGTTAAGTCCATTTCTTTAGCATGCAATTTTCTTTTATCCTGTCTGATCATAAATTTTAAAATATCCATATTAAATTGTCCACTTAAAGTAAATAAATCACTCTCATAAAAGTAATCCCAATAAGCTTAAGCCTAATAAACTTTGCTGGTTATAGGTGTTTTTTACAGCAATGTATACTCTTTCTGTAAGTATAAAACATCTCGTTAAAGAGTAATCCAACGTTACTGAACTTGCACTGCCATAATTTTCACAGTACCGGATCTAGGAAACTTTTGAAGTGGGGCAAAGACGTTAGTTACCGCCCCCTCTAACAACGATCTTTATTTGGGACAAATTTTCTTACAGTTCCAGGGTATACCAGGCATTATATGTATATGATAGATGACCTATTTATAGATACTGCATACCCTAGACCTATGTAGAACCAGAATTGTTAAAAACAATTTGAATATGAAACAAATGATTGTTAAATAAAAAGAATTTGAAATTCAAACGAAAAGTAAGATCCATTATAGATCTTAAATGTCGTTTGAATCTCAAACTGTTTTAAAATAAAAGGAAAGTAAAAAATCGTATCATTACAAATACAATTTATTTTATACCAGAGACAGACTTGCAATTTTCATATTTATATATTGATAATGCAATTATGTGAATTGCAATATAAAATTTCAGAGACACACTTGCATTTTACGATACTAAGAATTTAATTAGACAACTTACACTTGATTTATCACTTGATTTGTCATTTGACTTAAGAAAGTTCCAATTTTACAAGTGTCAAATATTAAATGTCAGAAAAAGTTGTATTAAGTATTAAATTTGGTTCTAAAAGGTTCTTGTATTAATTGATTATGGTCTATAACTAGGGTCATATTGCAATAAACTCATATACCGCGTACGTTTTTCGCAATTTTAATATTGAGCTCCAATGTACTAACTTCTGTTTGTACACCGAGCGTATACCGAGCTGCTTCTCAGTATATAGAGACAGATTTCGCAAAATACAATATTGAAATTGCAAGTCTGTCTCCGCTATTATTAACATAAGGATAACAAATTAATATGAATCTTCTCGGCTAAAAATACTAAAATTTGAAACAGTTTCAAAAAAAAATCTGTGTAGGTATTCTGGCAAACTGCCGTTCAGGTTGAATGCATTTATCCGATTTTTTACTCAGATTCGTTTAGCTATGGGTTCAGAAATTCGTCGTATTGCCGCCCCCTTAATTTTAGCGCCCGGGGCAAGTGCACCCGAGTGCCCCCCCATAGATCCGGCCCTGAATTTTCATTGAATCCCTAAAAGGTCATATCATAATACATAAGCACATCCACGCTATTTACTTTTATTGATCTTAAAATATCATCGGTTCCTCGTAAGACGTCAATCTGAACAATACTGAAATGAATACATATATTGCATTTTGCTCTGATATTGTGTAAAGAAGTAAGAGATACCCAGACTTTCAAGATATGATAGCAAATCTATAAAAAAAATTGAATTGATTTCCGCATCTACATCATTTTACATAGATCCTGAGTATTGTCACAAAAAAATGGATGAAAGGCCAATTTGGTTTCGTTTTTTTGTTTTTCTTAGGATTTACGGAAGAAAATTTCACGTCAATATTCTCAACCGATACACACACAGTTGAAGTATAGTTTCTACTTTTGCTGAATTTAGTTTGAGAAACATTATCTGTATATACAGTACATACGTGCAGAGATATACATATGTACCTACACTATTTGTTCGGACAGAATTTATCTTACTAAGGAAATTTCTATAACTATACCGCTGCCTACTCATATTCATTATAGTTAATATTAATGTCTCTATTGAGAAAATATGTATTTTATAAATTACGGTTTAAAACAGGCTTGATATTATATCTTTATGGAACACCTCAGATAAATAGCCCTAGAATCGTCTCTTTACGATTTTTTTTAATATATTTTTAAAAATTTAATAATTTACAAAACAGAATTATAAAAATGGTTCAAATTAGAATTAATTGGGTATGTCTTAATGTATTTTTCAATAGTAAGGAGGAAGTGGGAATTTAAAGAAGTTTTAATTTTTAAAAGAAGATAAGAATGGCTCAAAGAATATATACTCCAAAAATTATGTAATTACTTTTAATTATTCACAGTAATTAAAAGTAAACCTTAAATACATTATACATTACTCACAAAATTACGTCAAATAATTAAAAATTATCTGAGGATTACTAAATTCAATTCCTTTGAATTACATACAAGATTTTTCTTCCGGAGTTTTCTTTCATCCATTATCACGAAGTTCTTATTTGTTGGTATAATGCGCTGAAATCCTTTATATGGCAGGGTATGCCTTTATTTTTCTATAGCAGAGTGTGCCAATTTTTTATACTTATGGCAGAGTACGCCGCTTTCTTTATCTAAGGCAGAGAATCCCGATGTTATTAATTATGGCAAAGTATGCCGATATTTAGAGAGAAATTAAAGGATACTTTTGATGATCAAATTAGTTCTTGAATTATTGTATATCTGATCACAGAAATTTTTAATGT
Source organism: Dioctria rufipes (assembly GCA_963924295.1). Taxonomy (NCBI): domain Eukaryota; kingdom Metazoa; phylum Arthropoda; class Insecta; order Diptera; family Asilidae; genus Dioctria; species Dioctria rufipes. The sequence continues at coordinate 175,802,460 of OZ002743.1, forward strand.
CTCGTAATGGATAGTTTCACAATTGATAATTTTGCTTGCGTAGTAGAATTTGCGGGTATTGCAAATTCTTGTCAAGGTCAAGCATTTTTGTTTGTTTTATTTCTTTATCGTTTCTATTTCTGTTTATTTTCATTGTCTGTCGTCATGGATTTACAAAGTATTATTTGGCATAATTCTGAAAGTAGATATAAAAGTATAAACTAGCTCTCGAAGTAGTAATGGATTTATTGTAATTAATGTGTTAAAAAGTATTTTTCATTTTGGGTGACCACAATTAATTAAATGAACAAGTACCGAGATACTGTTAGTTTCTGGCCTTAAGCCGGTACTTGTTCTTTTAATTTTTTCTGCTCATATGCAGTAGGTTGAGAATTGCCTGTAGACTAGTATTTTGTACGGGTCTCGAAAGAGTAGAAAACTCATTACCACTTTTCACTCACTCACAATTAATTAATTTTGATAATTGTAATAATAACTATTCTTTCCAAAAAATAGTACCTAACCATAATTATGACGTTAATTTACTACTATCAAATTACCGTAATTGTCGTTAAAAACTTTTAATTCCTATGAAATCACTACCATAATGTAATTGTAATTTAATATTTACAACTCGGATTAAATTCCGTACCAGGTGTTTTATTTAATAGGAAAGTTTTGAGTAGCTTGGAAATTAAATCCTTGCTTTTTTTTATTTAAGTACAGAAGAAAAAAACAAATAGTAGCAATCCTTCCAGCTAACTAAATAATATTGCAATTAAATTAATTCTTTGAATTGATTTATTTAGCAACAAATCACTTTATCAACGTTCATCTAGAGAGTTGCTCACTATTCTTATGAAACGGTTTAATTGCAAGTTAACTCTGGAAAATGTTCTGGCAAAATCTAAGTAATGCGGGGTTTCATGGGGTGATTCGAAAAGCTTTAAGTTTAGTCTTAATAACTACTTTGTAGTTTACCATTCATGTCCTGTGCACCTAACCGATAGTGATAATTTTCAATCTTGGTTGCCTCGTCATTTCATGTATTCTAAGAACTCTGAATGCTTCATTCTTCGATGTGCGAATAGCGAAGTAAACGATAAATATGGTATTTTCTATCAGATCAAATGCATCTGGTTATGATTAAATATCGCGGTGATTTCTCAAATTAGTCCTGCCAATGATCTTAGATCTTAAGGTCTTTTTAGAAGGTCTTTAATATGTATCTAACATTTCTTCCTTTCCTACATCTTGTGAAATTACAAATCCTCCCATGAGACAACATTTCTTAGACCAATTAGTCAATTATACCTCCTATATTAAGAATCTGTAGAAATTAATGTACCTACTGGAAAATTCTAGAATACCTATGTGAAAATAATCCAATCAACTCATGTCAATCAGGCTTTTGCTGGAATCATAGCTGCGAAACGTATCTACTCAAAGTAACAACTGGAATTGATAAATATTTATGATGTCCATTTTCTTTCTGTTACAGATTTTTCAAAAGAATTTGTTACCGCTTGTCAAGAGAGGTTCTTGTTGAAGCTTGCATCGCCTTTGGTTTTTCTGTAGATCTTAATAGGTATGTCACACTGAATAATGGTGATTTCTCAAAACTTTTTTCGAATACCTGCAACTGTTGCATGTTTTCCGCCAAGAGTCGAAAACTCCTGCTGTTATGATGTTGTACTTCTGCTGTTACTATGGTCCTTATATTGTTCAGGTTAATCGCCTCTCGAATAATTTACCTTCCGGGTTCAATGTGCAGGCTTATTTTGATATTTGCATCTAGCCTTTCCTTTTCTTCCTTTTTGCTGGTGGACATGTTAACTTTTTTCTTTCACTTAAATTTCTCATTTAATATGGGTTTTAATACATAGGTGGTATTACTTGCGAACTGCGCCCTACTAACGCAAGTGTACACCATTCTCTCTCTGTGTAACTTCTTAATTGTTATCTGCTGTTTGTTATTTTCAAACTCATCCATTCTTGATTTCGCTTAGGTACAACGTTATTATTACAATTGTAAAAAATTCGATACATAATTACAACTCAGAGCCGGCTTCTATCATACAAAGTTTACAATTCTAGAAAAAGTAGATACCTTGGCTTCCATAATGAAGACCTAAAATCAAATTAGTGTTCATAAAGCACAAGTATATTTTCCTCCCATGGGAAACAAAATCAGTTTTATGAATTACTTGTTTTGTAATTATAAATATGTTGTTACACGTTCAGCATAAAAGCTCTGAAGGCCATATTATTTAATATCCCCCCATTCCAGCCCCTTCCACTATAGCATATAATTTCAACATGAACGGTTGTGTAATGTGGAATTAATCAACTCATTTTCGACGATAAAACCTTAAGGAAACAGATCTCTGCTGCTATATCTTTTCCTTCCCTGAAGAGCGGCATATATTCCACTGAAATTCCCTCTTTACTCAGAATTTCTATGGGCTTTGATTATGAATAGCTGCGAGACTCCACGGGCTATGTTTGTGTAATTTTTTGCAAATTTATATCTAAACAACACAAAATGAAGGACATTTATTATTATTATTACATTTAAAGAACCCCATTTACCGGCCGATTTGGATAGATTGACATCAATATGCATGTGATGACCATCATCAAGAGCAGGATGACATATAAAAAGGTGAGGGGTCCACTTGGTGTTAATAAGCGTAGAAAGGTCAGACCTAGTGGTGAAATGTGAAGAGTGAGGATGGCTAATGCATACGAGGCTTTATATTCCTTGTATGATTTCATAATTCGTCTACTAGTGTAACTTAAATCTAAAGCAGTTAGCACATTCTGTTTGACGATTATGGCAGGCATACGCCAGAGAAAACTGTCCGGTAACTCTCTTGGGAAGGAGTTGCCGATATGTTTAACCTTCCGAAAGTGGCACCCACTGGCAGGACACGAATATAATATATATTACATTTTCTAACTTTATATTATCAAAGAATGACACCTTTACTTTTTATAGAAATAAGAAAAATGCTTCATGATAACAATACTGCCAGTTAATTATTAGCAACGTCCTTCTATTTCGGATTTGTTCGCTTTGGGGAAAAATGATTATTTTTGTACCGTGCGCATGCGGTCGGTGGGACCGCAAACTACAATATCAGGACAAAAACGCTTTGAGCATAGTTGGCGACCGATTGACGTGTACGTTACTGCTTTGCCAGGAATACACAGTCGTTCATAAAACTAGACTCGTTTTCAATAAAAATATAAGGGAAATAATATTGGTGCGGAATCACAGACCGCACACCACTTCCGAAAGGTTAAAATTCTTCCCAAGATAGAAGAGTGTAAACAAAGAGTCTCTTCAGAAGTGGCACGAAAGTACCTAAATGGGCACTTTGTGTGGTTGTTGGTAGGTAGGTTGGGGTAGGGTAAAAAAGGTCCTAACTATACCGGAACCGGCAGTTTACAAGGAGGGATTTTAGAGTAAGTTCAACTAAAAATCAGTCTTAGCATCCATATTTCCATACCGCCACATCCGGACCACTTACGAAAATGAAAATTACTTGAAATGGCTAGTGGGATCAGAAATTCGCTTAAAAATCTCCACCGACCTTAGTTCGTCCTAAGTGAAATTAATGAAATGATCACACATATACGCATAACTGAATATAAGGACTTAAATCGACATTCTAAAAATATTCTCAAACGGTCCGAATAACAAACGTCAGAAATCGTCACAGAGACATGGAAGGCAAATATATAGGCCTACAATGGCCCCCGAAAGGGAAATATGAAACATTTTTGTTCTGAAATTAATATATCCTTGTAAAGAGGAGCTTACAGAAGTATGATATAGTGGCTATATGACACCAGAGTTTATTCTATACTAGGTCCTCCGCCGCCCTCTTAATCTGCGTACAAAACCCCATCCCCAACTAAACTTGCTGGTCAAACAAGAGCTCTGGAACCGAAAAGACCATAACTATATTCTTTTTCAGAGATCCATTGAATCTAAATAGTTCATGACACCATAACATGTACTACAAAGGCAAAATGACACAGTTTGGTAAAATAACTAGATGGACAATTCGTCTGCAACTCTTCGTAGGATTTCAAACAGTGCTCATTGAATTCAGTTTTATTTTGTGCTATTTATATCTATTCAATGCCACAATTTCCCTGCCCCTCATTTCCATTATTTCACAAAAATAAATTCAAGCAACTACCGACTGTAGTTGGAAAATTAAATGCCGAAAATAATTTCACGGAAATCGTTTTGTTATAAATTGCAAATTTTCATATTTCATGGGGAGGTGGGGTTGGTTAGGTAGGTAGATAGGTCAAGATGAAATATTTCAATAATTTCTCCGTGTTATCAAAGCATTTATCACTCAAATGTTTCCCGAATTCTTCCATTATGTAAAAGAAGGCAAAAAAAAACTGAAAGTAATCTGTGCTAGTCCAAAAAAAGTAAATCACCAAAAGAAGAAATCTCGGTCATGGTTTATAAGTTGAATAGATTCCATTCAATAGTGATTCGAGTTTTGCCAATAGGAAAAATTTCTCTCCATGAAAAACGAGTAGAGATAAATCAAATTCTGTGAAATCACCACTGGGACCTGGAATTTATCATACCCTTTTAGTCCATTGAGTAAAAATATAACATTTACTATGTATAAAAAATTCTGCTCGGTACATATAAATTGTATATGTGTATAAGTATGTATATATTATAGAGTGAAAGCTTTCTATTGCATATCCATCTTAAAATCTTCGGAAAATTTACAGTTTGGTTTTACCCAATTTATTCTTGAGCCAATCAATTTTTTTAAACAGAAGATGTGCCGCTTATAATTTATCAGAATCTCTTCCATCAATGTGGATGCTAAACTCCTCGGAAATATTCATTATTTTCTGATCTATGAGAAGATTTTGCCCAAGGAGCAATTAGGGGGAAATAGTTAATTATAAAATTCCCACATTTCCACATCATAATTTCGATGCATAGAAAATTTCTGATTTGGTTATATGCGGATGAAAATGAATCATCATTTGGGATTTGAGATTTGAATGTATAAAGAAATTTGTAGCTATCCCATATCCAAGGAATAATATCGAGAATTTCGGTATGCATGAGGAAAAAATTTGACTCCATTTAGATATTCATCAAAATGTCTTTTCATGCTATTGGTACTTTCTAAGAAGAATGCAATAAGCTTTATTACACAAAGTTTCGAAATGAAGACGACTTTAACCATTAACTTGGGGTCAAAAACGTATAACATAAATCTTTATGCTACAGTATGTTCAGTAAATAAAAAGATTACTCTTTTGGACTTTTTACCGGGTTAAACGTAATTTTATTCAAGAAAGAATTTTTGGGATATCTCCGGTATATAGCAAAAGCTAAAAAATGTTCTAATTTGTTATTTCATCACACAGCCCATTAATTTTTGGTGACAAGTTTCAAGTCTTGGTTTGACTCATCAACAGGTCCCAAATAGCGAAATTGGGTGATTTGAAAAACAAATGAAAAATGAAAAAAGAAGAAAGAAATTAAAAATTTGAGAAAAATAGAAAAAACAAATTTTTTATTTATTAAAAAAATTTAAAAAAATTTTAAAGAAACAGATTCATTCGAAGCGAATCGAACCTGTATACGCCACGCAGTGGGCTCAAAAATAAAGAAGAAAAGGAAGAAGAAGAAGCGTTTCGTGTCAGCAGAAAACCTTACACTCATCGGTGCAGCTTGGTTTTCTGCCTGCTGCAGACGCTTGAAAATAGATCAAACTGATCTCTTCTCATATAAACTCAGAATAAATTCTGGGTGTGAATTATATGAGGAAAAAAGTATGTATTATCCTTAGCAATAGTTCAGCAATCAGAACTATTGTAGAGTTGTAATATAAGTTCACCATTCAACTTTAAGCCTTATTTTTCAGCCTACAGCCAAGGAAGTGACTCTACTTTACAAGCCTACATGTCTCATCACTTGGCTCTCTTTACTCCATCAGTCGAAAAACTCTTTAGCGCCGATATCGAAAAGTGATTCGCCAAGGCCAACAAAATCCAACTCGTAGTACATTTTAACACTAACACTCGAAAACCATCTTCATTGCGTTCTTGAATAACCTAGAATAACTGTTAAGACTACAATTCCACCAAGAAGTCGACTACCTTCCAATTCATATGAGAGGGGAACAAGTCTTACACGAAATCATAATTTCCAGAATTTTTAACTGTCTTCTCAATAGCGACGTTACACTCAACACATTCGCAAGACAGCAGTTATATTCCATCGTGAACCTCTACTAATTCGTCTATTTGGGATTCTTAATAAGGCCACATCAATCCATCAGAACCAAAGTAGAACTCAATAGGCGAGTGAGTAAAATTTGATGCAATGCTCTGATTCAAGAAGAAAAGCTAAATTGGAGTAATAAACGGGAAAAGTTGTTCACTTTATTTGCTGACATCTAAATTTCCCCAAATGGTATGGTGAGAATAGGCCTAACATTCAACCAAGTAGTAATCCCTGCAAAGTCCAAAGCTTGTTACGGATCGTTATAGAAATGGAGCTAACAGAATGCGATAAGCTGAGACAATACCGAGTTCCTTAGATGATTCAGCAGCTTGTAGTTGTGGTACCACAACAATTTCTTTCATCGCTACTGCCATACATGTTTTTGGACGAGAACAAGTGTTTCAACGTTTGATTTGGAGTCCATAACTCTCAGTAGGATACGGAAGCGGTTTTTGTAAACGCAGTCCTCCTGTACGAACACCAAGGGTGTCAACAATTTGAAGTAATATCACTTCTTTAAGTCACTATTTTTTACAATATTGAGGATGGAATGGATCTAACTTCTATACGCCCAGCTTTTCCTTCGGAAAATCAGGGACTTAATCTTGGTCACATGAGGATGAGAGAATATCGACAGTATATTCATAGGCGATATCTGTGTTATGTGAAGATTTTCCCATTCTGTGCAGAATACCGGAATTCGGCATTGGATTCTCTTGTGGACTTCGCTGATATTCCTAATTTACAAACCCAATATGACATACTTCTTTCAAGCTGAAAGATATATTAACGCTAACCACGTATCCACGTTTATTCAGATGGATATGTTAGAAACAAAAAATCCACAGTATAAATGCGCGGACAATCCCTGTAAACCGTCAAAAACAAAAAAAAAAAAAGTGACCCAACAGCGGCTTACCATACGCCTGCCGCTTTTCAAGAATGGGCACAAATTATCGCTGCTCATTCGTCTTATTTTCCGGATCCGGAGGTATCAGGATGCGCTCTTGCGCTGTAGTGCTGAAATACTGATTGAAGATAGAAGGAATAAGCGTCGGGTGTGATCTTTAATCACTAGTTCTTATCTTTCGACTTTTTTCCGTTCCAAGGGTTATATTTCTTTTACAAGTCGAATTGATTTAAGACATCACTCCGACAACAGAGGATCACAATTTTGTATAGTGTAAAATTCATCGACGACTGATAAATGATACGCGTTGGCGGAGGGGGGTGGGGGGTAGAGTGAGATACAAGTTACATTCGACATTGAGCTTTCTATAACAGTTCAATGCCGAATCAACCGCAGATTTCGGAAAACAAACGCACCGAACAAAAATTCTATTGATAGTACGGATGCAATTCAAAAACTAAATAGGATCATTAATTGACCCTTGTGATACACCAGATTAATTAGAAAGCAGTGAAGATAGTTTTCTGTTAACCTCCACAATTTGGATAGGTACATAAGTCATTTGAAGACGTTATGTTTAAATTCACATGAGCCAAGAAGTTCTTTACGTTCAAAGACTATGCCGACCAGCAAACAACGTACAAGTCGCACCACACCATTTGTATAAAATATTCTGGATCTGATTTTTTATAACAAGTATTGGTGGCACTATCTAACAGACCAGGGTGCGAAGACGAAGTAAATGTAAAATCTTAAAGTTCTTCTTTAATTAATGAAATCCAGATTAAGAGTAAGTGAAAACTTTTATCGTTGTTCTTTTTTTATCATTTTTGAAAAGGAAGGTTGAAAAATATACCTTCAAATTTTATTGTAAAATGCGCAACTCCGCCGCGCTACACAAACGTACCGAAATGTACTAAAACGTACCTATGGATGCAATTGTTTTTCTCGAATAACTCTTTCGTAATCTTATTGAATTTTCCTGCAAGATCTGTGGTATATAAAAGATGACAAGAGTGAAGTTCCGACGAGCTAAATATCAATAATGAATTCATTCGCACCATTTTACAGGCGTACTTCGGGTGAACGAAAAGTATGTGCCAAATTCGTTTCGCTTTTGCCGCAGGAGGAGCAGAAGAGTTATTTGACATCGTTTGGGCAATATAGTCAGTGGAGATCTAAATTATTTGTAAACGATTATTACGGAGGACGAGATATAATGATTCTGACCAGAAATCACAGAGAGCGGAATGAAGGGATCCAGAGAATGAAAAGTGTATTCGAGTACATTTTTCGACTCACAGTACGTGACTCAGAGCACAGATAGCACAAAAACTAGATGTCCCATGTAATACCAGAGTAGACCATACAAATTTTATATGGTTAATGGGACACTTCGGAATAGATCACAACATTTGAAATAAAAGATCCGTCGAATGATTTATATTTTATCGCATCTGCCGTGTCGATCAAATGAGTACGAAAATGATGTTAAGGAAACACTTGCTCTCGGCACGATCTAAAATATGGTGTAGGTCACTTGGGAATGCACCATTTCAAAATCTCTATACTCTACTCTGGTATTCTATACGATATCTACTTTCTAAGCTATCTATCCTCAGAAAGAATTTTTTCTTGTGGGCACAAAGTGGGATATTATAGCGACATTGTCAACTATTAAAAAGAAGCCGACAGAAGATCCCTGAAGTTTACCAATCCATAGAGTAGAGTCTCCTAGACGCTAATACACCAACGCATTCTTCGATACTATCATTGAAGATTGTAATGAACGAACAGGTTTCATCCATCGCTGACTTGATTCCGATCGTTAATTGTAAATCATAAATTTCTGCTTGAAGAATCCATTCGCTACTTAAGTCTCATATCCTGCAACTTATACCAATGAATCTATTTAAATTAGAAAATAGAAGATTATGAAACCAGAAGGAGTATTTCCCTATGGAAACAACAGTATTAAAAAAGAAAGCCGTCAGCACAAAGAACTGACACTGACACTTTTCCCGTAATGCCTATATACATTTCTGAATTTTTTCCTTTCAACATCCCGGGAACTTTTGCATACATCTTCCATAGATAAAATTCATAATATCGCTGGCGCAAAAGGAACCTATTGCAAATATTCAAGTAATGATGACGCTCTAAGAATGAAATCGAAATCAAAAGAAAATTTTCTCATTACCATACAAAAGCCAGAAGTCAATCCTGCATACAAATAGCTTGATAAGAATTCACTAACGTGCAAATGACAATCTAGGGCAAGTCGAAATTTACCTAGTTCAAGTAAGTGTCCTTTCTAACGGCCACTTATCAAAATTAGCATTTTGAATATCTTGCAGAATATCTGTGAGAATTAAGTAAACGTTTGCCTATAAGAAGGTAATTGTGGTATGATCGCATAAATCAAAGCACAAGCATTCCAATAAATTGCACAAGAAAACAATTGCAACGCAATCGAAAACAATTCGCATTAAATAAAATAATCAATCAATAACAAAGTTGCATATCAGTTTGCGTCATGACCTAGAACAATTGTAAACAAAATGCGAATATGCATTTGCGTCATGACCTATAATAATTGTAAACAATATGCAAGTATGCATTTTATATTAAGAAAGATGAAATTAAAAGAGCAACCGAATTGTGTTAACGGTAAGAAATAATTTATGTATAAATTAAATCGCAACACCTGAATAAAGACCAATTGATTTTACTAGTTAGAGATAACAACAAGTAGTCTTTTATTTTTCCACCTGGCATCTGCTGGTTACAGCTGCGCCCGTCTGCTTTTTACAAAGCATCTCCTATCTCATCTACGTTCATATTGGATCTTGGCGATCCACAACGACGAGTGTAGCGGAAGCTACAAAATAATTTTTATTTTTGTTTATAATTAAAAATAGAATAAAATATAATTTTTGTTTGTCAGAGTAATATTTGCGCTGATTGTTTGTCAGAGTAAATAAAATAAAAATACCAAGAATTTAGGATACATATAGATGTATATATATATATATATTTATATATTCATTTAAATAAAGAACTGTTGGAATGCAACATTTTCATTTTGATGCCACATTTTGATGCCACATCAATCAAACAACAATTCAATTTGGAAAAAATCAACCTACATGTTCAAAATACCTTTCTGCTACACGTGCTTTGCACCTTGCCATACAATAATTAAGTATAAATACTATTTTTTAATTTTTTTTTATTACGTATAATTACACTAAATGTGAATCGAATCAAAATATATTTTGTCGTAATATTTATAAGACTAATGGGACATATATATATATATACCAGTACTCAGGCCGAAGGGGACATATGTGTCCCAGGCTGTCACTTTGCACTGATGTGAAAAATTTTTCTTTTTTTCTACCTTATTATAATGAATAAATTCCTCACCTGAAGTAAGTATTAGAAATATAACCTGCCCCTTTTATTTTCTTAAAAAAAAAAATCCGTCTACAAAGCGTTAAAAAAGTCTTGAACAGTTCGTGAACTACGAAAAATAAAATTGTGTACACGCCTATTCGACAACCCGTTTAGAGAAATCAGTCAGTTCGCATTTTGTTAAATTAATAGCCAATAGAGTAAAACTGGGTTATGATAGGATAGAGTGGCAACTGTCGAAATAGCTAGTATCAGTCACACTTAAACCATCGATAGTGAGTTCTAATGCCATCTCATCACGACCTTACGTGGAAATTATTGTTTCACTTAGGATGGTTCATTATTACCAGCCACAAGAGTTAATGAACCTCACTAGGTCGCCCAACTCCTTGTCTACTATTTCCACCAATTCGAATCTATCAGGCGTATGTCATCTACCTTTAGCAAGGTTGGAGTATTAACACAGTATATGTTGAACTTTCTCAATAACCTGTCGGAGCTAAGAAGATTGTAAAATAAATTTATTATTTTATTTATTATTGTAAATCAAAGGTTCAGCAGAGATGATGATTATACTGCTCAAGGGCAGGTACTTGACTGTCAAAACATGCAGAGAATTCAGTAACTCATAGTCGTTGACATGAACACGTATGTACCCAATAGTAATCACCCTCAGAAATAAAATGTCATGTGACAATCTGTCGAACGGGCTTTGTTTAGATTATGATATGTGGTTAAATTAGAAAACGATGATCTTTTAAAAATTCGGTAATAATTTAAGGCATAAAGAAAATTGCGAGGAATAGAATGAACTAACGAAAGTCGTCTCCAAATCAGCCAGTCCACTCCACGATTAACAGAAATTGCTAATTGTGAATAAGAACAGGCTGGGGCAGAATAGAGCTAAACGGAGGTGGCAGAATTACAACCAATGACGACAGATATTAAATGGGTTCTAATCCTACATTGTTCGTTGGTAATTGATAGTTTTGAAAAAAATTGAGATGAATAGCGAATGAAAAATTTCCCTTTCAAAATGTCAGAGCCACAGTGCTTTATGGAAATACGCTAAGTTGAGCTACCAACTAAAGGCGATATGATATGAGTCGGAGAATAATAATAATAAAAAGATGAGAGTATATTAACCCATCAGGCTCTCAAAAGTAGCGGAGATGACAGTAAAGTCATTACCGATACGATAAATGTTGCCGTACGCCTACGTACGCTTGGTGAAAATGATACCTGATACCCGAACAGTGAACAACCAAAATTTTCCCATTGTTGTAAGTTGTCTTTTAATTCAGACAGCATCGTATTATATTAGCTATATAGATGCCAATGCCATCACTTCTTTTGGAAGTTCTGTGCAGTCTACGAAGCCTATCCATATCCAGAATTCTCAAACACTTCCGAAAATGGATGAAAAACAGCTTTAGTCCAATTCTCACAAATCATTCGAAATTTGCGTCTAGTAAAACTTTAATCAACGTAGGAAAGTTGAGCTAATTAGGTCTTGAATTTAGTGCAAATAGAAAAACAAATCACACAATTTATTATTCTGATGCCAACCGTCCATTTAGTCACACCACCAAGAAAAACAAATAAATAAAAAAATAGTAATCAGGCTCCAGGAACAACACCACGTTAAATAAAGAAAAATTCCCGAGAGATCTTCATAACCGCAGAGCCGGCGTTTTATTTAATGACTCCAAAGATAATTTTTTCCAGAATCCATGTTTGCTTTGGTCTATGACAATGGGCTGACTATTCGCTGCGGAAACAGAAGTGCCTCCTTGGACCTCCAGCATCACTTCTGCTGTTACTAATTCCACCACATCGACATAGAGTCGACTGGGTCCAGACTTCTAGAAACAAACTCTGCAGACAATACCAGACCTGTCATTCCTCCTGAGGCAACCACCTAGATGATGTAGGATCGGATTGATCCCAGCGCACGTTCAGACTGTCATAGAGACACTCTATCCCTGAGTGGCCGCTTTCCCAATAGCACGCAGTCTCCCTTCAGCCGACTTGGGGCCACTGTACTTTTTTGAAGTCCAGAAGTTGATCACTTGTAATCTGGCTACTAATTGAACGCTTGATCTACCAGTAGCGAGGCATCCAAGATACACCGCTGCCCATGTCGCAGCGACCATCTGAGACATCAACTCCCTCCATTAAACAGGCCTTCAAGATATATCTGCTAAGCAGACTCTCAAGGCGTTTCAGTTAGTATTAAATCCATCGGTTTCCTACAAAACATCGCAGCCCGCAGCCCCACTTAATAGCGTTATTCAAGACATCAGTGCCTTGTGTTAAGCCTGCTTTCAATATGCCACAGTTTTCTCCCACCGAAGAGAACGAAGCTCCGCAACAAGAATTGGCAATACACCAAAAGAGCACTGACTTTGTCTAAACCTGAAAAAAGCTAGTTAAGTTCTTTAAGTGAAGGAGTGTTAAATTTTTAGCCAGAATGGCATTATTGAAAAATTAAGTACAAGTGGACAAAATTGTGATGTATTTTGTGTATTATATAAGTTGACTCCAGAGGAATACCTAAAGTATACCGGAGAATTGATGTGTATAATTTAAAGGGAAATGGATGTTTATACCTGATATAAAATATTACACTTATAATGAAGACTTTATATGTACTAACCTTTGACTTTTGAGAACGATATCGTTGTTCTTCGATACCCAGGGGGACGATATTCTTATAAAAATATATGCTCGAATTTAAACTTCCTGGGACTGGATTCCCCAACTGTGAAGAATTTGCCAGTGTACACGATTTAAAATCTCACCGTGAGGGAAAGTGTACACTTTTGAATTTCAAGCGATTCCGTAAGTTTCTGTGCTGAATGTTATTTGAGTGAGAAAACAGTCTTTTTGAAAAGGTAAAGTTTTTTTTTTTTTATAACAAATAAGTTACATGATTTCACTAGTATTAAGGCAAGTACGCCTTAGAGAAAGGTAAAATAAATAACATAACAAATAATTTTGAAAATACCGCTTCACAAAAACTTCCGACTCCCAATTTAAAATTCACGACCAAAGTGGCCATGAGAAAATATTAACTAAAGTGTACACAATTTTGACAGAAAAACTCATTTCCATATTTGCGGAATCGGAACAAGGTGGTATATACACAAAATTTGTGTACAGAAGTAAACTCATAGTTGCGGAATCCAACCCGTGGAGCAGATCACGAATTAGATACAAACTAAGATGTGTCATGTAAGCATAGGAGTCAATCTTCCTCCTTGTTAAGTCTAACGAAAGACGCTTAATTAATTCATAATCAAGTTCGTGTAAATGTTTCACATTAAAACGCAAAGCGAGTTCAATTCTATTGTAAAACAAGTGCCTCGAGTCCAGCACTTAATCATAACAAAGACCTGAAGTAGGTTGCCTTCGAATTTACCAGAAACAGTATCTACGTGCACTCGGAAAGGTTTCTTATAACAACTCTCTTAAGTAATTGAGTTAATACTAGATCTGCATAATTCATCCTAATAGATAAAATTTCAAAAAGTAAATGCAAAAACAAAGAAGTATTGGTCACTCTGCAAAATCTTAGGAGCAATCATACAGAATAATCACAGATCAATATAATAAAATTTAAAGAACTTACCGCAAAATTTCATATGAGAGGATTTTTCCTTGGGGAAATCATCTATTTTCATCCAGTGCAGGACACTTAACACATAGCACTTAACCATTAGAACTATTTCCTTTTCACTTTTTCACACAAACTACACCTACGATCACTATTTGAACACTACAAATCTGTTCACCTCGGCACTTCACTATTTGTCCGTATACCAAATTCATCGGATAATTTTTCTAAACAAAACGCGATAACGAAAATTTTTAAATAAGTACATATCTACTTAAACAAAGAAGTTAACTCAACTTTCATCGCGCACATCTTCGAATATAAAGAGAAATATATTCTAAGAGCCACCACATTCCACAACAACTGTCAAAATGGCAATGTTCTCTTGAAGAATCTCATGCGGCGTCGCAGCACGTCATTGTTATATTTCCTGCTTTTTCGTGCTGTTGATCCGAAAAGATTTTCGGTGATGGCCGCCATATTTTCCGAATTTGATGTGCTGATTACTTTATTATGAAATTATCTAAAAAGAAAATTATTGCAAATAATTAGAATTTTTTTTCTGCTGTTCTAATTAATCTTATGAATTAAGATTTAATTAAAGAGGAGACACGACTTTTCATAAAATTTAATTAGCCTATTTATAGGCAATGTTATTGCTTTATTTTTTTACTTGTAAAAATACCCCGAATTTTCTCGTGTTGGCTTACAGAAATTATTTTTATGGCTTCCCTCGTGCTATTTCAATAGTGTTCTTTAAATTTACCACTCGGATTATATCTACCCGAAACGGTTCAAAATAGTAAAATATGCTATGATGTTTCTCATAACCGAAATGCTCATTTTTAAACGTAAACTATTTTCAGAAAAAATTACTGAAGGAGTGAAATTATTAAAAGTTCGTAAAGACAGGGTGATTCTGAATTGATGGTCATATCTGAACCAGGAGATAGACTACAGTGTTAGAAATAAACAAAAAGTATATGATAGTATGGAAGTGGACCGGAGGGTGTGGGCAAATGCATCCTTTCAGAGTTATGAGGAGATTTGCGATTCTAGGTACTTTTCCCCCAACACCCTGGTTTGCAACCTATGAAGGTGATTTTCAGCTTATATGCTAATAAACAGTCTACGCTTTCCAACGAATGTGGAACCATGAAAGGAACGAATTAATAAATTATAAAAACTAGGTTGTCTCAAGAACGGTTGAATTTAGGTAAGTACATGTATAGGATCAAATGGAAGGAAACACCGTAAGGTTTCCAAGTTTTGCAAGAAAATCTAATAGTTATCAGGTATTCTGGGATCGTTAGAATGAAAAAACAAAAAATCTATTGTTTTTTATTTTGACGTCCTAAGAATTAACAATATCTATATTTTAATTTCTGAATGTACCGGAATTATTTAGAACTGTTACGCCAATTTCTTTTACTTAAGCCAAAAGAGAAAATAAAATATACCACTCATGGTTATCATATATAAGTAGAATTGGGCTGTATCTCCAGCCGAAGGTACCTGTACTTTAAAAAGTGTAGAACTATTTCCATGAATAGATCTGAATACATCTATCCGAACTTATTTATAAAGCTCATAGCTTCACGTCAGTACAAAAAGTGAACGATGTAGTTTGTCTTGCAGCAGTCTCAGATGCTCTACCCTCATACTCCCAGCACAGTTGTCTTTGGTTAGATGACTCTACGAGTATAATAACGAAAGAACTGTGGAGGAGACCCAACTTTAACTTAGAATGTATTGGAACTAAACAAGCCAACACTGAGAACTAACCTTACTGAGCATTCTTCTCTCAAAGGTTACCTGTACAGAATGGAGCTAATTGACGATCTATCTAATAGGTGACATAATAGGTTCCTACCTTCTGAATGATATGCATGATACGAGAAGTCAGAGTTTGAGCCAATTCTAAGTTTTTTAGCATATTTATGAGCAGTGTTTCATAAACCTTAAAGGTGAACAATGGTATTTGTAGTGGCCTAAGTTCAATCGGTTTAATTTACTGAATCCCAGAGATCCTGTTACAGCTTCTGCTAATACATATGAAATTTAAAAGGAACCCTGAGAGAAATTATAGCCTGGGGAATGCATTTAGAATGGCACTTTAAAATCTACATTCCTTCCCCAAAAAAGACCAACCTTGCTTTTCGACTTTGTGAAAAATAGCTTGTAAGTTAAGGATATAGATTAAAATCACACTAGCCTTGTCGCTATTTTTGGAAGCCTAATATCTGTTCTATTCCAACCAATAAATGTTGCTTTTTATAGCCATTTCATAGGGTAATTTATGACGCTCAAATATAGACAGACTATAGAAAATAATAATTTTGTAATATGCTGCTCTAAGGCCGGTTACAGAATCTTAATAACCGGAACTGGTAGCAGCGCATATCTTTCCTTTCATCAACTAAAGACAGTAATAATACAAAAAAGTTAATAAACTAACCATAAGAACGGAACAATAATGAAAAACATAATAAAAACACAAAATAAAAATAAAAACAAGTCGTCAAATATCATTGGTTTTAGGCACCATTCCCTTTGGAGTAATTGATTCAAATGAAACTACTGCCACTAAAATATGTGTGCGGACCACTCGTTATTCTGACTACAGCTTAAAAGAAACGGTCCGAGAAAGGAAGTAGTACAAGCAAAGCAGAACACTTTGGTGATTAATTTACTTGCACTTTTCCAGATTTTCTCTTATGTACATTATATTTTAGCTTTTCTCATGCTTTCTGGGGAGAACATTCAATTATTTATATTCGTCTTAAAAATGTAGAAGATTGAGAAAAAACAATAATTTAATTTCTTAATTTCTATCAACTGGAACCTTTCCAAATTAAGTAGGTATTCAAAAGCCAGACTCCATTCTCCACATATATACTTCTGTCACCTGAAGTGAATGTAGCCGTATAGTTAATAAAACTCATTCCCATATACAAACATTCCTATACTTGAGACAATTAGAAAATGCGCACAGAAAAATTCTATCCCTTGAAATTCGAAATGCTTAATATGTATAAAAAGTTGGCAATATTCGTAAATTCGCAAATTACTTCACATACTTCACGGGGAAGACTCTTTTCAAAATTGTAAAACAGAATTCTACCTCTTAATATTTATCTCATTTGTGGTTAACAGAAACAGTGGCCTTTCTCTATTTTCCGATTGTCCCTTCTCATCTTATGGGACTAAGAACCACAAGGATAGAAAATTGGAAAAGTTATCAAATCTGGTTTGTTGACGGTTTTATTTTCATTGTGGCTTCTGCCGTGCCCCGCAGTTTGAAACCTTCAATTTTTTGTGCTAACTCATAATTTAACAAATTAGTAATTAGCATCCCTTGTTGAATTTACGTTATATGTTATTGTACACTTAAAAGTAAAAGAGAACTTAATATAGGAGTTTCAGTTTCATTTTGGGAAAGTCCTCTGTTTTGGGCGTTTATTTCCTTATGTTATTGCTGGCGTTGCAAATTATGATAATTTCTACGAAACTTACTTACAAGCTACAACCATGAAATAAAAGCACAGTTTAATGGAAAATATGGTGGACAATTTTGGAGTATTAAAACCTCATTCTACAAATTTATAAGAAAAAGCAATGGCTTATAGTTCAACTACATAGATTGAAAATACACACACAATAACTTCTTATCTGTATGTATATCATAGACTATATAAAAATAAACATGAATGGTAATCAACCACGTTGCACGTAATAAACTTTGCTTGTATTTAATAGTTCATGCTAATGGGACTAAAAGTTCAGTACAGGCTTACATAAGTGATAAATACGGAGAGAGGCAAGTATAATGTTTTAACGGTTTAAAAAAGGTGTGTACCTTGGTGCTCTACTTTTACTTACTTCAAGAAGAAAACTGTTATTTTTACAAATTTGATTTGAAAAAAAGTTCTCACTGTTGATAAATACACAAAAACCACCCAAAAGCCACTTGTTATATATTGAAAATTTTCCTCCACGGGGTAAAGTCGGGGGAAGTCTAACGTCAGATTCTACAATAAACTGATCACCAATACCGCGAAGGTCTTGAAGATTTTCATCAAATTTCTTTCAGAATACAAACGTAAGTAAGTTAATTATTCGATGTACCGAAAAGTACTATCTAACAACGACGGCATTAAGAGTATGTTACATGCTTATAGTTATACTTGTCAGACCATATGCAGTGCGTTCTCTTTCGGGGAACTTTTTCCACTGATTTTACAAACACCTCTGGCGTTCCGCAAGGTAGCCATCTCGGTCGGTTCTTATTCATTATTTATATTAGTGATGTGGGCTCAAACTTAACCAATTGTAACGTACTCTTTTATGCTGATGATGCCAAAACTTTTGGTATAATTTCGGATAAAATTGACTGTGCTCTTCTAAATTCAGATTTAACCATTTCCACTAATCTTCTACCTTTCAATATTAGTAAGTGTGGTACTATATACTTTTCTAGAAAAAAGCGTACCCTGTATTTTAGTTATTTTATAGATGGAAATTTTTTGATTAGACTTAACAAAACTATAGATTTGGGAATTGGTTTTTACTCTTAGTTTTCTTTCGAGGATCATATTAATTCCATCGTGAAGAAGGCTAACGCTACTTTAGGGTTTGTGAGAAGGAAGAAATTCGGCGATCCTTATATAGCAAAATCTCTCACTACTGTCCCTTTGTCAGACCTATTTTGGTGAACGCTTGTCCTCGTTGGGCACCTTTACATGGTGCATACTTCTTGATTGAGGTGGTTCAACGGAGATTCCTGAGGTTTAGGTACTCTTCGTTGCCTTCCCTTCAGCGATCCCATTGCTCTGCCTCCATATTCGCAAAGACTTATTCTATTTTTTTATACGCCCTAAGTAAAATCCGTAATTGTTTCAGAGTCGAATTCGCTTTGGATATTTTACAGGCCGTTATTAACTCCCCTCAACTTCTGGCGAAACTTTGCATTTCAATTCCTCCTCGCCCCTTAGATATCATGTTTTTTTCCAATTTCCTCATCACAACACTAGTTAAGGTATTCATATGGTAAGTCGATATTTGCGATCTCTCGCCTTTTTTAATAATTAATAATTTGACTAAAGCCCAAATTAAGAGTCAGCTAAGCACGTTTTTTTTTTTTTTTTTTACTGTTATATCTATTTTATACTTTATTATATTCATGTACATTTTATTAGTTATTATTATTATTTCTAATAATTATTTTTAACTTGTTTGGTAATCGGTCTTTGATGAACTTGAAGTGAATCAACTTTTAATATTATCACATGGATGTCCAATCAACTTTGCAATGCCGTAATTAGGTACCTATTTTGTTTAAAGAAACTTAATATAGATAAATGCTTTGATTTCATCTAGGATATGAAAAGCAATTATTCGTCCGGTTAATGAGAATCTTTAAAGTAAATGTAAGAATTTCCAATCCATCGAAGAATTACGCCCTAAAATATTTTTTTTTAGTTACTGGGTAGTGTCAGCTGAAAGCATTTGTGACTTAAGAAGATTAGAAAATTACTAAATACGAGAGGGAATAGCAACAGTAACTTCAATTATTAATAGCAATCGTCAGTAAACGGAAGGTCTCCGCATCAAAAACTAGACGAAGCAGCTATTTTTTCTTTCTTCTCTGTAATATTTAATTAAAATTGTCAAAATATCTAATAAGTTAATTACCGAAAAACCTACATCTGTGAATGAACCTTTGATAATTTCTAACAACTTCATATAAAAATTTTTGCATAGAAACAAAAGTTACATTGAATCTTCAAGAGACACTGCTCTGTCGAGTAGGTTAAAAAGCCACTTACACAAAACAAGAAATTCAAAAAAAAAAAAAACCAAAAATAACAAAACCAAATCCTTTGTGAATATCTCCACCCACTTCCACACGTATGTAATATTAATAATTCAGATGAAGGACAAACTCAGCAAAAGAAAATTGCAGTTTATATCAGTTTGAGGCAAAAAAACATAAACACTCGCAAGTGCACACAGCCGTATAATGGAAAATTGAAGTCTCATAAGAGCAGGAAGGTTCGCAAACAGCTAAAATTGGGAACATTCTCAACTCACAAGTTTTGTTCATACCTGAACCTGACAAATTATGCTTATCCGACCAAATAATTTTCTGCTCTTGTTTATTGTACCTAGGTATTCTGGTGAAATTTTCCTTGGTTTTTATTTCTCTGGCAGAATAGCTTATTCCGTTCATTCACGAAACTGGAACACATCCTTTCCAGCTTTTCTTTGTTATTTCGCGTTGCATTACAATGCTTCCTCCTTGTTTTGTCTTTTTTTTTTACCTTTTATACTAACTTCATTAACCTGAAACAGTGTCATGGGTCCTCGGATTTATATATGTATACATACCTACATACGCCTTTTTGTAAAGTTTAAAGCTATCCATCCGGTCTCGGCCTCACTTATGCTCTGTGATGATTATGCTTTTTGTACATCTATTAATGTATGTAGGTATACTCATCGTTTATGCATTTTGAAATAATTCATAAAACTTTCTGAGAATTAACTGCGAAAATTGCAAAAATAATGAATCATAAAAAGATGCGTTTACCAGCCAGATAACTCAACAACTACTACATATAGGTTGGTATCCAAAATAGAGAAACCTGTAAGTTCCAAAGAAATTGTTGTTGGTAGTTTCTTAGCCATAGAGGGAACGTTCGACAACACCTTCCATCAGCATATCCACCAAACCAAGCCATTGAAGAGCGAGGCATTACAAAAATAATACCTCTGCAATTGGATGAAGCTCATGCTCAAAGAAAGAATAATAAACTCCCCACTAGCAAAAATAAAACGATAACGATTTAAGCTCCCAAAGGTTGGACAACCTTTGTGGACACAAGGAGGTGTACTATCCTCCATGTAGTGGTCATGGTATCAATTATTAAGGAGTTTCCAATAAGAGTATGGTATAACTTTTAATTGTCACACCCGCTCATGTTTTTTAGTGAATTGTCAGGGCCATGTAATATTTGCATTCGGAGACTCTGGTTCAGTTGCTAATCAACACAGCCGAACCAACATGTGAAAGTATAGTTGAGAATCCATGATTATAGATTCCACGCGTTTCCTCAACAATTAGGCATGCCTCAGAAAATATTTAGCTCTTCATCTTTACAAGATCCGGTTAAATCAAATATTTAATTTTCTTCGAGAGTTTTCTGACTGAGCTCTAGATCCAGATCGAAAGTGATCCTGATTTTTCACAAGAAACGATCTTTAGCGATGAAACTTACTTTTGAATGGATGGTTTTGTCAACAAAGAGAATTTTCGAAATTCGGGCAGATGCCAATCATCAGGAAACAGTCGAGCGAACATGACATCGAATAATGGTGTGGCTTTTGGGCAGGAGGAATCAGTGGCCCGTAGTATTTTTCAAAATGACGAAGGTGTGGCAGTAACTCGGAATAGTGAACGTTACCGTTTAATATTTGAAATTTTCTGAATTCCACTAGAGGGAAAGTATAAGGATTACAGACCAGACAAAACTATTTCTAGAAAACCACTCCAATGGAAGAACTACCTAAAAGTACGGCATTTGAACAAGTATAGAACGATGCGCAATACAGGCTCACTGGGAGAGCAACCAATCACAACTGTGTCTACTAAGTCTACGGAAGCAAATTGAAATACGGTCATAAGTCGTAGGTTCACTAAAATTTTGATGATTAAGAATTAATGACAACTGCAACGTATTAATACCACCTCGTTTGTGATGGCCACTATATTGAAGATTTGCTAATATTCCTAACAAAAATTCGAACCCCCTTCTACTTCCAATTCGGGGGGGGGGCCGTTATATCAGAGATATTTCGCAGACCTTTAACAGAGTCTGGCATTCTTCTATTTTAGTGAAAAATCAAGCCTTAAATTTGATACCTAATATCGTGATCGTGAAATAAAACTTCTATCCATTCAATTCATGTGCTATTGGATATCATAACGCCTGTGAATAGGATCGGTAAATAAGTGGGATGAATTATGACAGCGTATTGATTTAGGGTGGGCGGGGGAGTTTATAATGCAAATATGATCAACAAAATCCATGGTATATTCCAATTGGTATACTCCAACATATAATTTACCGAACACCTCTAACTCAAGAGCTCTCTCTTCACTCCCGATCCTTTTTGCAATATTTAATAATGGTTCTTTAGGTCTCAGTTTCCATTTAATTCACATTTCATCAGACCACAGGATGCAAGAATGTTGTAAGTATATGAAAATCGTAGCTATATGTTGAACTCACGAAATATTAACCTTAGACTATATTCAGATCGAATCTCGGCTTATATCATCTGCGAAAAACCAATGCTGTCTGATAAGTATGTATATTACTCATATATAATTATATTTCAACATTTTTTTAATATAGTGGATATCACAAACTCGCCGCCTGTAAACACCTAGGGCTTAGTACTATCTAGCTGCATCCCTCATTAGACTAATTAAATCTTTGGTATCCAAAAATGTCTCCTTGTAAAGATACAACAAATATTTTACTCCATCAGACTTTACAGACCCATATCACATCTAGTTAGAATACAATTTTAGTTTATGGTTGATGGAGGTGGCTGGATTCACTGCGCTGTTCATATTAGGCCAAGTATAGCACAGGGGCTCTTCAGATTATCGCTCTGATGAAATCTTCGGCCTGATTCCTTGCAGAATTTCGTCTACGCATACCGCACAATTTTCAAACAGAGTAACTCCCCCTCAAAACTTGAAGTAAAATTTCTCCTCCGTTGTGAACCATATGTGTACATACCAGCGAGGTCTGCTAAGACTGTTTTATGGTAGCATAGTGTATCCCCTAAGACTTAATATGTATAATAAAAAAAAAAAACCCCAGCTACTTAAGCTAGAGAAAATCAACATTATGGGTGCAAGGGTTTCCAATCCACTAAGTAACGGCAAAAGAAGCATACCAGATATACATTGCAACAAGTTTACTTTAACATTAAAGAAAGAACTCTAATTTGTACAAACTTGTAACTGTATAGATAAAAAGTGGATTGGTTAAGAGAATGTTGTCCACACCAAACTAGACTGTCACAAGATTGAACAGGTCTAACCAAAACCCCATTGCCACCGGAGAGCTAAGAAAAATTCTCTTATGTACTATATGGTGGGATCGTCGAGGAGTTATTTATTTAGAACCGAATTGTTCCATCGATGTGAAGTCGATACTATTAGTTACCAATAGTAAATTGATTTTGTCTTCCACCATAAGAGCTATGATATTTCATTCTGTTGCAAATTTTCTGTCCAAGGTATTTTTATATCAATCTCTAAGAAATTCTTTCAATATCTTCTCAATTTTTATTTCAATCACTGAGAGTTCTTTTATTTTGTCTATACTTTGTTTTTCTGTCAGATTTACAAACTACTGAAACATATTTGAATTTATTTTTATTTTCATAAAAATGAATATCAATTTGGTAGTATTTTTCTTAAAATGTACATTTCAAAAATTCAAAACCACGCTCAAAAGTTTTCATTCATTTTCCACTATGTAAAAATCTTTAAAACGTAAAATCTCATCGAAATATTCACCAACTAGAAGGTCTGGCCTTAAGTGAAACAAGTTCCAGGAAATTAAACTTTCCCGGAGATCGTTGATTTAAAGCTACGTTTCGAACCCAAAGCTGTCAAAGCCATTCATAGAATTTATGGGAACTTTCTATCATGAAGTCAAATGCATAGACGAGCTTAAGATTAAAAACCGAAATGTCAACTTGGAGGAAAGTAAAAGGAAGAAAAATTTAATAACTTTTTTCATGTACTTACCTACTCTGGAGTTACTAGTTTAATGAATGTTTGATTTTTTTTTTATATTTTTTTTATTAAATATCGTTTGCTATTCTAACCTCAGAAGGTATACATGTACCTAATTACGAGTTTACATGTGATTGGAAACAAATATACAATGGAAATCTACAGAGAAATAGTTATTGGCAAATTTGCTGCTTGTTCGGGCATTGCTTGTAACGTCTGACGTGTAGCACATAACACAAATTGAGGTTCACATTTCAACGCACTAAATCGCGGTAGTATTATAGGAATTCACTAAATTTTTGAACAGTTTTTGAACTTCGTAATTACTATAAAGGAATTTTAGTTAGGGTGTTATCGAATTTAACCGAGACAATTGCAGGGACTGATGTGCAGGTTAACGTGAGTAGAAAAGTATATTGCTTGATGATGGACAGGAGGTGAGGATAGTTCGTAACTGCTGGGACACCATGTCACGATAGCATACATAGTCACTGAAGGTAAACTTGAACAAAGGAACTTAGATTTCAACTTCAATCTTTTGTCAACACATGGCTCTGTTAAATCTTAAAATGCTGTTTTTAGTACTCCATGCGCTGTAGTCGACTGATCCTTCGAGCATGACATACGTATACAATATCAAATTATTTATTTGTGTTGCAGTTGAAAATTCCTTATTTTCACACTACGACAGCAAAAACTGTTATAATAAAATTAGTTTCAATGCGCTAATACCTTACCTCATACAATAATTCTTATGTGAAATCGAGAAAGCTTAAATGACCATATATGAATTTCAAGGATATGGTGGCGAATATTCTCCCTTACACAATCATATATTACAATGAACGATTATTAGTTAATATATAAGAGTTGATGTGAACGAACAGGAAAACTACCAATACCAACGAACAAACATCACTATCGCCGGAATGACTAACCTCATTAACGGCTAGTTACTACCATCAAATCGATTCTCCAATGATATCTGCCTCTAGCACTTGTATTCGAAGATCCAAGTTTACATTTATGATAATATCCCCACAATTTGTGTTAGGATTTTCACGTTTCCAGGAATCTTAGTTATTTCCTTGGAAGATCCTGTTAAATCGGGCACTATCACTCACTGAAACCTAATTACGAGAAGTCATTGGCTGCCCAATTCAATCGGTTTGAAACTCTATCTTGTGCTCTCGATCACGTTCTCTCTCTTTCTCTATCTCTCTCTCACTCTCTCTTTTTATATTTCTCGCTCTCTCTCTTTCTCTCTCTCTCTCTCTCTCTCTCTATCGCGCGCTCGCTATCTCTCTCCATCCATTTTTCTCACGTGACCCATGCAGCTAAAAGGTTTATTTTGGTTCCAGCTGTATTTGCATACGCTGTGTTTGAGCGCCAGCAGTTCTGAAAAGTTGTGAATTCGGAGCACAAGATTAATAGATATACAACCATGGGCGTAGCCAGGGTTTTGTTGTGGGGTGGGCCTAGTAGGGGCCAGTTTGACACAAAAATTGAAAAGGAATATTCTTAAATCAAGTATTGTTTCTCAAAAATGTGTAAAAGTTTTTAAGACGTTAATCAGTGTTAACACCAAGTTTCCTTATATCAATTAAATTATTTTATTGATTACCGTTGTTGTTTAGATTGAATGCAAAATACAAATTTGATTTTTTTACATCTACTAGCATTACGATTTCTCCTGGGGTGAGAAAACTTTCATAGAAAGAAGAACACTCCTTTTCAAGGCAATGAAACCGTAGATCTAATAGAAACCAAATTTAATTAATATACGCAGAAACACGAGAAAAATTCTTCTTATTATAAGAAAATTATCGCTTACACAACGAAACTGACTTGCTACAACAAAGAACATTTTACATGAAGTAAACATAATATATACCTACCCACTAAAAATTAATTTGGAGCATTTAAAAATCTTTTTCTAGAAAAACGAAAAATAGACTGCATTTAAGCAGTTCAATTCTTAAGATATATAACCTTTTCTCATATTAGGTAATAAAATTTTATGCTATTATCATAATCGGAGATAATTTAGAAAATATATTTACTACTATTAATCTAATTTTTCTATATTCATTTGAATAAGACGAAGCAATCTGTTTTCTTACATCCAGAAAATGTCTGCTAAGCCCAAATTCGCACCTAACTTTCTTGGTAGACATGGAACAGAGTTTATTCTCAGTGCATTATCGTTTAATTTAAATTCATCACCATCCATAACTACCTTCTAAATTAATATTGTTACAATCAGAACATAAATCGTCAAAAACCAATTAAATAAGCATTAGTTTACTATTTTTTTCTGCAAATTGGCTCAATACCATTTCAGCTGTAATTTTTTTTAACAATGGCATTCTCTGTGTTGAGCAGTAACATGCGTGATATTCAAGAGAATTGTCCTTGAAGCATTGTGCTTCTAAGCAACGCTTCTATCCGTCTCATAGCAGAAGAACTTCTCTCACAGCCGGCAGACTTCACTGGGAGTAATATTGCCGCTTTAGAAAGTTTATACTTTTCTTTTTTTTCTTTTTTTTTCAAATTTTCAGCATTTATCTCATAATTTTTTAATTTAAGCGTGTTTTACATTACCATCTCTTCAGCTTCCAAGGCTGTATTAATTTTTAAAATTTTTTTTTATGATTACTGATGAATATAAGCATTTCATTTACAAGAAAATTAAGGAATTTTCAAGAAATTACCCTACCTCTGCTAATTTTTTCCAGTTTGTAAAGCTGCTGTGAGGTTACGTTTTCCAATTACAGCAAGGACTGGGGGTACTTTTATGCAAGAAGTTCACCAGTCTCGATTTAGAATTTAGATCTCTTTCTTGACATTTAGTCTTTTTAAACTCAGAACTTAAGTGTTTCTTATTACGTTTTTTATTTTTGACTTAATGACTTAAGATTTGTTTAGGTACTTTTTAATTTTCCTTTTTGTTCTTTATTATGGGAACAAGAGGCCTTACCGTGGGTCGGCGGTCTCTTCGTTTGTTTTTGATTTAGTTTTAAAAACTACTGCCTAAGTTGCAGCGACACACCGGATTTATATTTAGGATCATCGATCGATTTTCTTTGATAATTGGTGATGCAACAAGATTTAATAAAGGAACGAATATTTATAAATTAACGTAAGTGTATAATTCTGGGTACATCTTCCGATTTATATATTAATTGAACATTGGAAATAGTCTATTTCGCTTATACAAGCGAAATGGAACATTTTCCCCTACGCATAAGAAAATTAAACGCAGGCTATTGGCTAGCATGGCCAATAACCAAAAAGTTCATGTAGTGGCCAGTATGTTGGTCAAGCATCATACATATTGCGCATAGTATTTTCTAGATATGAGCAAAGCGAGCGAAAATAGGAAAGAACGAAAAACAATACACAGAGCCCAATTTGTAGGTCAAACATTAGGCACATTACGCATATTTCTTCATATATAGTTAAAGCAAACATACACTGGCTGTATGGTAAGTCAGGGATAGCCCAGTGCCACTACATGGCCAGAATCGGTGCTTTGAGGGGCTTGTTTCTACGTAAATAGTGTAGTGCGTTGTCGCATTATGCTAAAGCCTTGGCTTTCAAGAGAATACGGCGCAATTGCGCCGCCACATTCTGCTGGAAACCAAGGCTTTAGAATGGAAACATGTTGAGTTGAGAATAAGTCTAATGGAGTTGTTATCAGTCGGCCGAAATGGAGAAAGTCAGTGAGTTTACACTTAGATACATGTATGTGGATTTGTATCGGAACTTTTATAGCCACGTTTTCGACTTGCATATACAATTAGTCACAAAAGTATCCGCCCATCTAATCTTCTGGACAAACTGCATGTAATTTATCAGATTGTTCATTTGCTAATAATTTAAAAAATTTACATTTATAAACTCCAACATGTGCACTATGTCCTCTCACATTCCAAAACAATATACAATAAATAAATTCCAGAGAAAAACTAACAACGATGAATCAACTCACAAAACAATGTATCCGTCCATGAAGTGATCATGTACGAAATAGGGTAAATTCCCAAGAAATTTAGATAAATATGTGCATGAGAGTATCGTCCGAGCATATTGGTAAGTTTTTGCTTAAGTAAGTTTTCTTTTAAACATTTAAACTTAAAAAATGCCACCAAAAGCGCGAAATGAGTTTAGCAGAGAGAAAATAGGATATTTCTTTTTCTGAAAAAGGTTATTCGCATCGAAAAATTTCAAAGGAGATTGGAATACCGCGAAGTACAGTAAAAGACATTATTAATAAGTATAGCGATGGTATATTAATAAAAAACCGCGTACGGGGCGGCCAAGGATACTAAATGAAAGAGAAGAAAGAAAAATTTTGAAGCGAGCGAAAGTGAATCCTCATACTAATGCTAAAGAGATATGCGCAGAAGTTCGCGAAAGTAGTGGGAAAAATATAAGTGTTGAAACAGTGAGCCAAACAATAAGCAAAAGCGGATACTGTACCAGGATTGCAAAAAAAAAAAAACCGTCGATAAATAAAACAAATAGGAAAAAGAGAATCAAGTTCGCTAAAAAAAATGTTCATAAGGCTCAAAGCTTTTGGGATACTGTCATTTTTAGCGATGAGTGAAAATTTGAAATACTTAACTCATCTCGGAAACAATTTGTCTGTAGAAAGCCTGGAATTGAATTCAACAAAGAAAACCTGCAACCAACCGTTAAACATGGAGTTGGTGCTATTATGGTATGGGGTGTATGTCGGCGGCTGGGGTTGCAAGTTTTCATTTCATTGATGAAATGATGGATCAATATGCATATATCAATATTTTAAAGCATAGTTAAAATCCACTGCAGAAAAGCTAAGATTGGGAAATAATTTTATCTTCCAACAAGACGACGATCCTAAATATTGTGCCAGAAAAACGAAGGAATGGCTACTTTATAATGTACGTAAACAGCTGGGAACATCTCCTCAGTCGCCGGACATGAATCCCATAGAACATTTATGAGCAGAATTAAAAAGGTCCTTAACTCAACATAACATTTCTAGCAAAAGTATGTTAAAACAACATCGTCAAGAAGAGTGGAACAAAATAAGTCCCCACTTTACAAAAAAACTTTTGCAGTCAATGCCTAACAGACTGAAAGGTGTATTAAAATCTAACGGTTATCCAACCAAATATTAAAATTTAATTTATAGTCTTGTACAATTCTGGATATTTTTGTGTGCTTTATTTTATGTATATAATTGGAAATGCTTATTTTTTTAAATATTTCAATTGTTTTTTTTTTATATACCATATTAAACAGTATAATTAAATCTAATAAATATGATTTCTTAAAATCTTTTCTAAGCTCTGAATTTTTTATTCTACTTAAAGTTTCTGGGGTGGGGGGGGCACCGGTGACGTTTCGGGTTCACTGGGGTGGGCCGTGCCCACCCGTGCCCCTACCTAGCTACGCGCATGTATACAATCGCTCTTCATCTTAAGTGTATTCAAAGCAGAGATCCCATTGTAATCAGCAATTATATTTGTGACTTCTTTAGTAAAGGTTTTTCTGATATTGACTGTAATATTAGCTTTATTATTTTAATTACTTGACATTACTCCTAGCATACTTCTCTCAAAATTGACTATCTTTGAGTACACATATACATATACATATAGCAGTCACATCTAAGAGTTTACGTACTGGTCCTAATAGGTATTCCTCCAATCTCTCATGTCAATACTCTGTTACTTATTTAACTCATCTTTTCGTAATGCTGTTTTCCCAAAATCGTGGAAGTTATCTTTGATTATTCCCTTATAGAGGAAGGGCAAAAGGAAAAATATACTGAATTACTGTCCTGTTACAAACTTAATGTGTGTTGGAAAGGTATTTGAAAACTTATAGTCTATGATGCTTAGAATTTTCACTGAAAGCCTTTTATGTAAACATTCAATATGACTTCACTAAGAAGAAATCTGCTACTACTACCTACAGTGATTTCGGGAAAGCATTTATTAGAATAGGTCAGAAAATTTTCGTTCATAAACTTACCGATCTTGGGTTTTCTCTCTTTTTGGTTCCCATTTAACTGAACGAATGAAAAGAGCTCTTTTCAGGGGCGATTTCTCTGCCGAACTTAAGAATAATTCAGGTGTTCCGCAGCGCAGTCACCTAGGACCATTACCTTTTATTATTTACACCAACGATTCTTATTGCATTTTAACTATATCCAAGTTACTTGTTACGCTGATGACGCCAAGTTATAGAATAATTTCGGATGAAAACGATTGTGAACTTTTAAATCCTTATTTGGCCATTTACTTTTGGTGCTCAAATAACTTCTCTCAGATGTTGCGTCTATTACAATTATATTACTTAGTAAACGGCAATTCATTAGCTAGACTCAACAAAACCAAAGATTGTGGGGATTCATGATAATTTCTGTTTCGTTTAGCTCCTCTAAGTATAATGAGTTGTTCCATATTGCACACAACATAAATTTATGTAGCTTCAAAATCTACAATTTAAGAGGTCTGAGCTTAAAACCAAAATTATTAAAATACATGAAGAGCTAGGATTTTGACTCAACGTAATAGGCATGGTCAGCCTTTCTGTTATTTGGACTTTGTAATTAATTAAAATTCAAATAAAAGAGTATTTTGTTTGACTATCAATAAATGGCTGTTTCTCAATTGTCATACACATTTTTTTTAAAAAGTTGTACAAGCTAATCGCTGCTTAAGAATATTCTTTGCAGGTCTTCCAAAATCTAATTTTTTATTTTGAATCCCCAGATGTTATTCATATGAGGATTTTACTGATTGACTAACATAGTATCGTTTTTTATCACGTTTTTTTGTTTGAAGAAATGAAAAAGTATGAAAATTAAAAATAACATTTGTATGCCTTGTTTCCAATTTCAATTAAATTCAAACTTTCTGTTTACAGTACGTTCAATCCAATGGGTTGTTTATTTATGTGCCACCAGAGAATTTTTATAAAATAAACCCCGATACGTATCTATCTACATATATCAATTCCACATTGTGGTTAAAAATTTCGATTGAAAAGCTATGTAGATATGCATGTACACACTTTCATATTCAGCTTGGATTAAATGTAAATAAGAATATTATTGTTAAAATATTCCTGTCCAATAATAGAAAAATATTCCCAAAGATAAACATAACCGGACGTTGAATGAAATCCAATTATTACAGTAGTCGTTATTGTTGATTTACTCTAGTAGTACAGAGTGTAGGAAGTTGTATATTCAGTTAGTTCTAACCGACCACGGCAGTCATACATCTATATAATTTAAATCTGTAACATACATATGTATTGACATTTATATTTATTGGGCTTTATTTCCAAAAGTTTTTTAATCACAAAGTTAAACATAAAAATGTCGTTGATTTAGATCCCGCTCGATGGACCAATGTTTCCTACAGGAGATTTTTGCTAATATCAAATTTAAAATCCGCACAGTTTTTGTGAATACGACATGTATATTTAACAGTTCAAAAACATAATAAATTAATGCCTTAACAACTATGAATAAAAACCAACTCAAGTCCTCACTATATCACGGATTTTTACCGTGCCAGTCTCAAGATTGCCCATGCCTGCACTTTCCATCGATCGATTCACATGTCTTAGGAAGCTCTGATTAACCTGCTTCGATATTATACAATATTTCTCAATATCGGAAGGAAATTGCAATAAATTGCAAGACTTCCAGACATCGAATGTGAAGAAAGAGCGAACCTGTGCTGAAGCAGTGCTCTTCATTGTGGCAAAATATGAACGGTTGAAATTGATGTTGAATTGTGGCTAAAAAATCAATCCAGTTAAACTTATAGAAAATCAGTACAAGTCACCTACCAAACATTGATTCACTCAGTAAAAGGCAAAAAGGATATTGAAACAGCCAGCCGTTGGATGTATCCAAAATTTTGAAGAAATCTCATATCATGAGAATTGTCTTCTAAAACAAAAGGGGATAATTCTAAAATGTTCCCTTGTGGGCCAACCATACCTTATTCTGGGCACAAAATTGGGAGAAAAATAAAAAGAATCCTAA
Organism: Dioctria rufipes; assembly: GCA_963924295.1. Lineage (NCBI taxonomy): Eukaryota > Metazoa > Arthropoda > Insecta > Diptera > Asilidae > Dioctria > Dioctria rufipes. The sequence goes on from OZ002743.1 coordinate 175,834,559, forward strand.
CTGAATACAAAGAAAGAATATACAGGGTCATGATATCGCTAATCAGGAGGAAGGTGGGAAGGGTTTGAATTGTTTTCTCTATGTTTTATGAATCGCTCTATAACTCTGAAACGATACACCCTATGATGACGATTTAAAATGTGTTAAACACATAATCGTTTTAAGTTCTCCGGCGGTCCATTTTTTCTTCCTCTATCTTTATTGTGAAGTTATTACTCACCAAAAACGTAATTTTTGAATTTTGACCCAATTTCTTTTATCTAAAAAGTTTTTTCTTCCCATATCATATTTAAGAAGTACGAAGCCCCTTTTTCTAAGTAATTTTCATACTCGAGATATATAGAGGACCCGTGGATTAACTCCATTTCAGATGTTATGCCAAATATCTACAACCTTGAGCACATTCAAGGTAACTAACAGCAAAAGTCTGGAATTTACCATTAAAATAATGATCTTTTGAATGATACATGAATGGATCTCCAAACTGGAATGCAGAGCTGGCGTCAGCATATAAAGTATGGACCAATCTATTTACTCACTAAAGTAGTGGGGGATTCACACACACTATTTTTCAGGCAGCGCTCGACGCCATGAAGCTCTGCGCTCGCGAAATCATATACAAAAAATACGTGGAACAAAGATACAATACAGATATATACGTATTATCAAACATATATATAAGCAACACTCAAACGTTACTCTACGCATGAGTTCAACCTAGCCTGGAACTGCATGACTTGGTTTATCTTACTGATATGGAGGCAACATGAGAGCAAGCAAAAAGCTCAGTAGAAATAAACTAAAGCTCATAATAAGTTTACTCTTAAGTGCACACTCATATGCATTCTTAAGAAGATGAGTGAGTTCTATAGCGAAGACTGCTACTTCTGCATGGATTATGAAGACTATGACTACAAAGCTCTTGGTCGTATATAGTTAGAACATCTCGAAATGGTAATTTCCACCATCATAGAATGTTATAAAGATGGTCCTCAAGAGCATTTTTTTTTTTTTGAAAGACTTAATTTCAGATTGGGCACATTTAGAAACTTGGGGGTTGTATCACAAAAGATTTTCAGATGTGACAGATGAGAGACAGATTCAATATCTCCCTTTCCCTATATAATAATAATAATAAAATAAGTATGAAATAAAGAAGGTATCTTAAGCATCGAAACTTTAAAAAACCGAATTGTTTGGATAAAAATTTCATATAACACTTACGAATAGAAATGAATTCAATTTGCATCGATTTAAAAATTCTTTTTTATTTCTGTGCAATAACCATTTCTATAAGTAGCCTAATGTGGTTCATCAAAACTGACATTAAGTACCCAAAACCTTAGAACATAAAACGAAAGGATAGGCTACCTTATATAAAATTCGTGTACTTGTGATAAGCAATTTTTTTTTGGACACGGGAGGGAAATGACAAGAGGGCTGGGTTTTTAGTTTTTGTCAGTTCGATATTTCTGACATTTCTCATTTGTCATTTCTTAGGTCGGGTGTTGTTTTATTGAGTTGTGAGTTAAAACATTAATAAAAGTGTTTTATAATTTTGTGATATTGAAAAACTGGTAGATATAATTTTTCTGTGCAAGAGTTTGTTATAATCGAGACTCCGGAGTTTACAATTATGGTAGTGAAGTGCGCTGTGTTGTGCTGCAGAAACAAGTGGAGTTTGTGTCGTGGCAAAGGATTTTTCAAGCAAGTTTAAAAGTTTTACTAATAAATTATAGTGTTTTAAGTAAAATAAAACTGAAATAGTTATAAAAATAAACAGTCGTGGTAAAAAAATTAACGTTTTCCAATGCCGGTTTATTTGCTTACAATTGAATTTTCATTGGGGCTCTTGTTTGATGTCAGTCAAGCAAAGGCAACGACAAGAAATATTATCAGCAAATAAATGGGACACTAGGAAAATTCTTAAAAATAGAAAAAAATTTATAAAAAGATATAAAATTATAAATTTAAAAATGATACAAATTGCGGTGACAGGAAATTATAAAACTTGTTCAATACTTGATAAAGTTTCAACCACTCAGAAAATATCGTAGTTTACGACTTCCATGACTAAACAAACACATCGATGCGATTATTTTACATAAAGAAAAATGCTTAAGTTATTCTTCCTCATAGCCTATCTTTTCGTTATATCATCTAAGCCCAAAACATACAAAAATCTCACACATAAAAAAAAAATCGGCCAAGTGGAAGTCGGACTCGCGGACGAAGGGCTCCGTATCATCGTAGAAAATCTAACACTGGGCGTGTATCTTTTTTCCGCTCGGTAGATCGAACAGATTTTTTAGATCGTTCAGAGCACTCTGGAAAAAAGATACAAATCTGGAGTGCTCTGAGTGTTCTGGTAGTTTTTTTTATATTGGCAGCACTTATGATTTGTGCAATTTCTATTGAAAATACAAAATTCTTTATAAAAATAAATAAATAATAATAATAAAGTTATAAAAATAAATAAGGGGTGTAGGAAAGAATGGAAATATGGAATTTAAAGAAGTATTCACATTTTTAAAAAGATTTTTTTGCGCTCTATTGGTATTACTGACGTATTGCTCCAAATGCTCCGAGGTTTATCTACGATTAGTTAGAGCACTCTGAACAATAATAAAGATACACGTTCAGAGCGCTCAGAGTACTCTGAAAGTAAATAAAGATACAAGAAATCGGTGTTCAGAGCGCTCGGAGTGCTCTGAGCAGAATAAAGATACACGCCCACTATGTACTTTTTATTTATTTTGCCAAATAAGAGTAGGCGTCATTAAAAAAAACGTAATGCTGTCATTTGAGAAAATAATGCCTACTTATGATAATAATAATGATTGAGAAAAAAAGGAGAAAGAAACGTCAAAAAATCAAGCTTTTGTATGGGGCCTCCTTTAATTTTATTTTATTAATCTTATTTGTTGTTATAGCAGCAATAGAAATACACAATATGTGAAAATTTCAACTGCCTACCTATTACGAATACCCGGTGAAAGCCGGAAATCGGAGGCTTAATAATAGGGTTTCCGTTTTACCCTTTGGGTAAGGAACCCTAATATAGCGACATTCTTGTAATACATAAATATCTTGGATGGAAAATTTGAGCCAACCACGACCCCACTGATAATTTTATCAGAATGAACCTTTAAAATGTATAAATGTAATAAATTTTCAGAATTTCTATGTAGCTCTCCTCAAGGGTATTAAAGCGCTTGTCACCTTCTTAATTTTTACCACACGTTTTATAAAATCTAAACTTCAAATATATATTATTCGAGCCTCCATTCTTGTTCTATTCAAATCTTCCTGTATCTCAACGTACACACCTACGTACAATACTTACTACATATAATTTAAAAGGAGGTGGGAAGGAATACCACAAGAGATTTTGTTCCTTAATTACAGATCTATCGCTGTGGGCTATTACAAAATTTACCTAGGTCAGAATTCCGGGTGGTAAATTGAGAAAACTGCAAGATAAATGTTTTTCGCAACCTCCATTAATCCTTCAATTTGGTTGGCTCGCTCTAACTTCAGTGTCCCTGATGATGGGGGAGAAACGAAATTAAGTTATATAAAACGATTCGTTCTTAAAGATCAAATTTAAGGAAACGATTAAATTTGCCGTTCTAGACAAAAGAGTTTCCTTCGTTTCATATTGCCAATTTAACAGAAACTTTTTTTACGTAATTTATCATTAATTAAAGGGGGGAAATTATTCTGTTACGATAAAATAAGTTCGAAGATAATTAGCTTCTGTTTGTAGGATTTTTTTTTCTTCGTTTCTGATGTACCAATTTTTTGTGTTAATGTAAGAGATCTATGTAGATATTTTATACAGAGTGTCTCGTATGTGGGCTTGCACCTAAAGGCTATAGATAGGTCACGCATAGATAAGAAACAATTTTATTGGATGCGGGTGAGGGGGGGGGGAGAATATTAAAGCTTCCTGAAATAACGGAACTTATGGATATTTGGGTATGTTTGTATAGATCACCCTGTAATTTTTAAACGCGTTATACCCTATAATCGTTGGACCTTTCCAATGGTTTATAAATTTTTCCCCTGATCCTCTCCGTTTTGAAGTTATGGTTCATCCAATTTAAAATTTCGGAATTTTAACTCGGCTTTTTAATATTAAGTACTATTCTTATAAAATAATACGTCATGAAGATCAAGTTTTCATATTCGATTTAAGAAGCCCAAAAGCTTGCTTTTAAAGTGACTCTAATACTGCTCTCTTCTAGAAGCTGTTAAATTTATTAAAAACATTGCAAAAAAGAGCAAGTGTTGTACAATGTTTAGTCATTCATATCCAGGGGTGTCTCCTGGTCATGAATTACACCAACCTTGCACAAGCTCTTTTTTGCAATGTTTTTAATGAATTTAACAGCTTCTAGAAGGGAGCAGTATTAGAGTGCGGGTACAAATGTAGGTGGTCTAGATCAATATATAGTGTCTATTGGCCACACTGTATGTAAAACCTGGAGCTCCGAAGACAGTGCTGAAAATTGATAGTGTGCTCGGGAGGGTAAACATAACGATACTAGCCAACACCCAGCGCTGTGGTGATCGGTAAAGAGAAAGTGTAGACATTAGGATAGTAGGTATAAATGTGGGATGAACAAACATAAGCACTTACTTGACCTGACGAACTAGGACAATACCCATATAATACTGCACTTAAGTGCACTCTGGCTATCTTAAGCCAAAAACTAGCATTCTTGATGAGTCCTTTGGCAGGGGCGAAACCTGGTCGAGTGAGCCAAAGCTAAGTCTAAACGACTGGCTCTTATCTCACTTTTCTGACATATACAACTGACAGACTCAAACAGACTATGAATTCTCGAGAAATTCACTGCAATCGCCTGTTATACTTACAATATTAAGTACATTAAAACTTCTAAAATAATTTAATACATTTCATTTAAGTATGGAGTTACTCACAGCTTTATACTGAAACCTGTTAGTACCGTACTAAAGTGTCCTGGACATGAATGGCACCAACCTTGCACTTGCTGTTTTTGCAATATTTTTATTAAATATTGGAAAATGCATGAACTTATCTGTATGACTCGAAATTGAAGTAGATTTTATTAAACCCTAGGATCTAAATAAAGTGATGAACATATTGTATACTCTCAAAATTTTTTTTATGGAATTTTTTTACCTTTGCCTTTAGGCCAGAAACTGACAGTACCTTGGTAGTTGTCTTTTGATTTGCTCTGCCTGTGAACTCATATATTGTACGGGTCTCAAGAAAGTAAAAAACTCATTACCGCATTCTTTTGAAGATGGTAATAGTTCACCCACCCCAACTGTGCAAGATCTACCATCTCTAGTTGTGCAGTCATAATTGTAAAGAGTGAATTTACGAAGTCTCTCGATTATCTGAGATAAAAATATTTTCTGCGGTATTATAGAATATAATAGAGGTGATTCCATCCACGTTACAGTGAACGTTATTGATGTACATATTTACATAGGATATTAATTGATATAAAATAGAAATGATAATTTGTAGAATCCAACCCATACATGGTTAACAGTTAAGTGAGAACACACTTAGGTACATCAAGCTGCTAGATTTGGTATAGGTTAAACGGCTACCAGTAAAATAACACTTTACTTGCATCACTTATACTGTACTGTCATATCCACTGTATCCCACAGATTCTGTCACATACCTACATTCACCTTGTTCACGTAGGAAATCTCAGGATAGATTATACAGCTCAGAAAAGAAATTATTACCAAGTAAATGGCTGCTTTGCTAGAGCAGAATATTCGCAAATCACATGTCGAGCTGATTCGACTTCCTAAGGAGCTTTATCTATTCTCAATGACCTGTTGTGTATAGTCAATAAGTCCTCGCAAAACAGCAGGAATCTCGATTGATCCACCGATGATTTGTCTTCTTGTAGCTATCGTTGGTGATGAGCTCTTTTAGAGTTCCGATCGGGATTCTTACATTATACGATGTTGCATCGGAGCTTTCTCATTGCCCTCGGTATTTTAATGAACAGGCGCTCAGCATAGGACCACCTTTTGCCGTAGATGAAATCATAGGGTATACTAAGTTTGTCATTCCGTTTGTAACGAATAAAAATAATGATGGTAGAGCAAGATAGGTTGGACACCCACGCACAATATTAAAAATTTTTGTGATTTTTGTCTATTCAATTCTCCGTCTGTCTATCTGTCAGTCTGCCTGTGTAACTCGAGAATGCGTTTACTTAGAATACTGAAATTTTGCACCTGAGCATTAAAAAAAAGGTAAATTTAAAGGAAATGGGATGAATTGGGTAACTCCTTCGTAGGGTTGCTATATAAAAATTTCGTTTTCACTATATATTTGAGCACTGCCTGAGAATGCGTTGACGTAGAGAGCTCAAATTTGTTACATTTTGTTTTCATAGCAATAGTGAATAAAATTTCAAAACTGAACTAAATCGGACAACACCTTCTTGATGTTTCCAGACAAAACTTTGGGTTTTCACTTTATTTGACATTCATTTTCATTTAAGGTATAATATTATTGGTCTCTTTCGATGTACATCAAAACACCGCCGGTAACAATATTGAACTGAAAACTACGCAACAATTTCGGACTGAATTCGGATTTGGCTTGTATAGTCGAATCATTCAAGTGTTGTGATCAAGCTCCTTATAATACCTTCCTGCTTTTCTCCTGCTTTGCCTTGAAAGGCATTCTAGGATTGGTTCTGGACCACCTAGCGCTTCCTTTTGTTGTCATTTTTTGGCCTCTCGTTGGGAGGTATTCTTAGCTGGGCTTTGGACCGCTAACCATTCGCCTTTTTCTTCTCTCTCTCTCTCCTGTCTTCGTTGAAAGTCAATCTTAGGAAGAGAAGATCATCCCTTATTTAACGACCTGTCCCTTTACTGCGCATTAGAGCTAAAGGCAACTCAAACAGTGGAACTCTAGTGATAGTTCAATTAAAAAAAATCGCAATGATGTAACTTTAACATCGCAATAATACATAGGCAGGATTTAACAAAGTGAACATTGTACAGAATACCTAAGTTTGGCGCATATGGGGACAAGAAGATATAATAGAAGCAGTATCAACTGGGAGATTATGGCAAAAAGCTTCTACAAAGAACATGCCTCGCTCAATATATTACGCTGGTATCGACTCAGCACAAATACATGCAAATGCTCTTGGTATTCACTATGATCACCCAGCCCATAATAATAGTTAACGTACCGGACAGCATAAAGCTAGCCAGAAACATTCCCTTAGAAAAAGAATTGAAATACTCTGTCCAGAGGATGACTACTGCCTTTTACTTACGAAATAATGTTCACAAATATTGGCCCTATTTAACCAATATTGGACCTTTTCAAATAAAGCATTATTTCATTTTCGATTTATTGGGCGTTATTTTTCGAGATTTTATTTTTTGGCCTCATTTACTAACGCGGAATTCATTTGATTGCGTTATGTGCCTTACTTTATCAGCTTCCTTCTGACAAATTACCAGTAAATGGTGAAACTTACGACATAGGCAAATACCAGAATAGGAACAAAAAATACTTAGACGACCATTTTTTCTCATTATAATAGAGTAAAAACAAATGCAATTGATACAGTATAACACAAACATCTATGCATGTGATAAAATTGCATTTCAAACAATCATTTTCACATCCCTCCCTCCACACATACCAACAATACCAAAATGGAAAGAATTCAAAAACACACAGTTGGCTGCTATCAATTTGAAGTCGCTTTATGAAAGTGCACTTCAACGTCTTCATTCATTGCGGTAATCGCTTAATGCATTAAGCGTCTCAGAAGTAAGTATTCAATGGAATTGAAGTACTTGAAAGGTGAAACTAAAGAATGAAATGAAGTGAAAAGTTCCGATTTTCCCTCTGTATATGAATAGGGGAATTATTATGGCTCCCTCTTGCTTTTCACAGGATTAACCTGCAATTACGTATGCGGGGGGTAAGCAACAGGTAGTTTGGTAAAATAATACGTACAGAGACACACATCACTATTTTTACACGCAATTAACTTTCAATTCTTTCATAACATTTTTTTAAGATCCTTGCGTAGTTTGGTACGGAATTGAATTTTGAATCTCATATTGCAGTGTTATTAGCTAATGGTAAGTAAGATGGAAAGAATTGCTATAAGGTCCCAATTATAATAGAATTTCTCTATCCCACGCTCTATAATTTAAATACATCATAATTCGTACCACCTGTTATTTGGCTTTCGAACTGACTTTCATATTTGCCGGTGTTGATGATGGATATGCGTCTAGAATTTTTTAACCGCCCATTGAATCCCTTTTGAATTGATAAGATTACATTTGTCATAACATTGGACTTGAGCGGGCGAAGTTTCTTTTTGTTATTAAACAAAACAAATAAACTGATCACCGGTGAGATTTGAGCATTCATACCTTACATTTGAAGTTCTATGCTCTACCACCGGAGCCACCAGCGCCATTTATTATTATCTGGTTTATTGACTGCAAAGTCTCAATGACATACATATTCCAGCTATCTATGGGATGTGGAAGTCAATCGTGATTGATATCATCATATTATTTCCTAAGGCCTATAAATAACTGATGCACTTAAATTTTGTACTTTCAAAACTTCTGCAAAATCTGTCTCATGGTGAAGCTAAGGTCTCCTGTTAAATTACGTATTCTATATAGTCCTTAGTCGTCAATAATTTTATGTAACGTTTGTTGTTCTGCGGCTGGTAAGTAGACTGTCCAGAAGAATTTTCTCGACGCTTCATGAGTTAGAACGCCGCTCGAGCTCTGTCTATCATTAGTGTACCCTATCATATATAACGTACAGTTCTCATTCTAGACTGGTTTATTTATTTTAACTTGCGCATGCTCCCTATGTCTATCGAAGGGGTAGAGAGTAAAAGAGTACGCTCGGCACTTGTCAGGCCAACACGATTAACGTGCGCTCACCACTTATCAATATAATTAACGTGCGCAGGTCAACAGGGAGACATGGGGAATGAATAGAGGTTTGCGCAGAGTGTGTACAGAGACTTAAATTTTCGAAAGGTTTACACAGCAAGAGACTTTTGTTTCTGGAGACCAAAAAATTAGGTCTCCGAAGACCATAATAACGAAGTGTCTAGAGACACTTCTCCGAAGTGTATATACGAAATTTATCCTTGGTGTAGAAAATTTACGGGATAAACACAAAAAATTTATGTTGTTTTTATTTTTAATAACCAAGATGAAATAAATTTTCTGCCGAAAATCCATTATATCAGTAATTATTAATAATTTTACTAATTTTATTGTAGCAATTTGTCAAGCTCACTCCACTTTATTTCTTTGTATTTCCGAGAAGCCTACAGCTAACTGACCAGAACACACAAACAGTCTCCGGAAATTTGCAGACGACAAATGAACAAACTTAGAAGACCGGAGACAGCACCTGGAGACCTGGTTTTTTCGAAATACACGACGGGAGACTGAAGACCAAAAAATTATCTAGAGACTAGGTCTCTTTCGAGATTTTTGGCGTCTCCGACCGAAGTATATTCATGGGTTTTTGAGTGTCCATAGACAAAAAAATTGGTCTTTGGAGGCAAAGTCTCTCGCTGCGTAGTCTCACGTCTATCAAGCCAACGCGATTAACGTGCGATTACCTTCAATTAGGCCAGCCCGGAGGTTCTGAAAAGGAATAGAAGCATGCGCTCACCACTTATCGGGCCAACAGTTTGAGCGAGAGATGCTAACCGTCGATCTACTAACTTGACTAAACTATCTGCGACTGACTATATTTTACGGTCACTCCGACTGCTTGCTTATCGATTTACTTCGTTGTTCTTCCCACTGTCGGGATGATCACTGACAAGTCAATACCGGTATACTAGCTACTAATTGTGTTCGTCTTTCGACTGCTGGCATCTCTTCCTTGATGAAAATAGTTTTGTATTATATGGACTGATTGTCATTAGGTCATTTGATTTCGGTTGGGATTCTGGCTATTCCCAGTATTTAAAATCCTTTTTTTCACAATACTTTTTGCATACACAGTTTTCTAACTAAGTCTTCGCTTCTAGGTGTTATGGAGTCCATAATAGTATCATGGAAACAAGAATTCCAACAGCAAAAATATCCACTCTTAAAATCAGAACATTCTTTAAACTTTTTATAAGTACTAAAACGACAAGTTGTGATTAACACTTAGAACTTACAATTCATTTTTCAACTAAAATTGGCGTTTTATCGAAATTTTTCACCAGGTAATTCGGTCTGCTCAATTTAAAAATTTGTATTTCGTTCCGCTTCCTATCAAAACTTGTCTGGTAGCAAATACTGAAAATCAAAATTTCAAATTTCAAATATCCTAAAACTCGAAGCTCCAAAATCCAAAATTCCGAAAAAACACTAAATCATTCAAACAATTTTTTGTAGTGATTTTGATTTCCTCAATATTTCAATATATCTGGATTTTTTCTTCATAATTTTCGCAATTCTACCTAACTCTGATTACCATACATTGGTAGTTCAGCAATGTCAGAAATTTGTGAATCATTCATCTTTTGCAAGACTATCACTATGCATTATCGAATATAAGAATTGTTTGTATAACTAGCAAAACACTTCCGCTTCGAAGGTCCTGTTTATTTCTTAGTACTACTCAAGGGCTGTTAAGTATCTGGATCACAGTATGCATATATAAAGGGAAATCAGTTCAAAACTGGTGTACATAACATGAGTCATTGAAAAATCAATCGAAAACCAGGTAAATTAAAGGCCGCTTAGTAAGCCCGGAGGTTAGCACCAGTTAAGTTATCAGGAGGTTCTGTATATAGGATCTCACTTCTGCACTGTTTATTGATGCGTAATATCATCACTTCCCTATACAGAAATATAAAATTATTAAAATAAAAGCGATAGCTTTGAGAATTATTCATCCTTGTATCAGAAGAAGTAGTATTTCCAAATTTGTTCTCCCAAAGTTGACTAATTTAACACCCGAATTGAAAACGAAAACCAAATGGCTAGAATTGATATTAGACTCAAAATCAAAGTTCAGGATTAATGCAAATACAATCATTAAAATGGTGGTCATTCCTCTAAATTCCTGGAGGAAAAGTTTTGGCAAAAGAAGAGGCTCCTCATTTTAAAAACCTATTCTATATAGAACCTTAATAAGATTGAATGTTCTAGAAAGAGCGACTGACCTGGAAGGTCTTACTATGTCCCAAACAGTGTATCACAGGAACTCTTCATATAACATTAACTGCAGCAAAAGAGGCTTTGCTCCGTCTGATAATCCTTAACATTTATGATAAATGTTTTGCCACTAAAAGGGCCCTGAGTGTTTTCTAGGTATCTGTCAGAAATAATCACAACAGAATACTTAATGATAATTTTGACGTGAATTCTATGAACGTCTTACGTTTCGGCAAGCGAGGGTACCCCATGCAAGTTGCGTTACGTAAACTGTGTACTTTCGAGAGACTTCTTAGACTGTTTTAAAGTTATGATTATAAAACTAATACCATTGTACAGAAGAATCTTGCGAATATTTAAGATAATATACGCCCCCCCCCCCCCACACTTCACTATTAATATCAACCTATCGCACCAGTGGATGGGTTTGGATGGAATAATCTTTATTTAATAGCGAAGAGTATTAAGATTAGAGTATTAGGCCACACCTTTGAGCTACGAATAAATGTTTTATGATGCCGAGAATTGAAAATGCCGAGACGGAAACGACGAAAGATCATAAAAACTAATTCAAATTCCATTTGCAAACTACCAAAAGTAGTTTTGGATGCCCAGTGAATGCATCTCAAGGAATTAAGGACACAAGAAAATATAACGAGCTCGAGCTAGGTTGGAAAGATTGATCGTCGCCAATGACAAAATTTAGTAATGCCAAATTTAGCAATGCCAAATTCGCATCGCTCTACTTCAGCGCAATCATAAAGTACCATATCCAATATGACACCAATAGATGGAGACAATCCAGAGGAGTGTCAGCTGTAATATCTCGTAGTATAAAAGCCGATAAAAAAAATGTGCATTGAAGAAATGCTCTTGGCGTTGGGTAATTTTCGCAACATATCACGTAGCTGTCAGGCATTAGGTAAGAACGCACATGTAATAGTGCTATTAATTTGGCAAAAAGTAAAAGAGCATCGTGTCGGACATTTTAGTTTCTTGTTGAATGTGTTCATCATAGTTAAGTAAATGAAGGACGTATATATTGCTATTTTCATTTTGAGCACTCTGAAACTACTTGAAACTATCAGAGATGGGCGTAGTGCATTAAATTTTCAGTGCATTAATTATTTCATTAGAACTAGAGGCCTCTGTGATAGTTAACAGCCAGGTTGCACTATCACTAAATGGTTAGTGGTAGTGCACATTTTTTATCACTATCACTAAACGAATAGTGGTAATGCATAGTCTATTGCATTATCACTAAACGATTAGTGGTAGTGCAGAGTCTATTGCATTGTCACTAAACGATTTGTGGTAGTGCAGAGTATATTGCATTATCACTAATCGATTAGTGGTAGTGCAAATACTTTTCACTATCAATGAGTGATAATGAATTCGTGCATTGGTAGTGCAAACATCTTTCACCAGCACTGAACGACAATTTAATGGTACGCATATGCAGCATTACGCGTAGCTCGTTCGATTAAAATTAGTGTTAATTGTTAATGAATCATCTCCATCTCCGCAAAACAGAAAACTGAACGGAAGGTTCTTTATTCTGTATGTTCACTCGTTGCTAGTTCAGTGCTAGTGAAAGATGTTTGCACTACCAATGCACGAATTCATTATCACTCATTGATAGTGAAAAGTATTTGCACTACCACTAATCGTTTAGTGATAATGCAATAGACTCTGCACTACCACTAATCGTTTAGTGATAATGCAATAGACTATGCATTACCACTATTCGTTTAGTGATAGTGATAAAAAATTTGCACTACCACTAATCATTTAGTGATAGTCCAACCTATATTTTAACTATCATTAAAATTTAGTGTTGCTGCCATTTTAGTGGTAATGCAAAAACCCCCATCTCTGGTAACTATTAATATTTTGTTGTCATTGTTTTCTATATGAAAACATGTTCTTGTACCGTTCGGGGTAAAAAGTGCCATTACGGTAAGTTCTAGGTATAAGGCAGATAACATAGACTAAAGGTTATAGCTACCTATTTAAATATTAATAAAAACCTGAACTGCAATGCGGTTACAAAGATTTTTCCAAAAACTAAATATAAAAATAACATTTCAAAGTGATGCAACTAAAATTAGGTTAGACTATCATATTAAATTAGAATGCTGGTCTACGAGTATGTTGAATATTTATAATTATTTGTGAAGTTATGAATAAATATCGATAACAACGTTATCGATTCCGATTTTTTATTCTTTTTTACCAGGTGGCAACAGGTGGAACTTTTTACCTGCAAGAAGGGTACAAAGTACCGAACGATTTGCTCATTTAAAATCAATTAATAACGTAAAATAATTAAATTTTTTCTTTGGTATTGGTACATGAAACCATAAAGATTGGATGTCTAAATTATCATATAATTTGACCCAAAAGTTTATGGTATATTGATGACAATTCAAAAGGTAGCAGTTCCGGCCTCACCCTACCCGACTAGCTTCCATATCCGTCCCAAATGTTTTTTAACAGTGACCATATTACTCAAATTTTGGTAGCTTCCGCTCAGTCATTTAATTTACCTGTTCTGCCATCGATCGTTCGGAAAATATTTTTTTTTTGTCTGTGAAATTAAAAGACGATTTCCTTATATATTGTATGAATATTTTGTTGATTTATATATTCTTCATTTTGATCCAATAGCTCTTGCCGTCTTTCTGGTAGTAGCATGACTCCACAACCACATAAAACATCTGATATTTGTATAGAATATGATAGGTGTGGTAGTACATACCATCCAAGTTGTAAAAGCTTTCATCAAATTACCAAACTTGTATGAGGTCTCTCAACTGCAATGGAACGGAGCGGATTTCTTTCTTTAAGAATATGAGGTGATATATAACATGATATGTGGAACCCATATGTCGAGTTTTGAAATTAAACCAAGGCGTTTCATGTGATCATGAACGTTCAAATTCGATAAATTTATCTCTCAGCAATCTGGCGAGTTGTTATTCTGCAGTTTTCATCAATCAATGCCTTTAGTTTGTCTTTATCAGCTTCACCTAGCCTTGCAGAACGTGGTGGACCTTCAACATCAAAATTACATGGATGAAATTTTGCAAACAAATTTGCTGCTTTCCTCAAAACCTACAAACTTTTTTACAAAAAAGCTTACAATACCTGCTGTCGAAATATATAATGATAAAACGGTGTGAAAGAATACAATTAATTCTGCTGTTGGGAAAATACGCGAAATTACTTTCCGAACAACCCCGATAATATAGTGTTCCATAAGGCCACTGGAATTTTCACCATACTTCATTACATTATAATCTTCTATAAAAGCTTACTTATGATTACCTTCCATTTCATTCGGCAGTATCCAAATCAATAAAACGAGTTTAATATAAAATTACGTAGGGTATGAGTTCTAAATGTATGAAATTCCTATAGGTTTACTCTAACGGTAACATCATAGTATTTAATCCGGAACAAATCGACTTTTTCATTATTTTTCACTATTAAACAACTTTCTAAGCCCATTTTAAATATCCAATTAAATCTTTTACCAAGGGTTTAATTATAACTTTCCAGGAAACGAAGATAATATCCTTTGGGACCGAGGAAATCCCTACATAAAAGCTTGTAAAAGCCTGGAAATGGACGTATTACTTCAGTCAAATTAATTTACGTAAGGCGATAAATTGCTTTGAGCAAATGCTCCAGCAATTGCTTCTCTCCTGAAATTTCTGCCATCGTAGCATGCTATTCGGTCCTGAATAAGCCTGTAAATCTTACTGGTGGTATAGTATTAAATTGGACCTATATCCTATGTAGTTATGTCCGACATAAATAATGCGCATTTATTTTTACGATATTCATTTTATGAGTTGTTAATTTTATGAACTATTAACTGCTGTTCTGCATTGAAATCTGCAAAAATTACTGTTCTGAGTGGTCTCATTTTATTTAATATCGGGAGGCTAAGAAGATAGAGGATCTCGAAAGATGCGGTGGAATATTATTATAGAATTTCGTTAACCCTTTCGGTGGTATAGACGTGTATTTACGTCGAGTTAGTGACACACGGGTGCGCTATGAACGCACCCATCGGGATGAAAAACCAGCACTTCTGAAAGCAGCACAATTTAAGTGCTTCTCTACCCATCATTTTGCACCTCTCTAGAAGATTATTTGATGTGCTCCAGCAGAAATGCTAGAAGGGGTGATTTCACCTAATTTTCCACGAATCTAACTCGGGGATACACAAGATAGTACAGCTTGAATGCAAGCCTCCCTTCCAACTCGATTTTTAACCTGACAGCAGAAGGCAGTTCGGTTGATGTCTTATCATCTTGCATGCAAGTTCATTTAAAAAATGGCATTGAGGCGTAAAGTGATGCGTATATTGGAAAATTATAGCAATAAAGGAAGTAGCAGAATGATAAAAACCCAAGAAAAAATGAAGAGGAAGATGTTGGTAAATGATTTAATGCAAATGATCCCAGAAAATCTCATTTTCCCAGAATAAATTTATCAATTTCTCTCAAACATTTCCTTTCCGCCATCTTGAAAACTGTATAATGTCAAATTACTATCACCTCAGCTGCCATGGTTTTTCTTCATGCAAGTACGCTGAAAGCTGTACTGCCAGCATGGCAGTAGAGGTTACACGTGCAAGAAGTATGGCAGTGCAGCTTCCATGCAAGCTGTACTTGCAGATGTAACACCCGGGTAAACTGTGGATTTTTGTGGGAAGTAACTCATTACTCATTTTCAATGGTAAGAAGTAATCTGCTGAAGTTCGATTACTAACAGTGAGAATAAAAGGGAGAATGTTGGCTTATTTAATCAGCTTAATAAAACTTAATAGGTACCACAAATAATCACAAGTAAGCACAAGCACCTTACTACTGTTCTCAGGAAATATGCCTAAGCGCATTCGCCGAATTGAACGTACATGTAGACCCGAAAGTCGTGGAGCTTTTGTATCTGTTCAATGTGAACCCCTGACTTATAACAATGGACTGAGCGATTTGTTATTTCATGTGGCACCAAAAATATTATATTTCTGTATCTCACCGTTAGAGCACCCTTTAAAACGTTACTACATAAGAACATGTAGAATTCATCCAATCAGATGAAGTTCTACACGCGAAAATCGAGTCATATTAAAAAAAATATCTTTCTTGTGTTCAAGTGATATTTTGTCGCTTATAAGCACTCTTATAAGAAATTAAGCTAAATCTGACTTTAATTTTCGAAAGGTTATTTACACCTGAATCCTGCGTATGGGCAAGACAGATAGAGCATGGTAAACACTATCTTTACCTTATTCTTCCTTCTGTGACTGCACGGTCATGCATTTTGTCCAACTCGAGTAGGACAACGATGTTGTCACGCAGATTTGACCGCGTGTGTGCCTGTTTGACGGTGTGTCATTCAATATAAGCAGTCGAACGAAAGTCAAGTTAGTTTGATTTTAGAGCGATGTTTGCCACACATTCATTATTCTTGAATGAGCTCAAATGAACTAAAAAAAAACAGTTGAGCCTAATATCGAGTTTGGGCAAAGTAAAATTTAAGGCAGTCTCCAAATATTTCACATTGAAATCACTCATTTTTACATTTTGATAAAAAAAAAATTTAACTCTTCCATGAATCAAAAATATAATGCAAATTGTCGTAGAAATAGGAAATATCAAAATTTTACCAGTGATTTAATGCTTCGTGCATTAAAATGCCTAGTAAAATTTGTGAAGAAATGATAGTGCCATCTATTTCATAAAGAAGGAACTTTCCGTTTTTACTGGTCAACTCCGTACTGCACTAGTAAAATCATCAGTAACATTTTTTGCTTGGAATTTTAAAAGAGCCAACATTTTTATCGTTTTATCGAAATGTTACATTTTACTCGAATTTCATACTAGGCTTTAATAGTTAACAGCAGCTGCTGATATGTGTTCCTGTCCTGATGTTGGACAACATGTTTGAGAAGTGTGTGGCGAAAAAACTTTCATGCGTGACACACCAAGTTGGACAACATCTTCTCCTTGTAATGGGCCGCTTTAGATTCCGTAACTTTTGAGCAGGCAAAGATAAACAGATGAAACAAAAAGCAGTTAGAAGAAGACAAAATTAAACTTTATTTAAGATAATAAAATAAAAAAATTATAGGAAAAATTTCCGACCTATTGGACCTTTAGTGCAAAAAATGTGATATCTCATGGAAAAAGTCTGAATTTAACTTTATTTTTATCTCGACAACTATTTTCAAGAATTGTTTGGTCTGCTTCAAGATGCGTGTACGATTTCTATCCGACGTTGTGTAGTTTTAAGAATATAAGCCAAAACTGCATAACCCTGCACTTTAAAGGCGGAATATCCTTCTAAGACGAATTCCTCGAAAACAGTAAAGAGGATTGACAGATTTCAATACAATGTTTTTCGTTTCTTGAGCTCCCCTATCACATCCTTATCTGAAAAACCCTGATATGATGGATATCAGCCTAACAATAAATGGAGATCATTACAGAACTATGCTCATAAAAGTTTTATTTCCGCACAATATATGCACATGCAACATTGAAATTATTGAGGTAACAATTTCTAAATACGGGGTATAAAATTGCCTCCATATAATCACCTGATTTTTCTTATGAGAATATGTCGAGGAAAAGATTGTTGATAAATAAGCTCTAAACATTGCTGCATCTAAAAGACAACACTTGTGAAGGAATTGTTCTTATTTCGTAAAAACCACTCCACAAAACTATGAAAAATATAGATGTTTGTGTTAAAAAAGTGGTTCCCATTTGGCTGACATTATTTTCCATATGTAATGTAGAAAAATATCATAAAATAAACTTTCTTTTATAATTTAAATTTTTCGTTTTCGAAAATCGGCAGGGCTGCGACCTAAAATTTTCTTGTCCGCTCTTTCCGAATGTCCATTGACATCTAACCCAACAATAGAAAAAATAAAACCTATGCAGAAACTAGAGTCTCATTTCTGTTCTTAATTATTATTCTAAAGGCCTGCGAAAATTTAAAATTTCCCTCCTACGAACGGATTCGTATCTCCAATTAATCTATTATTAAACTTAAATCTCAACTAAACTTAACTAATGTGTTTCAGCTGGCTAAATCACTGTTTTCTTATGCTATCATATGTGCAGCTTCGAGCATGCAAAATTAATTAAAAAAAAAATGTTTTAAAGGTAAGTATACTTTTGCTCATTTTCCCTTCCGATTATTATGCTTGAAAAACATTTTTCTGATGAGCATTTTGAAGATAATTTATTTCTTCATGCATTTATTTAATACAACTTATGCTATCTAACAATATTTTAGATTGATTCCCAGTATAAGGACGTGGTATGGGAAGTACATACTTTTCACTCTCTACTCCCATTAATTTTTTCATACTATCCTCAAACAAGGCTCCAACCTACTTCGCTCAAAGTAGCTTTCTTTTAAAATATTCCCTGCATATTCAACTCAATTTCAGTATCGTATAGTTTTATGATTATACATATACCACGTATTACATTTTCATGTTAATCCATTCTTGCTAGGGTGAGCGGAAATAGAAAATCTGACATAGCATGAAAATTGAATACTTCGCCATGACTCGAGAGGAATAAAATAATTTTTCAGATCGTTCATGCACCACAGAATAAAATCTTTTTATATGTTATGCTTTCAGGAAATTGGTAAGTTGTATCACTATCATTTCCACTGAGTCTATGAATTATATAGCGGAAGAAACCTTTGAGTAGGGCAGGATATTGTAAAGCTTTTAATGAGATTTATATTTATATATAGAAAAGCGGTGTACGTAATGCAACAAGACAATGTTGACATACTTTTGCTAAATGGATGAATTTTTAAATAGTAGAACTTTATGGAATTTCTTCACATTGAATTGAATTGGTTCAAATAATATACCTCCACAGACCACACCTCGTTAAGTTGTTGCTCCCTTTCATAGATATCTATAGTCCCCATTTCGTAATCATATGTCTAAAGACTTCTTTTCTCAGCAGCTGGAAAACGGCTACCGTGTTGCCAATTCACAAGATAATATTCTCCACAATCACCCACTTATTTCCTATGATCTTTATTAAGTACGGAAAATCCTGATGAATATGGAAATAATAGAGCATCTTGATTCCAGATAGGTTCTGCACAAATTACAGCCTGACTATCGTCGTCATCATATCTGCGAAACCACAGTACTGCAAAGGTCCATTCTAAACCAAATCAACTTGGTACTGCTCGATTTTTCGAAAGTTTTGGACAGCTTTGATCTTAAAACTTTTCTTCATAAACTCAATTACTCCTTTGATTTAAGTCCGTCCGGTATCGCTCTTATCTGATCGATAGCAATTAGTAAAACTTGATGATAATACTTCCAGTACTCTCCATCTTCTGTCTGGTGTTTACCACGGCTTAATACTGGGCCCTTTATTATTTAGTTTATTCATAAGCGATCTCCGTGAAATCGTTGGAGACGTTAGCGTGCACATGTATGCTGACGAAATATAGATCTACCTAAGCAGACGTATTGGCTTGGTTTAGAAATATATTTCTCGCAATAATAACGATTTGGAATGAATGAATGCCTGTTCTAACGCTAATGGCCTGAATCTAGACACTGAAAGAATGGCATTTTAAACCCATATGATTCACGTTTATACTGAACGGTACAATTTTAAAGTTAAAAATCTAGGTATTATTTTCGACCAACGTACAAAATGTTGCGAAAACATGTAGTTGATCATTAGTTTACGCTGTACTTCGTAGGCTCTGGCACACTGCTGACTCATTATCTATTAAAATCCGACCAAAATTAATCAAAACCATATTTCTACATTACTTTACTTTTGACAGTTTGATATTTACAGTAGACTCTATAGCATTTATCTCTAATTATTGTACCCACTTTATTTATAGATTATATAGACTCGACCATGTTATACACCTTACTGCATAGATTGCTATATTGCTCACTTCTGAGATAATCAGAAATAACTGATTCATTCTTATAACCTATTACGTACAAACAAAACGTATTATCTGTACGAATTTTTCCAGTAGTAGGAATGTAATAATAAGTCCTTTTTACAAGTTTGTTATGTATTCAAGTAATCCATCTCTGGGCTTGCTATCCCAGTCGTAGTTTAAAAGAAAAGTTTATGAAGAGATTCAGATCTAGAAATGGAAAGTGAAAGTAGCAAATGTTGCATAGTATCATAGATGGTACAAGAACTAGATGTCGCATGGCATACTAGAGCAGAGTATACAGATTGTGAAATGGGTAGTGCATTCTGAAATGGACCATAATATGATTTAGACCATGCCGACAGCAAATGTTTTTATAATATCAGTTTTGTATACATTTGATCGAATTCCTCAACACTTCAGATACGAAAAAATATGAATCACTCGAAGTATACATCATTTCAAATGTTGTGGTCCATTCCGTAATGGAGCACTTTTTTGGTACTGCATGCGACATCGAGTTCTTGTGCCGTCTATGATAGTATGATCATATTTATAAATACTTGAGAGTGACTATTAATTTGTCAGGCAATAATTAGACTACACTACGTAGGGTCCGCCCAACACTGTCATTTCTCGGACGACGAAGTTAAAATTTCCCAAGTTCTTACAATATTTATATCCTAACATGAAAGCATCCTCCTATGAGAACAGCATATTGTCATTTGACCAATTTAACTAGCCCATTTCAGCTATATTGACCACTTGGGCAGAGTAAGGTTAATGAATTGAACTGGGTAGTTCATACCTCGCACGAAATTAATTGCACGTTGAAGCTTTGAATAGCGAAAGTAGATCCGTCCGAATAGAAAAAGTGAGAGGTGATAAGATAAGATAACTTAACAATAGAGGTGATAGGATACTTCTTTCAGAGAACGAAATCTATACAGTTATTCATATCACGTTTATGGCACCTTCATGCATTATGAATCTGGAGTGCGTCATTAATTTTTGGTTCTTGGTATTTCTTGATGCGAGCGGCATAACTTGATCTTATAGGAGTTGACGATGTAAAGAATTAAAGAAGTCAGATGGTCATCTGCTATTAACATTTCAAATAGCTTTCTTTTTTACCAGATTCAGAGCGTGCCCTCTGTAGAGTGCTGTTAAAGTAGGTAATAAGACCTGTATAGAGACCGGCTAAATATATCAGGGTCGGTGCAATAAATGTGGAGATCATCGGCATACAACATAACCATGATTTGGAGTTAATATAGCAATATTAGATATACAATAAAGAGATAATAGAATAGAATAGTAGAGTAAGTTTATTCATAGTAAAGTACTATAAGAACACACATTTTCTTTTTAGTACAAAAACAAAGCGGCAAAAATAATAAATAAAAACAAGCAAATATTAATAAAAAGTTCGAGAAATGAAATTAAAATCAAAAGAATAATAAAATAAAATTTTATACAAATTAGAAATTTAAAATTTTAAATATAAATCCGAAAAAACATGTTATTTAGCAACATAAAAAAAAGTACTAAAATATTACGTAAAACATAAGATTACAATTACAAATATATAACAACTACTAACTAGAAAACAGAGAGCCAAGACCACCTAAAACACGCCCAAAAGTCTATATTACGGCGGTGCTGCAGCGTGTTATTCGCTCCAAATACCCATGAGTCTAGGTCGTACGTCGTACGCTGAATTTCGAATGCTAAATTATTCCAAGCTCGAACAACCGAACAACCGAACAACGTAAGAATTTTCCATTACTGAATATTAAAAATTTGGTATCAGCAAGTCGAAACGCCTTGAGGAGTTCAAAAAAGCTAAATTTTAAATAAATAGCTTGGCTCTTTAGAGTCGATGAGCTTATGAAGACATGCCAGAAGCCTACGTAAAAGATATAGATTTAAGGAACAACCAAGCAGATGATTATGATGTTGCGAAATATGATCGAATCTCCTTAAGCATAAGTCGACTCTTGTGCAGCCGTTGAAAGCCACATTTAGCTTAGTGGACTTGTATGAACAGAAGTGAGGGAAAAGGAGGTTTCTATAGGAAAAGTACGGCAGAATCAATGATTTGATTAGCATCGAACGTGTGTTCGTAGACAAGTTTCCCGAAGACAACCACAGTCGACGATGCCAAGCATAAGTCCTGCCAGTCATATTGTTGATATGATCACAGCAATGCATTCTGGAATTGAGGAAGATACCAAGATTCTTTACACGATTCGAAAATGGTGGAACTGTGTTATTTAAAAATACAGGTGGAAGATCGGATACTTCAACTGCTCTGCGATAGAAGGCAATGCACTACGTCTCTCCAGCATTAAGCAATAAAAGGTTGTTATCAGCCCAGCGTGCAATATTGCGCAAGTCGGATTTTAGCCTATCAATGCAATCGTCCACCAGTCCAGTTGGTTCACTGAGATACACTTGCACATCATCGGCATACAAGTGAATTTTGCAGTCTACAACAACATTGAAGAGGTCATTTATATACCGGCTGCATAGCAAAGGGCCGAGAATAGAGCCATGAGGGACACCATGATTTAGAAGTAAAACACCGGATACACTTTGGGGAAATCAAGTAGGGCAAGAACACGCAGATGGTCCATGTCAAGCCAGCTGCGTATATCATTCGTAACATTAAGAAGGGCTGTCTCACAACTACGAGACTTACGAAAACCGGACTGGAAAGGACTTAATACATTAAGGTTTTCTAAGTGACAAATTTTTTGCTGCACGGTCAATTTTCCCAGAACCTTAGCAAGAAATCCCAACAGGCTAATATGTCGAAAATCACCGGGAACTTCAGCTGCGCTGATCTTAGAGACCGGCAAAACTGTAGCGATATTTTAAGCAGAAGAAAATATCGACATGGTAAGGCAGGTGTTAAAAATATGTAGAATCGGCTGTATTATCCAAGGCAGGAAAAGCCTGATAAACCTAGGTGGAATACCATCAGGTCCCACAGCATCAGATTTGACAGCGCCAATTGCCACACCAATCTCCCTGGCATCAACACATCTAAAACTAAAACAAAGCTGATCATTACTTGAGGGAAACATAAGGCGATTTAAACCCAGCTATATAGAACTACTTGTGGAAATGATATCTTTCCCTATCCTTTCCGTACGTAGTTCTGGACAGTGAAATGGGAATTAAGTATGTCAGGATCCAAGTTACACTGGGATTTATCTCTGTCATACACGGAGGCCTTACGCAAGATGAAATAGTAGAAATTTTATATCGTACGGCCGTTCTGGGCTACAAAGATCTAAATGTAAAATTTCGAACGTAAAAAGCGTTATTTGGAACGTTCTAATGGAATCTTGGTTTAAATATAAAGATTTGAGATGTACTACCTACTTTTCGTCGATTTCCTTCCATATCATACTCAATAGTTCCCCTCTTAGGGGAGAGATTATGACAATTTATTTATTTTATTCCTTTTTGTTTTTTTTTTGTCAGTAATTTGTGAAATTAACTTTTCAGTTGTTTATTCTAACTGTTCTATTGTGTGAAATATACTGTGGAGTAACTATCTCTCACGTTTATCGTGTGCCTCTCCATGCCCGCCGCCATGTCGGTGAATTATGATTATTAATCATATTCGTATTTTATATTTAATGGTTTTATTTTATTTTATTGGACCTTGTAATAATATACAGATTACATTTTATTCCCGATTTTTAAATAACGTTTAGGAAAACTGACCTTCTGGGAAGCAACCGGTCCAGTTGCCCCCCCCCCCCCCAGCGGTGCACCAAGGCACCACACCAAATTTTGTTCAAGGTTTTATAAATTACATAGGTGAACTAAAAAGAGATAATTTTATGCAGAACTGCATGCTTAACCAGCCTCCTACTACTCTCATCAGAGGTGCTATGAAGCTATTGGTGTCTAAAACTAAAAATTTCGGATTTTTTTAACTTAGTTTCTTACTTTTTTTTCAAAAAGGTGGTTAACGTAACTTTTTTTATAAAAACTGTAAACTGTAGACTCTCCTCCTTAATTTTGCTTATTACACCCTATGTCCTATCTACAGTCGTTAAGAATTGAGGTCATACCGAAATTTGCCGATTTTTTGTTTAAATGACCCTTTTTCAGTCACTAAAGAGCAAATTATCTTTGACAATAGGTTAAGAGCGAATAACTCTTTAACGGATACAGTTAGGACATAGAGGTGTAATAGGTTATAGAAAATAGTCTAAATTTCACAATTTTTATAAAAAAGTTATGTTAATGACCTTTTGGCAAAACAAAATAGAGGTCAAAGTAAAAGAAAAGCTAATAAAATCCTAAATAACAAGTTTAGACCACAACAGCTCCTTTGAGGAGAGGAGTACGGCGCTCAACGCACGGAGTTATTCATAAAATTTATACGGTGACCGTACATCCTACATATTTTAAAATACAGGGTGTTTTGTGAAACACTAGAATTTTTCTTAATCACCTTGTAACTCGTGTAACGCTTGATATGGACCCCCTGTAATACAAGGTTTTGTTTGGCTATTTGAGTACCTCCTGCTCTATGGACCACCTAGTTGGAAACACCCTGTATAGCCAACATTTCTGTG
The DNA here is from genome assembly GCA_963924295.1 of Dioctria rufipes. Classification (NCBI taxonomy): domain Eukaryota; kingdom Metazoa; phylum Arthropoda; class Insecta; order Diptera; family Asilidae; genus Dioctria; species Dioctria rufipes. The sequence continues at coordinate 175,859,344 of OZ002743.1, forward strand.
AAACTTCATGAAAATCCAAAATGGTCCATTCACAAATTTACTTACTCAAAATTAGTCTAGTTTCTGTGAGATGACCGAGATGAGACTTTGTTTTTGCTGTTTTTTTGTATGTATATTTTTATCAGGTAATCAATTAACCAGGCGTTATATGGTCTACGTCATTTCGGTTCGGCTTTCATACATAATTATATATTATGTATATTTAGTATTTACATGTTTCAGAAAACACAACTCTTGAATACGAGCTTACATATTTTTGACATACTGATTACATATTGATGAAAGGCAGTGCTTTCTATTACGCATCCCAGTCCACAAATTCAAAACAATTTAACAATAGAAAAGAACGAACCGATTACTTTTCCTTATCACTACCCTACCATGAATCCACCGGCCAGCATGTGTCATGCTGTATGTTTGAAAGCCCGCTAACTCACAAGACGAATCATTACAGTAGATGGCAAAAAAACGCTTTTGATTAAAATGATGAAGGGATGAATTTAACAAAAATGCTTCACAGCAGTATTTTATGGCAAAATATGTGCAGAAAATGTTAAAAGCAAAAAATATAAATAAAATAAAAAAACTTACCATAATTTATAAAAAAGCTAGCGCTGCAAACCTAATTCACTGCGGTGGCATAGAATTTAGGGTTAAAACGAAAAAAAAAAAAAAAAAAATCTGCGGTAGTGTAGGCCCGTATGCATGTATGCATTCGCATTGCCAACAGATTTTTCCAATTGAAAAATATATCACCTGTACATACATAGATACTGGAAGCGTGATTTAATTTGACTGTTTTTTTATATTTCATTAAAAAATAATGTTTACGGTAAATCGGATTTGAATATTGGGATGCGATTAATTCTTCTTTTTATCAACACTATACACACACGGAACCGACCCACAAAGAAATATGAGAATAACTTGAAGCTTATGCACAGTTCTTCACTTTCACTTATTGCACGAATCGCGCTAAATTAATAAAATTACTCGAAATTTAGTTTTTTTTTTAATTAAAAACTTCCGAACACATCTATCGCAAGGTGCAAATATTCACTTGATAACTGAAAATGTAGCCGATCTTAATTGCCGCCATATTAGAAATTACTACCATGATATATGTATACAAAGTTAAAATTCCGAACCGACTGTATCATTTACAGAGTGAGGAAAAGAAATGGAATGAATGCTTCGCCTAAGTGAACGTTACAATTTGCTGCGGTGCTTGTTCTTGTTGCAATTGCACGCCGTCCTTTGATTTTTGATAGATGCTACGATTTTCGATCGGAGATTAACGCAATGTAATGCAATCATAATCAAGCAAGAGTAGAGCAGGTGTTCGATCGACGTACAGGACAGGCCAAGCGACTTGTGAGTTGTGGGGTTGACGCGACAAAGGAAAACGGTACAAAGGAAAACGGTACAAAGGAATTGATACGGTTTTGGCTGGCCTGTGGTGCACATTATTTGCTCATAACAAAAATCTAGTCTCGTTGGGTTGCGGTAAATAAACGTCTCGTTTAAGTCCATTTTGGACAAATCGAAGTTCGAATTTCGAAATTCCAAAAATGCGAATGGCCGAAGTATACTAAACGCAACTATTTTTTTTTTTTGTACATTCGTCAATTTCTACTAACGGCGCCTTTTTCTTAATTATACTCAAACACATTTATTTTTTGTTTCTTTCTTTTTTTTTTTTAATTAAATATCCTAGTTCAGATGTTAAATTTGTTATGTTAAAATAATTCATATATGTACATATGTGGTAGAATATTTGCAAATATCCTTTTAGTACAGAATTAAAACTGTTTTCAAACACTAAAAAAAGATAAAAATAAGCCAACTAACTTCGGGAATTTGACTAAAATGTTAGTGTTACCTTGAAAAACAATTAAAGAATTTAGAGAGGCAATTTTCATACGAAAAAATCATTATTTGGATTCATTTCATTTTTAAATAATAAATTTAATAAATTTGACAATTTTTTAATTTAATTGATAACTGAGATGACAATTTTAATTGTATAGGTAAAATATAGTTTTAAAGATTAAACGGAATTAATTTTTTTTTCATTTCCACATGCATTGTAATTTGAGAAATTTAGAAAAAGTAATACAAAATAGGTTTAAAGTAAATTTTATTAATTATATTCACAAGAAAATGCATTTGAGTGTACAGAATCTGAACGTGGTATTTTGATGTAATTTTTGTGAATTCTAGTTATTTCTAATATTATAAATATGTATATATCTCAGACAGTCCCATTCGAGCGTGGATGTAAATTTGATCATTTTAAAGAACAATACTGCAGTTTGCATATCATATAATAGGTATATAATTTAAGCGGCACATTGAAATACTTATAGTAGGCATAATATTTATTACTCCTGTGCTATTATGAATTATATTCATGATCTCCACAGCAGAATTTACGGTAAATTTTCAAATTTAGCTCTAACAGGAAACTAAGTTCATATAATAGTCCTAATTATATTTAATTTTTTTTAACTTGTTTTATAATTTAGAAAAACTGTATCTGTATATCTCTTTCTTCTTTTAGCCTTGTCAACTCGATATCTAGCACTATTAAATCTCATGTACGAAAAAAGATTATTAACTCTTGTAAACAGTATTCCTAAATAAATATTTCTATTCCTATTTTTAATATAAGTATTTTTTTATACAGGCAGGAGGTAAAGGCGGTACACTGTGCTAACCTACTAGAAACACTTTCAGCAAAACCTTCCAGTCCTCTAAATAAAGCGCATCAGGTCTTGATGAGGTCAGTTTTTCAAATCATCCACAGATAGGTGGGGAGACCCAAGTGTATCCAGCCTTCTTCGGGCAGAGATTGGACAAGCAGTTGGAAAGTGTTCCGTTGTGTCAATCTCTCTTTTTAGAAAGAACAGATACTTAGGTCTGTCATCAACTCCCATCCCTAACTCTATCTAATTATAAGAATTATATTTTTGGACTAATTCGATCTTCTGATTTTCAAAGAACCACTTTTAACTACACAGTCACCTCCGGAAATTTTCAAGAGCATTTCTTAAAACTTGAAGACTCCGCTGGTCAAGGAGACTACCTTCCTATTTGTTGAAACGGCTATAAAATGAACTTATCTTAGTTTGGGTGAACATGTTAAGCATAAATTATAGCAGATCTAAAGGAGGCTAAATATTTCGGAATAGTTTTTGACAGCACTCCCCATGAAAGCAGAACTGGACAAATAAGTAAAATAATATTAGATACGTACATGTAGAAAATGGCATTGCGGAAGTTCAAAAATCCTTCTTCGTTTTTGTGTTTTTATATCGGGAAAGACTGTCGAAGATATGTCAAAAGAAATTCTACAGACGGGCTGAGGGCCCAAGGTTATGGGAATACAACGCCATCAATGTCAAGTGTACGTGGGAGAGTACCTACAGGAAAAATTCGAAAAGTCAATCAAAAATTTCTGTTCATCATGTACTAATTATTTTTTAAATGTTTGTGGAGTCCATGCATTCTCAAGTGTTCCTGCTAGCGGCACCTGTTGTGGAACTGTAGAGAATTTATATGCATCTTCTCGTTCTCTATGAGGAGAAGGGAATTAAACGTTTGTAGAAAAATAGGAAAGAGTTTGAAACATTTGCTCGATATTTGCTGGAGCTCTCATCACGTTTTAATTAAAGTCATGTAGGAAAACGCTGAAAAAATTGCAAGAATTTTGCAAGCCAGACAAGATCCATCCAAGGTATATAGAAGTGGTATATTGATAACGGCGAGATTTAATTGTTAGACTAGTATAAAATTTAGCCGTAGAATTGACGAAGGCGATGCCGCTGATAGCCATGTTAGTTTTCGTTTTTGGTAGTCTTAACTACTGAGCAACTCTTTCCCTTTCGAAATGCAACTGAGAAGCGGAGTCGAGAAGGGCCCGACAGGAACAAAACCCCCCTGAAAGTTTGAAATATCCACTAATGCCGATGTTAATAATAAATGGTGATCGTGTGAAGCATTCTGAATTCCTGCACGTGTTGTCGATGATAATGACGTTCCTTCTTGTGAAGTAGTTATTGATTCTATTTTCTTATCCGCGACACGAATTGTTTGCGAAGGATTGTTAAAGGTCTGTGCATTTGTGTCATCACTTTAAGTGTATGATGAGCCCATATGTAGGACGGCATGATGCTTGAATGAACAGTGACGACATCTACTAGACTTGCAAATTTTTACACTATGGCCAGACTTTAAATAATTTATGCATAAATTAAGGTTTGACTTCATTGAATCGAGAAAACGTATCGAGAGCTATGAATTTTTGACATTGATGAATAATGTGTCCAGTAGAATTGCAAAAAATACTCACATTTTCCATTTTTTACTAAACTTGGAATTAAACGTACTTGATATTTTCAATGAATTTTGATAATTTCTCCCACGTTGGTAGTACATCAGGCGGCGCTTCATCCTTCCACTTGCACGAGCTTGCTTTGAATTATGTGTATAAGCAAGGCATCTACTAGTTGCTTCGTATCTGCTAATGTCTCCAGTGCTCGCAAGTGCGCATTCACTGTGTCACTGAGGGTCGTAAGCTGCTGTAGCGAATCTCTTTCGATACTAATCATATTGAAAATATCTGCAACATGTTCTCGAAATATAAGTTTTCTGTTATCAAAACGTTTCTTTAAAAGTGCCAAAGCTTTATCATAGTTTTCATTACTAACCTCCAAGGACTTGATTGTGAGAAGAGCGGGTCCTGTCAAAGATGATCTGAGATGTTGGAATTTATTCATATTGGTTAACTCACCATGATTGTGTACTAATTGAACATTGAATATAATTCCGTCCAATCAGTGAATTTTCCGCTAAAAGTTGTAAGCTTTAATTTAGGTAAAGTTTTTGTTTTACCCCTGGGTTGAAAAAAGGTAGATTCACCTTCAGTATGCGACAAAGAGCTTAGACATTTTGTAGCGTGCAATGCACGCAGAATTCTATATATGTCTCTTCAAATATCTCCCTTTTATCAGATTTTTGTTCTTCTGCATCTAAACATTCAATGCGAGCTTGCACCTTATTGACATTTTCTAAATGACGTTCTAGCATGCCTAAACGAGTTTCGATTTCAGCCGTATCCATTGACTTTAACTTCTGCATCACAATATTTTTTAGTTTGGTCTGCTGGCCTTGAATGCTGCCCCGTTGCAAACGAAATTCAGACAACAATAATTCCTCTTTGTTTTCTTCGGGCATGCTGTTTACTATAGAGATTTGCTCCTCGTATGAAGCCTTTAATCAGAAATAAATTATAAACAATGCTTATGTAATGTGCACTTATCGATAGTTGAAGTCCAATTCAAGGTGGGTGGTGGCACAAGGTTGTAAAATCGAAAATAGCCCTGGACGATATATATTTGAAATATTCCCAGCACACGATATTCTAATCCATTTACAGTGCTTTAGCAATTTTTTATATTTCCACGTTTTTGTCCATAAACTACTCACAGCACTTCACTGATTACGAGCTTTTGCTTGTGAAGAAATTGCACGAAAAATAATCCGATAATCCCGTTCGATAGGACCATGTAAAAACTTGAGCCTTTTCAAGTTTGATTCTATGCAAATAAAAAACGAAATGATAATTTAGTTTCAGCAAATTTATTGCGTCAAGAGACGGTGACATTAGCGATGTACGAACGAGAATGATGCAAATTACGAGATGCTGTGCATATATGGTACTGTCAGAAAGTGATTTTAGTACAATATTAAACAAAATTAAGTAATTATAAAGCAACATTAGTATTATGGACTGTACGTCTATTTTAGGGTGAATAATTCAAATTAAGTAAATAAAAAAAGGTTAGTTGAAGACTAAACAAGTCAGTTGCAGACTGAACAGGTATCTTTGAATTTATGTGAAATATTAATTGTGTGATGCTCATTATTGTGTGAAACACATGCCAATTTAAGGTATTGATTACACGACGTAATGCCAAAAAATAGATATTATTAAAAAAATACAATTCACTTCAGTATTTTCTTGTTTTTTATTATAAAATTAGTCAATCAATTAATTATTCATGGTATGAAATTATCCTTATGCAGAGAACATATTCATACCAGACAAAAGCTTAATTCCAGCACAGTGATTCGTTATTAAAAATGTTCAAAACAAAAAAAAAACAAAAAGAACTTGCATAATTTATTTATTGTTAGAGTACAATTAAGAAATTTGAGCAGAATAATTATATACATAATTTTTTCTATTCATTATCTATCTTACTTCTAATCAATTCAAGCTATTGTTAATTTAATTCGATTTTAATAATAATTCCGTAATATGTCTTCCTTTTTCATTGTTTAAACATAGTCAGTAAATTAGTAAATTTTATGTATACCTTCTTTAAACTAAACATACTATATTACGGGTTCCCAGCATTGAATTAATGTGATCAAAATTGTAGCAGCTCCTGATAAAAGTTCCATAAAAAGCTTATTACTAAGATTAAATAATCCGAAAATAGAAAACATAGGTCCATTTAGAACAGCTCCTATACACAACATTTCAACCTGTATAAATATAAATCATTAGTATTAGAAATAACTAGAAACAGATATTCTTACATTTTGTTTAAACATTTTGTTACGAAACGGGTATAACTGAATTCCTCGAAATTCAGTTTGAAATTTTATTGATTTCACCAATAAATCTGCTATCAAAACAAATGTAAAAATTTCAAGGAATTCCAAAATTATCGTCACAATCATACAAATCGGCATTGAAAACATTACGATAAAATACATATGTAGAACAACATTTGAAAAACTTATAACAACAATAAAAAAAATATGTGTCTGGAAAATTCGTCGTAAATCATCAAGAATTTCACAATTTTTCAAGTAAAGTTTTATAATCTCATCAATTTTGTAAAAGTAGAATTCGTAAATTTTTTTATTTGAGAAACGTGACGGGCAACTAGTACATTGACTAATTTCACTGCAAAAGTCTTTTAAATAAATATTGAAGTGCTCAAATTGTATTAAAACCACAATGAAGGTTATAAAACACAAATCAAATAGAACAAATGTTAATAATAGAATGTAAACTTGTAACAAAAACCCAGCAAAATAACCAAATGATAAATCATCAAAGCCGTAAACATGAGCAGTGTATATATGAGAAATAAATTTAAAAATACTTATAAAACATTTACATAAAACAAGCACTAAATTTTTGTAATCGATGAGATTTTTTTGTTTTGTATAAGTGCGACAGTCCTTGAAATTTCGAATGAATCGATTTAGTAAAAATACAAGTGTGTGTCTATCGACAAGTTGAGTTGCTAAAATTGTTATTACGTTTAGAAGTTCAAAGAAATCTTTACAAAAAATATAAAATTGAATAGGATTTTCTGGAATAGACCGTAGCATTGGAATTACATATAATACAGTTGCAGGAGCACTTGAGATTAAAATGAATCCACACAGTAAAGTACTGTAGACAATAGAATACAAAGAATAGTCAATAATTGATTCGTTATTTTTATTTAATTTAAAAATCGTCACTCCTAGATATTTTAGGAAAGAACAGAAAAACGAGACCATAAACGAAAATATATTGCTAGCCCGGTTCGACATAATTTTTAGAACTAACATGTTCGAATTATGCTCACGAGTATACCAGCAGAAGATATTAACTGTGTTGATGTGCTGCCGATTTAATTATTCAAATTGATTCACATCACATTTGCTTAGGAGGCTCTTATGAAAATTACTTCTTTAATTGTAATACTCGTCTGTAACTTTTCCTTTTAAAATTTCAATTTGCGTTGAAAATGTATTCACGAAATTAAAGGCTACATATAACTTCACACTCATTTATTACTAAATATTCCAAGTATATTCATTTTGATCCATATTTGTCCTTCCCTCTTAACTAACAAGCTTTATACTTTAATTTTTACACAAGATTATTTTACTGCTATTTAAACAGTAGCTAAACCAAAAGTGACAATATTATAAAACTAAATACAAATAAACTACTAACAAAATTAAGCAAAATTAAAGAAAAATTACGCTAAGTTAGAAAAAAAAACTAGGCTATTTTGAAAAAAAAAAGACTTGACTAATTTGATAGAGAGAACCAACCTTAGGCAGCCTTGACAAAAGACAATTTCCATACATTCGTTTGTTAATTCATAGACGACCGCTGCTGTCTCAAGGCGTGAGGTGTAACTCGGTCAGGAGGGTATTTTTTCGACGACTCTGCAAGTACTACTGTAACAGTGTGTGGCGATGATCAACAACTTTTTGGTACATCAAACGAATGAGTATGACTTGAAAATTATCAAAAAAATGGCAGAAACCTGGTTCAGAGTGGATGTCATAAATTCTAGCGGAGTGGAAATTTGTACAAATACAAATATTTTAAGTTTTCTTTTCATTGGAAGTAAAATAACAAACAGTAGTGAGTAGACGTAATGAAAATAGTATTGATCAAGCAGTTCACTTTGTTTTATATTTCATTAGTGCGACATAAGAACACTGAAAAAGTGAAACCAAAACAGGCGTACCTTCATAAATAAGACCACGACAGTGGTGATAATGATAATCTTACACTCATGAATGAGTCAAAGAAGAGAAAATCAAATCGAAAGACTGGTATTAACAACTGACTTTGAAAACTTCCGCAAATTTGAGGTGGAGGGGAATTGTTCAAATAACGAAGCCATCGGCAGCCATTTTGTAAGTGTAGGCACGCAAGGCCAAAATGTAGTTACAGCCGATATGACAACAAAATCTAATAGCGAGATTTCATATAAAATTTCACAGCCAGATATTATATGGGAAGATAAACTAGCTGCGGCCTCTCAGGATTTTTCGACAATTAAGGTAACAAACAAAAGAAGAACCGTCACGGATGTTAACGGTAAGGACTCTCAGTCTAAAATTAATTCCACAAATAAATTTTGCATTATTGTCCGATACGGATGATATGGAAACGGATGAATTTATAAATAATAATAATTTTATTAATCAAAATAACGGCACAACAGCCGATGATAATATAACAGATACACAAACATTAGCGTCTAAGAAGGTAGGTTAATAAAACCGTCCAAGCTAGGGCCATGCCTTTCTGCCCCCCTATCTTTGTTTTATGTATTAAAATAAATCTTTTAATTGTAGTTATTGAGGCAACAGCTTCAGACTGTAAGGTCCAAAATATTAAATACAAGTTCACTAACATAGGATATAGAAGAACTAAGCTCTTTGTTAATGACGTGATTGTACATACATAGGCTTTTAATGCTGCGATTTCGCAAAACGCGAGTCGAAGCCTTCTCGTTTACTTCCAAAGGCTAAAAAGGAATTCCATCTTAATCTGAGGGTTAGAAAGTGAAACTGCTATCGAGAAAATCACTGCTGCCCTAAAAGAAAAAAGCCCCTAATACCAAAGTATCTAAGGTTTCGGCTTTCAGTACGACCAGAACGAGGGAATTAGGGATAAACACAAATATTTTCACAGTTCGGCTAGATGCTGGGGAAAAAACTTCTGAACTTACATCTATCAGATATATTTTACACCAGTATATTATCCTGGAAAAAAGAGACAACGTAACATAGGCAGATGCTTCAGATGCCAAAGATTTGGTCACAATGGTGAGTACTGCGCCTATCCAAGCAGATGTGCAATTTGTGGCGAAGAACACGATTCTGAAAACTGCATAAGGGCAAATGAGAACAACGTAACAAAACAATAGCCGAAATGCGTCAACTGTGGGGCTTCGGGTCACCCAGCCAGCTTTGGGGGCTGCTCCGAGTATATAAAATTTAAGGGGAAAAGAGACAGTCTCAAACAAAACGCTAGACAGATAGCCAACACAAGAAGAGCAACAGTAAGCAACTCGATTAATAGCTTTATCAACCCAAATGTCTCTTTCGCTGCTACCCTAAGATCTAACCCAGGGGTGCAGAAAGAGGCAGGTGGAGCCTTGAACAACTTTTTGAGCGAGCCTCATAACCTTTTCAATATCCCTTTTACGGACCACATTGTTCGAATCACACATTTCTGGCCGAATTACGTTAATCTGCAAAAAAAAAAGAAGATAGGATGTTTGCTTACTAACAAATTGTAACCTCAATAGTTACGAAATGAGTGACTCAAACACTACAATTCTTGCACTGAATATCGCTTCACTGATAACACATGAAAAAATATTATCACTTACATATTTGCTTAAGCAACACAAAATTCAATTCTGACTCCTGTCTGAAACCAGACTGAACAATAAACACAGACCAAGGATAAATGGGTGTAATATCATACGTAATGACAGCGGTAGGGGCACTGCTGTCATTTTAGACAAAAATTTCAAATTTGCTCACATTCCCTCGTTCTCAGCCTGACTTGTTTGCATTTCTTTTTACAGTAAATTTTATGAAACTCCTAATATGGAGCATTTACAGTTCGTCTAACGCGGATGCCAATCCCTCCAGAGAACTGGAAAGACTATATGCATTGTTAAACAGCTTCGATGCAGTGATCATAAGGACTGATTTTAATGCGCGACACACAAGTTGGGGAGATGTGTCAATAAATAGAAACGGAACCACAATAAACAACTGGTTTTACAGTGGCCCGTACCTTTCATTGGACCTTGTATCGACCAACAGCCCTACATTCCGGAGATCCGCGTCAATTTTGGACTTTTTCTTCATCTCGGCTTCACTAGCTACCTCAAACGCGTAAACCTGAAGCACAATACCCTTACCCTCTGACTACTATGCAGTCATCCTGAGCCTTAATATAGTGAATTTCTCACCGCTCCAACTTACCCCACAAACCTACACACGTTTTGAGAACATAGACTGGGTTGTATTTAGATTTGACCTAAATCAAAAATTTAACCGCATACACATACCAACAGAAGAAAACATCTCAAACCAAGAGATTGACAGTTACATACCAAAGATTAATGAGTAAATACTCGAATATACCCAAAGACACTCCATCACTCGTAACATTAAATCCTACAAATACCACAAAATTTCTATTACTACAAAAAGCTACTGAAACTCAGAAACATCTGGCTGAGACTTTTAAAAAGAACTTTTCATAGATACCTCAATAGGATCAATAGGGAATATCTAACTAAACTTCAGAATACATTGCCTCAGCAAAATAATTAGGGACAGGGTAAGGACCGACGGCAATAAAGCCTTTAAGCAAAGATTAAATAAAATTGTCCCCTCACCACAAGATTGAAAATAGATTGAGTCGCAGGGAGGAAGTATTTCGGAATAGACATTTACAAAGACGCCCTAATTTATAGTGGCCGAGAAATTATCAACATTGAAGACAAGTTGGATGCTTTAAAGACTATTTCTCTAACACATATTCCGAAAAAAAACCCATTATTTGATACACACAACGCGCTTGTGCATGAAGGCATTAATGATTTCAACATCACAGAAGTAAGATCCCATCTTGCAACATTTTCAAACTCCAATAAGGCCCAACTGATCAACTCACATTTACCTCGGTTCATAAAGTTCAAGTTCTCAGGAAAACTTCCTTATCCGTAAATGCCCTGATTCACTTCATATAGTTCCGACATCTTTGTTTAAGCAATGCATCAACAATGGACATTTCCCAACAGCATGGAAAGTGTCAAAACTTATCCCTATATCAAAAAGGGGAAACTCGAGGGAAGTAAGTGACTTTAGGCCGATTTTTCTTTTGTCCAACATTGGAAAATTGTTTGAAAGAATATTGGCGGAAAAACTAGAAAACATTTGTGAGAAGAGGAATGTCATACCTAACAACCAATTCGGTTTCAAAAGGGACTATTCCAGGGAACAGGCCACATTAATTCTGACCAATAAAATAACACACAACCTTAGGAACAAGAGATGTACAGTCTGCTTGGACATAGATTTAGAAAAAGCATTCGACTCTGTGTGGTACAAAGGAATGCAATTGAATCAGCCCAATAGGTTGGTAGGGATCGTAAATAGTTTCCTTTAAGACAGAAAAACTATAATACAGAACGGCACTGAACACACCGAAAACATCCCAGTGCATGCACGAGTTCCCCAGGGTTCGATAGTTGGTCCACAACTCTTAAATCTCTATCTCCATGATTTCCCGTTTACAGATCCTATGGCCGAAGAGCCGGGTGCAATACTTTACGCTCACGGCACAATTTTACTTGCCAGCGATGAACTGCCTCATGGAGCCCTGGAAAAGATTAAATACAAAGTACCCACACTCCTCAATTACTATAACAATTGGGCCCTTAAGCTTAACAGCGATAAGTGTGGTTTAATATGCTTTAGGAAGGCCAGTGGAAAGGGACACCATCTAGCAGTCAGAGAAAGTAAAAATCTTAAACTAAGAAGTAATAATAATAATATTCCTCTTAAATCCGAAACTCCAAAACAAATTCCGGTTCAACACACATGCCAGAAAAGCACAAAACTTCTTTTGTACAAAGTGCTCATCAGGGCAGTTATTACATACGGCTTCATTTCGTGGTTCTCCGTCTCCCCCAACATTTCAAACCAGAGAGAATACTTCTTAGATTCTGCACAGGGAAATACAGAAGACCAAACAGAAAATGGTTTGCCAACTCAGTACTCTACAATATATCAGGGGTCACCCCCCTCACCCAATATTTGATAAAGATGAGAATGAAATCGATAAAGCGCTTAGAAAACCACAAAAATATAATTATTAGGGTAATATACGAACTTAATCAATATGAATCACTGGTCGACAAATACTATTTGTCGTTTATCTATTTAGCACATGAGAGGTCCTTACCACTTATACAGTCAAGTAATGTAAATTAATTCTCAGTTCCTTTCTACGGGAAGGCTTCGACCTTTAACTATAGAGAATAACCCCTGATACTCACTGCCTCGCGTCATTCACGATGATACATACTAGTATCTAGCAGCCATAACCTGAAAATTATAAACATAACTCAATTTTATTTAATCTTGTTAGAGTTAGACAACATAACTCCTTTCATTATATCAAACTAGATATGTATAACCAATTAATAATATATATATATATATATATACGTATATATATATATATATATATATATATATTACCTAAGATTTAATAGATTTACCTAAGATTTAATTTATTACAAAATCATATAATAAAGCATATCTTTAGTTTTTTATAACTCCTATGAGTGTTAGACATTATAAATAATAATACTTTCACATACTAAATTGAAATGAATCCTTAATACATACTACTCTAAGAAAATATATATAGTTATTATTGTGATATCCCAAACAGAAATTTTTCTAATAAGGGGTAACTGAATCAAATGTGACTTAACATGTAACATTATACTGAAATCAACAATAGCTGTGAAATAAAATAAACACCTTGGCAGAAGACGGAAAGGCAGACAGAGCCAAGTAACATTGTAATACCTTAAATATATTAGCCCCTGGGGGACTTAGTTATTTAGTGTGTAAGTGTTGAATAGAGTTTTATGCCCTTCAGCGGCAACAGTGAGAATGTATGCCAGGAGCAAGCACATACAACAAATCAAATATTATCTAGACCATTTGGTCACCTTAATAATTTAAGATAAGCCAGATATACTATTAGTCAGCCATTTTTAAATCAAAGAAGTCAAACACTCTTATAAAAACCTGTGAATTATAGCCTCAATAAAGTTTCTTTGAATCTTTGACTTGAAAATTATGTGGTTCCAACGAGACGAAGCCAAATGTCATACGGCACAAGGCCGAGTCGTAATCTTAAAGAAGACGTTTCTAGATTAATAAATTTGAAAAAACGGTGACATTAGTTGTTTCCGAAAGTCTCCAGATCTAGTGTGGAGTTCTTAACTTTTTCTCTTTGGATTTTCTAAAGGAACTTGTTTATTCTAACAGGATTGGAAAACTAACGCCAAATAGTCCAGATGCCTTACTTGGAATTTCGCCTGAAATATATTAAGAAAAATGCACTGAAAACAGCTCAAAATTCCAATGCAGCGAAGGGTGAACATCTTACAAATGTTATACCACACGTTATTTTAAGAACAAAACTAAGTATTGGTGGAATAATATTAAAAGTTTGCCTTTTATTGTAAAAATAATTTAACTTTTGTATTGAAAAGTTCTTATTTGGTCACCCTGTATTTTACAAGAATGCCTCTCAGGCATACCTGTGCGAATAAAATCCATAGTTTGAAGACTGAGAGCAAAGTAGATAAAGCCCCTAAGGCTGAATGCCAAAAAGAAGGGACTCGAATTCGAGCTTTTAAACTTAACTATGTAGTGGTAGCGCGAGTTTTCCCATCAAAGTAGTGTAACACGTAGAAGTAGTACATACTTCAGTTTCCATCAGAGCTCGATTTGGCATGGCAGACAAATTATTGGAAATTATTTGTTCTAGATATAAACACATAAATAATTACAGTGAATAACAATTCCGCTTTTGCTCTATCGCACTATTGGAATTTTTCATAAGGAGCCCAACATTTGAACCGTTTAACCTATTATCATTCATAACAAATAGAAGGCAACATAATATTAATTACCTACTTACGGTTTCGTATTCAATGAAAGTTTTCACTAATTAACTCAAAACTTTTATTATTTTTTTTTTATAAAAGTCCATTTTATGTATATATTTTCAATTTGCACATTTTAAGTTGGCACAATTAAAACGAAAAGTCATATTAACCCAGACAGAAAATTTTGTTAGTCAATAATTTGTATGGAATAGAACCAAATCAACATAGTTTTAATTTATTTCAAAAATATTTGTTTTTAATTTAATAGTAGTGTTATATATTTTCATTAATTTTATAAAAATATGGCACTAGCACCATGCACTACTTCACCACTCATTCCACCTTCTCAAATAAATTGCAAAGTCAAGGTCTATCACATTCGTTAGCAAAACAAAAACGAGTTACGACGATTTTTAAACAACTGATATCCCGCGATATTTGAAAAGAAAATTTGCGTACACTCTTTCATTTTGGACTAAGTTTCACTATTGACTTTATTAAATCTTAACACTTTAATTGTTCCAATAACGAATGAAAACTTTTAGTTACGCGATGACGATTATTTTCTTATTTTCACAGCTTGCTTAGTAACACTGTTGATAAAACAGTATATTTGTATTTAAAATTATGTGTGTTCAACATGAACCGTTCGATAGCTCTAATATTATTATTTTAAACTTATTAATACATATTAATATTTTTCTTCTCCACTAAAATTGCTTTACTTGAAGAAGTGATGTAGTAGTCACCATCTGACTAAATGTATGTGACATACTCACTATTCCTTTTCTTTTTATTGTTTTCACTCCTGTCAGAAAGTTTAATATTTTATAATTTATTATTATTTTTGCATTAACAATTGAAGTAGTCACTAACTGACTGAATGAATGAAAGTGGCAGAATCACTTTTTATTTCGTTTTTGCCTTTACTTCCGTCAGTATTTTAATATTATATTATTTATTTCTATATTTATTAATATTTTGCACTAATGACTTCACTCTTTCACTACTAGTCAGAGACTGACCAACAACTTCGGTTTCAATTTACTTTTATATTTTTAAATGTTACATTCCGCTCAGATTCTCATCTTTTCATGTATCCTTGCTCAAATATTATTTGAGACTTCTAATCTGGAATATTCTTAGGTACTATGTAATTGCTACAGTAAACTATCTAACTTAGTTATGCAATTGTTGTTCGTATTTTTGTATGTTTTCTAATTGTCTTGCAATATCAGCATAATATCGAGTCAGTCTTGATTAGGAATTTTAAGGAATTATCGTTCAATCGTCGAAACTTTTAAAGATGGTAAATATAATCACAGTGCTGATATTTCATTTTTGTATACACCCAATTATCGCTATTAAAAAACTTTTTTTTATTATTCCCTTAATGTACAGTTTAAAAATCCAGAATATAAAATTGCATGTAAAGGTTACAAATTTTTGAAAACTCAGATCCGATAATAAATTTATTTATACTATTAGTCTAAATTTCATTTCCCTACAATCCAGATTTTAATGCGGAAATTTTTAACGAACATTATTTTACAGCCACGTGTAATTTCACGTTCTTCTATAGTGGTAAAATAGTGACCGTACTGTCCGTTCTTGGAGGTATAGATGAAACTAACATATAATTACCAAGAAATCTCTTTTCATGTTAAGACATATACCAAACTTTTGAAATATAATCAGTTGATCATCTTCTATGAGCAAAAGACAACTTACAGTTTAACGCCAATCTTATGTCATTTACATGTGGTGCAAGAAGTTTTCTATTTTCTATTCTTTTACTTTAGTACGCAAATCTTTCATTTTCATATGCTTTTTGAAATTTTGTATAAAAAATATATGAAATATGAGTGAAATGCTTGTAAGAAATTATTTTTAAATATAGCAACTATTGTTTTTATTTCTAAAGCTAAGCAAAGCTGAGCTTGCAGATTTCAGTTTTACACAGCGTGGGAAACAATTCATAATCTCTAAATTATTAAAGATAGGGAATACAATGAATAATGAACGCATGTGGACGTGCTGTGTTGTTTAACTTAGGAGTTTGTTTTAATTTACGCAGTAATCATTTTACTGGACTGCAAAACTTTAAAAAGATGTTTCAGTAATATAACTTCGGAGTTATCGTCGGTTTATTGGTCAGTATATCAGCAATAACAATTTCACCGTGATTTTGTTTTTATATTTCCAGTGGCTTTTGCTAATTGCTTAGTTATTTGTAGTCAAATTCTGTTTTTTTTTTGTCGATTTTCAAAACTTCTAATTCCCTGTAACTCCATTTGTAGCCAGCATTATATAAACTTGTAGTATTGGTATAACTTGTCCGCAAACTGAGCATGAGACATAAAACTTTTTCCACCGACAACATGGGGATTTTTTGAACTGGATCTAAAGCTCCCAATATAGGTAAAAAAAGAAACAATGAATAGTATTTCGTGATATTTGTTTGTTAATTATATAGGTACTAAACAAATATGTTTAAATAGAATCCTCGTAGATTCTACCTAATGCGTTATCTCTTTGAGGTATGGTTCACTTGACCGCTACCGCACCGAAACGCTTGAACCTATCGTAAATACAATATATACATATCTACTGTATACATTAGTTACGTTCAGTGGTATCAGCTGCTGCAAACCGGAATATGGCGGGAAGGATTAAGGGAATAGTTTTGAGAACTTGACAAGAGTACGGTGGTCGTATGTTACTAGTCCTGAATTTTCGCAGATTGCTATTTATATGGATTATTAGAAAACTTCATTATATTCACCTATGAAAATCTCTCCAATAAATTGAAAAACGATTTTAATATGGCTAACTTTATTTCCTTTTAAAATTACAATCAGCTTGTTAAAAGAAGTTCAAATAGCTAGCTCTTCAAGGCAATATCGACTACTTGGATAATTTAGTGGAGTGAGTTTTAAAACATCGGCTTTTAAATGAATCGATTCCATAATGTTTACTTTGTGAAAAAATAGATTTCCTAATCAACTGAAAACGAGTACCTACATACTACAATTAAAAATTTAATTTGCATAAGAGCCATCAATAAAGTTAATTTTTTCTGCTGGTATTATCGTAAAAGTAATTCCAATATATTAGTTCTAAAAATTATGTCGAATCGGGCTAATAACATATTTTCATTTATGGCTTCGTTGTTCTGAACTTACTTAAAATATGTAGGAGTGACGATTTTTAAATTAAGTAACAACGATGAGTCAGTAATTGGTTATTCTTTATACTCTATTGTCTATAGTACTTTATTGTGTGGATTCATTTTAATCTCAAGTATTCTTGCAACTGTACACTATATAACTCCAATGGTGCAGACTCTTCCTGCAAATTTTATACGTTTATATATTTATTGTAAAGCATTCTTTGAAAATTTAAATGTAATAACAATTTTAGCAACGCAACTTATCGACAGACACTCAATTGTTTTTTTACTAAATCGAATCCTTCGAAATATCAAGGACTATCGTAGTTATACAAAACAAAAAAATCTCAACAATAACAAATATTTTGTGATTGTTATATGTAAATTTTTCATAAGTATATCAAAAGTAGTTTTTCATATATACTCTACTCAGGTTTACGCCTTTAATGATTCACCAATTGGTTATTTTTCTTGATTTTTATTTCAAGTTTACATTATATTATTAACATTTCTTCTCTTCGATTTGTGCTTTATAACCTTAGTTATGGTTTTAATACAGTTTGATCACTTCAGTGTTTATTTGAATTATTTTTGCAATCAAATGAATCAATTAACTAGTTTCCCCGCACGTTTCTGAAATGAACAATTTGACAAATTCTATTTCTGCAAAATTGATGAGATTATAAACCTTTATTTAAAAAATTGTGAAATTCTTGACGATTTACGACGAATTTTCCAAACACAAATTTGTTTCATTGTTTTTATAAGTTTTTCAAATGTTGTTCTGCATTTGTTTTTTATTTTAATGTTTGCAAAGCTGAATTGGATGATTGTGATGGTAGTTTTGGAGCTTATCGAAATTTATACATTTATTTGGATGGTAGGTTTACTGGTGAAAAAATTAAAATTTCAAATTGAATTTCGAGGAGTTTAAAAATATATGTTTCGTAACAAAAGGATTGCAGAAAATGTAAGAATTCATTTGCTGATTTTTAATTATTTCTAATACAAGTGATCTATATTTTTACAGGTTGAAATCATCTGCTCTAAATAGACTTATCTTTTCTATTTTTGGATTATTTACTCTTAATAGTAAGCTTTTTATGGAATTTTTATCTGGATCAGCTACAATTCTTATCGTATTAATTCAATATTGGTGGGAAATCTACCACGATTAGTTTTAAGAATATGAACTATATTAAATTTTTAATTGGTAATAAATTGAAATTGATTTCAATAGTCAACACTATACAAACTTTGTGTATGGAAAATATCAGGTTTTATTTAACATAATTAGTTATTCTCTATAATTTTTATAACTTAATATAAATGTCTAGTGACTTTACAAAGATCTAAAAGCATTGCGCGTTCTTTAAAGTTATAATCAAAATAAAGGTTTAATAAACATTTGTTTATAAAAAAGTATAAGTTTTAAAAAATATATATATTTATTAACAAATAGAATCTCTGGTATTCTTTTTGAATTTTACAAACTTGAAAATAAACATATGGCGTAGATTGACCCAAGAATTTTAAATATACATTATTGATTTATAATACAAAAACTTTACTAGGAAAAGCCTTAAACAAGCCTGATAATAAAACATTTTGAAAATTTCTAAAAAAATCATTGATGCGCCAATCTTGCAAATATGTTTGTGTTGAAGTAAGATTTTCATCATAATTTCAAATCAGTCAATTTGTAGTGCAGTTGTGTTAACTTAGTAAAATGCTCATTACTATTTAACGGAGAGAAGAAGGAGGTAATTAAAGCTAATGACTTCGAGTTAAATGGAATGGGGCCACAGGCTCAGATCATTCCGGTGGTATTATCCCCAATATCGGGGATGTGTTGCCAAAACTTTAGGGACTTATACACGTTGTTGCTGTCCTGTTTACTGTAAGTTTCTTCGACGAAAATTCCGTGCAAAATTTTTCCTACAATATGACGTCTATTTACTCTGGATTTGGTGCACTCATCGAACAAATTAATTTAGGGTAAACCTAGTGTAATGAGGTTTCTCTCACAGTTCCTTTGTGTGTAATTAATTGTGAAAACTTATTTATAAAATGGATAAAGATAAATAACATGTACACTAGTTATTATTTTTCAATTTCTCCTCTTCTGATTATTGCTTATTTTTGCTTAAGAAGTAATGTAGATGGCCCAATCAACAACAAAATTGATGTGACTGTTCTCAAATGACAAATATCAAAATATTACCCCCAGAAATTTTTAGTGTAAGTTCGTGGTAACCCCGTGTAGCCCTTGGTTTTAAAAGATAGTTTATTGTAGCAACAAAATTCAGGTGGAAGGTCTCAAGTAACTAATGTCAAACTGTTACCCTATAAAATTTTTAATGAAAGTTCGACTAACCCCGTGTATCCCTTAGTTTTTCAAAAAACAAGATAGTGTAGCACTAAGCTCCCTAGGTTTACTCGGTTTTTTCGTGTAACAGACTTTGTATTTCCTTTATTATAACGTTTGTGTATGTCAGGAATTTGCGAACCTTTGGGCAAGTATTCATATCAACTGCTTTTTGTATTGCGTAGAGAATGTTTTTGTGTAAATTTAGTGTTTGTATGCCCGTGTGTAGCGTTTTGGGTACAATAGCTCCGGAGGACATAATGATCGGTACTATGACCACTCTGTCCATTTTGAATAGCCATTGCGAACCTCATGACCAAGTCTATAAATTATTATTTTGTCCTTATAATTAGTATGTACTGCTTGTGAATGAGTCTCGAGTCTATTGCTATGTATTGCCCGGTCTGTTATGATAGACTGGTCGTAAATATATTTTGTGTATTGTGTTTCTAGTACAGTGTCTGATGTGTAATTTTATTATAGAATGTATGTGGAAATCGGATTGTATATAGGGGCAAATTCTTGGCGTATGATATTGAAGACCTGATTGTAGCTGTCTGTCTGTGTTATTAATTTCTATTGCTTCTGCGTATGTATGACCAGAGTCTACATGCGTCACTATGTACGTTTAGATCGCAGAATCTGTTTGATGTAAAATTCGATTGATGCAGCATTCGATTGGTGTTTATACCATAAATGATATTGACAAGCTGGTTAATGTAGCACACGCTGGCAAATAACTTGAGATTAAGAGCAAAGCTTTCTGCCTGAAGAATTTTACTAGTATACTGGTAAGAAAGTATTTTCATCTCTAGCAAGGAGGAAGAAGGGGATTAGACGAATTTAAAAATATGCGCAAAGTTATGTTGGTTATTTCATGCTTTTGAGCATTCCTGCCTACTTATACTATATAACCAGAATTTCAAACATATGCAGATTGCTGTTTATGAAAATGAATAGTTCAAGCAGGGAATTTATTAAAAAAGTACGAAAAATTTGAAGTAATTGTAAGATTTTACCCACAAATTGATCGATATTGTCAGAAGAAGCATGGCGCAATATGTTGGACAATTACGATCAATATCAATAGAGAGCGTTCTTAACAATGCTTAAAAAATCTCCCAAAAAGTTAGTTGATATGCTTCGAAAAATTTTAGTGCCTAAGGCCAATAATATTTCTAACTTTGTACAAATTCCAGCGGAGAAAAAACTAGCAGTCACGTTATACAAACTAGGCTCCAACGTTGCATACAGAGTTGTCGTTGAAGTCAACTGTTCATCAAATATTTTATGAAATAATTAAAGTGATCAGTAGATAGTTACTTTAGTCTGTAATCGTAATGCCTCATTCAGAAAAGGCAAGAGAAATCATCCGAGAAAATGATCCCTTTAACTGATACTGGCTAGAAGAGATTGAAAACTCTAACATAAACTTCCCACAACCTTCAACACAAACTATTGTAAGTAAACCTGATGATGGAACTGCTATAAGACATCATTTGTGCCGATATTTGTTTAACAAACACTGGAGTTAATATATAAAGGAATACTTATGCATAAAACATAAACTAAATAAAATATTTCACTATTCATTAATCACGGTCTTATTTTCATTGAATAAAAAAAAATGAGAATTTTGAACTTAATGGTTTTCAAACCTAAAATAAAACAGTTTTCTTGTATTATTAAATCGTAGCTTAATTCAAATTTGGGGCTTTCCTATTGTAGGTGATTACACATGTAGATTTGATTTATTGATAATTTGTTAGAATATATAACCTTGAAGGCTGCTGCTGATGATAATTCAACATATATGAAAAGAATTCTCAGTTATCACGAATTCGGTTTTCTTCCTAAAGTTGGCGCTTATGTGGAAGCTCCTTAAATTCATCCATAAATTTTTGTTGTTCTTTAAAGAACTTTTTTGCAAATTTGCTTGGTTCCTTCGCCAATTCACAGAAAATTATTCAATGGTTTGTAAATGCAACAAGCGCCGTTCAAAAACTAATTAAAAACTTAAATGCGAAATTTGTGAATTTGTTTTAATTACTACCCACGAGAGGCCTCAGTATTTGCCTTAGTTTAGTCAAATCGTGCTCTACTGTGTTAGCCCCTGGAGAGCACTCTATCAGGACTTCTTCAGGTGAAGACCTATTTCAAACAGTATCTTCACAACCTGAAGTTACAAAACTTATGCACTTTAAAATTTGTAAGATTTAACATATACTTAGGTATATTTACTTGAGTTGTCAGTAGCAATATCACCTGTGTCGAATCCAAATAGGGCAGGAAACATTTTTTTAAGTAAATTTTCCCATAAAGTCAACAGAATAACGATCAACTACAATTTTTGAGTTATTGAGCTTAACTCTATGAAATCTGCCTTCAATTATTTAAATTTACCGACAATCTACTGTATACTTTTCTTATTATCGCAGTCTAATACTTTTCCTCAACATTCTTAAAAGAATTCTGGTTGGTAAATTCTTTCCATTCATTATTTCTGGCAGTTTCTCTTCACCAGAAATATTTAGCATGGTGTTCACTTCTTCGTGACTCCAAAAAGCCCTCTCATTTTTGTGGGTTTCTATTAATTTCTTTAAGGTTATGCTAAATACTTTAACAGATTCTTGTTCCTGTTCTTGTTTATACCACATTTTCTATATCAAATGCGGCATCAATTTGGTACTAAGCCAGCATGTTATACAGAAGTAGTACATGTATTCTGTATGTGTTTATACAAAATAGCTTATGCCACATACGGGAATTATGCTGCTTAAGTTGCTGCGGTCTAAACATAGCGACTATAAAATTGTGATGTCTTTTAGGAAGTCTTTTTTTTTTGCTCCGTGTGCTAATTACTTTCTCCTGTAGGGCAAGCACAAACTCTTTTATCTCAGGGAGTAAGCCGCCCTGATAGAACCGAGCATGCGACGTATATTTGCCGACATTAGTCTGGCACAGATCAGCGTAATATCTTCAATATAAAGACTTCTGTGACCAAAATTACTTTTAACCTGTAAATATCGTGGTATGTGGTGTAACATCCAGAATTATATTGTGTACGTTTAGTGGTGCGTTGTCCACTTTAATCACTACCCCATGAAATGGAGTGACAACCTATCGACTAAAGAAGTATCTGCCATTGGACTGCACTCATTTATAATGCAGTGACTTAATACCCATCAAGCCTCTGCTCCTCGCATCTCGGCTCCGTCAGTCGTTCCATGCATGCCCGTGGGTATGATTTGTCCTGTATTTAGTCAGTGGTGCACGTATTTTCCTGTGCAATTCTTCTAAGTCCATTGCGGTCTACTTGATGAACCCCATAGAGTAAAACTGCTACAGCCTACGTGCTAATAGTTTGTTAAATGTCTTGCATTTAAACAAGTTTTTAGAAGACTGTTAAATCTATCCATATATTTCTTCTGCAACGTTTGTTTTAAAGTTGTGTGGCATATATCAGGGGATTGTTAGTATCCAAGATATTTGCAGACTTCGCCCTCCTCCATGATGTTAATACTGTCCATAAGTGGGAGATCAAGTCCCTCGGGATCGTGTTTTCCCTTCATCATGTGAATAGTCATACACTTTTCAATTTCAGCGAGCATTCGAGTTATGTTGACCTTATTCCGACTATATGGATAACCCGAACTAGACAACACTAGTTCTGTAATTTAGATCTCACTAGAATTTAGTGTTCTGTAAAATAATTTTTCATTGTTCTTGAATTGAGTGTTCTGTATTTAGCTTTGCGTGGAGAGTCTCTATAGCAACACTCTTGCATATATATTTATAAGTCCCGGATTACGTAAACTAAATCAGTGCATTTTTTTCCATTTGATAGACCACAATTTACATTAATAATGGTATGCCTGCCGTTTACCTGTTACACCGTTAGAAATACACTTTTTTTAATTCACAATGTTGGATCATTCACTCGAATTTCTGATTTTGAGATGAATTTCTTAGAAATCTTGGGTAGTGATATGATCCTTCTTTTTTCCATTTGTGTTGTAAAAAAAAATTATTTCTAACGGCAGCCTATAGGTAAACGAAATGTATACAATAGGAAAGCGAAGAGTGTGTACTATCAAATAAAAAATCTAAACTGATTTAGCTTATGTATTTCGGAAGCTACAGCCAGATAAACAAGAACTCTCACTTTTTAGAGGTTATGCCAATAAATATAATATGTGCACAATTATGGCCTCAAAGCTTAAGTGTTTTTACTTAAAATGTAGGGAATATTCCCAAAAATGTAGGGTATATTATCTAAATTGTAGGGAATATTCCTTTAAATTCTAGGGAATATTCCCTACATTTTAGAGAATTTTTCCTAAATTTTATGGAATAATTCCTACATTTTAGGGACAAATACCTAAGCGTTGTGGCAATAATTTTTGCATTTTTGACAGTGCGGGGACCTCTCTTCTGATACAAGTTTTCGTGAGGATTGATGTATGCAACCACCCTGTGAAATATTATCCCATTTAGGTGAGTACCCTGAATATATTTATGGATAAAAATGTATTTTATATCAACATTCAGATCGTCTGGACTGATTTTGACTTCAAAGGGAAGCTCTATCGATGTAACTAATTTTATTAAAAAGTACTCTCAAGCTCCTTTCAATTCATAAATATATTCCCATTGCACACTAAAGAGAGATACACTGCACATATGTAACATTTCCACAAAAGCAAATGAACGACAATTTTTTTTTTTTTTTTAATAAATAATTGAATAAAGTTGAAGGCTATTCTTCTTCTCGTATTTAATCCCATTTCCCATAATGCAGGAATTAAAACACATACTCCTACATACATAGAAAAATTACACAAAATTATTATGAAAGATACCAAACAAATGTAGAACCAAAACTTAAAAGCAAAAACTTAAAAAATTGTATAAAATCGTAGATTACACAAAATATCATATTATTAATTTATGTAAACATATTTCACAACTTTATTTAAATAAATAATTCTCCAGCTATTGATGTTTTCTATATATACAAATTACATTATATCTTCTTTGCATACTCTGACCAGCATTGCATTAATGTAATTACCATTGTCACTGTTGTCGATATATATCCCATGATGAGCTTATTATTAAGTTTAAATAATCCAAATATAGAAAAGATAGGCTCCTTTAGAGCAGCACTAATATATAACATTCCAACCTGTAAATATGTATATAATCATCATTTCTATACTATGTACAAAATTATGTATAACTATTATAAAATCTTCAGTAATTCTTACATTTTGTTCAAATCGTTTACTAAACTGGTAATTATAAATTTCTTGTAGATCTTTTGGAAAGCTGGATTTCTTCATCAATATTTCGATTAAAATCATAAATAACATAATATCAAAAATTTCTAAAGATAATCTTATAATAAATTTAATTGAAATATCAGCAAGTATTAACGTAAGGAAATTATGCATCACAATACTAAAAAAGCTTAAAGTAACTATACAAAACAGTGGTGTTTCTAAAAGTCGACGTAAATTTTCAAAACACTCATAATTTTTTGAATAAATTTTCTGAATTTCATTTATTTTATGTGAATACAATTCATCAATTTCATTCATTGAAATCATTATTGTCGAATCAGTTAACTGATTTATTCCATTAGAAATGATTGCACGACAAGATGCACTAAAGTCGTCAAATTCTATTGTAACAACACCGACCAATATGAAACACAAATCAGAAAAAACAGTTAATAAAAACCGAATGTAGACATATAAAAATCCAGAATAATAACTTAATTCTGAATTAGCATTTTGATCAGTATAAGCCAAATATATATGAATAGCTAATTTAAAAATACTTGAGCAACATTTACACAATAAAAATGTTAAATATTTAATATTGATTAAGCTTATTTCTTTTATATAAATTCCACTTTCTTTTATATTTTTAAAAACTCGATTTAATAAGAGGACACTTGATTTTCGTTTGATAACTGTCAGTGCTAAATTTACTATGATAATCAAAAATTCAATATATACTTTGAAATAACAAAGAAATTGTAAGAAATTCGAAGGAATAGTTGTAGCGTATGGTGTTACATGATAAGAAGTCGTATGAACACATATAATTAAAATTAATGCAGATAGAAAAGTACTATATGCAATGGAGGGCAACGAATACTCGAATAATTTTTCATTTCTATTGAATTTAAAAATAATCACTCCCACATACTTAGCACAATAATAATAGTATAAAGCTATAATTAATAAAATTCGGTTAGTACGAATCGACATATTTATATGCTTCGACTAAGTACGTAGACATCTGCTATAGTTTACTTCAAAAGGTCAAATAAGAAATACTTAATGAAATCCAACATTAAATGAAATTTTAATCGATCTAGTTAATTATCCAAATTGAGTCCCCCTACATTGGAATGCTTTTAAAATAATTGATCTACTATATTTTGATTGCATTAACTAATTGTATTAGGTGGAAGGGGAGTGGCACTGGTATTGCTTCAAGTCCAAACAATTTTAATCTTTTTACGTTTTGAAGAAATTTCTTCCTTTTTATACCACATTGTATGATGGAAGGTATAGATAAAAAATAATATTTTCATTACGAAATATATCATTGACCAATAATCTGTTGACCACAAAAATCCTGAATGACATTTGATCATAGAATATTCGATACTCCCTAGAGTATCTAATAAAAATTATCCAAGACACGCTAGTTCTCTCACAAGGATAGTATGCCGCATTCAAATAATATTTCCAATCAGCTGCCTCATTGGAAGTAAACTGTAGTTTAAGTATAATTTCGTGAATGTAAATTGTTCCATACCATAAACCTTCTTCTACGTGGAAAACCTCGGAATTTATTGCATCCACCAATCCAATCATCTCTACGTCTTAACCCTTATATGACCACGAGAGTACCCGGGTAACTTTGCGATTTTTTTTAACATTTTTTGTGTTATAAATTATTTTTGAAGGGTATTGTTCTAGGTATTCTAAATGGTGTATTTTTTAAATATATTTTCCAAACGTTAACTTAAATAAGATGCCTGTAATATATGATATCTTTGCTCTTAAACATTTGTATACGCTAACCGACCACGAGTGGGTAACTCGTATAATTTATATAAACATTTAGATTGATTAAAGGTAAAAGCGAATGTATTGGAATAAAATTAATTCAAAGAAAATTACAAGAACACTTAAAATATATATATATTTTTATATTATTTTATATATATATGTATGTCCTTATTTTAAATTTTTTGCATACACATATGTGCATAATCAAATGGTTCTTGCGATACCTGCAAATTTAAAAAGCAACAATTAGAAATTGAAAATGAAATGAACTGAAAACAAATTACATTTCAGTTCCATCGAAAGTATATTTGCTTATTATTACTGTAAGAGCATCACAAATCGGTCGATTGCAATAATGCCGGATTTTCTGGTCTTACGATTTCTCTTACTAGGTTCTAACAAACTCGCAAAACAGTTGCCAACAATTGGAAGTTGTCCTCTGGAATTTCGAACAGCATCTTTTGGCTCTGCTGATGGAATTATTGAAATCAGTCTGCCCAACATTGTCTCAATTCCCAAGTTGGTGGTAAAATTTTTGTAAATAGTAGGGATTGCTGTTCTAGTAAATATAAGCTGTTTTCTTTGTGTCCGCAGATTATAGCAGAATAAAAGATACACAAAGGAAGACCTCATACATTTCAATAGAAGATTTAAATTAAGCGAACAGTACAAGCAGTTTTGTGAGATCTAGTCTCGAGCCTGGGAGAAGGGTGCCGGTAGAAAGGACAACTCAGTCTTAAAATTTCAAATATAAAATTTGATTCCAGAAATATTGCTTAAAACTAAATATCATAGTACAAAACTCAGAACCAAACTCAATGCTTACTAACTACAATTATAGCAATTCAATAAAAGAAATTTAAACAAGGAAAAATCAATAATATCAGTCAGTCAAAGAGAATAAATTCATAAATCCAATGTAACATTTACATTAATAATCTAGCGCAATCCAGTGCGCTCGCCGCCCATGTATTTCTAAAACAAACAAAAAACAAAAAAAAATTACTCTTCTGACATAAACTGCTGTGGAAAATATTAGTGCTACTAGGGTGGGCAGAAGGGTAGCAAAACGACTTTTGAATCCAAATGCAATTATTACTGTAAGTGCTGCTGCGTGTAAGCAGACGGGTAGCAAAGTGAATTTGTATTAGGGAAATAAATTGAGATACATCTTTGTGCTTTTGTTTAAGTGTGGGCAGAGGTGTAGCAGTCTCTGCGGCAGAATTAATCTTCTGTAGCAGATGAGTCTCTGCGGCAGAATTATTCTTCTGCTTAGGTGTAGGCAGGTAAGTTGGAAATGATTGGGAATTTTCAGATTAGTCTCTCAAATAAAGAATTAATCTTCTATAACCCAACCCCAGTTGGAAATAATATTGTTGTTACTCGAATCAGTCTCTGAATCAGATGAACCTAACAACGTTTGTTGAATTACGTCGATCTCTGAATGTATCACAGACAGCTGACTGACGTAATTTCACTTGCTTTCATCGAAACAATGTAAATAATCTGATGGAAGTAGGATTTAGGTGAGTTGATGCTCTTTTTGATTTATTTGCATGCAAATAATATTTTTTTGTTGTTGTATCAGTAGAGACTGCGGTAGAGTATTCAGCTCAGTTAGATAAGTACATGTACCTTTTCTAATATTTAATGGCATTATCCTTTATTTCTTTTAGAAATGTCTTCATCGCTGGAACGATTGCAGAATATGCCGAAGTATCTTGCAGGTGGAAATGAAAGTGCCAACGGGAGATGTAGGTGTACTAACAGTAGGATGTTCATTGATGGATCATAAGTTCACTTCAATCGACAGAACAACTTGTTTTCTCCAGTATACGGAGTTCTAGAACACGGTACAGAAAAGAACACAGCTATAGCGGGCATTGCTAGTTCTTTGCCGAGGTCCTTCAAAAAGTTTCTGTGAGAATCGTTTATTTCCTCAAACTGAGGATTATTTTCTCTGGAAATATTGAATGCCGCCAAAACTGTTGTAAGAATTGGAGACCGGCCACGTCAATGATGTTGTTCGTCTTACAGAAAATGACCCCACGGTTTTGCTCATATTGTCTATACATTCAATGATTTCAAGTTTCTGTTTTACACTGATTGACAGTGCATTAATATAATGTTATGTAGAAAACAATAAAGCTGCTGCATTTTGTTTTGGAACATAGGAACAAATGATTACATGATCAAATGATCATACAATGGATCATGTTACCATGTAATGGATACAATTATACAAAGAGTGTTGAAAAAACTCCTCGGGACTTGGAAGCTAACATCTGCCTTGTGATATATGGTTTGTTCTTTTTTTTATTGTCCCCACGATAGATAAATCCCAAGACTTCAAAAATCAGGAAAGTGGAAAGTAATTATCGGTTATGGTATTTCGTCCCTAAATTTTATGCTTAAATCTCGGACAACACGTTCATCCTGATTCACCTCGCGACCTCTGCTTCCCAGTATAAATCTGTCATCATCCTAAGGATAGATAAGTCCTGAGCATCACACGCCCACCACAGCCTGATACCATATTTACTCTACTCCTATATGCGAATAATTGCTTATCTATTGTGACCCAATCTGTTTCCATATAGTGGGAAGATAAATTCGCATTCAGAAGGGTAAATATTATTGAAATCGCTGCTGTTTTTTCTTTATGCAATATATTGAAGTATTACAGAAATGACCCTGAAAGCGAAAATTTATTTTATTTAAAAAATTCATTTAAAATTTAAAAGGCATTCAAAAATGCATTTCTTCGCTGGAACAAAATGCAATTTAGAGTAAATCGCATTTTGTTATCAGACTCATATTCCGTTCACACGGCATGTATCTTTACTAACATGCAGTAATAAGCATATACATACATTACCTCAATTCCGCCAAATTACCTGCATATATATACATGCGGTCTTCTTTAAAACTAGAAAAATCTAATCGTATGTACATATATACACACAATTATTCTCATTGCCGCAAAATATTATTTTTACAAGCCACACTGCGTCTAAACTTTTTGTACTTTCCCACGTACAATTTTTCACGTCGTGGGGAAGTAGTTAAAAGAACAAAACAGTTTTCATGGGTGCTTGGGGCAGTAAGCCCAATCCTTCGGGGGGTTTCTTTCTATGAACCGTTGACAGTAGGTGTGCCTTTTTTTTAAATGAAAGTCCGTGAAATTAAAGCAATAGTTTACTGAATAAAAATGCGAATGTAAACTTGTATTATCAAATAAAAATAAATCTAGAGTGCTCAAGATCTAAAACAGGCTGCTCTCTTCGTAGAAGCACGGAGCAGGCTACAACACTCTGTCAAATATTCGTTATTGGAATGATGCACATCAGCAGTAATTAGTATTTCTAAATACGCGTCGTACTCTTCTGCAGTTAAATTTCTCTTCTAAAATTTAGACAACTTACTTGGATCACGGGCATTGTCAGCTGCAAAACTACTCCGTGCTTTTCTATTCATTTCATGTATGATAATATCGGACATCACATGCATTTGAAGGTGTCTCGAATAGTTAAACGCTTTGTCAATCGTGATGGACAAGCTCTTTGGTGAAGAATGTTATGAGTGCTTGTTCTAAAATGTTCAGTATAATCCTCTGATACTAGAACACATTCAACGCCAGTTTCAGAAGCAATCGCATCTTCAGGCCCTGCTTCATCTTCAAGCTTTAACTCACCTTCTTCATCTTTAGGTTCCACATCACTTTCAACCTCATCCCACTCAATCCTTATGCTTTCATCACACTAACTGTAATCAGCATCTGAATATTCCTCACCGTCTCAGTTATTCTCTCTTAGTATTCTTGTGTAATCCATCATCGTTTGTTTTGTTGGAGGTGGAAGGCACTCTTCTTCATATCAATAACCATCAAAATCGTTATATGAGTCCACATCAGAAATATCAATTAATTCCTCTAAATATTTATTTTTCTCTTCTTAAGACATTTCGTCAAAATCAACTTTGGAAATTTTTGAGCCATTTCCATAAACAAAAGTTTATTCAGAATATATGCTTTGAAAATTGTTGACAATTTTTAAACTGAAAATAGGTATTACCTCTTTCCCAGAAAATCTTACTGCAATAATTATAACTTTCGACAATACTCAATTATCTGGGCTTGGTGCCAAATCACGTATTCAAATAAAATACTTTTATGCGTACACCAGCAATTGAGTAAAGACGGTATTGCCATTTGCAACGTGTTTGAAATTAAAAGGCGACTAGTTAATAATATATTTTATATTCGATATTATGAATAAATAATAGTTTTATTAATATTAGATATAATTAAAAATTAATGTTTAACTCTTTGCGTTATAATACAATAACACTGTGTCAGATGTCAGACAGAATGCATACAATTTACGTGAGTTACCATTCGGGTACCATTCGAGGTTACTTAGAAAAGCTTTTTCTCGTGGGTATACAAATCTTAAGCCCAAACGTGCAAGGCGCCCCGATATATGCTTTAACTTCGATTATTAAAACGCTACTACCGATATCTGTTGACTTCTTAACAACCCTCTTCAATAATTGTATCAACAACTGCTACTACCTCAATCTTTCCGGCAGAGGTATATGTCATAGCCAGATGTGCCAGCATTGAAAGCTGTCTCATCACCTGACGTCAAAATGAAATTAATGTGGGAGTGCAATCTGGTATAAGTAAAACCTTGGCACAAAGACTCAGCTCACACTTCAATGATTGTCAGGAAGCTCGGGATTCGATAAAACTTACAATCCACACTGACTAGTAAAAAAGGAACAACCATGCCCTTGATCAGATCGGAACCACTTTGCGGTATCCCTTATAATAGCAATACAAAACTGGATCAAGAACCAAATGGACCAGAAATTGACCTCATTGATAGGCTCCAAACAAAGTGAGAGATCAATCAAAGAATATTAACTAAAGAATATCCTGGACCTTTAAAACTATCTAGGAGGCAACTCAGAATCATTAGAAGAGTCTAAAACGGACTCTGCAAATATAAAAAAAAATTAATATGATAGTCATATCACAACTGGTGTATGTAGGCTATGTTTGGCAGAAGATGAAAAATCGGAACATGTCTTAGGCGATTGAGGGGTCATTGCACAATCTATATTCCCATCTTTCGGTTCATACTTCTTAAACTTTGCAAACTTTTTATCAAATTGTTAACTTGTTGAACGAATAATCCTGACGCATGTCGTCTTCTTAGGATATCGTCAGAGCTACTAACTAAACTGAGTCTATGTGCAAACTTCACAAGGCACTATCAACTGTGTACTAAAAACTGGTGTAACGGAACATAACAAAGTAAAAACGTGTACTTAAGTGAGAATCTAACAAACTACTGTATACAATACAATACAAGAACAAAAAACATGTGTGTGTGTAACAATGTAAAAAGCTACTGTACACTGACAAACAAATGAGTAAATAAATAATAGATAAATAAATATAGAACAATATATACAATTACAATCTCATTAGATCTGGTTCAAGTAAAGGACTTTTATTTGTAATATCTAACAAACACACAAAAAGTGTCCAGTTGTCTCAGCTCTCCTAGCAGGCAGAACAGACACACAGGGCTGTCAACAAATCCCATCCTTGTTACAGGAGGGTGAAACGAGCTGCGGGAGGTGATGATGCCAACCACAGTCCTATATTGTTACCTTCCGAGCCCCATGAGAAAATCAACGATATTCCTATTGGACTCATTAAGAAAAAGTCTTGTGCACCTGCAAGTACTCATGTTTGTCCATCGCTGCTAATGCTTCCTATGAACATCCGCTTTGATGAGAGATCCGATACTCGAGGTGGCTTCGTTTAGGGGGGGCTCTGGTCGGAAAAAAAGAGAATGAGACCAAGCCCTAGTCAACCCTTTCTTCTCCATAACGCCCATTTGATCAGGAACGCACTGAAGGGACACCTTGTTGGTAATACACAACTTATGCCCAGATGACTTGCAATTCCTCAGTAACTTAGATGTTATCCGAGGGATACTCAGAGCTATTAAGGCTGCTTGACTATCGAAGAGTATAGCAATGTCCTTCCCCTTAATTTGCGAATCAAGTGCTATCTTCGATGCCATTGTGATGGCGAAGACTTCAGCCTGGAAGACAGTGGTGTGTCTTCCAAGTGGATACTCCATCCCAATACTTCTTCCGAAATGTAAACGCCCGAGCCGTCGATAAAGATTTTTAGACCGGATCGGGGAAGGCACTTCCCTCAGTCCATGATTCAATTGCAGGAAAACTCACAGAGACGCGACACTCAAATCGAAGTTCATGTACTATCGTATCACGTAGCATGCAGGCCAGAGGGCTTTCCAGTTCCAGGCCATATGCCGACGAGCAATGGGAATAGCCAGTCCAGCCGTCATCCCAACATCCTAAAGAGTGCAATCTGCACGTAGCCACCTTGGCATCTGCCTTTGTAGGCCCATCAGTCTCCGTATCGCAGTCTTCTCAATCGTGCACACTCACCATACACAGGAAGCATATGTGAGCATCGGTCTAACGATCAAGGTGGATATCCTGTGCATAATCCTCAGTCTTATGCTCTATGTGCGGACAAAGATTATCCTGCATTGAGCAAAGCTCCTCATACACGCATTAACTTTTTCATCAGCACACTCAGAAGGGTTCGGCCGACCACCTCTATAGTTAAGTAGTAGTAGTGTACATTTGTGGCTTACTTAATCAAAATCAAATCAAGCAAATTATTGAAGGATTCAGAACAATAAAAATAAACATCTTCAGCATTACAAAGAGTAGTGGCAGAAATTCGAGGAGGAAATGTACCTATAAGTAATCTATACTAAACATACGAAATTGATAGTGAAGTAAAGTTATTTGATAATATTTATGATGATATTAAAGGAATATTACCTATGTTAATAATAAAAGGAATATAGAAATAGAAAGTAAGAGATAAATTAAAAACTAAATAACTTAAAAAAAATGTACATATTTTCTTCAAAACAGAATGACTACAAATTACTTCGCAGCAGCCAAAACCACCACGAAGCGAAACATCACACACTACGGAGGCCTACTTTAGGACCAACAGCAATAGCCAGGCACCTCAGATTGAAGTGTCTCGAGGAGTTCAAAATTTGCAATTGGTTATATAAATAGCTAAATAGCTAGGATTTTTGACGTAATTAATACCAGTAGCCTCCGCAATAGGTATGCCTTTAATGAACAATCCAACAAGTAATCGCAATATTACATGACATTACTAAATATTTTCAAACAAACAACAAAACGGACATAGTCATTAAATGGGACATTTAATTTCAAGGAACAAGCAAAATCCAGATGTAGAAACACTTACAATCCATTGGTAAAATAACGAACAAGCAATGATTTGACTGGCATTAACTAACTGCTAACTGACTAAATATCATAGGACTGTTGCATCCGCCGAAGACAACCATAAGTTTTTCACCATATCACTTACATGTTTACAGCATTTCATAAAAAGGTTATTAAAGATCCGCAGATTTGTCTCGCGATTTGTTAACGAGAGTTACGTGTTATTAAAAATAAGATCCCCTATATCAATAACTTGGCGGTAAAATGCAATATATTGTATTTTTGGAGAATTTAGCAGCAATTGACTTACTGTTGTCCAAGCTGCAACTTTCACCGAGTCAGAGTTAAAGTGATAAAACTAGTCCTCAACCAAACCGTTAGGCTTACTAATATACTTACATGCATATGTATATCTGCACATGATTGGAATAGATAAAAATATTACCGTCAACAATAACATTCGGAAGGTTATCTATCAATTCTCTCAAAACAATGGGCCGGGGATAGATCCTTGAGGTACACCAATACTAAGAGGCAATGTATCGGAAAGACAACCATTCACATTTGCTTGTTGTGATCTATTAGATAAAAAGCTGATGAGGAAGAACGTTGTAGTTGGATCAAATGAGAAATTTGCAGCTAGCTTTGTAAGTAAAATATAAATGGTTGATCATATCGAACGCTTTAGAGAAGTCTAGTAATGCAAGTTCAATTCAAGTAAATAATTTTTTTTCTGTGAATGTTTGTTTAGACAATGACTGTTTTTTGGCCTTCAAATGTTATGTTGTTTTATTATAACCAGAGCAATTTTGTACAGAACTCTCTTTAATTGAATTAAATTAATTGAATTGAATTGTTATATGGAGGTGGATACTCACCTCTAATCTATTCTCCGTAAATAAAATAAGTATTACTTCGCCTCTCACTACATACGCATGTACACATATATATGTACTAATGAGCTTCTTCAAAAGTACATTACCTATGCAAAGCTCATCACTTAAAATCCTTTATTTAGACAAATTTTTAAACAATGTCCATTTATGAATTTTTAATATCAATATCAACTAATGGCAATCAATATGGAATTCAAGGTTTAGGTATGAAAATAAATTCATGCTGTTCAGTGTTGTTAAACATGCCGAATTGTGTCAATTGGATATTTTTCTCACTTATGTGGTTTATATATTGTAGCTGTCGATGTATCGGACTTTTACCATTTAAGATCGATAGACAACGTAAAATAGCTACAACCTCATTATTCGGATCTATATATAGCAGCATCTTATGGATTGCTACAACAGTGTCAAGTGTTTTTGTAATTAAAGAATATTTAGAAACATTTGGTGAACATGTTTATGAACAATTTCTAAGAGTTGTCTTATGTACAACAAGAATTTCTTCTGTGATCTTGTCCTTTTCTGCAGTTGGGATGCAATTGTTAAAACGGAAAAAACTAATTGCTATTCTGAACAGAGCCTTTAAAGATCTTGAAAATATTCGAAAGCTTACGCGCAATTGTAATATCATTAAGAACAAACATTTGTTGTTTATAGTGTTGCGGATAATTTTTAATTTGTTCAAAGTTTTATGGTATATTCGGTTCATAGGAGGTAATTTAGTGAATTTCGTTACTATTGTTTACATAAAATTGTCTATATCACTTACAATAACATCAATTTTTATTGCACTCGTTCTAGTCACGGCCGAATTGGAAGAGCTTAGTAGATATTTAGAAAACCTCAACTTTGAAAGATACAGTGTAAATAGTGAACTTAGTAAAATTGAATTGAACTATAAAATTGATGAAATGTTAAAAATCTACGAAAGTGTTTGCCAATCGATTGTCGAATTTATAGAAATCTTAGAATTACAATTACTTCTTGTACCAGTCAATTCTATTTCCGTCGGAGTACTATCGTTTTTCTTTAACTACTTTAATTTAATTACAATTCGAGAAATGATTTTTAGTATTGTAGAAATATGTGAAACAATGTTTGTGTTTTTGCTGACAGAATTACTAACCAGAGCTTCTTTAAACTATCCTAAAATTCATAGCCTTTTCTCACCTGATTGTGATCACAGAATTAGTATTGTAAGTAAACTAAAATATTATGTACTTTTCAGCAGTATATACTTACTATCATTTTTTTGTTTTTTGAATATTTATAGATAGACACGATCAATTTACGTTTTGCTGTAAGGAGATTCAACATAAATATTTTTGGACTTTTTGAGTTAAATAATAACTTTAATATGATATTTGTGAGTGCTGTATTGACCTATAGATCGTTTTATTATTTCAATTCGCTTTAGAGCCGGGCAGTATGAAAACCCATAAACAATTCTTTGAAGTTTTTACTGGTGTTAAGCAAAAATATTAAAACATGAACAAAAAAATATATAAAGTTTGTAATGAAAGAAATTGTGAGTGAAATAATTTACATTAATAATTATTTCTTTAATATTATATACTACAATAATATTTGTCTAATCAATAATTTAAATATGAATACCTACTAATTTCCTCAATAGCTTAAGTTTTAATCATGGATAGTGGAATAAAATCTTTGTAACATTGAAATTCTGAAGAAATTTTTTATTCCTTTTTCAATTCCTTAGAAGAAATAAAACAATAATAATATTAAGGTTGTCTATCAGCTCAAATTACTTCATACCATATGGCCGACTATATCTGGCTGTTATTTATCTGTGATCAAAGCATTTTAAAATAGTCTACGAATATTAGATTAGCGTGGTACATAATCAAGTTATTCTTTCTTTTTCTTGCGACCCAGCAAGAACAAGTATCATTTAAATTGGTAACCCCTAAGTATTACCTAATGCAAAAAATTCAGGTAAATAATATAGCGTAAACGAAAATTAAATTTTACATCTGCAATCTTTATTCCACTCAATTTATTACTCAACCATTCACCATAACTGTGCTAGAAAAATATACGAGCATTATGGATGAAATAAGCTCCGTCCGGAAATATATCACCATTTTTCCTTTTATTGTTTAACGGAAATAAAACTCAGAATGAAACATATATACCTCTAGTGCTTCTCTATCTACTCAAGACGTGAAAAGGCATTAATTTGTCGAAGTTAGGATAAACTACAACCACCAAACAAATTATTACCAGTTCAAGGAACAGGAACATAAAACATATTTCTCGATTGTTGAAGCATAAGAATCTCTTATTTTCAGAGAACCATAAAATCGGAATCGTCCTCAAGAGGCCTTCAAATGGGTATTCTATTCGTACTGGTACCTTTCGAATAATTGTTTATTATCAGAGTGGGGTCTTTTCCAAATAAATTCGTATTTTCAAGGAAAATCGAATTATGCCATTTCACTGCGTAACAGACATACTAAGTTTTTTCGAATAAACATTATTTAAGAACATTGAAGTAGGTTCTTACATTTTCAGTGCAACTCGATGGGAAAGGTCTTGAAGAAACTTTACATAAATGCATGGAGATGAAGGAGCAATCATTAAAAGTAAATTACTACTTTTTCAAGAGTATTTCGTTGCCAGGTGTAAAAATTAATTCAAAGAAGAGCGATTGCTGGAATCATGATCATAGCCCAAAGCAATAGATCTTATATTAAAATTGTCCATTATAAAAGGTTCATTCAAAAAGTTCCGGGACTAATTTTGTATAAAATCTATAATCATGGTTGTCTATTATTCAACGACGGAACTATGTAGTATCATTCTTTAAATAGATGCATACGAGATTTTATCGCTCTAACCTTGTTCGAATAAACGTTGTTTTATTGCGCGGTGTCACACTTTACGCGATTGAGCAACGTGCGGCTAGCTATTTTGTTTTAAATTAGAAAAAAGTGGTTCGGAAATGTTGGAAATGTTGTAAACTGCGTATCGCGATGACTGTTTAAGCCGAAGTAAGGTTTCCGAATGGTATGGGTAGTTTAAAAACGGTCGAGAGTCGCTAGACGACGATCCTCGAGAAGGACGTCCCTCCACCACGACTACGGACGAGAATGTCGAACTTTTTTTTGATTCCCGCGGGATTATCCACAAAGAATTTGTGTCACCTGGCGTAAAAGAAATGCATTTGCATTCACGACTCCCAGGGCTTCTCCGAGTCCTGCAATCATCAAAAAAGCAAACCAATTGTTCCAATGGAAATACTGTTAGAAAACAGTAAGCATAAGCCGGTATGAGATACTTCTAGAAGATGTGCCAAATATAGTACAAAAGCAAATCCAGTTTACACCATATATGTTTGTGAAAAGTGCAGAGTCCCATTGTGCCTACGAAAATTAAAGACTTGTTTTAATGATTTTCATCATAAGAGGTAGTGTATAACTTTTTTCCGATATAATAAAAATTCTCTCAAAATATACTTTTTTATTGAGTATACAGTCAAGGTGATTACTGTAGCTAACCACCACATTCCTCGAAAACCTGAATCTCGAACTAGCTAAAGCATGTTTTTTTCTTTTTTTTTTTCTATTATTTAGACATCCAGCACTAAATATAATACAATTTTTTACTTTTTGAATCAAGGATATAAAGGCGTAGCAAAAGAGTTACAAGACATATGGATTAATTAATCTCTACATTAAATAAACTTCAAGTATTCATATAAACGTACTGACTCTCAAATTGGATAGCATAAAATGATACTCTAGAATCTAGATTAATCTCAATTTAACTTCCTAAGGACAAATATTATTGAATTCATTACGGTAATGGACTGCATTAAATCTACTCTGGTACTATATAGATGGCTTAAGTCCTAGAGTTGTAAAAATATTATTACGTGCATTAGAAAAAGGACAAGTGACATATAGACACTTCGCGTGAAATAAGTAAGTAAGTACGGACATAAACAACTTTCGGGGAATCGTACTAGAAAAAAGGACAACCGACATCTATAAGTATGGACATAAACACCTTCAGGTTCGGGTTCAGGTTCGAGAACGGAATATTCGTGAAGGTTCTAGGAAGCTAGTCTTATTTCAGATAGTGAAGAGCACGAAGTATCCTATTTGGATTGCGATAATTATAAGTACAGTACTAGCGATAACTAAAGTAGAGTTGATTTGATTATTGTTTGTAAATGCTATAAAACTAAACAGTATAGATAAGTAAAGGAATAACGTGTAAGTAATGTTGAAATATTATGTTTGAATAACGAGCAAAGGCCATACTCGTAACAATATGTTCAACTGGAATCGTTCTTGCTCTTACGTACGCATTCGGAATTGCTGCTTCCCTTGAGCTTAGCGGTCTTCAAAGATTGTTACCACCTGCTTGTTGCTAAACATGTAAAGTATGAAATATATGGAGCACCATCCTTTTATGTAAAAATTAATATTGCAAATATATTATTTTCTCCATTATTTTAGAAAATAATTTGGCTATCACTTATTTCTAAAATAATGGAAAAAAATAATATATTATCAAATATCTCATTTTTTACATTTGAATGAGTTCTTACATTATAATTAGTTATTATTATTCAATTCACATAACGAGCACACAAATATTGTTCTTAACCTAAAATATTCATTCGCTTCAGCTAAGCTGATATAAGAGATGAGGAAATTTGCATACAATATGAGTTTATGAAAATTCAATATTTCCAAGTACATGCTACAGCTCAATTCCATTACACTTTCAATTTGTCAGCAAAATAATAATAAACAATCCATAGGTAACTTTTGCCAAATGGTCCAAAAAGTTAATAGTACAATACCATATCAATTTTTAACATTCAGCAAAATTTTTGCGTTTACCATTTATAGCTAATGTACTAAAAAGGACAATCATAAAACATAACATAAAATAAAATAAAACAAAATAAAATAGAATAACATCATTGCATTTTACCATCTATAGCTTATAAGTAGTGACAAAGACGAAAATTAAAAAAAAAAAATGTTGTTCCTAGGTATTCATCAATTTTTGGTATACTCAAGACAACATCATATTTTATTTTAAACAAATTATATAACTAATATCTACTTAAGGACCATTCTTCATATTTTCTCTTACAATGTAGATAAACAATAAAATAGGAAACTATCAGAAAAATGAGGAAACAAAATGTTCAACTACAACAAGCAATAATTGTATTACAAGATCCTTAATACAAAAAAAAAAGAATAGGTAGCAATAGCAAAAGCCGCAGGATAAGTAGAAGCCCTTAAGATTTCGTATTTTTTCCAAATTAGAATCAATATAAAACAGAAGATCAATAAACAACTTACTATATTGAGCAATTGCTGTCCGGTAATGTGCTAAATATTTGCTCAGCAGTGGTTAACACTAGAGCGCACGTGCAAGGACATAATGTCCCCAGTGTTGTATTGTCCTATATATTATGACGTACGGCTGAGATATAATTTTCAGCTCATAGATAAGTTAAATCTGATAAACAGGCTACGCAATACAATAAGTAACTTGCTATCGTTTGGGGTGTTTTTACGTCAGTGTAAAGTTCAGTTTAAAAGTACTGGGGTACAAATGGCCCTGCCCGTGTGATTGTGAAAATTTTCAAAAGGCAATAAATATCGTTAATATTTTTTCTAAATGCTTTTATTTTTTAGTTAATATTAGCTGAATTATATAGAATAATAAAAAAAAAATCGTAAGGCCAGCTGCTTGCAGTGCGATTCTACTTTTTCTCCGCTATGGGCAATCGAACCCAAAGATCCATGAGAAACAGGAATACTTCTAATTCCGGTACAAATGTACAAAAACTGCCTACATTCCCTAATTGCTCAAAGCAATAAACAAATCTAATTGTACTCCTCGAAACATACAAAACAGTGATATTCACAGGTGCTGATCATACGATTACTATACAGCGTATAACCTACGGCTAGAGACCTCATGAAGTATAAATAATTCGTTTAGTAGCGGAATAAGAAGGTTCCTTTTCTCATAGATTGCCGGCTGATCATCATTTATGCCTCGACTGTAAAAAAAAGGAACAAAACTAATGAAATTAATGCCTAAGGTCCAATTTGTTTCCTTTTTAGTAAGGCTGATTGAATTTAAAAGAAATTGTAT
Organism: Dioctria rufipes; assembly: GCA_963924295.1. Classification (NCBI taxonomy): domain Eukaryota; kingdom Metazoa; phylum Arthropoda; class Insecta; order Diptera; family Asilidae; genus Dioctria; species Dioctria rufipes. The sequence continues at coordinate 175,900,908 of OZ002743.1, forward strand.
TGCTATTTTTCGTTAATATTCCAGTTAGTATATAAGTAAGTTTTAAAAACTTTTGTTCTTTCAAATAACTGCAATAAAGTCCTTCTTTTTGTAATTATTAACACTCATTTCTTCTCCACTCTGTTTGACTGAGGAAAACTACTTTTAAAAATGGAGTACATGCGAGCTCCCATGAATGCGAGCTCCCATGAACCAAGTCTGGGTGCGTGTGCTCTAGCGTTCATAGCACCTGTCGTCTTCTTTCCGTTCGTGGTTTGTATTGTACTATTTTATTCCTATTTCTCGTTATGTATTCATGCATATCTGAATACAGTTCAACTACTAGTTTCGACCCACTGACATCTATAATATGGACTGCTTAACTTTCTATTTCACGTAGGCACAATTTCTTGTGTCAAAAAGAGTTCTTACCTCGGTGCCAACATTGAAAAAATCATTGGCGGGAAGTTGAAAAAATGAGCACGCAGCTCGAAATATGATTTTAATAAAATCTATGGAATTTCTTCAGTGTATCTAATGAATATATTGTCTTTCGTAAAACAGTTTTTATCAGTAATTACCTTAAATAATAATTTCAAACGATTTATTTTGACGAACCCACTTATTATATTGTCTTCAGCACTTTCTCAGTTGGTAAATGGTGCTTAGACCGAAAAAGTCAGCAATATAGAAGTGAGCCAACTTTTTGCAATGTATTTCTATGAATGTAGTCGGTCCATATTATACGTGTCAATGGTTCCACCTAATATTCCTGTTCAGTACATTATACATAAACTTTTGATTTGCTTCAACGTAAATGCCTTACGTATTGATAGACTAATTGACAGTTAGAGTCCCACGGGTCATTCGGGTTTGTATTGATTTGCGCATAGAGCATATCTCGCTTCTACGTGCCCATAATAATTTTATCCGTTATCCAGGCATTGTATCTAGCTATCATTATTTTATGTAGTACTAATGTTTTCCGCTTCTTTCATGACACCTATTATGTTTTCAATTGATGGGTTTGAATTTTTAATTATTAGTTTTTAACATGTAACCTGAATTTGTTTTTATTTCTTAAAGGTATACGTATTGCCTTTATAGGCTTTTTTGTAGCATACCTGGCACAAATGTGGACGACTATAATACGGTGATCGGAGATAGTAGTACTATGTAAGGAAATCTGTATCTTGTATAAGCGCGGTAAGTCTGTGCTAAAATGGTCAATTATTGTGCGTATAGCCACATCTTATCTAGTATAACAGTCTTCGCCGATAATATTGACTATGGAATAATTGCTAGCTGCGGTCATGTTAACCATTGCCTATAGAATTAACACCCTTATATAAAGCCAAGAATCTTTCAAAATGTTAGATAAAGTCCAGCAGATTTAAACTGGGTGACCTGTACATAGTCATTACTCTTAATTTTCTTTTATCAGATGTCTCTATTTCTATACCTAATAATAGTATTAAGTCTAAAATCATTATGAATAACTCGATAATTTAGGTTTTAATGGATATATGTAGCACTTCCACTCCCTCTAGAATTGTCTCTACAATTAAATTCAACACAATAAACAAGTTGGTATCATCAGAGGCAACATCTTACTTCACGTTCATCTAACAAAGATAAGAGTTATTTATAGCCCTGAGTATCTGTCCTGCCTATAAAGATAGCCTGAGAAAACCGAAAACTTCCTGAGTGCTTGTCCGGTCTTTGCCCAGAGTAAGCTTGATACACTTGGGTCCGCTCAGCTGTTTGTGGATGAGCTGAAAAATTTACCTCGCCAAAACCTGATGCACTTCATTAAGAGGACCGCAATGTTTTGGTAAAAGGGTTTCTAGCAAGTTATCAAGTCGCTTTGTCCTCCCGCTTATATAAGAAAGAAAAAATACATACCTATATTTTTTGTGTTAACAAAACTGAAGTATTGACGTTTAAAGTGAACAAATTTATATCCACGTTGAAAAATCTTCCATCCTAATTTATATTATTGCCGGCAATATCTAGCATTCATAAAAATTGCATCAAAACACACAACTTCAGATACTGTATACTGAAATCCATTTGTTTCTTTGCTGTTGTGAACATAATTAATAAAGTTTCACTTAAAAATCCGTTCTCTATTAATTTTTCTAAATATCTCTTCAATTATATTGCATGTGGAACTAACAAAAAAAATTAATTTTGTTTAATCCTTAAACACCTAGATAGATCCTACCTACTAACAATTAAAATGCTCACCTCAGTTATAAATTAAATTGAAAAATTGTGAAATTTATTAAATTTATAATTCAAAGTTGAAATGAATCCAAATATTGATTTTTTTTATTATGCAAATTGCCTGTCTAAATAATTCAAAGGTTTTTCAACGTAAGTGGCAACACTAATATTTTAGTAAAATTCGCGAAGTTAGTTAGTTTTTTTTTTGTGTTTGGAAATGGTTTTAATTCATTACTAAAAGGATATTTGTAAATATTCTGCGACGTATGTAATTATTTGAATTATTCTAACATAATAAATTTAATTTATCGTGATCTGGACTATATTTAATTTATAAAAAAGGAAAAGACAAACTCGTTTTTGAAATAATTAAGAAAAAAACGCCGCACATAGAAGAAATCGACGGCTGCAAGTAAATTTAATTGCTCATCGCATGGTAAACTTCCACCATTCGCAATTCTTTCACATCACCCTTTTTTTGAACTTCGAATTTCGAACTTTAATTTCCCAAAATGGACCTATTAACGCGACGAGACGCGATGTAAGCTACTACAAGCAATAATGGTTAGACCCAACCATTCATTATAGTTCTCCTTGTCAGCCCCACAAGTCGCTTAATATGGCCTGTCCTTCGACCTGCTCTTAAACTTGCCTTGCTGGCTATCATTGCTTTACATTGCGTTGATCTCTGATCACAATTCGCAACATCTATCAAAACACTGCGTGCAAGTGCAGTTTTTAATTAAAAAAATTTTAAATTTCGTGTAATTTTATTAATTTAGTGCGTTTTGTGCGATAAGTGAAATTGAAGAGCCTGTGCACAAGCTTCAAGTTACTCTCATATTTATTTGTGTGTGTTTCCGTGTGTATAGTGTTGATAAAAGGATGAATTAATCGCATCCGAAGATTCAAATCCAGTTTACCGTAAACATTAGTTTTTGATGAAATATATAAAAGAATAGTTAAGTTAAATCCAGCTTCCTGTTCTATGTATGTATGTATGTTTACCACGGTGCCGTTGATATATTTTTCAATTGGTAAAATCTGTTGGCATTGCACCTGAATACATGCGTACGGGAGCTACCCTACCACAGATTTTTTTTTTTCGTTTTAATCAAAATGTCTATTTTACCGCAGTGCAGTGTTAACTTTTCTGCGTTATCTGATTGATGGAAAACATAAAATTTCAACATAAATTATGGTAAGTTTTTTATTTTATGTGTATTTTTTGCTTTTACCATTTTCTTCACATATTTTGCCATAAAATACGATAAATAACGAAAAAATAAAATAAAATACAATATGAACGACACGAGCGCGACTAGAATTGTCAGTCCGTACTTAAATTAATTCTGTCATTTGTATTCCCAATTCTAAATAGGAACAATTTCAATTAATAAATTAAAAGAAAAAAAGAATATTATTTTAACCTGAGCGGCATTTTTGGCTTATGAGGAATATAAAAAATGTAGCCAACATAGAAAATACTGTGGAATTCTACCGCCTCAATTAACTTTTCTGTCATTTTTTTATATTACTAACCTCGATATTTTCCATTGCATTGTTTATTTGGTGATATTTTTAATTTGTGAAACATACGCTTATAATAAACGTTAAAATGTGTATATAAACGCAGCCCCAAATCTTAATTTTATTAAACGCTCTAACTACGTGCGACAAATTTCAAGTTGCACTTAAATTCGACGTCAACGCCGAACTTTGTCGTCAACATTGTGTTTTATATCATACACCGGCGTATTATTAAAATTAAATGACAGCGATTTTTATATTTTTGAGATCGACATGTTAGCCACTATAACGTTAAGTAAAAAAGAAAACCAATTAGACCATTAAAGTACTTCTAAGCAACACAATCAATACTATTTATCAATTGTAGTTTCATTCGAATAATGTGACAACCCTATTGAATTCACGGTGTCATTACAATGAAATAAAATGAAAACAATCTTATGCTGTCATGCACAGCAAACAAATTGCACAATTGTTGCCACAAAGCTTATTTATTTTTCCATAAAATGTAGGGAAAATTCCCTAAAATGTAGGGAATAATACCTAAGCTTTTTTGGCAACAATTTGTGCATTTTTACAGTTTGTACAACATTTGCTTTTATAATAATGTATCATAAACGTGAATACTTTCCATGATTCATGTGTAACAACCCTAAATTTCACAACAATTAAAAATTGTGTCCTCCTTCAAATTAGTGTAAAATGACAGAACATTTTTCTTAATAAAAAAATCGTTTCTGCAATGCAATTCCGTTAATTTTCGCGACAACTTGTAGCCGGAGCATACCGAAAACATTTCCCTCACATTTCAAATAATTTTTAAGCACCCCATGATTACTTCGAGTGCAAACTTTTTGTATACACAATTGTCGACATTGTGATTTTTTACTGCACGTAGTCGAAGAAGCTTTAAATAATTACTTTCTGTAAAAGTTTCTTCAAAAAACTGATTTGATGGAGACTACCCACCATGGGAAAAGTCTCTAAAAGATTTTTTTAAGAAAAGGTTTTTTTGGCTGACGTTTGGTTTTAATATTATGAAAAGTATATTTAAGAGTAAACCTTGCAACTCTACGAAATTTTACAATTTACTTATATATTTACTTTATTTTATGGATAATTTTTACAAGTTCAGCAAAATTTTCTTTGTTTTTATTTCCATGTTATTAAATTTGAATAACGTCATCGGAAAGCGTTCGTGACGAATTGTTTAAAATAATAAACGAGTAGAATATATAGCGGGTGTTCTATATTAATTCATTGATGAAAAATATAGTTTGTGGGATTTACATAGTAAGTGTCACCCTTCGAACTCCTTTAAAATCATTACTCTAATAAATTCCACTTTCAAAGGTTATTTAAAGCTCCCTTTTTTAAGAAAATGTTTATTTGAGTTAACATAACGATAAGAATAGACCAGACCAACATTTATTCTATATTCGTACAAAGTGTAGCAGTTCAGTTACTCAAGTGCGGAAAACAGGCATTTGTAGAGTTAAAGGTCGAAAAGAAGGCAGTTTGGTCCAAGTAAACATGTAGATAATAAAGCTGTTCAAAAATTGCAGGAAGCAAAAGTAAAAAGGAAGAGTAAAATGAAAAAAAAAATAAAACCAAAAGCTTTCGTGAAGATTAAAGTAAAGACGATAATCCTGCCACCTCAGTTAGCCCTACAAACAACAATGAACTAAACGCTAATACTTATTTGCCTCCAAACGATGATTTCCTAGTGGTCGCCTACGAAGCTGAATACTGGTCCGAACAAGTTATGTCAGTAGACAATAACGAGGCACACATAAGTTGTATGGCGAGATCTGTCGAAAAAGATAACAATCGATCGGCATAAAAACACTATCTAAAATGCAACGGTACCTCCCGGACTATTACTGTAATCATAAAAATGATTAATCCTACATTTGGTAGAATAATCTGGTGTTTTTATTATTTATGTAAAATTTCTTGATTAATAAATTTCATCTTCGAACAAAGCCGAAAATTAATAAAAAATTCATTGAGACTTACCACGTATTCAGCTTTCATATTTATCCGTCCGCTTCTTTAGATACATGCTATTGTTTTCGTGATAGTAGCAAAACTTAAAAGAGAATAAGGAAAGTAGAGGGCCGCTATCTGAGCGGGCATGAACATACGCCTTCCGAAATGTTGCGATGGATAAAGAAAACCTTTTGTTTCTTTGTTATTTTATTTTTGTACTTCTATTTATTTTTTTACTTCAAGCAAAATTAAAATGTTTACGTTATAATATAACTCTCTTTGTAAAACAACATACACCGTTAAAATCTAACATCAGACTGGCTTTCTTCATTTTTTATTTATTTACATTCAAAAGTCGTAGACTACTAACTACACTTCTAATTCGCAAAGTGGCTTTCGCTGCGCTTACCGCAAAACTTTATGACTGCGTGTGGGATGCCCGAGGTAGTTACCACAGCGCAGTTGGTGACGTCAAGTCGCCACAGCCGCTTGTGGAGAAAACATTGATTGCAGTAAGTTGCTGTTAGATGCTATTCTAAAAGTGATGAATGCAAAATGTGATAATAAAGTACAGAGAATTGTATGGAATTAATTTTTGAATAATTTTTAATGATTTAAATAACAGCATCGATATACTTGGCATGTTTATTTTAAGAAATAATTACTTCTTGGGTTTTATTAATGCAGAAATATCATACGTAATACTTTTAGTAGAATTTCGAGTAAACTAATAATAATAATCCATTTTGAAAATTATATTTATTCCTTTATATCCCCCCCCCCCCCCACATGGCTATCCTGTTCATTAGAGTTTCGATAACATAAAAGAAAACCAGCTGCTTCGGCTTTGGGCCCACTATAAAATTATCTAAAGGTAAGTTCATAAAATATATTAGGTATCCTTCAATCTCTATAATATCCGTACATATATATTTTTGGTAGATTTTCAATACCTGCCTTCCAAAATTCATTTTTCCGTGACAAAAAATACTATTCCAGTATCATTCTGAACTCGTCTAAAGAATTTCATTTCCCCCCCGCTCAAGTGATTTTAAAGACTGCGGAATAATTGATAATCAGAATGGGCGATGTCCAGCAAATCTGATGATGAGTGGGATATATTTTCACATTAATGCTCATTTAACCTTTGTACTGTGATCATTGCTATAAGTGGCCGAGGATTATTAATTTGATCTAAGAACACCTTTTAGTCTTGCAACTAGATATGATCGTTTTTCTTCTAGCGTGGATTTTAACCACTCAAGCTGGTCGCAGTAGACCTCATTTGTTATCATTTGATTTGAACTTAAAAGCTCAAAATGCCGTAAACTTTTCATATCGATGCAAATAAATAAAAATGCCTTATACGTGGGTGAACTGCTTTTTTAGCGTGGGTTGCCGTTTTCTTTACCAACCCTTTTTGGCTTAACATTTTTGTAGAGCATCCATTCCTCACTACAAGTGACTATTCCGTATAAAGAAGGGTTCATTCCTAAGATGTGACAGCAAAGAAAATCACAAATTTATATTTTACACGCGAATAGATTCGGAAGGCTTCTGCGAAAATCTTTGACCCAATTCGCTAACTTTCAGGTAGCATAGAGATCTCGATGAATGGTTGAGTGCCCAAATCTGAGTTCAGCCATGGTTTGCAGGATGTCCCCGTTAAACTCTAATTACTCATTGTTTGATGGCATGAATAATTTTATTCAAGCATTGCTTGCACGACGTTCACGTCGAGTTAGATAAATCTTTTAGGATGAGAAATAGTTTTCAGTATCAGAAAATTATATAAAACATTTACATATGTTTCAACTATTAAACATCTTATTCCAATATATACATATATTCTTTTTTTTACTTATGAAGGCAAAGTATATTTCTATATTTCTAGACTGCACTCCCAGATATATCCCATTATGAACAAATATAATGCAGGGTTGGCCACGCTTTTGACTTTTGCCCAAAACTTTTGTTTAAGAAAGAATTTGGTTAATCCAAGTACATTTTTGTAAAGGCAAATAGTAGCAATTCGCTGAATTTAGTAAATTTATTGTATAAAAAATAAAAAATAAATATGGGCATTTAAATAAAACGTGCACGGTTAAATATTTAGGTGTAAATATTATAAACAAATGATATACATATAGGTCAATAAAAAGTTTGAATAAATTCAATGTATAAAATTTTATAAGAGCGTTTATTAATATATTACAACTTGATATTAAATTGCTTTATATAAATTTTATATACAGTTCAATCAAGCTCTCGTATAAAATGTGTGTTTGATAAAATAAATAAATATAATATATGTTTTTTTATATATCTGTTATATTAAGTTTATCTCATTTCGTAAATAAACCTTTAAACTGATGGAATACTATTCTATACAAATGCAGTATATACAATGCACCGTTTAGACCTTATTGGTGAATTCGATCAATCGAGTTGTAGTTTTTTGTAAACATCTTGGGATGCTTTGTACTATATTAGACAGAAAACTATGATTGCACATTTGAATTCTAGCCAACGTATTAAAAAAGGAACCGACCCCTCCCGCTCACATAGAAATCGAAACATTTTTAATTAGAAAACAATTATTAATTTTATGAAATAATCTAAATATTTATTTTAAAAAAATAGTATCATTTTATCCAACCAACTATAATATACTCTATAGAGCCCATACACTAACAGTCCTCAGCCATGCAGTTTTATGCAAGAACGTCCAAAACTACATATTGCGTAAGTGTGCCGACAAGTGACAAATTTTCAGTTATGCGTAACTCGCTTGATTCATCTATTCTTATGACATATTTCTAAGTATTTCTATTGATACTAATAATTTGAATGGTTTTAATATTACTGAAAGGATAGAGTTTACACCAAATTATTATCAGGTTATCAAATATCTAGTTAATGCATTAGTTTTATACTGAACCCAATTGATCCTTATATTTAAATGGATACAGTCTTTTCTGTGGTTGTTTGCATTATGTTTTTGTACTAAATTCGGATAAGAAATGAGATTTTTTTGGTATTAGAGATGCCGATATCCGTACATTTGTTAGATTTTATATGAAATATTGGATTCATGGAACTAATATGATCGAAAGTATAAATAATGTGCATCGCATATACCAATGTTTTTAAACGTGTGATATACTGCCAAGGTAGGCCAAGTGCCAACTAGATTGGCCGATTGACGAAATATGATTGAAAGAAACATAGAAAAATCTATGAATAACTGGCCCGGATTCATAGAATACCCTGTGTTTGATGGACTTCAAGATTGCCAATATCCATTGCCGGCGAATAATACCAAAATTCTAGATTTTGAAACCAAGAAGATAAGGTGGAGTAACACTGCCCTGTCGCACATTTTGGCTTATATCTTTATAACCAAGCAAAAATTTTTTAGATCTTTGAAAGTAGTCCTTTTTTAGGAAGATCAACTCACCTGCATAAATTAAAAAAAAAAAAAAAAATTTCATAATTTGT